>OU452222.1:15825185-16425185 GCA_911728455.2 Marthasterias glacialis | reverse complement strand
CGTGAGTAGTATTTGAAACCTTGCATGGTGGGAATACAATCCAGTAAGTTTTGCAGACCATGTACACTATAGCGGGACGCCGCGCTTCGCGGTACACTCAATTTTTTTACAGAGATTGTGACTTTTTTCAAGAATAATAAACCATTTATATACCCTTGAAATGCTCTCTTTATATCAGCTCTGACAACATAACTGTTTAGGTTTTATGAGTAATTTAAATTGTACAGCATGGTTGTTTTTTATAGTGCGAAAAATAATAGCAGACTATTTTAACGTTGGCATGGCGTTACCCTTCAGACCCCTACCTTGGGTCAGCAGGTCCGTCTGAGCTTGATGAGACAGTGCCTTGTTATTTGGCAACGCGTCAGTTAGCCTTGTTCCGGGTCAGAGGTCAACCTTTGGTAATTACCTTGTACAGCTGCTGCCATGTCCCACCATTTTTCCCACGATGCACAGAAAAAGATCATGTGTGGGCGTAAGGAAGTTTTTCTGTGAATATCGACTCTTGTCATCATCACCTTTTCAGCCGTAAGATATGTAGGCCCCTAGACAATATTTTCCAGTGAACTAAAAACAAAATACAAAGGTCTCACGAAGCGAATGGAGAAATCGCGGGGGACAGAGAAGACCGGGGAAAGAAGCCGACCAATAAAAAGGGCGCAGGTGAGAGGTCAAAAAAGCAAGAACGGGACCAATCAGATGGTCCATCTAAACGAGCCAATGAGACGTCTGGCATCGCGGCAGTTCGGGAGCTTTCTTTCGGGTCACAGGTCAGCATCCAAGCTGGAATTACCCATGTACAAACAATTTAGCATGTGACAAGTATTTTGTGCAGTGTCCGTGACATATGCGACAGTTTTTGTATGTTTTTCGTTTTGAAACAGCATCATCTGTCAAAATTCATTCAGAGAAAAAAATATTCGGCGAAAATTGGGGCAACTGTCATAATAACAAAATAGAACAACCAAAACGATCGATCTTGATTAAAATAAGTTAGAAATTCAATTATGTACACATAAAAAAAAAGAAATACTAGTTTGGTAGAATTTCAAAAAAATTCCGCTTGAAAATTAAAGCTTGATAATGAAGAACAAAACGTCATTTTGATGCAATTGACCGGGAAAACCAATAGTACCACTCATTCCCATAGATTATCATATCCAATCTTATTTTATGGACTTCGGGAGGAACACTTATACGCAGAAACAACGTAATTCTCGTATAGTGATTTTTTGTCCTTCTCAAACTCGATGGAATACATGTTTAAAGTCAATGCGCCATCATCCTTTCATATCAAGAGTGACAGCATCTCTTCAGAAGTAGTCAATATACTTTTAAGTAATCAAAGATAACATACATTCCGGCCAAAATATGTATCTGCTGCGGATGAATGACTTGTTTGATGGTTTGACCTAACGACCTCCAACTACTTTCGCAGCTCCAGCTGACGCACAGCTTATCTCACCCCAATAGACTCTTATCAAGTCGTCTTACAGTTACTTGTCATCCTCCGACGTAAGTAGAATACGGCTTCCCCCTGAGAAGATATCAGAATACGAACTGACGTCTGGAACGGCTCGAGCGAGCCTCAAAACTTGAACATCAGAACCTGAGTATCACCGCACTCTACCTATACCCCCACATTATCTTATATATACGCAGCGCGGTAACTAGGGTAAAATTTTAAGGGGCACAATGGGGCACCATTTTTCCTACGGGGCACTTTTGGTCAATTAAAACTATAGTTTCCTTTAGTATTTTTCATAAACAAGCCCATTTTTAGCGCTCTTCTGACGTGTTGAAGTAAAACAAATGCATTCTGCATGTAAATAATAAAAAAAATAGTTTTAAAAACATTGAAACTACTACATAAAAGCTCATAAAATGTTAACAATTTATTCTGGTAATTTTGAATCTCAAAAGTCCAGATTTCAAATGGGTGGGGTACCCGGGGACACGGACATCAGTGCGATGGGGGGGGGGAGCCGTGTGCCCCCCCCCCCCTCTTAGTTACGCCTCTATACATACGATCCTGATTCCTTAACATACTTGTTGAGGTTATACGCATTCGATCAGGAAAATCCCATTGGAAGAATTGGGATCAAAGCGACTTAGAAGGTCTCCCCACTGCGAAAGCGAGTCAAAGACAGTGCAACAATCATCTGGACAATACAACTCATAATGGCTGCCTGTCACGGATCTGTCTGATAGAATAAGCACATCTTTGACAGGTGGAAATATATTTACAAAGTTTCCCAGTGCACAACCTCGCTACATTCGTATATATTTCCCTTCCAAAATGAAATAAATCCATCGTCTTTTAGTCACACACTGCATCCCACCTCATATACACAATGACATATTATTGTGGCGTTGATGTATGCACATCGCCATCCTCCGCTGAAACTAATATCCTTCAACCGTTATCATTCGCGCCCTTTTCCAGATCGGATTCCACACCAAGAAAAAAAAAATAATAATAATAATACAAGTTGAAAAGAAGAAGATGAGCCACAGCTTATACTCGTGCGGGCCAGCCACCTTACATTCCCGCGAGAAAATTGCCAGAGCAGCACAATAGCTGTTGTATCACTTTCAATAAGAGAAAACATCAAAGCCGTATAGATATCATGTATATAGAACAAAATTGCTCTTTTTTTCTTCTTTTTTTTTTTTTTTTACAATTGGCACGCGCAGAGGGAAAGCTCATACGTCTTTGCTCCACCCCCCGTGTAGGATGATGACTATGGATTGATCTATTATTTATGGTTGAGGGAAGTTTATAGTTGTGTTTTCCCCCCTCAACCGCGCGTGCCAGTTGGATCAATGATTAATCCAGCTGGTTCAGGTACTGGCAGTTCGGGCCTTTTACTGCCCCGCATCCCCCCCGGGGCCTCCTGTTGCAATAAAAAGCGGTGTGGATCCTCAGACATCACAGCCTTTGATAGGCTCCGAAACACGATGGCGGATCTTGCAGTGAGTTATTTCAGTGATGCGTTGAGCCAACGGCGTCCCATACCTTGCTTTGATTACATATAGCGTATGGTATAAATTATACCAAACCCATGTGCCGGTAGTTATAACTAAACAGCTACGTCTAGTTTCTCAACGCGTTGGAGTTGGTGTCCCGTAATTACTAATATGGATCTTCGATTTCGGAGATAGACTCTGTGTAAACACAAACTGAGTGGCCAAACTTCAAAGAGGTCAAATAATATTTGTCTCTGATTGCATTCGGACAATATCCCATTTTCAAGAAAAACATTTATGAAAAAGTACATTATCATAAGAATACACTATTAACTAGTAAACTTGCGGGTACAACCATGTGTTTGAATCTCTTTTGAAAGGGGTGTTGGCTCTGAAAAGAGCCGGAGTGGTCTCGACGTTTCGATCAGTATAATGACTCTGATCGTCTTCTCCTGAAGACGATCAGAGTATACTGATCGAAACGTCGAGACCACTCGGGCTCTTTTCAGAGCCAACACTCCTTTCAAAAGAGATTCAAACACATGGTTGTACCCGCAAGTTTACTAGTTAGTAGTGTATTCTTATTTTCCTACACCATGCAAAGCTTCAAACATCACTTACATTATTATAGTAAAATCGACATACGATCACACTCTTGAGAAAAAGGCGCGCAACCGTCTACATGCAGGTTCAGTATATAGTGGTGTGGAATCGTATGGAAGAAACATGAGATAGCTGTGCCGCAAATAAAAATGCACAATCTGAAAGAGGAGACAAGGGTGTGTGTCCAACGGACGCGGCACTACAACGACTGAGTTTCTCCAAAGTGGCTTTGAAACCTTCACTGAGAATAGAACAGTGATGTATCTGTTTGTTGTATTAGTTCCTAAGGATACACAGACGACATTTTGCTTCCCTTGGGCTTCATTTGCTTGACTATATAACTTGAGTTTACTATGGATAAGATTTAAAGGACAGCGGATGTCCATTAAAATGAAAAGGCTTGATGTTTTTAATTGTGTGCTTTTGTTCCTTTAAAAAGTGAGTACAATTTTTTTTTTTTTTTTAGTTCATAAGGAATGTTTATCCATCGATTAAAAAATGAATGTGTGACGGTTTTCATGACTTAAGGTCGGGAAAGGAAGGCTGTAGTCTGGTCCCTTGATATTGTTAATTATAACTTCGCTGTGTTAACTCTTCCAATCGACTCAAAATACACACAAGAAGTCAGGGAGGCAGCGCAGTCAGGCTATACAGGCAACAGAAGCTCCCGACCGTACGTCACAAGTTTGCTTATGTTTATGTAAATTAATGCTCCCACTGGAGGGGCGGGTTCGGTACCTGAAACTCTTCAAGTTTAATTTTAAAACATAACCAACAATTTTACGAAAAAATTGTGTAATTTTTTACACTTCAATAATACATTTCTTAATGTGTAATGAATGAAAACTCAATTTCACATCTCATGTCCTCTAATACAACTTCCGATCCACGGCATCGAATACCTTGAGCTTAACAAAATTACAAAATATAAGTATATTTTGGTAACAGACCTATTCAAAATTTACTTACTTAAATTTACCATATCCTGTACAATTTTGTTGTTGTTGAAATGCCACTGCCCAAACCTGAGTGTGTAAAGAAGTACCCAATTGTTATCAGCAAGCTAATCGGGTGATATCAACTTGTTCTTAATTTCCTAGTTCAAGGAAGAGGTAGCTGCATCCTGCGGGTCACCGACCAACCGAACCTTAGTCATCGTGGCAGACGGATTGCACGGACAGAGCTGTAACCTCTTGGGTGTCAGCGACGAGTTCGTGGTGGAGTCGTGCAAGGCCTTTGGCGGTGCCTGCTCCTTGGAGAGGCTCGATCAACCACAGGTATGAGGCCTTCACGGGGTCCGTTGTAAATTTTGTTCACAGTCAGACCCCACTGACCTGTGTACGGACTTAACAGATACATAGCCACAGAGAACGACTTCAACTCAAACTAATATAGTGCGCCACCAAGAGTTTGACCACGAGGGGTGATTTTCAGAGAAGATGTGTAGCGCATATAGACGCACATTTTTAAGCCGGAGTCGTACACATACATATTATTTTTACCAACTAGCCCATACCGACTTCCGACATTGATAAGCGTCATTTATCTAAGATGGACTCCATCTTGCACAAGAAAGTCATTATTGTTGACTTAATTATGGACTATGAATGATTTACAATTTCCGTGGTAAGCTATGAGACATTGTCTCCCCGTGGCAGACACTTGGTGGCGCACTAAATTATGTGTTGCCCGATTTGAGAAACGTTTGTCTTCTTAAAATTGAAACAAATATCTCCAGGTGCCGTCTCCGGAACTACAGGTGAACAAGCTGAAACTGGATCTGTCAGGTTTCGGCAACGAGTACCGGTTCCCAGACCTCAGCCGAGCGGCTTTCTACCTGAAGATCTTTGGCACGTTCAGGCACCGTTACATCGCTCTTGTCTGCCATAAATGTGACACGCATCTAGTACGGCAGCTTCGAATAACATCCGACACCATGGTGAGTTATTACTGGTAACACTAGTGCCCCCTGATGGGCTCTTCTGAAGTGTTTTCATACAGTACCCTTTGAGAGATTTACTTTGCTCGTTCATGTTTATATTGCCCCAGAAACTTCTCCCCCAATAATGCCGTTGTCTAAACAAAACGTATTTTCTCGTGTGTTATCATCACAGCGAACAATGCGTTTAAAATACTTTAGTTGTTGACACTACTTTTTTCCTTCTTTCTTTCTCATTAATCTCAAGTAAATTCTTTAGACAAAATGTCCCTAACTAAACTGCTTACGCACACATCATAAGCTAAGTGTGTCTGCTTAAATGCCGAGTCACGCTTCCACTTATTTCTTAATCATTTCACCAAGAGAACACAATCTAAACAACATTTCCACGCCCGCCTCCCCCTCCCCCCCCCCCCCCCCATCACTGGTAGACAAGAGGGCGTTACTTCGGCCACTCATGGTTTTATTTATCACTACACACCAAAAAAGAAGAAGAAGAACTACAAACGTGTCGCGAATGCAAGTTAAACAAGTTATTGCCTCCATTTCACACCTGCATGAATGTCTATTAGCGTACGACATAATCTGAAGTACCATATTTTTTTTCTGTTTTCTTCTATCTTTTTTTTTCTCGAGGCGTATATTATTGTATTTCCCTCTCCGGCTGCAACATTTGGTTGAGGCACATGAGTCTGTTTTCCCCCTCGGTTCAACGCCAAGTGTGTTGTGTCTGACGTCATGCTTTTTCATGTATCACAACATGTTGGTCACAAAGCAAAAACTGAACATTGCACGTAGGCGGTTTCGGGGGATATTACAATGATCTGGCCCACCGTTCTGGAGAGCTATACTTTGAAGTGTGTGTGCACAACATTGGGTAGCTTGAAAACCAACGTTTTCACATTATTTGCACATGAGCTTACATGTTATATAAAGATGGTCAAGTTGGACAACTTCTCTTGAAGTATTTTTGCTTGAGAAAAGGAGTAAACAGAATTAGTTGTCGTCTCGCGAGTCCAAAACATGTTGTTTCAAAAAAAATGTGAAAAAACGTAAATAACTGGATTTTCTTTATTTTCTCGTGACTTCGATGATCAATTGAGCTTAATCTTGCACAGATTTTTTTTCACGTAAACCTTGTTGGGGTCACATAAAGAGTGGATACTGTTTTTTTTTTTTTTTTGTTTTTTTTTTTTTTTTGACAATTATCAGTGTTGTCCGTGCTTTTAAAAATAGGGATGTCAGAAAGTGTGTTTTGGGGGGCATAGCAATACATTAGGCTAGTCAGATCTAGGCCGGCGGGAAATTAAATTGTCACGACTACCAGTACTTTTAAGAAGGGGAGATTTTCCAATATCAAACTCTCCATTATTCAATACTCCTAGCTCCAAAACCCAATTACGTATAATTTTATCTTGCAGGCAGTAGTTGGGAAATGCCTGTAAGTGAGCCGATCATGTTGGCATTACTTTCTCGTACAAAAGGAGGGGGTGTGATTATTCGTGGGGAGTGGGGAAGAGATGACTTTTTTTTCTGCAGCCGACCGGCTTCTGGAAGCTGATAGGGTCAGCAAGCGGGGACTGCGTGTTGGTGTGGGCCGGCACTGTCTTCTATACCCTCGTATACGGAGGGGATGAAGAGCTGTGCTGACGCCATTTTAAAGTCAGTCAACGGAAAACAAAACTGCATTAAATAATCATCTTTTTTTGGTTTTCTTTATCCTCTAGAGGTCCTTTAACCACACACAGTATTATAAATAAAAAAAAGACAGACAATATCTTGACTTCCAAACAGAGAGCTTCTCTCAACCCTAATAGGCTGCTGCAAAACCGTTTACAGCTGATGCGCTATAAAGTTTAGTAAAGATATAAACATTTATAGAATTTCGCTATCCAGAGTATATGTTGATATTACCAGAAGGTCAGTCTCGAATTAATAGGTATACACATTGACATTATCGTCGCACATCTTCACACGAGGTTGCGTCATAAATCGTTGTTAAGACTATCCGAGGGAACGAGAAAAAGGGGCGATCGTGTTTCATGATTCAAGTTTCACTCTCGGCATAATTTGGTTGTCGGTATAACACTATCAGTCGAGGTCGAGGTATAGCGATCAAAACGTTAGTAATAGAATACCTAATTGATAATCCATGTATAGGCTTGTCTTTCATTGTCTCTAGCTGTTACCGTTGTTGTTGTTGTTGCTGTTGCTGTTGTTGTTGCTGTTGCTGTTGCTGCTGCTGCTGCTGCTGCTGCTGCTGCTGCTGCTGCTGCTGCTGCTGCTGTTGTTGTTTATGCTCTTTTATGACGGAGAGAGCGCCATTCATTGGAGACTTGATTTTGACGTTAGGAGTTTCAGCTCCATAATCCTGAACAAAAATCGTTTCATGTTAAAAGTTAAAATTGTCTCCTTTGTGATTTGGTCAATAGAACAACTGCAGGTAGAGACATCTGAATCCCATGATCAGGAGACAGTTGCACCCACTCATTTCTAACTTTACTGGGGGGAATATGGTTCAAGCGTTTTATTCAAAAAAAAAAAGTTTGATTAGATTGTAAGCCAAAAGCAAAGTACTCAGTAAGTACACAGAAAAACAATTGTTTGCAAAAATAAAAAAAAAGAGAAAACACGCTGGATTACCAGCTGAAATCCCTGTATTCTTCATGTACATAATTATGTGCACACTCGAAAATAACCCCCGGGTCGAAATTGGAATCTGTGTCAAAATTACTTAGAATACAAGTTAAAATCCAATGTTTAACCCTTTTCCGGGTCAGCCTGACCCCAAAATCCCGGTCAATTCTGACCCAGAAATTTGTATAGTGCATGTTTATAACTTAAGGGACAATTTATCTCTGTTAAGAATTGGTACAACATTATGAACATGCATGAACGAAACTAAACAACAGAACTCATGGAAAAGACTACGTTTGATATAAAAAAAAAAAGAAAAAAAAAGAACTGTCGCCTAAAGGGACACGTTGTCTTCGTATTTGGCGCTTTCGGGCTATAAAAAGCGTTTGTTACGAAATGAATATGGTTGAATAGATATTTTAAAAGTAAAATATAATGATTCACATAAATATCCCTTGAAATTGCGTGGTTTTTGTTTACAATTCAGCCAGTTTGGTGGCTGCAACAGCCCTTTTTTTTAAATGAACAAACCAATAAATGTTTTTTTTTTCCAGATCCCGCAGACACTTATCATTGCGCACCCATCCTATCCCCCTACCTCTCCAATCAGTGTAAAACAAAACCGCAAAGAGGAAGACGTGTATCAATCTCTTTTAGTATATACTGACAATCAGTATAATATAGGCCTATAGGCTAGTTGAATGATTGATATTCCACACTGGGAGCCTGAGAGAGAAAGAGAGAGAGACGGTGACGTAGCGATAACGGTCTCAAATGTTACGAGCGGTGTCCGGTAGGCGCATATTTTTTATGCCGTGGTAAAGCACCTTCCTGAGATTGCGCCAAAGATATGACCCAAAGGTTAAGAGGGATCGCGAACCCGCATCTTCAGCTCCGGGGCTTGCATCCAAGACGCTGGATGGATGCGGTAAAGCAACACTCCAAAGCGTACTCAGAACTAATGGGAAATGTCCAGACCTCAGGTTCGGTTCATTCATCAAGGCTCTACCTTCCATTTCAGTGTATGTATTGAGATACATTAATCACCCCCAAGTGTTATACAACTCCTGGACACTTTTTTTTCAGACGATATCATTCTTTATTGATTATCTGTCGCCATAAGTGGGATACGTTTCCGACCCGTGTTTCTTTATTCCGTCTGGTGTTTGTAACAAGTACCCTGAAGCGCATTGCTTCAGTCGCTGTCTTTACTTTTTGCTACATTTTAATGGTACAATCGAACGGGCAAAGCCACCGGAGAGCCTTCGATTTTAGTCCTAAAAGCTAACTTTCAATATTAAAGTTCGATACTGGCACGAACGGTTCTGAGAAATGCTTAGCTGTCATTTTGACCTGGGTCCAACTTCATAGAGCTGTTGAAGCAGACAATTTGTGCTTAATATTTTTATGCCACGCAAAAAATAGCAGGATACCAGTCAAATGTGGTGCATATGACATGGTATTTTGGCTGGTAACTTTATTCTGGTATTGAGCATAATTTGGTTGTGCTTGGCTACGTTTTGTGCTTAAAGCAGCTCAGTGAAATTGGGCGCTGTCAAATCGAAATAAGCGAACAATCATAATTTTTTGTTTACGTATAAGCAGTACAAAACCTCCGTCAAAGCATAAGCGTCCAGATGCAATTTTAGTTTTGTTTTCATACATCTATTATGAATCATTTTGTATTGAGTTAATTGCATTTCTTCTGGTGTTGAAAGCCACAATATTACGTACACATTTTTTTTGCAATATAAAGTCCGTCCCCAAAAATGTACACACAAAATAATATAACAATTGGTTGAATACAAAAGCATATCCGTGACAATATTTAGACTCTGCTGGGGTCGAAACGAGTAGCACCACTACTGTTGCTCTGTAACTGTCAAGTTCTGGAAACGAGTGTGTGCATTCCAAAACGCTTAGAAATTTTGCTCAGGTATGCAGCGAAAAAAAATGACAGCAGTCGACAACCTGAGTCCTGCTCGCTGCCATTCACCGTACAGTGTAAGGCTTCCGTGCGCGGGAATGTATTCCATGTATAGCGCCAACCAAATTGTATTAATAGTGCGCCGTGTTTTTGTTTGCAGAATTTGATACCCTTCCCCCGTGAGACACGGCCATATTGCCGATGACAATCACGGACTTGCAGAGATGTGAATCTACCGGAATCTATCTGGGGGAAAAAAGATCCGGATGTGTAGAACCTAATGAACATGCCCCATGCTTTTCGATCTATCTTCATGCATGCTCCCAAGAGCTTTGTTGAAAATTGCTAAGGAGCGTGTGGTGGGGGTGAACATAATCAAACTACCTCCGGGCGATGTTTGTTGTCTTACTGAATAGTACCCCGTTTAGCAAAGATTCCTTAGCTGAGGATTATCAGCCAACGATGAGGAACCGCTAACCATTAGATACTAGATAGTATCAAGATTGTTGTGTTTTTAGGATTGGCGCGGTCTTGTTGGCTTTTCGAATGGTTCCGTCCGGAAACCGGGCCTGTATGCATTTTTTGCAGCGTCCGGAATCTGGACACCTTTGATGCAGATTGTCCCCGTCGTGGTGTTTTTAGTTTCTGTTTGTTTTGCTTCAAATAGTATTGTACTATCTCTTCTAAGTTGAACTCGGTGTTTCAATAATTAACTGAAACTAAATTTCGTATACAAAAGGTGTCAGTATTACGACGTGCCCTTAAAATTTAGGGATTCTTCGTTTGAATAACCCAGAAGCAGAACAGCTTATCTCATTGATGGATATAATTCGAATCAGACAAACGTTTATACAACTAGTTTAACGCTTTTAACGTGAAATCCAAGTCACAGTTCCGACTACACCACCATGAGAGTCGCAATGAAGGCTTTCCAAAGTGAGGGCTTTTGGCGAAATTAAAGCAGCTCGCCAATCGTTATGTTACCCAAACCGAACTGTCTTCGCTGTAGGCTATGGTCAATTCAAATCAAATAGGGTGTATCTGTTTACAGGGAAAGGGGAAAGATAGTTTCAGATCAGTAAGTTCTCCTTTGATTGCGTGTATTTAATTTAATTGTCAGAGTCAATTTCATTGACAAAATGGCTCGTGAAGTTGGCTTGATTGCAAACCCGATATGTGTGGTAATGCTTTATATAAGTAGTGGTTTTTTTTTGGATAACCTGCTGGGTTTTTGTTCCGATTTGATTTTATTTTATATATATTATTTTATGTAGTTTATTTTATTTTTAATTATTTATTTATTTATTTTATTTTTGTATTGTATGTATTTATTCATTTATTTATTTATTTTATTTTATTTTAGTTATATAATTTTTTATTTAATTTTTTTATCTATTTTATTATTTTTGCTACTTTTATTATGTTTTGTTTATTTATTTATTTATTTACTTATTTATTTATTTATTTATTTTTTTTTTGGGGGGGGTATCGATCCACAGCACGCCGGTGAGACATGAACTCTTATGTCATGCAATCTGAAACGAAAACTATAATACTGCGGGTGTCCATTATGTTTTGATGAATGCTCCTATGAAATAAATAGCCGTGTTTTAGTGTTATTCATGCATCAATACACCGTCTTTTAGTGCTAACTCCATGTCATTCACGACAGTTTTTAGTCAATGCCTCATGCATGAGAAAATGTATGAAAATTCATTTGCCTTGTCATGCAGCAATGTTGAAAGAAAAGAAGAAAAATAAAATCATATACCCACTTTCATCTAACCATGCGTGCACAATGGTTCCTGCAGTTCCCAAAGTAAGGCTAAATGAACTGACAGGAATGAGAATCAAGCGAGATGTAAACGGAATCGGCATGAGCGCATCTGATAACGCTATTTGGGCAAGTTTGCCGCGGTTTTTTTAAGCTGCAAAGCTGCGGAGCCCGCAGGCGTGTGGATTTGAAAGGTCACCATTGAAGCTCCGAGAGAGGGGAGGGCGATGGAGGAGGTTAAAAAAAAATGCCGGGAAGAAAAGGAGGAGATTGCTTCTGCTGCCTTTCGTATCTGCATGCTGGTGGGTTTGATTATGGAGATTGTCTCCAAATTAAAGATTGTGGCAGGGGTGTTTACCCATGCGTCCTGCATCCCCCGAAGGGATCAAAGTGAATCGGGGACTACAAACTGAGCCTCCAGACGGCACGCTGGCTTGCTAGTTAGCCAATTGGTGGGGGCAAGGCGAGATGCAAGACGTGTGATATTCAAACAGTAATAGCAGGGTTTTGCAATTTTAGAAATTTCATTAAAATTGGTGTCGATCGTTATCCTCCATGTTTGCTCGACGATAATCTTTTTTTTTTCATAACCGGTGACTATTGGGGGAATCGGGCAAATTTTTGAATTATCCAATTTGGAAATGGATACTTGGCAAGACATCTTTTGAGATTGAAGGGTATATAATTGAAAGGACCTTTCGAAAAAAATTGTCCATAACCGAATAAAACAGATTTAATTACAAGATTACCGCACTTAAAACCGGTACGACTAACGTTTATAATCAGCTGAGAGGTCTGTACTGTCTTGTAAAGCGCCACAATCGTCATAGAAAAATATAATTATAATTACAAGACCGTTCGTTTAAAGGTGCTAAGAAGGTTGTACCTTGTCTGAAACTATTGATGTGCATTCCCTTTAAGACCGTGTGGATCCGGCCTGTGATCAGCCTCGATATTAACTAGAGCATAACGTCCCTCTCAGGCTACGGCACGAAGGTAGGGCATATCGATCACTGATATGACTCGTAATTACTATTGACACAGATAGAGAGACCAGAGGCCCAGTTTTATAGAGTTGCTTATAAGCACGAAACAAGTGTGCTAACCGGGAAAAAAGTTTACCAGCCAAAATACCATGTAAGGGATACCATCTGCAACTGGTTTCCTGCAGCGAGTTGGTAAGCACTACGGCCTGCGTGGCTCTATGAAATTGGGTGTTGCAGCTGATAAGCATCAAAATGTGCACTGAAAGCCATTGTTTGACGGACTCCAGTTATCACAGTCAGGGTACGACATATTAAGCCTGCATTATTACATGACTGGTTCCCCGCGTAAACGTTTTGCTTTGCAGAAAAAATTCTTGTTCTGTTTTTCAGCTCTCGACATTAAATACCGTACCGTTAAAACAAATTGACTTAAAACGTGAACGGAGGCCACTATAAAAGACGCCAAACATGGTATAAAATTGTCAAAAATAATAAACTTTCAGAGTATGAATAATGTTTGTTATCGTGGGTAACACACCCAAGCAGTCTTGATGGGATAATAAAACTTTGAGTGGCGTGCTGTTTAAGAATAACACAACCATCCCGATTTTCCCACACAGTAGAGACATCTTATAGGAAGGGAATTTCATCCGTTCAAATATAGACCTGCAAGTTGAGGGAAAAAAGTGCATGAATTGAGGATTTGTACGTGAGATCCAGCGAGTAAGTATTTACAGAGACGGATGTCGTTTTCCGCTGTGTTCCCCCGCGTCCCTGCACACCCATTCGTGCGCCAGTTGCGTGTAACGCACGGGTACATGAATGCCCAAAGTGCAATCGCGCACTCGGGTTTCGCAGGTTGCATTTTTTTCCCTCGAAAGTCCCCTTCGATCTAATTCTGTGTTTTTGAAGGTCCCCAGCTGGAGTTTTATTTCACTTTTCCTCTAATATTTTTTGTTTAAACTACACGGCACGTGCGTTGACATTGCCGCTGTGGGAGAGGGGAGAATGTTAAAACGCAGCTTTTAGGCTGGTATTTAAATTGAAATCGATTTAATTTGAGGTCGGGGAACATTTTTTTTGTGCACGTACAAACTAATTGCGGAAGCCAATGGGTTTTTATTTGATAAGACACAACCTCAGTCTTGAGCATTGTGTCTATGGAATTCTTAAGCTTTTGTTATATTTATTCGATTCTGCTTTTTTCATTATTTGAAGTACAATGGTAGCAAGCTGAATTAAAATAGAACCACCATTATATTGATGCAATATCTGCCTATTAATTGTGTATTAGTCTTTTTCAGTGGACAAAAAAAAATGCATTTGCCATTATATCTCGACTACAGCCATGGTACGGCAATGGTGACGCTTTCCAAACTGTCATGTTATTGTGCCGGCACGTAGCTATCTTCACTCACGGGAGATGTTGGAAATGTGGGAAGTTTCATGTGGCACAGGAGGCATGTATTTTAGTATGGGAGGGGTGCAGGGCCTGGGTTTTGTCAGTGGTTGGGGGTCATGCTTTCTTTATACCGTGCCTGATATGTGGCACAGGACGCTGGCACACTTTCGCTCTTGTACAGAAGTAAACCTCCCACCTGAATATGCTGTAAACACGAAAGAGGAAACAAGGAGTGGGGAATTACACAATGCCATATCGGTCACCAAAGTGTATAATACAATTACAGACGTTTTTAGACTTATAAAACCGTATTGTACGAAGGAAACAACTCACTCTATCAGGAAAGGCCTTTTTCAACTTTTTTAAAGTTATTTTTTTATTTATTTATTTATTTATTTTTTATGGGGGAGGGGAAGGGGCAAGTGCAAGTGCACCCACAGGCTACGCCGCTGATCTTCTTGGACGGACTTTACTACTGAATACACGGCAGCTGCGCTGCAAAAATCTAGGGTGTTGAATTGCATGAAAACACCGACATGGTGTTATTTTTTTACCAACAATAAAGCAATGGGGATAACTAACACCATGTCGGTGTTGTCACATACTTTAGATACCAAGAGAATCCATTTAACACCCCCAAGTTTCTGCAGTGTGGTATCAACAGCGTGGACGTAGATCCCTACCCGCACACCCTGGACGGTTGCTTTTTGCAAAATCATATTATGTTTACACTAGAACCTCCAAGTGGCGAACACTCAGCCGTTCTTTCCTTCCCTTTGCCATTCACGCTCTTTTCATTCAGTATAAACATGCATCGCTCAAAGGTAAATATGGCTAAATGGAGCGAATAGTCACCAGGATTTGTTTTCCGAAATAACACGCGGGGAGTGTTGTTCTGCGAAGGATCGGTGCCACCCTTAAAGCTAGCACTCTTCATCACAAGTGCTGAGGATTATTGGTAAATGGCGCTAGTGGCAGTGACATGCCGCAACATTCTTACTCGGATGGGCAAAAACAACTGCAGGTGTTTGTCTAAGCTCTGAATTATGAACTTATTTCAAGAGCTCGCCGCGGATTTTTTTTTTTCGTGTTTTTTTTTTCGAAAGCATTGACGATCTTCCATGTTGCGTTCAGTGAATTATTTCACCTTGGGGACATCATAGGTTGATCCTGCAGTAGTCATCTTCGTCGCATTCCATGCATGCAGTAATACACGGTAGTTATTATACAGGAGCCAGACTGCTGCCCCGTGGAAGTCTCGCGACGAAAAGGTTCGACTGCACTGAACCAACCGTAGTTAAGTAATAATAATATTTTCAAATCGGGATAAGTGCTTCGTAACGTATAGCGCGAAAGCAGACCTTGTGTCGCAGGGAGTTTGCGTGACGTTGCATAATAATGGAGTCGCCAGGACAACGACGGTCTAATTTTGCGCGGTTTGGGTACCGCACTGCTATTAAATGTAGCAGCTTGATAGAGTTTGCATGAGTGTACGTCGAGGTTCGCGACGATCGCCTTTTATTGCATGGGCTTTAAGGTTGGAAATTATGGTCAGCTTAGAAGAAAAAAAACACATTTCAAAGATGTGCGATTTTTTTTCAGTTTTACTGTTTGTAAATCAAGCAAGCTTTTATTTATTCAAACCCTACTCAATGGATAAATTTACAAATAACAAAATAACAAAAACAAATAACAAAATACAAGTTCTTTTTTAAAACAATTGCCACAATACACGCTGTAGATGCTATACATGCCAGGTGCCCGGAAGACAAGATTCTCGCGAAAACTCGTATACTCTCGAGTTCAACTCAGGCAGCCTATTGGTTTGTGAATAAACGAGGTCTACTCTCAATCTTATCAGACTTCCAAAACTATTGTATTCTAAAAATGTACCCATCTCATGATTTTTTTTAATAATCTTAATAGTTATCGTGTACGTACACGATAGTTATTGCGTACATACACGATAAGTTTGAACTTATCGTGTACATACACGATAAGTTGTGAATTATCATGTACGTACACGATAAGTAATCGTGTACATATACATTATCGTGCACATGCACGATACGTTTTGACTTATCGTGCACGTACACGATAATTTATCGTGTACGTACACGATAAGTTTGGAATTATTGTGTACATATACGATATATTTGGACTTATCGTGTCCGTAAACGATAACTATCGTGTACATACAATATAACTATCATGTATGTACAAGATAACTATCTTATACGTACACGATAAGAGTGGGATTTTTTGTTATACATGTCGCGTCAGTACGTTTCCGTACTTAATAAATGCAAGTGAGGTGATGAATATTCATTCAGTTTTATTTCTGAGAATTAACTTTGTTATCAAGGATCCTCATCCCTTTGCCGCATTCCTGTATTTTTTTAATCACGACAAGAATAGCATCCGGTATCAGTTGAACCATAGAGCAAGGACCAAGGGCAAGGGATTGGTTGAAGCCATGGCGTGCACCAACCACACGCACCCCAAAACATGTTTAGCTTGGTGACGGTTCGATTGCGAAAGAAAAATACGGCCAGGAAACGGGGCAGTTCTACGGCAGCGTTTCTCTAAACATCCACGGGTTTTAAGTGACCGTCTGTGCGAAGGAGAGAAAAACATCATACGGTGTTCTACCGGTCGTGGGGTTTACCTTTTACCCTTAGTTTCATTGATTGTAGGTTGTGTAAGCAGCCAGGCTATGCTGTTTACTCTGTCAAATGGACAGGCCGTACTTGTTACCACACAATAAGCGCTCTCGATGCCATGTTTGATCCAGGGTGCTCGCTGGATGAAGCTGTCAGTTTGGTTTTTCCAACTGATTGGTAAAGGCTAGAAGAGTGTACGTAAACAGACTGATGTGAACACTTAACCGCCGCGAAGAATCGCGGTACACTTTCTGAAATTGTATTTGGAGGGGGGGTTGTATTTTTGCTTTTAACTAGCACAAAGTTCGATTCCTGGTTTTTGCAGTGTTAGCTTGGAATGGACTATAAGATATTAACAAGTTAGGGTAGTCGAAAGAGATTTAAGTTTTTTAAGTTTTGGGCGGGGAATTTTAACATTACAGCAAGTTTTGGGAATGGGAAAATAAGTGGTTGAGCTCAGTTTTCGCATGGAACGACAGAAAGCAATTTTTCTTTGGTACCAAGATAATGACATTTTTGCCTTTCCAAACACTAGTTCCGGTACAGTATTATCACTGTGCAGCCATTTTGTTTTTACTCCTTTCTTGCAAGTCATGCCGTGTCCGAAACAGCGGCTACGGCTACAGCTACGTCTGATGCTGAGGGTCAGTGGCGTAACTTGGGGGGCACGGGGGCACGTGCCCCCGCCCAAGCCCCATTGATGTCCTTGCCCCCGGGTTTAGCCGTTGCCGTTGCCACCAATATGGATACGGCCTAAGTGTAACTGAAAGGACTCCGGAGTGGGCAAACAATGGTCTGGCTCTTTGTTGCGCGTTGAGAACAAGTCTTGATTTGTAGTATTACACACAGGAGACCGTATACCAAGCATGGCATCAGGGCAGGGAAGTATTACTGGCTGATCAAAACACACTGTCACGCCGGCGAACCCGCAAAAAGTGTACGTGACGTCACAGACACGATCTTCTCCCCTTAATCGTAAACCATTGACGTTTCATTTGCTGTTGATGACCTCAGTTCGTAATAAATTATCAACTATAAGGTTCTTCACCTGATGCTCTTCACGAGAGGCAAACGGAAAGGGAGAGCTGTTTAACGGGGAGGAAATGATAAAAATAAAAAACCGCTGACGGCCCGAAAAGCAACGCCGAGCCCGCGGTTCAATAGCTTCATTTATGACCAACTCATCTGTACTGCCGTTGTGTATAGCTGGCTGTACTCAGGTGACGCTTAATTGCTTTGTACTATTGGCTCCCTCAGTGTGGTATATTTTTACTGATCAAAATTCACAGAACTTAAATCGATATCAAAAGCTTATAGTTTTCGAAATTATTCAGCATCTCTTTATTTCAAATGAATATGTGCAAATATTGTTGCTATTTTAAAGAAAAACAGCCTATACGGGGTTGCAACATTTGAATTATAACAGGGTGTGTTTTTTATCAAGCAATCGTTAATGAGGTGAATTGATGCAGCAAAAACGACAACTGTCTTCAGACAATCATGTTGATATCTGTCACGTCGTTTCACATTATATTCAGACTTGGAGTGAATAATAAATTGCCCGGACTATGCAAGCAACGTGAAGTGTGAAACAAGCAATGCTCATCAATTTGAATGGGGTGTCTTGCTTCCATAAAGAGACGACCATACTGTGTAGTGTACCAGTAGTCTTGGCTCAAGGTGTTACTATCTGGGGTGTTCATAATAACTTGAGGCAGAGACCATCTCAGCGAACGGTTCTGTTTGCTTCACAAACAGACGTTCAGACTGAACTCCGCAGTTTTGTTTCAAGACGTTACTATCTTGTTTTGTTTATGTTTAGGCCCTGTTATATTGAAGCAACGCGTCAACCAAAACGTTTGTTCTCTACGTCAAAGACACTTATTATAATACACTAGTTTTTTGGGTAATAACGTTTCTATCCTTGATGTTCATGTAACATTAAGCCTTGTTGGTTAAGTCTAGAATTGTTTAGCGACAGAGGATGGATTTTAAGGTCGACCTATTTCAAGTTTTCAATCGATGGTTTTGCAGCTGCGGGACGGGAGATGGTGTACGATGGATGTGCTAGTCGTACCCACAGCTGGCTCTGTTTAACATCCTGCACTTAATACTCTGACAGCTACGACTACATACACAGTGTTTAAAAAAAAAACATCTATGGCAAAGTATATATGCGCCAAGGCAAAGCAAACTTATCACTAATTCTCCGAGCAAATTACGGTGCAAAGCTAGCAAGATAAATCAACGCGTTTGGGATCAATGGCGTATTTTGCGTTGTAATGTTGACGACATGACCAACCGCCCGGGGCCGGGAGCACCGCGCCGTATACAACAGCTTTGGGGATTTTTACCAGAAAAAAGGGGGAAAAGATATACACACACATAAAAACAAGACAGAGAGTAAAACTTAATTCTAACAGAAAGTCGGGACTTAAGAAAGAAACGGGGGGGAAAATCCATAATCTGTAATTCGTTTCGATCAAGATTGGATTGTCAGCCTGTAGGGACGTGAAGTTGTGCGGGAAAGTGTAAAAGTATACGCTCTGTCGGCGGGAATATAAGTACAAAGTGCCAGCGGTTTCTTCCGGGCATAAAAAAAACGTCATCGGCTTTTAGTTACGCCGACTCATTTCATATTTTATTCATTGTGTACTACTGCGGTTTTTTAAATCCTCAGATATTATATTAGTTTTAAATCTTACGGTGTACGTTTCTCGTGTCAGAATTGTAGATGATGATTAACGAAATTGTCAAAGGACGGATTTTGAACAAAAAGCCCGGATCAGTGGGGAGTTCTTTACCTTTTGATTATGGCCAGAAGTGTTTTTGTGCTTTTAACCGTGTTTTCAGAAGAGGAAAACAAATCACTCTCTGACTAGTCTTCGAAGAAAAGCCGTCAAAATAATAACACTTTTAGCTCATTTGAAATATTTTGTTCAGAAAATCATTAAAAAAACATTAATTCAACGGATAAAAGGCAAGATGTTTCAGTCTTGTAACACAATAGAAATCGTGTGTTCTTAAATACAGTTAGTATCTTAGGTATTAGACTTGATAAAATAATGCCTTTGTAATATCCAGTGATGCTTCTTGTTATTTTATACCCTCTTTGCAAAATGGATGGTCCCATGCATCACAGAATTGGTTGCTTGCATAGAAAATTATTGACTAAAAAAATGGTAGCAAAATGACACGTTAATGTCTTAATCCAAGACGTGTTATTAAAAACGGCTGTCCATGGTGTCAATCGTAATTTTAGAAGATAAAAAGAACCGCGGGGGCCCACTTTTGGGGGTCAACAATAGACTGGTCCATTAAGCCCCGCCCTTGGTGTATTGACCAATCACAGATGTGATTGCGCAACCAAAAGTCCGACAAGAGTCCGACAACCGCGATCGTCGTGCAAACGGCGCGCGTGCCCAGTGGGCGGGGCTTAATCGTGGGTTTAGTATCAGTTCTCGTAGTTAGAGTACGGTTGCTTTGTGTTGATTGTGACTATATAGTTCCTGCTTATTTTTTAGATAAACTTGTTATGCAATCAAGTTTACGCTTTCAATAAATTATTAAAGTTCTTCATGGGCGGACGACATAAAAGGTGCAAGCCTTTGGCGCATGAGATGGTTGTCAAAAGAGTTAACGCCCCTCCCCCCCCCCCCAACAGGCAGGTTACACCCAACTGAAAGCTGACCGTAAGGTTCCAGTCAGTGTCTTTATTAGAATATATCCTCACTTTAATGGTACTCTAAAGCCACTGAGTCTGCAGACCTTTCGAACGGCACGAATGGCCGACCCTGGGGAAGGATTTCCACAGCGAGGGAACAAAAAACCCTCGCGGGCGGACGAACGCTTTTCTCCCCGGAGCGGCAGATGCATAATCTTCCGTTATATAGAGAGAGTCTGGGGCGTTCATGCTGAGAATTCTCCCCCGAGATTCGTCCAGATCATTTTTCTTTCAAAACATACTTCAGATTTTTAATACCTGCTCCGTACTCTATTAATTTCCTGGCACCTTGAAAGTTGCTCCCGTTGTTGAGAAAATAACAAAAATGAGGAGCGGACAAAATTGTTGTTTGTCAAGTGGGTTTTGCCGTTTAAATTTACAAGGAATAATATGCCATGCAGCTCGTGTTACCCACTCGTGTTATCACGACTCGTCCAAACACCAGCATAAGCCCCGCTATGTAGGGTCTAGTGTTACAACTAAACCTCTCTTATCTTCTCCCGTTCCTCTCGTTCAATATCTGGACTACCATGCAGATCATGCGAAACATCTTCCAGGAGTCTTTTAACACCTACCGGACGAAAGGTGAGCCTAAGATATCGGACTCGGAGGCGTTCAACATACAGTGTAACCAGCGTCTGGGCGAAGTGAAGCTCTCGTATCGACGGGAGAACGTGCTGTACATACAGGAAGAAAACCTCGTGGTCACCGTTGAGGGCGATGCAGTTCGGAGTCTGAATTTCAATTTAGGTAAATCCTTCTGCTTCTCATGAACAAATCGTCCTCGTTTTTGTTATGATTTTGAACCTGATATCGTGGATAGTTTCTTGTTAGCCATTCAAATATACGTCAAAACACAACATACACTGAGATTTCCCCGAGAATTTTAGCCACAAGGATATCTAAAGCTAAAACGGATGGGTCCAAACCAAAAAATGAAGCACACAAACCAAGATGTCCAGAGGCCGTCATTTTAACAACATAAAAACAGGCTAATAGAATATCCAAAATTCCAATAGAGCGCCCGACAGACACCCATCTGGCCATAAAAACCTACGGTACAGTCCTCCTGCTCACTTGTCCACACATTGTCGAAAATGTTCTCTTTAGAGTACAATTGTCGAGCGCAGTGTCATTTTTTGAAAGTCAAATTGGGAGTGTCGTGGCCGAGCGTACTGGATCGTTCCGTGGGTGTTGTCTGCAGCAGAATGTGGGTTCGAATCCCGGTCGTGGCACTTGTGTCATTGAGAAAGACACTCAACCATAATTGCTTTGTCCTTCAGATGGGATATTAAGCCGTAGGTCCCGTGCGCTAGGATGGGTAGTGCACGTAAAATAACTCAGAATACTTATCGTATAGAAGAGTGAGGGAATTACCCCGGTGTCTCTGGTTCGCATAGCAAGCACCCTTGTTTTACAGGTTTCCTCAGGCCTGAGAGCTACAGTGATTAAGTTCACTTTATGAGGCATTCTTGGTTTCATTACCAGAAATGCATTATAATAATACAAATTGAAAATAACAACTACCGAACAAGTTATGCGTCTCCATTGAAACAAACGAGGAGGCGTTCAAAACAAATCCAGTATTTTCCCGTATCCTGTTACTGAAATTCTGCACCACAGAATCTTAAGAACTTAAAGACATTATCCTGAAAGTCCCAGCAAAAGGTCCTACACAGTGCAGCACAAATCAGCCCATATCAGTATTCAGGTTGATTTGATCCATACCTTATTTAAAAGGGTGTGCACAACCAGTGCCTGGGGACACGTGCCCCCACAAAATGTCCAGTTCCCCTTCCCCCAGGTACCCCCATAAAAAAATGTAGATACATGTAATTCATTTAAAAAATAACATGGTACCTGGACCCCCCACTGAAAAACAATGCTCCACTAGTGAACAAATCCTGGCTACGCCGCTGTGCACAACATCGGTAAGATGGACAATTTATATGGTCACAGTTTTACATATGACTTGGCATAAAGATGATCATGGTGGGAAACCGTCCCTTTGAAATATGTTAGTTTGAAATGCTATAGTTTTTGCGAAATGAGTAAAACACTATGTTTTGATGTCGCGTGTCCGAAACCCGATGTTTTAAAGGAGTGAACACATTATAAGGGGGTTTTCACTATTCTTTTTGTAACTCCGATGACCGATTGAGCCTAAATTTTCATAGGTCTGCTATTTAATTTATATGTTGGGTAACATAAAGAGCAGATACAACATTGTCACCGTGCTTTAAAATAATAAATAGTATGAAAAGTAGGCCTATGAAACATAATTCTTTGACATATTATTCCAAGTTATTATTGCACTGTCTGTTCGAAAACACCCAAGATATGTGGGATTTTCCCATGTTTAAAGGCAAGGTATACCTTTGCTATCCACAAATTAATGACCATAAAAGCGTACTTGTACAGAAGTACTGGAGAGCTGTTGATATTACAAAACACCCATTTACACATCGAGGTGAAGAGAAGCACGTTATTGTTAAGTTTATTCTTCTCCCTCAAGGCCACACATGCAAAGACCCGTCTACATTCTAACTCGAGCAGCGGTCCCTAATCTGCCGTGGGGAAGGGTACCCTATAGTTTGTCCAGCTAATTCCGTTTGGAACTAAGGTTATTTTCATACTCATGTTTTGTAATTGCCTCGTGTTTACCAGGCTTGTCATATGACTTAGCCTTACCTATAACGTCATAAGGTAAGTTCATTCTGAGTTAAAAGCGGACAATAAGCTTAAAATAACAGGTGCAGAAAGGTGGTAGCTCTGAGGGCCACAAAATGGAAGGTCGTAGCTTTAATTGTAGTATTAAATCTACTTAAAGGCACATGAAATCCCTACGATAGAGGCAAGTCGATGTGCAGATTACGCAATTCAGGTCGGTGCTATCGCTGATTCCTGTTAAATTCGGTGCCAATGTAATACACCGGTACCCCCCCCCCCCTCTTCCCCGCCACCACCACTACTTGATTTGTCAACCAAGCCTTACCATTGCTCCCTGGGCCCTGGGCAGCGGCCGTTATGATTTTTAAGTGAAAAAACTCAAAAATGGGATAAAGTAATGGATTATAGCGCCCCAATGGTAACTCCAGATGTTAAATGAGGTTGGTATTATATTGATCATGTTAAAATGAACACGTTTGCCAAGTTTCAAAAAAAAAATTAATATAGAAATTATGGGGAAAACACGTTCACAAGTTGGCCAAAAAAAATAGTCAAAACGGAATTTGACGATCATTGGAACTGACGTCATCATGTAGAACTCGGTGAAATGAACATTTTGTGGCAAGTTTCATCAAGATCGGTCGAAAACTTTGGAAAATAAAGAGGGGCACTATGCGACACTATGTGGTGCCCCCCCCCCCAACCCGGCCCCGTACATCCCCAAAAAGCCCGGTCCTGATAGGGTTAAGTTGTTTTCCATTGCAACCTTATTTTTCTTTCTCCTCTTTACCTCATGCATCTTTTTCGCCATCGACTTCATCCGTCCGGAAAATGACATGTGACAATTTTATTCTCGTTTAGGCTATAACATGAGATGCTTCATTTCGAATGACAAATGGACAAATTGGGAAAACTAGCTCACGTCAATCCATTGCATAAATTTTGTTGTGTGATTATGCGATACGTATACTATGGAGATTGTGAAGCAGCAATGGAGTGACTACAAATCTCAAACTAGAAACATTATTCTCAGAAGAAAAGAATTCTTCTTCAAAATGAGCTCGTGAATGACATATTGTATTTAATATTAACTTCATACGAATTAAGCTCCTGACTGAAAAACCTATTTTCCCCCGATATGAAAATAATATCCTCAAAAAATTTGTCGGCAGTGCGAGCTGATTAAACCCTGGGCAACACGCTCGGTGGCGGTGCATTTTTATTTTATCTTTTGTTTCCTTTCTTTTCAATTTGGGAAGGAATGTCAACAAAAAACCTAGCAGAATTAATGAAGTTTTGATTAACTGATATGAAAAACAAACACAGTGCCGTTTGCAGGTGCACTCTTCGCCCAGATTGGCAAGTGGATTGACGTATGCAAAGGCAATTTAAAAAGAAAAAACATGATTGGGTCTAAATTATATGTGAATTAGCTCCCGTGTACTGTGTGGTATAAAATGAAATTCAGGCTTCAAGAAGCATTATATCACGTCAACGTTTTCAACGTTTGAAAAGCTTGTGGGATTTGCAGCTGAAATAAATGTAATGATCTTTTAAGAGAAGATGTCAGCGCCTGAATATTTATGCAACCATGGAGACACTCTGTGGCCAAACTCGAAACGTTCAATGCCTTCAGGCTATACTGTTCTTGTAGAATACAAATATGTAACAAACAAGTAACTGCTATACTTTGTTATTTTCAAAAGCCCGCGCTCATGTTACCATGACATTTATGCTGAACTTTTACAGCTTGTCTTTTACATTCTCAAACTACAAACGGTTGGGATGAAAGCATTAGAGTAACATTTAAGAACTAGGATGGAGCCCTCGCTATGTCACGCACGGAACTCCGCTGACCCACCATGGGCGAAAATCCCTATGGGTCAATTGCATACGATTGTTTGCTGTGTAAACTGACGAGTGACCAGTGTAATGATTGGTCAGCGCCATTTTTCTCAATGGTCAAAAATGTTTCTTGGCAGGCCGTGTCGCATGGTTTTCTATGCCCTCTGATTCTTTTATATAAAAACTTTATGATTGAAAGTAAGGAAAAAACATTTCATATTTCCGTTTAAAAGGGAAAACGAAGTGATATAAGTTTGTGCTCCAAGCATTTAAAAATTTCCCCACCGTTTAAATCTCTTTCCAACAAATAGATTGATCACTAATTACAAAATGTGGATTTAGAAAGACATTCCTGTCAAAGGTTTTTTGGTTTATTAAGCGGTTTATTAATGCTACATCAAAGCCATGTTGTTGTAGCCTCATGGTGATTGGACCAACTCTGCCTTAGACCTTAACCTGGCAAAGCAAGGCCTTGCGAAAGAATAGACCCATCCATTCAGCCACACCCACTAAACATATTGGCCAATCACAGCAATGGCTATATCGCCACTGTACAAGTGGGCAGCGCCATGTGCGTATCCTCAATGCAACACTGCACAACATGAACGCGCAACTTTGTTTATATTTTTTAATAGGATTTTATCGTGTCGGACTTTTGTCGGACTTTCGGTAGCGTAGCCAAGGCGGTGATTGGTCACTTAAGGAGGCGGGGCTTAATGGATCGGTCTACTATTCCGCGTGGCAATATAAGCTAAACCAATCGTGCATTAAACACCAACGCTCCATACCGCACTGTCCAAAGTGTGCCGAAACAGTGTGCAGGTGTGCCTTGGGTTGGTTTAAAATAATAATAAAAAAGGCATTTATATGGCGCTTTATGTAAACAAAATACCTCAAAGCGCCTCCAGTAAAACTATAAATCCTAGGCAATAATGACGCTTAAAAATAATAAAAAGATACTTAAAGTGTACATGGTCTGTTCATGAAATATCGGACGGTTTCATACTCAAAATTATAGAAGAAGGGCTTGCAGCCAATCAGTAAGGGTTTCGTGACATTTTGCATAAAAAAACAATGAGTCTGGATTTATGTTTTGCGTTTTTGATTTACCATCGAAGGCAGACAACACCTAATTACATTACTTTTAACACTTTGACTGCTCTATACCTGTGTATTATAAACCATGATACGATTTGATTTCATTACGTTGTATGTCTGTCCACGTGTTTGAGAGCCCTTTTTAAATCATGAATAGACCCAAACCTTTCTTCTATGCACAAGACGCGAGAGGGCGCGAATCTTTTCTGTTCAAACAAAATGTTTTATGTAAGTTTTTGCCACAACAGTGGTTTATTTTGTTCAGTGGTATATATGGATTAGTTTTGTTTACTTCGAAAACCGAAAACCCTGATAAAAAATGTTTTAACAAAATAAAGAAACATAACTACTGTCCATCTGGCTTGTTGAACACTGTGAGTGAATTACGGTCTTTAAGTTTTTCTTTGCTTGTCCTTCAAACAGTCTCTCCATGATGCATTAAATAATTATACCATCAAACGTGTATTACGTGGTTACACTATGGTTTCTCTTCGTGACAAATTTTCCTGCGACAAAAGCATGATTCGACTCTTTAGTAACGAAAGCAAATTTAAAGAAAAACTAACGCAAACACACAAACAATAACCACACCGACTCTGCCATTTTACTGTACAGTTAAATGTCCCAGAGTAATTATTATTGATGTAGGCTTTCCCTTGATACTTCAGGAAAACCTGTGTTTGCGCAGTTTCCCGGTGCAACATACGAAATAAACATCTTGGGCCATTTCGTGCGTCACTCGCTGTGTGTATAGAGACAATTAATCACAATGTGCGTGCGATGAGTGCCACGGGGTGGTGCTGTATTTTGTTTAAGGTCGTTTATATTGCATGGATTAAAATCGAAACTTCTTCACTCCGTAGAGAATTGCTTTTGTTACCAGTTGTCCTAAAGAATAACGTCAAAGAAAATCTGACAGGCTTCTATCGTCGGCTAGAAAATTAATTTAGAATCCAATCTAACTTTTTGATGTTCTTGCCAAGAAAGCAATACAAGTATAACGGCATGTTTAATACCTTTTTTCTTGAAACTGTCAGCACTTAGATAATGTCATACTTTAAAGCCACAGCTCAATTTTGGTTAGAAAGAAAAACATACATGTTCACAGAGTTACATTTTTATACCTTACATGGTATAGAGATAAAAACTTTCCTTGAAAAATTACTGCCTGGAGTGTTATCGTTTTTGAATAACAAAATGAAATAAGATCTACAAATTAACTTTCGTCTCGTATGAGACCAAAACCTTGCCTGGAGAATGCGTACAAAAATGCTGAATGCGTTTTTACCGTTTTCTCGCAAAATGAAACAACGAATTAAATGACCTGAAATTTTCACAGGTTGGTTTGATTACATATATCTTATTTCATTATTGCAAAGAATGGAAGCATTTTGCAGACACTCTACCAATGTTGACCAGGGGCTTTTAACGTACACGGTTTGACTATGAATGGGTAACTGTTTCTGTATCGAGTGTCCTCCGTTCATGTTTGCTTTGTTTCAATTTAAGATGATTGATTGGATATTGAATTTGTGGTTCATTTCCGCGCAGCTAGGTATGTCTCACAAGTCCTCATGAGGAATTACTGGGAGGGAACGTTGATTAATTAAATCTCGGCACTGACGTCCAGTGATTAATAAATAACTCACGTAAAGAGATATGGGTTGCGTTTGCAAGCTCCAGTTCAACTGGACTAAACTTGTTCATTTTTCATTTCATTTTGGAGGGTTATAAAATTACGACTCGTATTTAAAGTTTACTATACGAAGTTGAGGTGCAAATTGCAGAAGAAAGCAGATTTCTACAATTAATGTTAACCTCATTTTTGGCATTTCGGGGACGACTGAGTACACTTTTGTTTTTAATTAACTCTGTCTACTTCTGCGATATCCCCAAATGAAACCAATCACGTCTCTATCCCGAACAAATATACTTAAATCATAACATGTTACGCTCGACTTATTGGCATGTTCTGCGAGACGAAATTATGTAGTTAATTAGTCATGGATTTTAAAATTTCGCCCACTTGCTCAAACAAAGAACTCCGCTAATTGACTTGGGGTACGTTTGGTGATATGCCTGTCCCCATCCCATTAAACCATAATCCAGTTTACTAGTGGCAGTTCACAGTCCAACAGAATCCAACACTATGGTAACTCATCACACAGTAAACTGTTGGATTTTGATTAAACGTGGTATGCCTGGTCCCATGTAGAGCATTCCTCGGTCCAACCGAATCAAACACTCTATGGTAACTCAACACACAAACTGTTGGACACTGATTAAAGTGGTATGCCTGATCCCATGTAAAGCATCATCAGTTTGCTAGTAGCAGTTCTCAGTCCAACAGAATCAAACACCCTATGGTATCTAAACACACAAACTGTTGGATTTTGATCATAGTGGTATGCCTGATCCCATGTAAAGCATCATCAGTTTACTAGTGGTAGTTCTCAGTCCAACAGAATCAAACACCCTATGGTATCTCAACACACAAACTGTTGGATTTTGATTGTAGTGGTATGCCTGATCCCATGTAAAGCATCATCAGTTTACTAGTGGCAGTTCTCAGTCCAACAGAATCAAACATCCTATTGTATCTCAACACACAAACTGTTGGATTTTGACTATAGTGGTATGCCTGATCCCATGTAAACCATCATCAGTTTACTAGTGACAGTTCTCAGTCCAACAGAATCAAACACCCTATGGTAACTCAACACACAAACTGTTGGATTTTGATCATAGTGGTATGCCTGATCCCATGTAAACCATCATCAGTTTACTAGTGGCAGTTCTCAGTCCAACAGAATCAAACACGCAGTTGGATTTTAAAGGGCTGATGTGGTGGTAAGGTTTACCCTGTACTCGAGTAGCACGAACCACAATCAGTACTCCTGATCATGACAAATTCATTTTGATTGACCTTGGCTGTTTGACTTGTTCTCTTTTTGTTTGCTTGCATAACAGGGTTCGAGGTGAACATGGGACTCCGTGGTTTGGAATGCATGGGGACCTTCATTGACGACATCGTGACGGCCGACAACCAGTGTGCCTTGGTGAAAGCTATGTCCGTCAAAACACGCTTTGCTCACAAGGTGAACCGAGACTTGATTCACAGCCGTCTGTATCACACCCTCGGTTCGCCTAAATAAAACTCAACTTTCACTTTGGGGTTCTTATAGGGGGAAGCATGTTCAAGAGACTGTACAGCCTGGGCCGGATACAAATCCCAGCTTGACTAAAGCATTGAATAATGTAGAGTCGGAAATTAGGTCTAGTACTATAGTCTCAGAGTCTGATGTCACTTTCGACCCATGAAACTACGGACTTGAGACACAAACAAATAATCACGACGCGGAACGCACCTCCGCACAATGCGCGTCTACCATTTCCGCCCGTTGGGGAGTCAGTGGGAAACTTTTGAGGACACTAGGTGGCAGCAGACTTACGAGGTAAATAAAATGCTCTCGGGAAATTTGCGAATATACTCAGAACTGCGCAAACAATGGAATTTACCTGGTAAGTCTGCTGCCACCTAGTGTTCCAAAGTCTCCCATTCCTTTGCGTACATGTTGACTCCCAAAATGGCGGACAAGATAGGCGCGTGTAAGTGCGCTGCGCGTCGTAAAATGGGTCATACAATGATTCACGTTTCAAACAACCTACGAATCCTTTTTTACACATATACTAAAATATGATTGGTATGATATGATATAAAATAATGATTGAATGATACGCAGCTGGTGGATTAAGATGTTTGTGAAATATTTCCCCCGAGTCACAGGTTTTGCCAGACTTCTTCCCACTACGCACTCGCCTTTTACTCAAGCCGCATAAGATAAAACCCGATAGATAGGGCACAATTTCTTATCAAGCTTTTTATTAGAGAGGAATTGTTTGCTAAACAAATTCACTGAGCAAAAAAAAAATGTGGTGGACAAGTCGCGACATTCTGAATCACATTGCCCTCTGACTTGTAACCCATTAGTTTCCTCAGCAAGATGTGCTAAGTAAATCATGTGTAATTTTACCGGCTATATATGAAATTAGGCCCATGTGTTATTCAATGGTGACACAATGAACATATTATTATGAAGGCTTCCATATGGATAAACCACGTGCAAAAAACACTGAGTTTAAACATGCACATTACAAAAATAACAAAGTAAGCGGAGTTTGCTCAGATAAAATTTGGGTGCCGTCTCGACGGGTAAATCGGGTATTTTATTCATACTGTAAATATTTCATAATGTATATTTATTGAGAGAAACGCTTGTAATTTTTGCAGGTTGTCGTGTAACTCAATGTATATTTGTACTATTTGTAGACCGTAATGTAATGATAAGATAAATGCACCGAGTACCAAAAAAAGAAAAGAAAAGAAAAACAAAAACAAACAAAAAACACGTGTAAAGCATGTGTGGTGGATTGGAATGAAGTAGGCCTATATGCATGTCTTGATGTCAGTGTACAATATTGTGCTGTTTGTGGTGGGAAAATAATACTGTCTGACTAAATACAACGCGTGTGTTAAGCAGTACAAGTCATAATTTATATGTGAAAAAAGGGTCACAACTTGGTATTGCACGCCAAATGTGCACTTATTTATAAGAACATTCTTTTTGTGAAAGTACAAGTATTGTGACGGTGTAATGCGCAAATTATTTTTAAAAACGAAAGGTCAAAGGATAGCAGGCAAAAGGTGTGCACTTATTATGGAAACAATGTATGTGTATTATAGTTTGATTTTATTATGAATTGAGTATTTCCCAGAGATATTTATCTGTATTTATTTCATCGCAAACAGTATTTTACCGATATTTATTAGTTTTTCCTGGCCACTTTCAACACAAATTTATTCAATTTTCAGCACCCGGCTCATTTTAAAAATGAATGTTCCGTTTGCATCAGTATGCAACAGTCAAAAGGAGTAATTCGGTTTCGAAAGTTTAGCATTCACTGTTCAAATAAGTTCAAACTCATCATTTCTCCAGATCAAAAGCCCGCTCCAACAAGCTGAGGAATCTAATTTCTTGTAAGGTCACTTCAAAATCAAATTATTCGCAAGCCAATAAATCGTACACCTCGTTTTCATCTCTGTGTTCATGAAAAATAAATGGTACCCCACCTCTTATCCATGATTTTTGTATTTATTTTATTGGTTCACTACTGAATTAAACTTTAATTGTATGAGGGCCTATGATGTTTTTATTCAGTGGAATGTCGTTGACCGATGGACACAATTTCCAGGGCGAGTAATGGGCGCTTGTTCTGAACGGACTAGTCAACGACCGTTCTGGGACCATCCATTGATCAGAATGTAGATATTATTCTTTGCAATTATGCCACTGACATTAAAATCTAAGTTATTTTCTTTCAATATTGTAACTTCTGCCACAATCGTAGCAATGTGTGTAGGCCTACATATTATTTTAGTTGAACACAATGTAGACTCTACATGTTCACAGTTTGGTATGGGTCAGAGTGGTGTGCATGCTATCACGATTCCAGATGCATAAATAAAAACGAAAGATGATATCAACAAAATTGGTAGTTGTGAAGTCATTGTATTATATATTTTAGTTATAGCAAGAAATATACTGTATAGCTAAACGTTTTATCAGCAAGGCCACATCGGGCAGGTCAATGTCGCTGAGGCCCCCCTCCCCACACATTTCCCCTCCCCACACATTCCACCTTCCTGCACCCACCCCCACCCTGTAGCATACATCATTTAACAGCAGCTGTAGTGAAATCTCTCGCTCAATTTGTTTACAACAAAAAGATCATTTGGATGCGAGTCCGGAAGAAATACCCCTCATCATGTAGACGGGGAAGCCAACAAAGCTGCCACCAGTGGAGTAACCAGCAGTATCGTCCGAGGGGGTGGTTTTTTTGATTTTTGGGGGTGAGTATTTAATGTATTGAACCATTCATCTGTGTTTTCGATCTCATTGGGGCAAGAGGGAAGGGGCAAGGGTTCAGAGTGGATGGGGCCTCAGCCCCCACGCCTCCCCCCCCCCTCCCACCCCCGGTTACGCAACTGATGCCCACATACTGAACCATACGGAGTGAACAATGTCCATCCATTCCAAACTAGCTTGTTTGATCATCAATTGTTTCATAGAATTACTCTATTATTCCATTGTTCCTCCTTTTTCGTAGTTTTATAGAAACCTGATTCTAGCTTTTGCTATGGGCAGTTACGATATGGATTGATCGCATGCACTCTTCCGATAAGACACATCAGTGTCACCACTTAAAATTTAAACCCCACCGGAAAAGTGCGAGTGCAGTCACAGAGCATCCCTTTAAAGACGTATAGGACTTTCTACCAAACAAACGACAATAGCTTCAACTGAAAAAATAAACAATCCTTGTAAGGAAATGTCCAAAACACCTGTAGATCAATTACATAGGCTCTCGGGTTTAATGTTACACGATACCCGCAGGTAGATCCAATGATCACAAGCAGCAAGTAGGCCTAAAAACATGGGGGGAGGTATTAAACGAGCTTGGCCAAACAATTCCAAGATGTGTGGGTGTCGGTGCTCAGTGGATACACCATCAGAGGGTTGACTGGAAACCATTGGGTAGCCACAGGTCTGATTGAAATAAACAATCCTTGTGTGGTATTTCCAATAATCGGGCACTTTTAACTGAAACCACATACACGGGTTACACATACAACGTAATGGTGCACCCGTGGATAATAAAGAATGAATACATTCTCAATCACACCTAAAATAAAGTTGGTCATTGCGGAGATGAATCACATGACCGGCATTAGAGTTGAAAGGTCAACAACCCTGAAACCGTCGTCTTTGGATCCAGTACCCTTTACATGTATACTTCTCTCTACAGCAATTGTCAGGCAACCGACTATTGCAAAACGGGCCTTACGGTGTGATACTTTGGGTAGTTATAAACCAAGCACTTTTGGAAGATCAAAACTAATCACCTTCCGTAACACTGGACTCAGAAAAGAAACTAATGATGACACCAAATATTTAGCTTCTTAGCTTTTCGGGGTTTTGATTTTATTCCTTTCCACCGAATAATATACACAATGGCTTGATTGCTTTATAGAATGGCCATGCCCGAATTGAGAATCATTGGGTGTAGATTTTAGCAAAAGTGTCGCTGTTAAGAATTAATGGTCTAACAAAAACCTAAACCAAGGCCAAATTTGGACATGGCCTAACACAATTATGTCTGGTCTTCCCTGTTGCTGATAACGAAGATAGCTATAATGGCAATCTCTACTTCTTCCTCGTAGCCTTCTCGCGTTCTTCCTCTTCTTTCTCGCGTCGTCTCTTGGCTCGGATGCCGTACAGCCTGGCGTTGCTGCGCCCCATGCGGAGGGCCTGGAACACGCTGTGCTTCTTCTCTTCCTCGGTGATGGCGCGTGCCTTCTCCTTCTTGAAGACCTTCCTGACGGGCATGATGGGACCGACCAGCTGCTTGGCCACCTTCAGCTCAGCCTCCTGGAGACAGAAACAATATTCAATTAATGTTAGTCTCGATCTTTAAGTGATGTCAGGGTGGGCTGAAACCCCCAAAAAAATCATCCTTCAAAATTTGAACTTGTATTAATCGCCATGGCATTTTTAGGAAAGCCTGCTTAAAAATTCCCCTCAATGTAAATCACAAAGTGAATCTTAAAGCAAAAGTGGAGATCTGTTTAATGTTTACAATAATTAAAAGCTACAAGTTAGAACATGTTAACAAGGGTGTTACTTTAAAGCTACACATACACCTTGCCTACAATTTAAGACGGTACTTTTTCACTTATTTCATAGATTTCACATGCAATCAAATCTAAAAAATTGTAAGAGTTGCATTTATACAAAAAAAAATTCTATATTTGAGATGTCAGTTATCTTGTAGATTATTTATTGTGAATGCTCGTCCGCTTTTATAAGAGGACCATTTTTCTTCCTTCCTCCCCCCTCATTTAAGACGGGCTGTCTTTCTTACACATACAACAAAAAGAAACAATCCTGGACAAACCATGGAGGTTCATTCCTCCATGGGTATGCATGATAAGAGTCCAGACAGGGTAGTTCAAGTATAGTAAACAAATTTGCATAAATGATAAAAATTACACAGACAATAATATGATTTACATGTGTATCAGTTACTGCACACAGTGTAAATAATAATAATAAATATTGATGGCAGCCATGTCAACACGAAGATGATTATTTACAATGGGCCATTATACAACAAATTACATAAAGAACACCAACAAATACAAACATGTACAAAATTACAACAAAAAAGATGCATTTACAGGAGAAACAAATTATTTCATATTTACAAATAGATGATAAATGCAATTATTAAAAAAGAAGGCTAAGAGAAAAACACCAAAAGGGAGTAAGAATGAAGAAAATGAAGAATGAAGATATTAGCAAACTATAGCAAAGACCGATTAAAACAAAGTTTACTCTGCAATAAACAAAAACGATTGAACCTTGCAACATATGTCAATAAGTGTGTTATCTTTTAGACTGGTTAAATGCACATTATGGTTTGAAAGAAAGAAGGCCCATCTTCCCCCTGGATCAGTGAGTATTACACCTACCTCACTGTCTCCCTTCTTAGGATTGCTAGCCTTCTTGGGGAAGAGGATGAGCTTAGAGCGGTACTCCTTCAGGCGCTGAACATTGGCCTGTAGACCCTCGACGGAGCGGTTTTTTCTCCTGTGGTCGACAGAGATGCCGATGGTTGGGGCATACCTCTTGAAGATACCAGCAGCCTGCAAAATAAATTAATTTAAACCACTTTATTTGGGTTGATTTCATGACAAGTGTTAGATTTTAAAAAGGATTTGTTTTTGCCTTTCTGACAGGACAGAACTAAAAACAAATTTTAAACATGTATTGTCAGAAGGGTATCTTCCTGATACTAAAGGCAGCGATCACAACCAGTTTATAGCGGTCAAATGAAGTTACATTCACACACTCAAAAATAAATTAACACATTTCTAAAATGTATTATTCACATCTGAAAAGGAAGAAGTATGAGCATTATAGACAAGTTGCACAGTTTTTAGTAGCCCACAGGGCAAGTTTAGAAGTGGTGCTTACTAGCCCATAACAGTTTTTACTAGACAATGTACGCCGGGCTAGTGCTAAGCGTGAGCCCTGATCGATGTGTGTTAAGCACTGTAAACTCAGGCATATTCCTCAGGTGGGATTCGAACCCACGACCCCCACCATTCTAGAGCCGATGTCTTACCAACGAGACTACTGAGATTGCCCAGCAGCTCGAGACAGTTCGAATCCAAAACTACTATCTTGCTGAACACACACAGGGCAGAAAGGATATTTAATGCTACCGACTTATGGGAAACCACTCTTTCTCCAAAACACTTAGCCTTTCGTCACGGCCTTCGTGGCTTAGACAGCTATGTAGCTGCAGAGACCACTACAAGTCAGTGCGCACGATCGGGTGGCAAAGCCAAGAGGGCCTTTTCCAACTTGATTTTAAGTTGGTTTTTGTTGTTGAATAATTCATTAAGTTTCAACATAAATTATTCATAATTTTTACGCAAATAAGAAAAGCACCCAGGGTTAACCAATCACAATGCGTATGAAGTTAATGCATGCTGACCCCATCACTTCTGATTGGCTGGGAATTTTGCTCCCCCATAAGGGTAGCAAACATCGAGAAATAAAAAAAAAAACATTAGAAATTCCTGTCAAGTATGAAAAGCTTGTCGTGCGCGCTGACTTTGTCTTTGCTGCAGTGGCTTCGCGGCTACACAGATGTCTAAGCCACAAAGGCCTTGACAAAAGGCTACAAAACACTCCACTCATGGTACAGTCTTGCCTCCCTTCAGGGTTGCAAAAAATCTTGCCAAATTAATGCAGTTACAACTTTATGAAAATGCAAAGTAAAAATGTGAATTCAATGGCATAACTGTCAACTATAAACAAATTACAGAAGTACCTTCAGTTCCTCAAGGGAAAAGCCTCGTCCACCTCGCACTTTAGTGTGGTACCTGAAGGTTGGACAACGCACAACTGGGCGAATTGGGCCAGCCACGGGGCGTGGAGCGATCTTAAGGGCCTTCTTGACACGGGTCTTTCGTCGGCGCCGCTTGCGCATTGGCTGGTTGAACCATGTCTTCACCCGCTCCTGCCAGTTTTTGTGGAAGTGAACATTGGGAATTACCCCATTGCGTCGCTTGGTCATCTTGAAACCTTAACAAATTGGTAAGTAAAACAAGAGAAACAAAATTATTTCTGAAATAACCTTTAAAAAAGATGAGTCACGGTTAGAATTTTTACCTTTTAAGATATGACATCACATGTTCACAAAAAGCTACAAAGCCTATAGTTGCGATAATCGTAACCCTCCATCCTCCCGACGGTCGGAGACCGGAGGGTTATGACACAAGACTGATATTATCGACATTATGGGCAGTTTTGACCAGTTTTTGCCAGACTCGTGATCAGATTCGTCCTTTTTTTCCACTTTCCAAAATCATGACAGACATTCTAAACACATGGAGTTGATCTTTATTGTATGACAACGTCATCTGGAACCCTTAAAACAACATCATGAAAATATTTGGCAGAAAAAACGACAAAAACTTACCAAAAGACTGACCGTATATATCCATAATCGATAGCGGGGCCAACTAGTGATTTTGAACGTCGCATTTGCTTGATTACAACCAATCAGCGTGACCCAACCAAACACGCATACGGACGAGCCATGGCTGTCGTGAGCGTATCGGCCAATCCAGCTTGCAAACTCACCGCCTGTGTGTGTAAGCATCGATCCCCCTGGACATTGTACATGTTCATGTACATTGTACACGCACAATGTATTGTGTACACTATGCTACACGCATGCACAGTCAGTCAGTGTGTCGCCGTGTGGGGTGTGGAATCACCTCACGGCAGTACTACGAGCTGTGTAGTTTGTGCACGCACGATGTTCATACGCACCTGCATGCTGCGCACATGGTCCGGGGATCCATGATTACACACACAGGCGGTGAGTTTGCAAGCGGGAAAAGCCGATACACACATGACAGCCATGGCTCGTCCAGATGCGTGTTTGGTTTGGTCACGCTGATTGGTTGTTGCCAAGCAAGTGCGACGTTCAAAATCACTAGTTGGCCCCTCTATGGATTATGGATATATTCGGTCAGTCTTTTGGTAAGTTTTTGTCGTTTTTTCTGCCAAATATTTTCATGATGTTGTTTTAAGGGTTCCAGATGACGTTGTCATACAATAAAGATCAACTCCATGTGTTTAGAATGTCTGTCATGATTTTGGAAAGGGGAAAAAAAGGACGAATCTGATCACGAGTCTGGCAAAAACTGGTCAAAACTGCCCATAACGTCGATAATATCAGTCTTGTGTCGTAACCCTCCGGTCTTTGACCGTCGGGAGGATGGAGGGTTACGATTATCGCAACTACAAAGCCTAGACCTGTCTGGAGGATAGAAAGTGGAACTGGAAGAATAGGCTTCCCATCCCGACATTTTATGCAATTTACAGTGTAGCGTTCAGTATTTGAAAATATTTGACATAAAAAGGGCATCTCAAACTTAACTTATTTTGTTGATATGTTTTGAGTACAATTAAAACTGACATCGTTTAACTGTTTTTAAATTAGCCTTAATGTTAAGATAGTAGAAAAATTACAATATAGCTGCTGACGGCAAAATAATCTGAAATTTTTTTATGGCAGTCTTCAAGTTCTAGTTTTCTACGATTGGTCGGAGTTGACATCTGCTGTGTATGCATTATCTGATCATGTCATTTGCTATAGGCCCTATGTGTTTCAGAGTTTCTCACTATCAGTGTGTAGGATTCAGAAAAAAAATGCTGTACTCTCACTCTCTGTTATAAATTTATGCACTGCCACTGGATTTTTTTGACTTATTCAAATGAATATCTTATTGAATATTTTAGGTTTGACTTTTCTTTCTTTAACAATTTGGTCAATTTGCTCATGAATGCATGCTTACCTCACCAAAACTGACCAATAAAGAAAAGACCAAGTTATGGCGGTCGGATTATTTTATCAACACTGCTGGGGGAGTGCTGAGTGCTGGACAGCCACAATTACATTTACAACCGACAACTCGCTCCTTTTTAGGGGTTTTGGTGTTTATATACTCACTTATATTTTTTTTATAACTGCATAATAATACTAATAAATTGCCAAACTAGACATACAGAACGAAAATCGTGTTTAGAGTCTTACAATCGCTTCCCTAATATCTCTCAGATAAACAGGTCATTTTAGACATCGAATCAGATTCTCTACACGTAGCCAGTAGAGCATGTACGTAACTAAATGGACTTTTTCGAAGAAAAAGTAACGTGGTCTTTTTTACATAATTCAGTCACGAACGGACAAATTAGGACAAAATACCAAACACATACAAATGTATGATGCATATTAAAGTAATTTATGTGTTTATTTTTATTCTCCAAAGTCCGATGGCTTAAAAAAAGGGTGGATTTTTCACAGGTATAATTTCTTACTACTCACCAAGGGATTTTAACCCCACGAAGAGGGCGAGTGGTACCTGGAACGCGTATACGTACTTAATGGTAATAAAATAACGTTTAGAATGGAACCAGACTTAAGCAAAACGAGTTTGTCAACCTCGTTTTCAAAATTCCCTTATCTTGCATTTGACACATGGGGTCGAATATTATAAACGAAGGTTCAAATTTAGAAAATTAGGTCTCGTTCACTACTTCTTTCAGTAAGATACAACAAGATATTTGATTTTTTTCAGAGAGTAGTATTTACACCAAATGGTTTTCTTTTTAAACTACAAATATTAATTTTATTGTTTTTACATTAATGTTTTGTTCCTTCACCCAGAAGGAAAAAAGCTCTTAAATAAAATGGTAGGACGAGTAAAGAATGGCGGCGCCCTGAGGAAAGGCATGATTGAGTCTGAAAGATAATGTTATTAACATTGTCAAAATACGGTAAATATTAGCATGGTTAATATCTTGTGAGGTTTGCGGTAACACCGTGTACAGAACCACAATAACTCATACTTAAAGATTGTTATTTTATGTACATCAAGGCTCCTCCCTCTCCTAAATCGACCTCATTCATTCATTGTTGTTCCTAAAAAAAGTAATAGACCGATTGCACGACCTACGTCACGTGACCCCTGTTGGGTATAAAATGTAAACACACACGTAATCCTCCATAGGAAAGGGTGGTACGGTACACGATGATTAATGCATTTAGTTTATTCGATCGAGGCTTTTCTTGCTCGAAATCTGTGAAAGATATTCCAGAGTTTGTACCAAATACCTTCATTCAAGTGGCTGAATAAAGCCAGTAAGGACAGTTCCAGCAAGTCTTGAAAATTGTAAAAGTACCGTATAAATCATTAAATGTAGATTAAATGTGCACGATGTGTACAGCGCACGACGGAACGTTAGGCCAGACGACCGCGATCACTACACACTTTTCAACACAAAAATTTCAAAGTTTTGAAGCTGAAACCCTCCAAAGAAATCGCTTTCCAAAACTGTGTTATTCCTTTTCGTATTTGAAATTCTGCAATGCTAGGTATTAATGCTCACTTTTCCAACATTCTTTACCCTTTTTTTACAGTGATTTAGGCCAACATTATAAACAAAATAACACACGGGTGGCTACATTATAGTCGTCCAACGCCGGTAGTGCATGGCTAAAAAAACCTCTTTTTAGTAGAATCCTGTTAAATTATGAAACAGAGATGTGATTTAAATTAATGCCACAACATACTACTTTAAATAAATGGGATGATTAACTAATTCATCGCTTAACGAAAGTAAAATCGACTGTTTTCGAACTCACTCTGTGTCACAGCCTATGCTTTTACACATATTTTTTCATCAGCTGTATAATCATACCCGATAGGGGGTCACGTGACCGCATGTAAACATTGTCGCGCAATCGGTCTATCAAGCAATACATGTGTCTTATTATAAGGACGGTCTAAGTATGCTAACTGGGGAACAGCAACACTGAGCTGTTCAGTTATTTCATCAATATCAAGATCATGGTGTTACAACAAACGTAGCCCTGGTCTGATGGTGGGACATGTATGTAGGATGCTAGCCCCATAAATATAGGGCCAATCCACTTCCTATCCTTGGCCCTCAGCAGGCCCTAGCAGTGCAATCCAATCTTTGTGCCTGCTGTGGTTTTCGACCTTAAATTAAAATGCCAAAATAGCATGCATAGTAGTAGTACTAGTACTAGTAGTACTACTTAGGGCATGATGGGGTATAGATTGTCATGAATGGAGTGTTGTTCCACCATGCAAGGTTCCAAATCCTACCCATGCTAACTACATACAAAGAAAAGTTTGAAAGAGATCACAGTAGAAAATAATTATGACAAAAGATTAATGCAAGATTTTCCAGTTCTAAATGAAGTATTCAAAAGTTCTGAAAAAATTGCCCTAAAAAATTCTCTCAACATTTATACTATACCTTATCTGTATATTTGTATGAACAGTCTATTTTTGCTCAGAATTATGTTCACAAAAATGAACATTCTGATTGGTTAAAGTTGCATCAATTACAACTGATAATTAAGTACAAAAGTCAAAATTCAGGCCCTAAGGCCCCCCCTTTATTTTAACTTAAAAACCAATTTAGGTTGAGCTGCTGTCATTAATATCAGTTATTGTTAGTTATTGACCAGTTGACAGGGTTAAGATTAGAAGTTTTCTCCTTACTGAAGGACAATCAGTGCGTACATGTACATAATAGCATATTAACTTATTCTATGGGTTAACTTGAGGTCTGGAAAACTTTTATTGAAATAACAATGAAAATACCATTAAGAATGTTAGCCAAACAAAGATGAAAATCACAATCAGAGTCAAACATGCACTTGCTATCTCAGACTTTATAAACCACACGATTACCCACTCTGGACTGGGCCGTAGTGATCACTAGTATGGCTGGGGGATTTTGACATATCAGGGATGGATTTCACAAAACTAGTCCTAATTTAGGACTAGTCCTATAAATTAGGACAAGTTACTCGTCCTAACTCGAGATAAGACTAGTCCTAGCGCTTTGTGAAATCCACACCAGGAACAGAATCAAAATGGGAAAAAAAATTAGATCAACCCAGTTTAACATAACCTACTTTATTTGAACAAGCACTAAGGGAAGATTTATTTCATTTGTCTCATTGGTACATTTACTTGATGTTTATCAGACTTAAAGTCAACATTTTTAACAATCCACACCTGCCTTGTCAAAATACGCCAGCCACACTAGTGGGGCTAGACTGGGCTATAGCTTTGGTTACTATACTGCAGCCCATATGGGTCATATGCAGAAATTACTAAAAACATAGATACAGATGCTGAGCCTTTTTAAAATATCAAATATTTTCCCAAATATGCAGCAGTATCATCAGTTAGGTGAAATGGCGCATCGCTACAGCTGCTTAGTGAGGCCACTAAATCTGAATTCTTGCCATCAGAACCTGTGGAAGAAGCTTGTGAGATGTCTGTATAGCAGAACTGGACAGTGGGTGAGGACACAACTTATTCAAACATGGTTCTACTTCATATAACCTGATAAATCATAGGGCACTTTTTGTTTTTAAATACGTTAACTTTTGCATTACCAACCAGCAGCCACCCTAAATAATAATAATAACGAATTGCATTCAACCACAGATCCTTGTCATTTCAACTTTTTTTTTACAATAAACACAAAATGGACACGGTTCTTCGTCCACCCCACACTCTGAAAACTCTTTAAAAAAAAAAAAAAATAAAAAAAAACTTGTAAACAACATGGATGACTTCATGTATGTGCCAACCTAGTTGTGACACAGACGCACAATATTTTTTTGTACTACATGGACGCATGATCGATAAACAGTTAGCTTCAAGAAAACTTGATGCACAGCTTAAAATAGCGCAATACGCGGACTAATAACTGTTGAATGGAGAATACTATTCCCCATGGGCGAATAGGACTTTTTGATCGCCGACGCCCATGTCACGTGATGTAAGTTCAAACAATCAAATTACAGGGATCTGTATGCAGGCCTCGACTTTAAAAAAAAAAAAGGGGGGGGCAGGCCAAATCAGAGAAAATGCACATTTCTCAAAAAGGGCATGCTGGCCAAGATGGTAGTGCCAGTGTCTGTAGGGGCACCTGGCCAACGTGGCAGGGCATCGAGGCCAATGGCCTCGGTGACCTCGGCCTGTGTATGTGAGTTATATAATGCAATTTATATAGTGCCTTGCATACAAACTAACCCAAAGCACTAAACGACATGTATAGTTTTGACTAAGCAATAAGATTATAGGAGAAGGGCAAGAACATTTTTAAAAGTTACCAACTAAGGGAAACCATAATACTAAATATTAAAACTCCAAAAACTACTGAGACAGAAACAATAAATTAATAAAACAGATGAGCATGCTGGAGACTGTAACTCAAACCGTGTACTTGGAGATAAACTTTGCTATAAATTTGTTGTTTTCATTTGCTGTATTGAACATGACTCTATCACTAGTATCAGCTTGAAGATGGGTGTTTTTTACAAGAACCCTTTATTATCATATTTTTTTTTTACTTTTCAAAATCAGCTGATAGTTTTCATTCATGAATCACAGGTGACAGACTTTTCTGTAGACACTCGCAATGAGGTTGAGTCACACTGGAAGGAACAGCTGGAAATCTACACTGCAAATCAGACCATGAATCAAGAGGTAAAGTTTCTTTTCCAACACAAAAATATAAGTGCATTGTTTTTCGGTTTTTGTGTTTTGGTGTTTTTTTCCCTTTATATTTGTATGTATTCCCATGAAAATGTCAAAGAAACCGAAAGCCCTCTTTAGTAATAATTATAAATTTGTTAGTATTTGTCTGAAGGGCTGAAATGATTAATTTAATAGCTTTTTAGATGCACGTTTAGAAACATACGCACCGTTACTTGTGTGTACTGGTGTGAAGATGGGGCCCACTCGATAGTCATAAAGGTTCTATGGTCCTAAGGTTTATTAGTCCAAAGGGTCAATAGTCCGAAGGGTCAATAGTTATCGAACTTTGTTTTACTTTTATTTTTAGATTATCGAATCTTCGGACATGTGAATCCTTGGACTATTTGAACCAAATGCTCGGATTAACAAACCTTAGTTCATTTTTGGACAAATGAACCCTCACTTATGGGAAATTGTGTACTCGGACTATCGAACCTTTGGATTAATAAACCTTTGGACTATTGAACCTTCAGAATATCGAGCGGCACTTGTGAAGACTTTACCAATAATGGTTAAATTAAGTATGATCCAGAGACTAAGGTCTGCTTTAACATCATGTAATTATTTCTCTAATGAGATGTGGTAGTTCTGACAAGGGCTGATGGTTAACAACTATTTTACAAAAGATTTCTTCTTTCCAGAACCACAACTCCACATTGGAAAGGTAGTTACAGAACGTTACTTTTAGTTTCAAGATCGTTCACTCACAATTCAAAGTTTGAAATTGTACAGTGTTCCGTTGTTATGACTTTCCAAAACACTCAACAGAAGGTACAAGGTTTTCGTAAACGGTGTAGATTTAGTTTTGTGGCCTTTTGAGCAGTGCCTTGACAGGAACAAAAGAACAATGTAGACAGGAACACTGTTAAACCACTACTACACGATTGTACAGGGACCACTGCTGTGGGATTTGCACCATCAGAAATGGGAAAAAATTAAAACAAAACAAAAGGTAGTACAGCTGTGTGTCAGAACAATGGCGACAGTTTGTTAACTTTTCTAATGGGATTTTAACGTGTCAGACTTTTGTCAGACTTTCAGTGGTGTCATCAAGGCTGTGATTGGTCAATACGTTAGTAGGCGGGACTGAATGGAATGGTCTATTAACGCTCTCACCTTCCGACTCATGACTCCCTCTCACCTTCCCATCTTTTAGGACAAGAGACCAAAGTTCTATGTACTAAACATGTTTCCCTACCCATCTGGGAAACTTCATATGGGACATGTACGAGTTTACACCATCAGTGACACCATTGCACACTTCCACCGCATGAATGGCAAACAGGTAAAAGAAAAATTTTAGAAAAACATTTAAAAACAAAAGCAATGATGAATCACAAAAGTAAAGTTCTTGTAGCAATATGCTCTGATTTAAAGAGACTGTGTTGACATGATTAAAGCAGTAAATAGAATAACACATTTACTACGCGCGCATGCTGGCATGCCAGCAGTCACATCATAGTTTGACAAAGACGGCATCCTTTGTAATTTGACGGCAAGCATGTGCAGTATCTGGGTGAGAGTTCATCTTATCATGCACAATCACAGGCCTGCTATAATCATGACGACACAGCCCCTTTAAGTGGCATAACTATTCAACTGTGTTTGCACTTTGTCATAAAAAGTGTCAGAGGGAATACAAATGAAGTTTTGTGGCCAAGCGGTCTGGTGCGCCGGTCTTAAGCTCTGGTTTTGTCAGAGTGTGGGTTCGGGTCCCAGGGTGTGACACTTGACATGATATCTAACCACTATTGCTTCGTCCTTCAGATGGGACAACAAGCCATTGGTCTCACGTGTTGTGTAATGCACATAAAAGAACCCAGCACACCCATCGTTAAAAGATGGGGTTTGCCCGGGGTGTTCCTGGCATGGTTGGCTGCAGATTACACTGCATCACCTTGTCAACCCTTTCAAGGTGCTATATATAAATGGGTCTCGTACTTTAAACATGGCTCTGCCTACCTGTCGTAAAAATTACAAGCACTTTGAGACACCCGCCAGGTGTGATAAAGCGCAGCATAAGAACTGCATACCAAATGCTTTTATTTTCCTGCCTGTGATAGGTGCTGCACCCCATGGGCTGGGATTCCTTCGGTTTGCCAGCTGAGAACGCCGCTATCGAAAGAAAACTCAAACCGGATGACTGGACCTACAGGTATAAAAAAAGGACCCTATTTTGTTTTGTTTCCAGCATCAGTCTGGTTACTTTAAAGTTAAGTTCAATTTTGTGGTGAACAAAGAAAATTGATATTTACAAAATAGTTGTTATAGGGCTGGATAGCTCATTTGGTAGAGTGCTGGCACGGTAATCCGGAGGTCGCAGGTTCAAATCCTGTTCTAGTCTATTTTTCTTTGTTCATGCAAAAGTTAAATTAATAGTCAGTTTCCCTTGTGGTTTATGTCTTGATATATAAAATAAATAGTCGCATTCCCTTAATGTGATCCCTGTCCTGCCGCTTTCCAGGTTGTATCGTAAACTTGGGTGTTATCCCTGGTTATACGGCAGTAACTGGTTGAATAGCTTCTGACTGGCACCCCCTGAACAAAGATATTGACAAACTAGGGAGATCACCAACATTAGGGCTGGATAGCTCAGTTGGTAGAGCACCAGCTTGTTAACCCGGAGGTTGTAGGTTCAATCAAAAGTTGAATTTAATTTACCCAGTCAGTTTATTACTTGATATTAAGTTAAATTATAAGATAAATGGATTTGTCTATTTTTCATTATTTTTTTTATTGATCAATCGCTCCTGCAACCCACTAATAAAATTAAAAAGAAATCTCCAAAAAGGTTATTTCAAACTTTTATTATGTAGAAAACATATACTGAACCCTTTTCCCCTCTGATAATCACCACTACTATTTCGTGACCGTCAGCTGACCCATCCGATTAATGGATCTGGGTTTTTATTCGATCCTCTCTATTTGTTTTTGCAGTAACATTGACTACATGAAACGGCAACTGAAAGACCTGAGTATGTGCTTCAACTGGGATAGGGTAAGCAAACTTGAAAAGCATTTAAGGGGATGAACGGCTGTTTGGCCTGTTTGTCTTACTTCTGAAGGGAAACTTCTTCACCAATCTTCCACTCAGTGGCATATTGATGTCCATGCCCCTCCATTTGCCTCCCCCTCCCCCATTTGAAATCTAGACTTTTGAGATTAAAAAATAACCAGAATAATATGTTGCATTTTATAAGCTTTTATGTTGTAATTTCAATGGCTGAAGACTTTTTCTATTAACACGCAGACAATGGCTATTTTGTTTCTACCTCCACGTCAGGTTATCGTTCAAAAATAGTAAACGTCAAGACAAGAGTGCTTGTTAACCAGTTGCTGCCAGGATTTATTTTTTTTTTTCACGCCCCCCCCCTTGCGGGATTCTTTTGGCAGAATGGCTAGAATCTTTTACTTTTTGAGGGTACCGCTAGCACCAAGAAACCCTGGCTTGACAATGCCAAGAGAAGAAAGATTCTCTTTGTTTGATCATTCAAATTGTTTCTTGACCGAGAAAATGTCAAATTCACGCAGTGTGAATTGCAAAACATCAGCCATTACCTATGGCATAGGAGTGGCACTAAACACGGAACTTGTGACATGGTACTTGTGACATGGTAGTTTGGCTGGTAACCTTATTCTGGTAAGCATTATTTTATTGTGGTTAGCTGCTTTTTGTGTTTAAGCAGCTCTATGAAATTGGCCACTGGTTCATTGTTTTTATCAGTCCAAGAATACAGAAAACCGATGCTTTTTATAAGAAAGAGTTCCTTTTTCATTCAGGAGGTAACTACATGCAACCCGGACTACTACCATTGGACCCAGGACCTCTTTGTCAAGCTGTACAAGGCGGGATTAGCATATCAGAAAGAATCGTTGGTCAACTGGGATCCGATAGATCACACAGTACTCGCTAAAGAACAGGTACGACAAACTGTAGGAAGGGAGGGGTGAGTTTTGATTGGTCTTGACAAACGACCAATGGTTGTTCCTGGAGATCTGCCCTTTAGCAGGCCTCGAATTAACCGCGGCACCCACAGCAATTGTCCTGGTGCCCTTTGCAAAGTGCCCCTTACCAAAGCAAAATTGCTGTGCCCCTTCAAAAGCGAAGTTCAAGGCCTATTTTAGCACTTGCCCACAATTAAACATCGAGTCATTTACTCCTTGAATGTACCACGGAAATTCACAAGATTATATACTGTGCATAGAAATCCTTGGATAGCTTTCGTTGTGATTATTTTTTCTTGTGTTACAAGTTTAGTTTATTGGATTGAGGATGAAATAACCTTTTGAATGATTTAGTTTTGTTTACTTTATTAAATCAAAGCTTTGAGGTTGGAAACATAAGACAGATCAACTAAAATTAGGAAACTGTGCACGAAGTAAATGGGTTTTTGTTCATGGAAAGCTGTGCACAAAAGTTTTCTCAACTGTACTGTCATCTCAAAGAAAGAAAATGGAAAAAAAAAAGATTGAAAATATTAAGAATAAATGCCTCGATTATCTACACATGATAAAAGCTAAAGGGTTAAGCAATCTTATCATTTGGTTATGCTGAAAGATTGTAGTTTTTTTTATTAAAGGAACTTTGCAGACTGGTTTTAAACAATCAGAGTTAACGTTTCTTTGTTTATCCATCTTCTCGTTTGTCTTTTGTCTGCATGAAGGTTGATGAGAATGGTTGCTCCTGGAGATCTGGCGCTGTGGTGGAACAGAAACTCCTCAAACAATGGTTCTTGAAGATGACACACTACTCAAAGGTATTAAGAAATTGAAGTGTTAATTTGTAGCCCCCCCCCCCCCCCTCCAACCCAACCTTTAAAAATGCATGGACTGGTCTGTGTCTTTTATTCTTATTCTTAATCTTTATATTACATTCATAAATACCTGGGACAGTTTATTCATTCTGATTGGTTGAGAGGAGATCACGTGGCCATGTTGTGTCATGTGTCAACTGCTCGTTGCTGGAAGCTCATGGACTCAATTTCCACTTTTATTTTATTTTTCTTAGCATGGTTAGATTAACAGGGGTGAATCGTCGACCTACGTCTTCCATTTTTTTAAACATTCTCTGTAAGCTGAGAATTTGGGCCTTAGTTAGGAATGTGGTGGGGGGGGGGAGGATGGGTGGAGAAATCCACTTCCTTCAAATAGTAAATAATTTGACCACCTTTTTTTTGTCTTCAGTCTCTCCTGGATGGATTGGCCGAGTTACCTCACTGGCCACACAGCGTGAAGAGCATGCAGGCCAATTGGATCGGTGACTGCAGTGGTTGTGCATTCCATTTCACGCTTGAGGTACCGTAACGACATCTCTTTTGAAGACATTTTGCTGTAGAAAGAAAATAACAATTTGATTTTTTTTTAAATGCTTAGTAGCAGTGGCGTAGCCACAGGGGGGCCTGGGGGGCATGTGCCCCCACAATTTTCCAGTGCCCCCCCCCCCATGAAAAAAATCCAGATACATGTAATTCATTAAAAAACATAGCCCTGGGCCCCCCAACTGAAAAGCAATGCCCCCCCCCCCCAAATTGGGAAAGTCCAATTTAACGATGAAATGTATGAAAGTAAAAGTAATTTAACAAATCAACAAAGAAAACCTGAGAATAAGACTTGACCTCAGTTTTCAGTTACTTGTAAACACTAACTGCCCAACTGACATTCGTGTTATTATTAAACCAATGTAATGGTTGCACAAACTCGTGCATGATTCCCAAATGGCACTGCATGTAGTCTAAAATCATTGAGGTCCAATAAACACCCTCGTCCAGAGTTTTAATTTTGTTTCAGATGATAATTTTAACAAATTATTTGAATCGTGTGAAAAATTGCTATGAGTATTTTTATTTTCAAGAATTTTTGTACGAATGAAATTTATAGAAGACTTGACTTCATTAAAAAATAAAGTCTTATTTCACCTTGTTTTCTCGTTTTCAATTCCTGGGAGACTTGCACAGTCTATAGACCTGTGCGTCTGGCGTCATGAATCCCATAGAGATATGTACAACAGCACCCTCAATGAGGCCAAAAAGGCAGTAAGTTTACTGTAGGAAAACGTCTGTGCATACCCTCTATTGCAACCTGTTTGTCAGTTTGTTGTGTAACGTTTTCATTCAGCCAAAGGTCACAGGTGATGATGTTGACCTTGAGCTTCCTGTCCACACATCTTACCCTGAGCTTATCTACGGCGCCTCTCACATCGTCCTGGCTCCTACTCACCTGCTCTTGAAGAAGAAGGAATTTCTGCACTGTCTGTCCTCAGAAGTTCAGCAGAAGTTGAAGGACATGGACTCCCAACAGATTGGTAGGGATGGGCGGGGTTGTGGAAGGTTGGATTGGGAGGGGGGGGTTACAGGGAACAGGCATGTGATTTCTCAGGATTTTTTCCTGATTTCAGGATTTTTCCTGAATTCAGGATTTACTTGAAATCTCCTTCAGCCTTCAAATTTTTCTTGAAAGTAGAAAGAGATAGTCCATATTGTGTCCAAATTTGCACTTATGTATTTCTGATGATGCACAGAGTCTGTAAACCTCCTGAATTGTTATATCTGGGAGGCTTCAGGTCTAGAATAAGGGGGAACCGGGTCCAGCAAACCATTTCCAGGAATTATTACATTCGTCTAATCTCATTCCTGTGGGAAGCAAACATCCTACCATTGCACTCTTGATACATTTTCAGAGGGTATGTGGATGGTCATGTATTTTACATAATTCCCCCTCCCATATCGGAACTTTATTCGGGATGAAAGAACCTGTTAAAAATTCTGTGAAAAAATTGCTTCTGACTGGCACCACCCGAACAAAGATATTGACAAAATAGGGAGACCGCCAACATTAGGGCTGGATAGGTCAGTTGGTAGAGTGTCTGTACGTTAAGCCAGTAGTCGCAGGTTCAAATCCCGTTCCAGACAACTTTTCTTTGTTTACCCCAAAATTAATTTTAAAAATTTACCAAGTCGGTTTCGCTTGTGGTTTATTGCTTGATATTTAAACATTTTGTGCAAGAACAAAATATTATGGGATAAAGAAGAATTGAGCATATATAAAAGGTTGTTTCTGGTTTGTATGGTTTATTTAAAACACAAAATTGAATTGCACTGTATTTGACAATAAAAATACTATCAATAAAACTTATATTATGGTTCTTTTTACCTACTTGTAGATGTCGACCTCGGTGTGAAGGCCATCCATCCCCTCAGCCAAAAACTCGTCCCTGTCTTCACCTCCAGTCGGATCCCATTCCAAGAGAATGTGGAGTCTAGACTTGGTATCCCTTGCTCCTGTGAGGAGGATAAGGAGTTCGCAGCACTGAATGGGATCTCATATGAGGTGGTGCTCAGCCCAGAGAGTCAGGAAGCTAGACTAATAAACTCTGACCAGGTAAAAAAAAAAAGGTCATCTGAGTGTAAATGGATAAAAAGGAAGCAATTTTAGTCTTGGTTGTTAAAATGAAATTAATTACATGCAATTATACATGTACACATATGGTATAAATGCCCCCCATAGTTCTATCATGAGCTGGGGGTGGGGGCAGGGGGGCAAGTACCCCCACCAACACCAAATTTGGCCAAAACAGTGGGGAAAATTTGGGCAAAGCAAGAAGAAACAAATAAGACTTTTTATTAGAAATTGGTACTTGTGTACAATTTCAGGCAAATAAACTTGTAACGTGTCATGGCCGAGCAGTCTAGTGTAAGGACTGTTGGTCGAGTCATTGGGGTGTGGGTTCGAATTCTGGTCATGACACTTGTGTCCTTGAGCAAGATGCTTTACTATAATTGCTTCTCTTCACCCAGGGGTATAAATGGGTACCTACGAGGGTAGAGGTTGACATTGTGTTTGAATAAGCCTTCAGAGCACCACGGCAGCTCGGGGCTGTATACTCCCCAGGGAGCTTTTGTCACGAGGTGACTACAAATACTGCATTTTGTCCATAAGAGACATTCACTGTCTCAAGAAATTTCCCAGACGTTCACACTGACCATATTTCTCTTCAGTTCACTGGGCTCAGAGTCGATGAGGCTAAAGAGGCAATAATGCTACATGCAAGGGATCTGAAAGTAGGAGGTCACAAGACAAGCCCTAGACAGTTTGATTGGTTGATATCCAGGCAGCGGTACTGGGGCACTCCGATACCCATGATCAACTGTCCACAGTGTAAGGTGAGGGCAGACCTTAATTAATGAAAGGCTTTGGGCCAATAAGGGGCAGCAGACGTCAGAATATTTACTGTAGTATAACATAATTTTTGATACTAATAACAAAATGAACATCGACATATTGACTGCTTTAATTCTGCGTTAATTCTGTAAAGTTATAATGTGTGTGCCATACATGTACAGACTTAGTGTAAAATAAATGTCAAATGTCAATTAACATATCCTGTTGGTAAGTGATGAAACTTTGGAGCTGGAAGTGCAGTGTAACGAATGTTCATGTACATGTATGTATACCATTCATTTACATTGCACTTCTGGCTCCAAAACGTCATCACTTACCGACAGGATAAAGAGTCCCTCACAAAAGTGTTATTTTTTTTCCCATGATAAAGCAGACAACTTAATCTGCATGTTTATTATCATTTATCATACAAAATATGAAAACAAACACAGACAGTTCCAGTTCCAGAGGAAGATCTGCCAGTAGTACTTCCCAAGCTAGATACCCTCACTGGAAAAGGAATGTCGCCACTGGCCGAGGCCACCGACTGGATTAACGTTGAGTGCCCTCGGTGTGGCGGTCCGGCCACGAGGGAGACGGACACCATGGACACGTTCGTTGACTCTTCTTGGTACTTCTTGAGGTACACCGATCCAAGAAATAGGAATGCTGCGTTTGGGAGGAACGTGGCAAATTGGTTGATGCCCGTGGATTTGTACATAGGAGGAAAAGAACATGGTATTGTATTTAAAGATGAAGTTACTTTCAAATTAATATAACAGTTCATAAAAGAAAAATGTTAATAGATAATTTAAATGTCTAGTGCACCAATAAGCCATGTGCAAATTATATTTGAATAAGCTTTTGCGTAGTTTCATAAAAAACGACAAACACCCATACACAATTAGCCTTTCTCATGAAATATGCAAATTACATTCAAGCATGCGTACATACATCATTGGTGGGCAAATGCCATAGAGTTATGCACTACGCAGACGCACATTCACGTGTGCGTCATGCCACCGTTAGCCCGACACAGAAAGGCGCGATGTTCCCTCATTTTGCCAACCAGAAGTGTTAGTGCGCACGCGTGATGTGCAATTTACTTATTTCATGGGAAGGGTCTATTCTGAATGAATGGGTATGTCACAATGGTTCAAGGGTTTGCTCATCTGGAGGTTGCTATACAAAAGCTTGCCCATGTGGCATAGCTACTGTCTCTATATAGTCTGAGGAATTCAAATTATTTTAAGCAGTAACTTGTTATTGAGCGAGTCATTGTGCCAGACATTATTCAAGTCCAACTCTCAAAGGGCTTACTGACAGCTTTGTTTTGGAGTTTTGGGAGCCTTAAATGCTAAACTGTTAGAACTAATTATATAACTGACATACAGATCGTTTTAATTTGACTGGTGGAACTTGCATCACGTGACATTCATTATTACTGCCATTCATTATTACTGCCATTCGCATATCGGCAATCAAAAAGTCCTATTCGCCCATGGGGAATAGTATTTCCCATTCAACAGTTAGGATCATCCTTGGTTCCAATATTTTTTAGCAGTAGACCGCCACTGCTAAAACAAAAGAGCACCTGTTCAAAACATAATATTATCGCACCCAGCATATTGGGCTGTTCTGCCTCTGCGGACTGCGCTATTTTAAGCTGCGCGTGGAGTACGGAAAAATATGGCGCATCTGGGTCAAGAGGTTGGCGTCTACATAGAGTCATCCACGTTCTTTAGATAGAAAGGGCTTTAGAATGTTCATTGAGTGTCGGATGGATGATGAACCATGTCTATTTTGATTTTGATATTCCTCCCATTGCTCTCTGAGCCTCTCAACTGTACAAGGAAACCTTTTAAGTGTACTGATAGTAGTTTCTTCTTCGTGACCCTACAGCGATTATGCATCTTCTGTACGCCCGCTTCATCAATCACTTCCTTCATGACCAGGGCGTGGTGGCACACAAGGAGCCCTTCACGCATCTACTTACCCAGGGTCTAGTCATGGGCCAGAGCTACCGAGTAGCTTCCACTGGACAGTACCTCAGGCCAGATGAGGTGGACTTCAACGGTGAGTCAGAGGCATTGTGCTCGCTTATCGCAGCACCAGTCTCGGGCTTTTCAAGGCATTCTTGAGTCTGGGATCATGGGGGGGAAAAGACGATGATTTCAAAATTGCTTAATTTGTAATCAAAATTTGACTATCCTTGTAAAAATGTGTACACTTGTGTGTAGACAGCATCAGGTGATACTAATGTTGCTCAAATGCTTTACTATCCCGTTAACCAGCTGCGGCCAGGATTTTTTTGTTTTGTCCCATCCCCCAGCGTGATTCTTTTGGTGGAATCGCCGGAATCTTTTTTCTTCGAGGGTACCGCTGGCACAAAGAAACCCTGACTTGACAATGCCAAGAGAAGAAAGATTCTCTTTGTTGGATTGTCTGTTTTGTTTCTCGACCGAGAAGAATGTCAAATTCACACAGAGTGAGTTGCAAAACATCAGCCGTTACCTACGGCATAGGAAAGGCACTAAAAATGGAACCATGGCTCGATTGCCGGCTCACCCTGACTATACCTCCAATGAGCCAAAATACAATGAATGAACAAAAAGGACAAAAGTCTATAATTGGGGATTACACAAAAATCGCCTCTGAATGGCCACAAATTGCGAGTAATATCACAACCTTTTTTTGACCTTGTGTGGGTGAAACGAAATGTTAGACGTTGGTGTATGGTCTGCGCACACTCCGGAATTGAGTGACCTGGCGAACTTCACTCCGTTGGCATACAAAAAATATGAACATTTAAACCCCAGTACTGTTCTGTAAAAAATGTGCAGCCCCTAACTGAAAAAAGAATCAAGGACGAAAATAGTGAAGAGCAAACATTGATTCATCCTAAATAAAACATTGACCACTGACCTTAGCATTGAATGAACTCTTTGCTCTCATGGGTTCTAATCAGTCTTGTGTACGTCTTTCGTTTAGGTGAAGAGCCAGTGCAACAGGGTACCGGTGAGAAACTGATCGTGAAATGGGAGAAGATGAGTAAATCTAAGCACAACGGCGTGGACCCTGAGGAAACTGTGAAACAGTATGGAATAGATACTGTCAGACTGTTCATCTTGAGTGGCATACCTCCGGAACATGATATGCCATGGAACATCGAAAGTAAGTAAGCTTTTGTTTTAACCACGTTATGTTTTAAAATGGTCCGAGATTTCTTTTTCTCTTTCGAGAAAATGTGACATTTGTTTACCGTGAAACGGCCAAACCATAGCCGTAAGCCACTGTCAATAATCGGCAATGGCATGCTGGAATCTCGGACTTATCTCCTATGCCGAATACAATGGTGGCAGCCTATCAATCTATCGTAATACTTCGTTTGTACAACAAAAGGTCTGGAATTGGGGACTACACAATAACCCCCCCAAAAAAGGGACATTTGGAGCATGAAATTCTAGGACCCTTTCTTCCTCTTTCTCACTGGGCAACCAAAGCATAACGTGGTGAGTGCATGCACTTTCTGGGTTCAGGCATCCCTGGACATTTTTTTTTAAAACATGTCGATCAGATCAGGCTTCAGTTTGTGGGTCCGGGAAAAAAGTTATTGTATATACTTCTTCCAGCAGTAAGTGATCAAGTAAAATTAATCAGTTGGCTGCTGTGTAACTCATTTTCTTTGCTGTGTATTTATTACATTAAGGTAATCCCCTTAAAATGCGGCTTCTAGCTTGTATTATAAACATGCACCCCTGGCTGTACGGCAGTATACAGTTGTTAGACTTCTTATTAGCGCCCCCAGACAAAGTGGCCAAGTGGTTTAGTGCATCGGACTTGAGTTCTGGTGGCTAAGTCATCAGGATGTAGGTTCGAATCCCGCTCACGACACTTGTGTCCTTGAGTGGGACACTTAACTATAATCGCTACGGATTCATTTACCTCTCCCTAATCTTAGCTTTGCTGTGAAAAGACTTGCGTTTACATCTCTCCATGTCTTGTTTATGCACATTGGGGCAGGTCTCTATCCCTTAAAAAAAAAGTAGCCCTAACCTCGAGTGGCCTTTGGGCCTTGTAATGGGGGACATGCATTGAATAAAATATAAAAAATAATGACAAAATAGGCAGACCTCTGACATGAGGCCAGATAGGTCAGTTGGGAGAGCACCAGCAAGTAAATGCCGAGGTGGCAGGTTCAAATCCCACTCGATCAATTTTACTTTGTTCACCCCACAAGTATAAAAACACATTGAAAATGCTCACTGTCAAAACAATTGTTATTCTCATCAGGAAGATCACATGAATGAGAACTGTGGTTTTTCTGAATGATTTTTATTTTCTGAAGTGTTAAGATTTCCTTTTGGTAATAACAGTTAACCTGTTGAAACCGGATGATGTGAATACACGCAAATGTTTCCCCTGCCTGGAAACGGAAGCCGTGTAAAGACGGACAAGTGGAGCAAAGGTTGCCCGGTCATTCAACTGTGGAGCATGAACAGACCACATACACACCACGCCGTCTAATGCTTCGATTCACCCACTCAAGGACAAAAAAGGTCTTGAATATATTCACATTATGTGGCTATTGAGAGGCATTTTTTGTGTAATCCCTGATTATAGACCTTTGTCCTTTTGTTCCAAGAAGGGGATTACGAGGCATCGAGAGGCTTCCACCATTGTTTATTGTATTTCGTTTCAATGGAGGTAAGTCAGAGAAGGCCGGCAATCGAGCCATGATTCCGTGTTTAGTACCACTCCTTTGCCATAGATAACCGCCAATGTTTTGCAATGATCGCGTTTCTCTCGGTCGTGGATAAGAGTCGATTCAGTGCATTTGAGGTCAACTGGGATATTGTCCGTCCAGCGCTTTTTGGGGCTGTGGGTGACGAACACCTTTTTCAGCCACGTTTCATCACACATACTCCCTTCTTTAAACCCTTGCAGCTATCTCTGGAATCATTCGCTGGAAGAACAGACTGTGGTCGCTGGTGTCAAGGTTCATCAAGCTGAGAAACCAGAAGGATGAGGGGAAGAAAGTGACGGACAAGAAAATGACTGAATGTGAAACTGAGCTTAAGAGGCTCAGGAATACAGCCATTCAGGATGTAAGTGTTCAACCATGATCCATTGATTTGCTGCAAAAAAAACATTAAACCATTAATTTCAAAACTTTGAAAATTGTTGCATGCTTTACTTGCTTAAGTCGGCGATGTCTGCCAGATAATGGCTCTGACCCTGTCTCCCATAGCAGGGTTCAAATCCTGGTTTTGACATTTGTGTTCTTGGGCGAGACACTTAACAATAATTGCTTCTCATCACCCAGGAGTAAATGGGTAGCTGCGAAGGTAGACATTGTGGATGTGAATAATTTGTCCTTTTAAAAAAATATAAGTAGAAGAACAAAAAATTTTTAATTTTTTTCGAAATGGCTGCCATTGCTTGTTGTTCTACCTATATTTTTGTCAAAGGAGAAGTCTGCAATGGCTCTATAGCCAAATATCTTTCTCATGACATACTCTGACTGTGTGCCAAATTCCATGCTTGTATCATCAAAGGCACAATCCCATCACCTACCTGCCATACCATAAGGTGTCTTAAAAAATACCTATAGATAATAATAATAATACTAATAAATTATTACTATTAGCTAGTTCCAGTGTTCCAGGGATGAGATTCATCGGGATTTTCTGGATTTTACAAAATCGATATATTTTTTTTTAAATGACATACACCCAGGCCCATGTAAAGCCTTAACACGGTACTTGTACTGTATTTTGACTACACTAAGGTGCTTGCCCCATCTACATTTTAAGCACAGAATGCTGCCATTGATGCGGGTTACAGTGTGGCTGGTAGTCACCAAACCCTCCACCGGTGTTTCGTGGATTTTTCATTTTCATCCACTCTCATCCCTGGTTTTCCTTGAAAGGTCAGTTTTAGTTCATCCCTTTTGATTTGTACCTTATTGCGCATAGACCTTTATCATGGCGCGGCCATCTTGATTTTGTCCCAATCAAACCAATGTAACCAAACCGAGGCTGGAAGGGCAAATAGTCTGGTTCCTTTTTGTGCAATGAATATTAGCATCTATTACTGTTATTGGATACAGGGAACATAACCAAGATGGTGGCAGCGTGATAAAGGTCTATTGGCTCATCTCAATTGCTACATAATCTTGTTGTCACAGGTCACGGAGCAGTTTACCTCGGACTACATGTTAAGTGTTGCGATCACACGTCTGATGACGTTAACCAATGCACTACGCAACTATCCTGACGGCGTCGTACGCAACAGCCTCGCTTATGAGAAGGCCCTGTGTGCTTTGTGTATCATGACTGCCCCAGCCGCCCCACTGATCTCATCAGAGCTATGGAGAGGAATCGCAGGGGCGCCTTATCACATCTCCGACCACCACTGGGTGGGTGGACATTTTCTTTTTTTTTTTCTTTTTTTTCTTTTTGGATGGGGGGAAGCAGGGGGCTAATACAAAATTAGGGGGGATTTTGATGTATAGTACCGTTCAATTGTGCATTTTTTTCATCACATTTGGGGGGTGGGGCAAGGATTCTAAGCAGGGGGGATCCGGCCCCTCTGCCACTCTCTGGTTACGCCCCCGTGGGTATGTGTGGGGTCGAGAAGTATGGACTTTGTTAGACTTAGGAAGGGTTTTCAAACACTTATAACACTTATAAAGATATCTTGTATTAGAGTGCTGTGGCTAGAAACGGTTTGTTTTGGGGTTGTATTGGTTTTTTTATTTGTTTTTGTTTCGCTTTGTCTGGTCTTTTGGGATTTTCGTTATGGAATGGTGCTGGGTTGGTTGTAGGTTTTTGCACAGCTTTGTTTTTTGGTGTTTTTTTTTTTAGATTGGGGAATAGATGGAAGATTATTAAATGGGGAATACGTTTGATTCACAAAGCAACAACCTTTTTACCCCCCCAAAAAAAAAAAAAAAAAGAACAAAAAAAAAGGAATTAATCATATCAATTCTAAAAATAATGATTAAATAAATAATTAAGTAAATATATAGCCACTTTCTAAATTTATTTATACAGGACTGTGATGTTCTACTGCAATCATGGCCAACAGAGGAACGAGAAATAACGGATCAAGAGGCAGATATTAACATTCTTATCAAGGTAATCACCCAAGCCTCCATTTAACATACCAGACAAATTTCTGTAAAATAATTTACACGCTGCACTCATAAATAATATTTAGGTTAGAGTACTGTATAGTAACTGTGTCCATTGGATGACCAATACTAAAAATCAGGCACAGGCAAAGAAATGAGATTTTTAGGTATTCATCGTCAAACACTCTCAACTGTTTAATAAATTAATTTTGTTTTCTTCTGATCTTTACCAAAGCTGTAGACAGTCTTTTAACATGTGTGTTTTACATTACAGGTAAATAACCAGACGAAGGGCAGAGTCCAGGTTCCAGTTCATCTACTGCACGATGAAAGCGAACTACAGAGGATATTACTAGAGAGTGACCTAGGTCAAGAGATCATAGGTCAGAGAAGCATCAAAAGGGTTGTGTTCGTAGCCAAAGTGCCGCTTGTGAACTTTATCATCGATGATCCAAGTTGATGTGAAACCAAGCAGGTTGTAAGGGGAAAAGTTTAACAGTTTATAACGTTTTATACTAAAGTTTAAAGAGGCAATTCACAACCCTTTTTTGTATTTGAATCCTTTTGCAACTGCCTTACCAGCTTTGTCAACTTTGGCCTTTAAAGCCCCAGCTTAACATTGGTAAGATGAAAAAAAAAATGTTCACAGATTTACATAAAACTATAAAGATAATGATGGTAGAAAACTTTCCTTGAAATATTTCTTCCTGAAGTGTTATCGATTTTGAATAATAACTGAAATAAGATCCAAAATTAGTATTCGTCTCAGTGAGACGGAAACTCTGTCAATAGGAATGCGTAAAAAAAATGCTAAATGTATTTGTACCTTTTTCTTGCAAATGAAACAACCAAAATGAGCTGACATTTTTACAACTTGGTTTTATTACAAGTATCTTGATTTGTGCAAAGAATGGAAACATTTAAAGACACTTTACCAATGTTGAGATGGGGCTTAAATGCTGAGACAAAAAATAGTACATTTAAAAAAAAAACTGGTATGATGTCATAGCAGAGGCCGGGGCGCAGTATCAATTTTTTTCGGGGTTCATGAAAGTGCCATTTTCTCAGGAAGAGTTTACCAACTAACCATGGGGCAAACAAACAAAATCCAACTGAAATTCCTGATAATTTAAAATTGTATAGATCAAGAAAAGTGAAATTCACCAACCTCATACAGCAATAGACCTGATGCGTTGATGTCATCCAGCCACCATCTTAGAGGCAGACCGTTGATGAAACAATGGAAACGCACAGAGTAGTACACGCGGCGACTAGGATTGGCCAATGAGTAACCTTCTTTTACGCGAGGGCGCCCTACTCCAATGACGCCATGTGCATAAAGGTCTATGAGAAGTTGTTTACAGTGTAGTGTCGAATTTCGTGAGTCTGCTTACCATGGAGTTCTGTGCTTACGTCCCTGTAAAGCGCATAATTAGACAGATTTGAAGGAAAATAATTCAATATGTAACATAGAAAATAATGATAATAACAATGTGGTTGTTGTGTTTCATACAATAAAGCTCTTAAAGTGAAATGAAAGAAGAAGTAAACGAAACCTATTGATTTTGTTTTATTCCTGGCTCTTCCAACAAACCTTGCCTGATTTCAGAAGCTGTGTCACTTTCCCTCACACAGAAATTTGCTAATTTTTCTCTCATGTGATGGACTCGATCAGGCATACGAAACAGGTGGAGGGCACCTGCCCCCCCCCCCCCCCCCCCCACCCTCCCACCCTGAATTGGGGCAAAACAGTTGGGGAAATTCGGGCAAAGCAAGAAGGGGAAAAATTTGTTAGGCTTTTTTTATTAGAAATCGGTACTTGTGTTTTTATCTGTGTAAAATTTCAGGCAAACCAACCCCTCTGCCCCCTTTGGCCAAAGAGTCCCCATACACCTATGGATGGACAACAATTGTTCCCATCCAATCTCGGTTTGGGCAACATTGGCTTGAGTGGAAGAGAAACATGGGCCTACTTTGATAAAAGTGTTGAATAAATACATAAATAAATAAACAAGTAAACTAAGGTACACTGGTACATTTGTAATTTTCAAAGACCACTATCTACTCTTTATGTGACCCAACATGTATATGAAATAACAAATCTGTGGAGATGTTAATGTGTTTTACCCATACACTGATGTGTGTTCAACACTGTACACTCAGTACTTTCCCAAGTCCTGTGGAGAAAAATTCACAGGCATATTCCTCGGGTGGGATTCAAACCCACGACCTTTGCCATATTTTTTGAGTCATGACTCGGGACAGTACTGAGTATACAGTGCTTAACACACATCGGTGTATGGGTAAAAAAAAACATAATATTCTTTATCTCCTATGCAAAAATTAGCATTTATTACATATGTGAAGGCTTAAGCACAATCGGTCATTGAAGTCATGAGAAATTTATTGAAAACCCTCATTTTAATGTTTCACTGTTAATAGTGAAAAGATCCATTACAACGTTGTCACTGTTTTCAAACATCGCGTTTTTGAACTCGCGAGATCAAAACTAATTTGACTTACTCATTTCTCAAAAACTATACCATTTTAAGCAAAACATTTCTTAAGAGAAATTGTCCACCATGATCATCCTTATAAATAAAATGTAACTTTTTTTTGTAAATCTGTGAATATTCATGTTTCAATCTTACTAATGTTTTTACACACCCTTTAAACTAAAGCTCACTTTGAAAACTTGGTTGATGCCAGTATTGCGTCCATCTGAAATGTTACAATTAACATTGTTACCAATAATCTGTTCCTATTTTGATTTACCAAATCAAAATAAATACAATTACACTTTTATATGTTCTGAGAAAATATGGCAACACAATGTGACAACATTTGTAATGTTTGGTTATTTATTGAAAACTTCAGCACGGGAATAGAAATGTCCTTTTCCAAAAACGTACGTATAAAACCCGTTTGCCGGGCGATAGGTCACTCGGGCCGGGCAAAGTACACTAACAATTGTATTTTCTTTTATTTTGTTAAGATTTTTATTTTCAAAATTATTATTGAACTTTTTAAAGTTAAGAAATTGGACCTTTGCAATACTTCAGTGGAGCAGATTGATTATTGCTCGACGCTGATTTGATTATCAGTTTGTTGTGACTATAACACTGTTGTGGTTGGGGTGCATTTCACAAAACTAGTCCTAAAACTTAGAACTAAACAAAGCAAAGCTAACCAAACAAAGCAATTTTGGAGTTTTTCAGCCCATTGTTGTGCCCGAGGGTGAGCTGCAGTTATGATGCGAGCCTTGACTTGGCACGCATTTCTAATAATTACAAAACCATGCCTGTATTTGGGGTCAGACTTGATTTCACAGGTCCCTGGAGTTAGCAAAGGTTATTATAGTTGTGTGTGAACAGCTTAAAATTCCTGATTTACAAGTGTACATGGTATTCATTTCGAAGCCTAGTCGTCCAGACCTACAGATCGTGTTTTAACCTGGTTTGACTGTACACGGGATACCATTCTTCTGTGCACAATGGGTAGTCTGTATTTTTCTTATGGTAGTAACATGCTACGGGAGAATACTTCAGTGGAATAGATTTGTTATTGCTCGATGCCACAGCTCAACATTGGTAAACTGACTGTAAATGCTTCCATTCTTTGCACAAATAAATATATTTGTAATAAAACCAACTTGTGAAAATATCAGCTCATTTCGTTGTTTCGTTTGCGAGAAAACGGTAAAAATGCATTCCATTTTTGTACGCATTCCTATAGGCAGAGTTTTCGTCTCACTGAGACAAAAACTTATTGTGGATCTTATTTTATTTCTTATGTAAAAACAATAACAATTTAGGCAGAAATATTTCAGGGAAAGTTGTTTTACCATCAATATCTTTATACCATGTAAGGTATATGTAAATCTGTGAACATTTATATTTTTCTTTTTACCAATGTTGAGCTGGGGCTTTAGTGGAAGAGTTGAAATATTGTATTTGTGTTTGTGGGAAATTACGCCACCCAAATGGTGATGAGGATAAATGATATTTGAATGATAATTACGTTTGTTATTTTTCGTCAGTCACGTTGGGTAATAAACCACACTAAACACAACCAACAAAACCATGAATGAGTTTTTCAGTCAGCCCATTGCTGTGCCTGATGGTGAACTACATTCATAACGCGAGCCGTGACGTGTCACGCATTCCATATTGGGGTCAAACTTGATTTCACAGGTCCCTGGAGTTAGCAATACATTAATGTGTTTAATGTGTGAACAGCTTAACATTCCTGATATATATACAAGTGTATTCATTTCGAAGCCTAGTCGTCCAGACCTACAGATCGTGTTTTAGCCTTGTTTGACTGTACACGGGTTACCATTCTTCTGTGCACAATGGGCAGTCTATACTTTTCTTATGGTAGTAACATGCTACGGGAGAGACTTTTGGTAAATGGCATTTCATCGACTTTCATTACGGTGGCCAAGTTAAACGTAAGTTATGATGAATATTTGTTTAAGTTTTGATGACAACATTGTATATGGGTCATTCCACCAAGTTGGGACACAGTGTGATTTTTGTGCAACATTTGTCCATATTATGAAAAGAAATCATTTATTTGACTCAATTATTTCATGTAACATTCTCCTTTGTATGCGAAAATGTTTGTTGAAGTATAAAATTGTTTTAATGTATTTGAATGGAAATTATTATGAAAAATACAATTCTGGATGTAACACGGACACGGTGTCCGTGTTACATCCAGAATTTTATTTTTCAAATTTTTCAACACTCAAATACATAATTATGCAAATTCACTTTTTGTACTAATTACAAGGTACAAAATGTACCAGGCAAAACATTTATTGTGATAGTCAGTAATTAAATACAGGAGAAATGGGGCAGGACTAAAATCATGCAGACGTCATACAAATGTCACAAACTTTGTCCCAACTTAGTGGAATGACCCATTCATTTCGAAGCCTAGTCGTCCAGACCTACAGATCGTGTTTTAGCCTTGTTTGACTGTACACGGGTTACCATTCTTCTGTGCACAATAGGTAGTCTTTATTTTGCTTATGGTAGTAACATGCTACGGGAGAGACTTTTGGTAAATGGCATTTCATCGACTTTCATTACCGTGGCCAAGTTAAACGTAAGTTATGATGAATATTTGTTTAAGGTTTCATGACAACATTGTATATATATATATGTACGGTTTGCACTTGGCTGTGCTTATCTAACTTTCTGGAAGTCAGTTCAAGGGTGGTGAAGTGCAATTTCAGGTAAATTGTCACCCAACCGCATGTGCAATTATAGAGGGATTATCCTATGGGCCATAGTCCTAAAAGTAAGTGGAGGTCATCCCACACCCCGTCCAGACTTATAGATACCTAGTAAAGTCAACTCTATAAAAGCATCACCTTCGTGTAAATACAACACAATTGTCTCAGGGTTCACCTTTCAGTAACAAAAACAGAAACGCAAAAATACCCTAGCTAAATTAGCAGTGATCACAATGCCACCCCTCTACTGCCGAGTGTTCGGCTGCAAATTTGATTGTTTTCTCACCAGCAAGAACTTCGATTTTGCTGTCAAAATTAAGTGCACAAAAATATGTCCAGTAGAAACATAATTTTTAAGCAATAAAGTCGAATCTATACTGAAACTCACAACCTCGCTGTTGTTTTTAGAACTTCCGACTCCGTTTTGCTGAACATCCTGACTGGCCATCAGATACATTGTGGAAGGGAGCTATGGCAACTATCGACCAATCGCAGGGCGACACCGTGTGGGGTGTGCTTCTAAAAGTCAAAACGGACCTCCGAATACTTGACATGTAAGCTCAAAATCTAAAGGACAAATTAATAACTGGGTATTGCTAAGGGAATAAATGAGTGGCGACGAGTTCTTAAACGGCCGTTTAAAACCGGCAGGGTCGTGGCCGTGCGATAAAGGGCCGAGCCACGACCCTGCAAGGTTTTAAACGGCCGTTTAAGAACGAGTGACCAGAATCTTTGGAAATAAATTGTTTTCACATTAAAATAAGAGCAACTTTATTAAATCTGACAACTGCTGAAGAATGGAGAAACATTTAAAGAAATGGTAATGTTGATCTGATTGGTGAGTGCGATTATTTACAACAGTTTGGAATTGTTTTACCGCTGGAAGCTTATTCCGTGTAGAGTGTGGGCCCTCTGTAGTGTTAACGTTACGCAGAGCAGTGTTGCTGTTTTTTCTTTCAAACTTTCAGTGTACGAAACTTCATCATGGCAGACTGAGATGAACGACTGCCTCTTCAACACTAACTTCCTCATCAGTTATATCGTCAATATCAAATTGAAGGTCAAAATTACATTGCAAGCTGTCAAACATTTTAACTGAAATCCAAAAAATAAGTGTCTAAAATCTTCCTAAAACTTTTATCGTGCACAAACCAGCAAATGTGAGCAGACGATATTTTCTTAACACTTTTTACAATTCTTCAGCCTCGTTCAAAAAAATGCTTTTGAAGTGTTTTTATTAAAACTCCATTTCATTTTCTTAGTAACATTTTCTCTTTGAAATATTATAATTTTACCACAAACATTTTTGTATGTTTGTGAAAGTAACCATTTTTAAGAAATGTTTATTTATGATTTTTTATGAAAAAAAATAAAGTTATGCAAAATAATAAGTTAAAGGGTTTCAAAATCTCAAGTTTTGTTATTCATGTTCAGGGGCCATTCACACTCCAACTGGTTTTAAACGGCACCAGCTGTGTCTTTATCCAGCCGTTTAAAGTCACTTAGAAATGGTCATGTGACCACTTCATAGCCAATAGGATTGTCTAAACTGTCTGGGGTATTTAGGAATAGTTAATAAAACTTGACTGACATTAGTGTCAGTCAAGTTTTATCGCATGTGTTTTGAATACCTTCAATTCGTACAATGCCTCTTATTGGTGTTAATCAATTTTGCACTCGTTCTTTTTTCAGGCAAGAGAACGCGCACAAGGGCTTTTACCGGCGCCTGAGTCCTGTCACAGTTTCATCTGAGACGTCTCAGGAAGATTTCAACTGCTTTACTTATCAGATGGTGAACCCGATCTTCGACAAGAAACCATCCCCTCATTATGTGACCATGATACGCGCTGGGGCCAAACAGAAGGGTCTACCCGCCGACTACCAGCAATATCTAGCTACTATAGAAGACAACGGGTATGCAGGACCGCTGCCAACATTTGACAAGATCATGGAAAATGTGAAAAATTAACGATACAGGAATCATGCAAAAGTCAATTTCTATCGTTTAGTGTTCAATGACAAACCAACTCAGAAAAATAACTCTTTACTATTATTATTAATTATTTTTTACCTTTAGTTAACGGTGTTGTGGGGCACTTTGTCCCCCAGCAAAGTCACACTAACAATTTATTTTCCTTTATTTTGTTATTATTTTTATTTTCAAATTTATTATTGAATGTTCAAAATAAGAAATTTGACCTTTGCAACACTGGCGGAGTAGATTGATTTTTGCTCGACGCTGATTTGATTATCCGGGTCATTTTGTTATTAATTTTTTTTTTTCCAAAAATTATTATTGAATTTCAAAATTAGGAAATTTGACCCTTGCAACACATCAGTGGAGTAGATTGATTATTGCTCGAAGCTGATTTGATTATCCAGGGGTGCATTTCACAAAACTAGTCCTAACTTAGGACTAGTCTTAACTTAGGACTATTCCTATAAGTTAGGACTAGTCATTCGTCTTAACTCGAGATAAGACTAGTCCTAGCGCTTTGTGAAATCCACACCGCAGGTCAGTTTGTTGTGGACTCTAACATTTTGTTGTGGCTTAATAGAGGAGTTGAAATAATATATTTTTGTTTACGGGAAAATACGCCACCAAAATGGTGATGAGGATAAATGATATTTGAATGATAATTACGTTTGTTATTTTTCATCAGTCATGTTGTGTAATAAACCAAGCTAAACACAATTTTTGTGTTTTCAGCCCATTGTTGTGCCCGAGGATGAGCTGCATTTATGACGCGAGCCGTGACGCGTCACGCATTTTTAATAATTACAAAACCATGCCTGTATTTGGGGTCAGACTTGATTTCACAGGTCCCTGGAGTTAGCAAAGGTTATTATAGTTGTGTGTGAACAGCTTAAAATTCCTGATTTACAAGTGTACATGGTATTCATTTCGAAGCCTAGTCGTCCAGACCTACAGATCGTGTTTTAACCTGGTTTGACTGTACACGGGATACCATTCTTCTGTGCACAATGGGTAGTCTGTATTTTTCTTATGGTAGTAACATGCTACGGGAGAATACTTCAGTGGAATAGATTTATTATTGCTAGATGCTGATTTGATTATCCAGGTCAGTTTGTTGTGGACTCTAACATTTTGTTGTGGTTTAATAGAAGAGTTGAAATATTGTATTTGTGTTTGTTGGAAAATACGCCACCCAAATGGTGATGAGGATAAATGATATTTGAATGATAATTACGTTTGTTATTTTTCGTCAGTCATGTTGGGTAATAAATCACACTAAACGTGTGTTTTTCAGTCAGCCCATTGTTGTGCCTGATGGTGAACTACATTCATAACGCGAGCCGTGACGTGTCATGCATTGCATATTGGGGTCAAACTTTTCACAGGTCCCTGGAGTTAAGCAAAGGTTATATTAATGTGTGAACAGCTTACCTGATATACAAGTGTATGGTATTCATTTCGAAGCCTAGTCGTCCAGACCTACAGATTGTGTTTTAACCTGGTTTGACTGTACACGGGTTACCATTCTTCTGTGCACAATGGGCAGTCTATACTTTTCTTATGGTAGTAACATGCTACGGGAGAGACTTTTGGTAAATGGCATTTCATCGACTTTCATTACGGTGGCCAAGTTAAACGTAAGTTATGATGAATATTTGTTTAAGGTTTCATGACAACATTGTATATATATACGTATTGCACTTGGCTGTGCTTATCTAACTTTCTGGTAGTCAGTTCAAGGGTGGTGAAGTGCAATTTCGGGCAAGTTGTTGTTAACCGCATGTGCAATTATAGAGGGATTATCCTATGGGCCATAGTCCTAAAAGTAAGTGGAGGTCATCCCACACCCCGTCCAGACTTATAGATACCTAGTAAAGACAACTCTATAAAAGCATCACCTTCGTGTAAATACAAATACAATTGTCTCAGGGTTCACCTTTCAGTCACAAAAAACAGAAACGCAAAAATACCCAGGCTAAATTAGCAGTGATCACAATGCCACCCCTCTACTGCCGAGTGCTCGGCTGCAAATTCGATTGTTTTCTCACCAGCAAGAACTTCGATTTTGCTGTCAAAATTAAGTGTACGTTTTAATGCTATGCAAAACAATGTCCAGTACAAAACATAATTATTTGTAAGCAATAAAGTGGAATCTATGCTGAAACTCAAAACCTCGCTGTTGTTTTTAGAACTTCCGACTCCGTTTTGCTGAACATCCTGACTGGCCATCAGATACATTGTGGAAGGGAGCTACGGCAACTATCGACCAATCACAGAGCGACACCGTGTGGGGTGTGCTTCTAAAAATCAACGAAACGGACCTCCGAACACTTGACATGTAAGCTCAAAATCTAAAGGACAAATAATTGGGTATTAGTTGCGAGTTTATTAACCATTTAAAATGGTGTAGTGTCAGTCAAGTTTAATCACCTGTGTTTTGAATACCTTCAATTCGTACAAAATTATAATACATCTTAATTGTTTTGATCAATTTTGTACGCATGTTTTTTTTTCAGGGGGGAGAACGTGCACAAGGGCTTTTTCCGGCGCCTGAGTCCCGTCACAGTTTCATCTGAGACGTCTCAGGAAGATTTCAACTGCTTTACTTATCAGATGGTGAACCCGATCTTCGACAAGAAACCATCCCCTCATTACATTAATGTCATACGCGCTGGGGCCAAACAGAAGGGTCTACCCGCCGACTACCAACAATATCTAGCTACTATAGAAGACAACGGATATGCAGGACCACTGCCAACATTTGACAAGATCATGGAAAATGTGAAAAATTAACGATACAGGAATCATGCAAATGTCAAGTTTTCAATGACGAACCAACTCAGAAAAATAACCCTTTACTATTATTGGTTATCATTTTTTACCTTTAGTTAACGGTGTTATGGGGGACTTTGTTCCCACAGCAGTGTGTGTCCCCCATACGGTTAATTTAACATGGGCTGAAGGAAGTTGAGCCCAAAAACGAAAGTTCTAAACAATTCACCGTACGGGGGGACTCAATCTCCGGGGACAGAAACTCCCGCCAAAACGGCACCAGTGGTTTTTGTTTGACTGGGATGGTGATTTTACTCTGGTTATAAAGTCAGCTCAAGATGTTCAAGTCCAACTATCATCAAAGATGTGCGTCAACGCCTGGAAACACTTGCCTCATTTCAATGTTCACTGTTAACATGAAGAAAAATAACCATTATAACGTTGTCACTGTTTTCAAACATTGAGTTGTTGATCTCGCGAGATCAAAACTCTTTGGGTTACTCGTTTTTCAAAAGCTATAACATTTTAAGCAAAAATATATCTTAAGAGAAATTGTCCACCATGATCATCCTAATAAAATGTAACTTTTTTAGTAAATCTGTGAATATTTATGTTTCAATCTCACTAATGTTTTACACCCCTTTAAACTAAAGCTTACTTTTTAGAAACTTGGTTGATGTCGGTACCAATTGTTATGAGGATTGTGTCCGTCTGAAATGTTTCAATGCACGAGAATTGTTACGATAATCTGTTCCTATTTTGATTGACCAAATCAAAATAAATGCAATGACACTTTTGTATGTTCTAAAAAAACACAGCAACATAATTTGACAATATTTTGTGATGTTTTAATGAAAACTTGAGGACGGGAATAGAAATGTACTTTTCATAAAACCTGTTTGCCGGGCGGTCATTGGTCTGGGCAAAGTCACACTAACAATTTTATTTTTCTTTATTCTGTTATTATTTTTATTTTCAAAATTATTATTGAATGTTCAAAATTAAGAAATTTGACCCTAATTGCAACACTTCAGTGGATTAGATCGATTATTGCTCGACGCTGACTTGATTATCCGGGTCATTTTGTTGTTATTTTTGTTTTCAAAATTATTATTGAATTTTCAAAATTAAGAAATTTGACCCTTGCAACATACTTCAGTGGAGTAGATTTATTATTGCTCGACGCTGATTTGATTATCTAGGGGCGCATTTCACAAAACTAGTCCTAACTTAGGACTGGTCCTATAAGTTAGGACTCACACACCAACTCAGAAAACATCCCTTTACTACTATTGGTTATAATTTTACCTTGAGTTAACGGTGTTATGGGGGACTTAGACCCACCTACAATTTGGTTTGAAACATAGTTCTTAGATTCACTTCTGCATTATTTTCAGTGAATGGCCCTTAATAAAGTAGACTGGTTCCCGGTCCTTACATCGTTTTCGTTCTGACTACAGAAGAGAACGAGATAGGGACCGGGAACCAGTCTATTAATAAAGAATCTCGCCTCTTAAAACAGAGATAGAGGGCGCTATTGTTGAAGCTAATGTTAGAAAAATGAAATCGACTCGTTCATTTCATGTGGTCACTATTCATGACATTGGGGACTGATTCATACGAGAGACCGTTCGACCGTTCGACCGTTCGACCGTTCGACCGTTCGACCGTTCGACCGTTCGACCAGCAGAGTTCCAGCTCAAGTTGAAGTGAATAATGTCTTTTCTTTACTTTGCCTACGGAAGCAATCTTCTCCGAGAAAGACTATTGAGGGCAAACCCGTCTGCAACGTTTGTAACTGCTGCTAAGTTGATGGTAAGAAAACTGGATCGGAATCTCGTAAACCCCGATCCTTCCCCGCGCGCTTCGACCGTCGCAACAGGGGGGATGGGTGGGGGGGGACTGAGGTAACAGGGGCGCTGTACTCCTTTTTTGAGATTCTGACATTATCGGTCGTACTACTACTGTACTAGTACCAGCTAGGACAACCGATAATGTCAAAATCGCAAAAAAGGCGTACAGCGCCCCAGTAACTGGGTCTAGGGTAGACCCAGTAACTGGGGCGCTGTACTCCTTTTTTGAAATTTTTGACATTATCTGTCGTACTAGCGCCCCAGTACGTGGTATATATGGAAAGTGCTCCGATTCGGAGTCCGAAGCGGTTTTTTTCTGAATCAGTTACAAAATTGTCAAAATTGCAACAAGGACTCGATAGAATTGCTTGAAAATCGCCTACTGGCTTCTCCAAGTATCTACGGTGAAGTAAAATGCAGTTAATTGTACTCACGATCATTTTTGGTCCTCCAAATCGATGATTTTTAGCCCACTATCACGCATATATCAAATTTGCCGTTAGAATCGCCATTTTGAATGTGATACTCAACGACCGTTTCCTTATGTCTAAAACGCTGCGAGGATTGCGTGTTCGCTGAGGCCCTGACTTTCATATTGTTTTCGGCGCAGTCAACACAGGATACCAGGCTGTGTGTAGCGCCAATGTTCACTGATGCCCTGACATTCATATTGATTTGCGCAGTCAATGCAGGATACCAGCTGTGTAGCCTGGTATCCTGCATTGACTGCGCAAATCAATATGAATGTCAGGGCATCAGCGAACATTGGCGCTACACACAGCCTGGTATCCTGCGTTAACTGCGCGGAAAACAATATGAAAGTCAGTGCCTCAGGGAACACGCAATCCTTGCAGCGTTTTAGACATAAGGAAACGGTCGTTGAGTATCACATTCAAAATGGCGATTCTAACGGCAAATTTGATATATGCGTGATAGTGGGCTAAAAATCATCGATTTGGAGGACCAAAAATGATCGTGAGTACAATTAACTGCATTTTATTTCACCGTAGATACTTGGAGAAGCCAGTAGGCGATTTTCAAGCAATTCTGTCGAGTCCTTGTTGCAATTTTGACAATTTTGTAACTGATTCAGAAAAAAACCGCTTCGGACTCCGAATCGGAGCACTTTCCATATATACCACGGACTGGGGCGCTAGTACGACAGATAATGTCAAAAATTTAAAAAAAAAGGAGTACAGCGCCCCAGTTACTGGGTCTAGGTCTAGGGTCTGTAGAGCCATTCCAGAGATGTTGACTTGGCCTTGCCTTTGGAGTCGGAGTCTTGGACGGTCGTTGACTCGCCGTAGTTCAATTCAGTAGTTTAGTACGACTACGACCATGCAAGTCAAAATTTCAAAAAAAAAGGAGTACAGCTCCCAAGTAACTGGGTCAAACCCATTGTGGAAAATAACAGAACCATGTAAACATACTGTCCAGTTTATGTACAGTGGCGTAAATAAAGCCTAAGGGGGGAGGGGGCGGGTGCACGCAGGGGCAATGGCCCCCCCCCCCCATCCCAGTTGATATCCATTCCCCCCCCCCACCCCCAGTTGAGATTTTAAGATTCTCTTTTATTAATTTCAGTGTTTTTAAAACTATTTTTGTTTACACGCAGACACCATAGGCCTGTTTTAGTATTGGTATATTTGGTTGTTTACCTCCACGTCAGATTATCTTATATTTTATATAAACGGCATACACTTACATAGAGTACTGAAAAGGAGCATGTTTAGGAAAAGATGCAAACGGAAACTACACTTCTAAATGGGCCAGAAGTGGCCCCCTAGAAAAAAAATTGTGTCCACCCCCTTGTGCCCCTGCTTAAATTTTATCCTATAGTTTTGCCGCTGTTCCTAGGATGAGGATTTCGTTCTAATATTTTTTTTCTTTTGGTCAATAGAACTATAAGTTACAGTTTTGTGGCAGACCGAACTGGAAGTTGACTACCAGCAGATGGAAAGGGGGTGTTGGTAACATCGCTGAATCAGCAGGAGATTGTGTCTGGGGTGTAGTGTGGAAACTTCAGGAGTCTGACCTGGCCAATCTTGATATGTTAGTACAATTTTTTGTTTGTTTTTTTTTAATGAAAATTATAGTAGGCCTACAATATTTTTTACGTCATATAATTATGAACTCAACAATAAGTAAATGTTCATTTGATTGTTAGCACCCTAATAGCTACTCCTAGCACTATTTGAGGTTGTTAAACAATCGTCCCCACACAATCTGTGCTAGAATATGCTGATCAATGCAGTTTTTCATTCTGGTTTGACAAAAAAAACATAGTAATGACAGAGCAAAATGATATTCTAAAATTTGTGCATTGCACGTTTTGTTCTTCATGAATAACGCTCAAAGTTGTATTATCTTCCAGTTGGCTGGAAGATAGATTAGTTATCACATGCGTGCTCGTGGAATACGGGAAATATAGCTTGTCTGCGTCCCATATCCCACTCGGCCTCGTGGGATATGGGACGCAGAAGCATTATATTTTCCCAAATTTGACTCGGGATTGTGTGATAACTTATAATGAACTTACAGTCACCTACAAAGAACAAGTAGGTTTCCAAGTGGTTCAATTTGTCATAGCTTTGCCCCCATAAAAGTAACCTTGTCATGGATATTTGTTGTGCCATTTTACAGGCAGGAGGGTGTGCACATAGGGATCTACCGCCGCTTGGAATCACTCCGGGTCGCCTCGTTGGCAGACGACAGGATCTTGGACTGTGTCAGTTATCAGATGATTGAACCCATAGCCATGAAGCCCTCGCCCTATTACATCAAAGTCTTACAGACGGGTGCCAAACAAAATAATATACCCGAGGACTACCGCAGATTTCTTGAGTCCATCGAACACAATGGTTACAATGGACAGGTAAAGATATACGATGAAGTTATGAAAGATGTTAAATTATGAAAGTAAATGGTTAGAAAAAAAGATGGATTCTATATTAATTAGAAGTGAAAAGCCATGGTTGAAGTAAGCAGGTGCTACTGTTGGGGCCATTTCGTCGTCGTCGTCTGTTGCGTACTTGTTCTACTGGGTAAACATGGCGCGTCTGATTTGTTGTCTCCAGCCAGGTCTGTCGTTGGCCTCTTACTTTCATTTCTAAGTGTCTTATGACTGAGCTGGACTGGTGACAAATGGGAGACATGAGACGTTAACGGGGGCCCCAGTAACCGGTCTTTTTGAATTATGAGAGCAGTAAAAAAAGGACCGCTTACTGGGGCGCCCGCTAACGTCTCAAAAGTCTTCCATTGATACAGACGTTGACTATAGTTTAAAAAACAGAGAACAAATCAGATAAAAAACTGTTAAATACGGATAAAAACAGAACAAGTTAAAAAACACTGTGAGGTCATCACTCCAACAACTGTTTGCAGCTATTTGCCGTTTGTAATTATCTATGGCTCTGAAAAGAATTAGTGCAATGATTGTGTTTAACTACCCGACTTTTCGATCAGTATGCTCTTATGATCTCCAAAGGTTGAATTGGATTTTAAGTGGACTATTTTTTAGGCCTATTCCTAAAACATGCTAGAAAAAAAGAGGGTCGGTGGGTGTGGAAAGAAAATGATTTTATGAAATTTTTTTACCTGTGCACACAGAGAAATAAAGTGAAAATAAACTGGATGGGGGATGTGAAGCGATTCTTGTATTTTTATGCAATCAGAATATTATTATAATATTTCAGTTTTGGTCTTGAATTCTGGTGGTGTAGTAGTGAAACTTGCAGTCAGTCAGGAAATGTTTCATGTCATTGATAGACATGTTTTTGTGCTAGGTTAGGCCTAATTAATGCCAGGTTATATTGACAAGAAGGAAGAAAAAAAATTACAATAATTACTCTGGCAGCTTTATTTTTAAATATATTTTATTACAGAAATTCTAAAACCTTGAATTTACAGTAAATCTTTTGACTATTTAACAATTGGGTAATAAAGGCTTTTAAAATGGAAAACTTCAGCTCTGTCTCATTCTTTCAATGCGTCAAATGCCTGCCTTCAAAACTGTTTGTTGCTCACTTTATTTAGGACAAATCTTCTTGGTTTGATGCTACACCGATGTTAGATTAGCCCTGTATGCTAAGTGAAACTGCTTGCATGTATTATTTTCAGGGTCCATTATTTATGCAGCTTATTTTGCAAATGATGTTCACCAAATCATTTGAAGCACAGGTAGAAATCATTTTCAAGTGTTCTAAAGTAGGTGCTGGAATGTGGTTCGTGTTGGTGGATGGAAAGACAAATGGATGGAATGATCGATAAAGAAGTCTTCAATGCAAATCTTTGTACAGCAGTCACTTAAGGACATGTACACTGTATTATAATAGTCATAATTTGGGAAGGCTAATCAACCTAACTGGCAGCTGAGAAGCTGAATTGCCAAGGACGAGGCTACAAGGTGTTTGAGCTGCAGGCATTCAAGGGCGCCTTATGGCAGCCAGCCACATCAACCCATTTTTGACTACGGAGCACAGCCTGAGATGTTTGGTTTTTCGGAAGGAGCACAGCCTGATATGTTTGGTTTTTCCGAAGGGAGGAAAATCGGATAACAGATAACCTGAAGAAAAAGCCTCGCAGCACAGGAGAGAACCAATGCACAACTCTACTCACATATGGCCCTAGCCTGGACATACACCAAGGACACATTGGTGAGAGGCGAGCGCTTTACACACACGCCACCCCAAGCCATGCCTGTATGAGCACCAAAAACCAATGCTGTCCGTGCTATAATATCGTAACATGTAAGCCTGCACATTTTGGTAAGTGCTACCTAATTCAACTTGGCTACATGCATTACCACAAAAAGTTAGACTCTAACAATTGTCAGAAACCCATAGGAAAAGCATTGGGCGTTTTTGATTTTTGTCTTTTAGAATTTGGACAAGGATATAACGAAGACTTTGTCATTCCTTTTCACATAAATGTTTTTCTTATGTAAAAAGATTGAAATATGCACAAATGTAATGCAAGCTTTGGAGTCTGAAATGGCAAAAAAAAAGAGCTTTAAAGTGGGTTTATGACTGTCTCTTATCAACTTGTCAACAAGATACCATAACCCACTGACTTAATGACTAATGCAGGGAACGATTTTGTCCCGGAATTTTGCACAGCAAAATATTTTGACTGAACAAAGTTTTGTGCACACTGAATGCTAATTTTTGAGTAGCCACTGATACATTTTGTGTAGCACTGCTACAGAGCCTTCTCACTGACATCACATTACAACACAGGTCTGCCATGATGCTGGAGTATAGACCTTTATCAAGCTGCCGCCATCTTGGTCATGTTCTCTGTATCCAAAAACAGTAATAGATGCTCATATTCATTGTACAAAAAGGAACCAGACTATTTGCCCTTCCAGCCTCGGTTTGGTTACATTGGTTTGAATGGGAGAAAATCAAGATGGTCGCACCATGATAAGGGTCTATTATGCATACTCAGGATACGTATGGGGCCTATGAGTATTGCCATCCAGCATTTGCAATTTGTTGCACAATGTTGGTGCAGTTCTAGTAACATGCGCACACGGGGTCCAAGTTATGGGGTGTTTTACACAAAGGAACAAAGGACCCCACAAGGTTTTCTTTGTTCAACTTGGACCCACACACAGGAATTCTTCAGAAAAGGGAACAATAGACCAACAATGGCAGGACCTCACAAACCTGATCCGTAAGGTGGTGTGTGGGTGTGTGTGTGTGTGTGAGTTTGTATAGGCATTCAAACCGGGGACTTATAACAAAAGAGGACAAAAGGGTCCTCGGTTGGAAAAGGTCCCCAGTTGGAAATCGTGTTCAAAACCAATGGGAGCTGTTGCTAAAAAGTTAAAGTACAAACAAAAGAGGGACAATAGGAGGTCCCCGATTGGAGGTAAATACACACTTGTGTGTGTGTGTGTGTGTGTCAACACGACAAGCGATTAAATAGTGACGTAATCAGAGAAGGGTCTATACATGGGAAATCGTTCACTGCTCATTGGCAGTAGGCCACTCCATTGATATGTATTCACCATGATCAAATTCATCATTCATAAGCAAGTCATGCACCAAGTGGATAATATTTAGAAAATTAAATAAAAATATACAAATGTACATGTACCAAGCAATACCCTTATTTTAGATAACATCATCATCCACGAAAGACACCAAATTATTGTCGAGTTTTGGTAAAAGAAAACATTGTACAGACAGTTTCCGATAGACGCCATCTTTACGGGCAACTTGGGTTTTGGCTATGGGGGGTGGCGTCAAGCGTTCTAAACTCTTCTACGCAGTCAAGTGGTTCACTGACCAATCATGAAAGGAATTTAATAGAACTCCCGCGTGCCGCAAGGATATTTAGTTATGACGCAGTGTTGTGCGTTCAAAAAATGACTTTCATTGCCTGTAAAGATGGCTGACTTTACACTGTGTGATGTCAAGTGGGAACTATTCATAGAATTTACACGTATCAGATTTTATTGTCATTTTATATTTTGAAAAACTGGATGGATTCTTGTCATTGGATTGGATTCTTGTCAATCTATTAGAAAGCAGTGTTTCCCTTTTGATGTAAATTTCTTCTTATAACTCGGAGCTGTTGAGCAGACCAAAGCGCCTTACACCGGCCTTGAGCAGTCTCTGTACGATAGTCTCAATGGGTTGTGGCGCAGCTGTGTTCAGCTGGTCTTGTGGTACATCGTAGGCACAGGCCAGGTATGCTATCATATGATGTTTATCAATTTCGGCATCCACTACGTTGATGGCCATCCGTAGCTCCGGTAGAGGTACCTCCCTGTCAATCAATACATACCAGTAAAGTTGCATAAGTCATTGTGTCAGAGCAATTTCGGACGTTGTATCTCAATTTCGGATGGGACGTAAAGCCGTAGGTCCCGTGTGTTGTGTAATGCAAAGAACCCAAGTGCACTTATCGCAAAGAGAAGGGGTTCGCCCCGGTGTTCCTGGTTTGATCGGCTGCAGATTGCGCCACAGCACCTTGTAAACTGTTACATGGTGCTATGTAAAGGAACAGGTCTCATACTTCAAAAACGTAACTCTGCATACCTTGCAGGAAAAAACACTGAGCGTTTTGTGACGACCATTGGGTGTGATAAAGCGCTTGATCTTCCAGTATGCGCTAATCCTCCAGTCGAATTGCTCAACGGGAGTGTGATAATAAACCATATCATACTCCCAGTAGTCTATATTGCACTCTGCGTATTTTGAGTATCATGCGTCACGCTCTGTATACGGACAGTGCAAAATAACATTCTAAACTTGCCGCGTTGCGTGTGCTGCTCTTCATCAAATAACGCTCTAAACTTTTAAACTTTGCGCGTGTGATTTTGATTTGACCATGAACCATACTACATGTACTTACTCTTTGTCACCCATCTCCTGCTTGATCTGGTCGACATACTTGAGACGTTCTTCTTTATCTTGTTTACGGATTAGATTAATGAATGGACGAGCACCGCCATCTTCATCCTGTGTTCAAAGTCAAAACAGAAACCTGTCTTTATAAAGGCTGGACTTCACCCTGTCCTAGACACTTGGAGAGCATCTCAAAAGTCGGGCACATTCTAGGTACGAAAGAACGTTTCCGTAAGCATACACCCCCATCCAGTGGACCACCAGAACGTTCTGCTGGATCGCGACATTTTGCCAAACTACGTAAACATTCCTACACAGAGAATATTGCGCATTGGCATTTTGAATGTTTCAATGAAAATGCTCCAGCAGTCTAACAGACCAATCCATGTACGCCTGCTGGAATTCTTAACTGATCCAATTAAAACAAGTTAGGGTTTGCTGTAATTATCTTGTTAGTTTGAAGTTGGTTATTTCATGTTGCATCACAATTTTTTTTTTGTTTTTTTGTTTTGTCATTTGTTTATGTAGTCACATTAAATACAAAATTATGAAAGTTTTCTTTTTTACAAATCCCAAAGTAATGTCTAGCTGCATTTGAAGGTAAGTGAAACATAAATATCCCAATCTTGACAGCTGTTGACAACGAAATCACCTAGCTGTTTTAAATCTGCTACTGCGCCAACTCTTGGTTGGATCAATGTTATACGTCGTTTAATGCGTTTTTGTAGTTCGTTGTTATCAGTTGGAACTGGCCTATTTGGTTGTATATTCTTTTGAGAATGTTTTAGGCAATAAAGCTCCAGTGTAAAAGTCAAAAGTCATAACAAGCAATATATGTGACAATGAAATTGCTTTTTGTATATGTACATATATTTTTTTACAAGTGTTGCTTGAATGTTTTTTCTTTGGAATTATTTTGTTAATGTTGAACTTTCAGCGTGTGTTTCAGACATTTTTGTGAACACTTTGGGTCATGGGACTTTACCTCCATGAAGAGATCTTGGTAGTTCAGGGTATCTACTCCTTCCTCTGGCTTCAAGTCCTCTAAGGCTGCAGCCACAAGGGCTTCCATGTTCTCATCGGACTTGAGGGCGAAGACCTCTCTCAGAGCTGCCTCAAATTTGTCTCTTGGGATGACTTGAATGCTGGTGTCTTTACTTTCCTCTTCCCCCTTCTGTTCAGTCTATTAAGAAGATCAACAGTTTTCAGTAGTGTAAATATGGGAGCAACATGTAAGAAAATAAACAAATAAAATAATTCCAAAGTCTTATATAGAGCACGTATCTATAACAACTAGGTACTCAAGGCTCTTATATTATTTTTAAGGAAGGTTTTTGAGTTTTTTTTTATTATGAAAGCCATTTATGTAGCACCTTGTAATAGTTTACAAGGTGCTGCGGCGCATTCAGTAGCCACTGCCAGAAATACCGGGGCAAACCTCTTCTCTTAGCGATAAGTGTAACTGGGTTCTTTTACGTGCATTACACAACACATGGGACCATTGGCTTTACGTCCCATCCGAAGGACGAGGAACTAATGGTTAAGTGTCTTGCTTAAGGTTACAAGTGTCAAGACCGGGACTTGAACCGACACTCTGATGAGCAGAACACCAGAGCTTGAGTCCAGTGCGCTTGACCGCTTGGCCATGACAGGCAATTGACTTTGGTTTTTATCTTATACACCTTGCCCAAGATGAAGTCATTTTGATTTTCTTCCATTTAAAACAAAGAACCCAAACCGAGGCTGGAAGATAAAACAGTCTGGGCCCCTTTTGCTGAGAGAAGATAAGTACTGGTGTGTCGTGGCCTAGCGGTCTAGTGCACCGTACTCAAGTTGAAATGGCTGAATTATCAGAGTCTGGGTTTGAGTCCCGGTCATGATACTTGTGTCCTTGAGCAAGGCACTTAAGGATAATTGCTTCTCTGAGACAGTATTGTGTCGGATTTATTCCTTAGCGGTAATTTAAGCAGCTTGGGGTTGTATCCCCCCCCCCCCCCCCCCCCCCGGGAGTTGAGAAAGTTTGAGGAATGGTCAGGGATGAGATTTGCCGAATGTGAAAATTCTTGAAAGTGGTTTGCAGGCCTGGGTTCCCCCTTATTCTAGACCCAGAACCTCCCAGATGTTACAATTCAGAAGTAGACTATTTCTTTCTCCCTTTGGTGACTGCATTATATCTCTCAAGAAAATGTTAAGGCTCACAGAGATTTTGCGAAAATCCTGAACTCGGGAAAAAATCCTGAAAAATCACACGCCTGAAGTATACCTGATGAACAGGGATAACAATGTTGTAAAGCACCTAGTTATTAGGATACGTGTGTGTGCACCTTGTAAGAACTAAGTATTTTTATTGTTGTTACTCAAGGAACTTACTTTCTGGTTTTTTTTAAAGTTGACTCATTGCGAGGTTTCAAATTCATGTCCTCACCAGTTATTCAAGCAGATATCTAAGCAACCTACCTGCTCGGGTTCTACCCCTTCTTCTGCCTCTGCAGTCTCTGGTGGCGGTGCTGATGACGGGATCGTAACCGTCTCTGAAGATTTATTGAAAGCCTCCATCAGTTTCTCTAGAATCTCCATCTGTTGGTTATACACATCTTCGCTGATCTACAAATAAAATCAGTCATAATGAATTGACGGTTATATATATCTTCAATCCTGCTCATAAGTGTGACGGAAATCCACTGTAAACGACGCCCACTTCACACAAACTGGCTCCACTGATTACCAGAAGCCTTAAGGAGTTGCAGTGAGTTTGATTTTCATTGACGACTAATGCAAGAAATGTTTCAATAATTTGACTTGGCTTTAAACATGTTCTTCAAAGACTAAGGTCTTCTTAGAATTCAAGGTTTCTGTCAAAAAAACGCTTTTGAATGGTGAAATGGGTGTAAAATTACACACAAGCATATGCCAGCTTTGGATCCAGAAGTAGCTCAAAAATTTGGGCATGCAGCAGGTACGCACGCATAAGACCAACAGCGTACATATTTGCAATCTCACTAATGTGATTTACAATTTCTTCATGTTTTGTTTTAATAGTTCGGGCTTACACTTCTGTCAGGTTCAATAGTTTAAACAGAAAATTCATTACAACTTACCTCATTTTTAAGCACTTGATAGAACAAGCTGCAAAGGCCTTCATCTTGGTATCTCTCCAGGGCGTCATGAAGGTTGTACGCCTTCTCAGCAATCATCTTCTTATCTCGGAATCTGTCATCAAGAAACTGGGCCAGGAAGACGTCCATCGGTCCAACTGAACCATTTTCCTTCTAAAGAGTTTCAGAGGAAAAAAAAAACAGACTGAGCTTAGTCGTCAGTGTATTTCACATTTTTCGAAATCAACAGAATTGTCTTTACTTCTTCATGTTTCAAAAGAGTTAATTGAGAAGCCTTTTTTTTCAACTTTCTGCAAAAGAAATTGAACATCGCAGTTTTAAAAACGCTACATAATAACAGGGCCTAATTTCCAGGGCACTGCTTCCCACAGAACTATGCGCTTACAGTGCCCAATAAAGCATGTGACTCTAAGCGCCAGAAGCGCGTCAGTCCGCAGCAAGCAGAGCCATGAAAGTGGCCATGAGTAGGCCTTGCTAACTATGAGTTCTTCTTCATCAATCTTGTGTGACTAGCTCCTGATCGGACACCTCAACAAAATCTGATCCTATGTTTATTTCAAACAAATCTGGCATGTCGTTTTGAGATTTGTCAAGTCACTCCTACCTGTGATTCCTGTTTATTCTTGGCTGCCCAGATCTCTTTGATCAACTCCAGGGCGTCGCCCTTTGATATCTCTCTGTTTCTCACTTTAATATCCGTCTGGAGATAGAGTGGCACTTCCTCGCCTGTACCCTGTGTGGGTTGAGTCAAAACGGAAACAACCAGGTTGAAAGCCCCAGCTCAACATTGGTAAACTGACTGTAAAGGCTTCCATTCTTTGCACAAATCAAGATATTTGTAATAAAACCAATCTTGTGAAAATGTCGGCTCATTTCGTTGTTGCATTTGCGAGAAAATGGTAAAAATACATTCAGCATTTTTGTTCGCATTCCTATAGGAGAGTTTTCGTCTCACTGAGACGAAAACTAAATTTAGATCTTATTACATTTATTATCTAAAAACGATAACACTTCAGGCAGAAATATTTCAAGGAAAGTTTTTTACCATCATTATCCTTATACTGTGTAAGGTATATGTAAATCTGTAAACAATTATGTTTTTCTTCATACCAATGTTGAGCTGGGGCTTTCAGGCTCATACTGCTTGGTTCGGTGAGTGATTTTACAAGTACATGACACAGAATTTCATGTGGGAGCAATCAATACAAAGATTCACTTAAAAGAGTGTCAATTAATGTGACAAATTTTAATTTAAGTATTGCTCTGGCTGCCTTTTGCTTTTCCTCACAAAGTAATGTATCATATGCGATCATTCAGCCCTATACACATACCATTTATTACACGAACTGCTGGCATAAAGTTGAGTGAGTTTACCAATCTCAATGAAGCACTTTTTCAGGCTATGGCTCTACTCTCTACATAAGTAATGTGTGTGCCTCAAAATGCCACTTTTTTGGCAAAGTGAAGTATGGGGTTGGTTGTCTCAACAAACACGCTGACAGCAGGAGGATTTTAACAAAATATCTGGCTGTTACACAGTGACATTTTTAAACTTCACTTACCATGGGCTCAAAGAATGCAAGTCCCTCTCCGTCTCCAGCTAGTTCCTTGAGGAGTAGCTCCACCTTACCATCGCTGCTCTTATCCTTGGCAATGCTCTTCCACCTCTCCTCTCCTCCCTCCATGACAGTGGCACATCGATCCCAGTCAGGTCTGTATGGGCAACAAAGTAACACTGATATTAATATCCCAATGTCTAAACCTTAAAAACATGTATGTACTTCTAGTTTTAAAAAATTTGACATCTGAAACCCAAGACAACATGCAATAGAATCCTTGCATATGACGTCACACTCTCAAACAGCGCCCTCACTGAGGCAACAGGAGGCAGATCATTAGCTGCTCTTGATGCGTAAAAACGTGTGCGTGACCTCAGCGTACCAGCAGCATTGGGCATTATGCAAAGGCGTCTATTGGTTTAGTGAAACAAACTGATAATATGTGCATCCTGCAAAGTTTCTGATTAAGACGCAATCTAGAAAAGCTGGTTGTGTTGTATTTATACTTCAAGACAGATTGTATATTACTTTTAATGACCTTGCTGCTGCAAAGATGCAAGGAAAGGATATTTCTGGCGTTTATTGGTCAAACCTACAAAGTTACCATCATGCCAGCCTTCATGAATTCCAGTACCATTTGTCCCTCTTTGTACTGGACAAAGCAAGCAGAGTACGATAGGTGCACGTCTGTGTACCCTGCACAATGGATTGTATGGGGGCGTATTTATACGTCAGCCAATCAAATGACCGAAACCAAAAGAGGACACTCCAAAGTTGTTCTGGGCATTTATAAGCATCTACTGTAATTCAGTTTGAAAAGTTTATGGGAAAACAACGTCATCCGACGCAAAGTGGTTAAGACATGTATGCTAATGGTTTGATAGTTAAATTTACCTTGGTGTTGCTGATCGTTTCAGCACTTCCAGCTCCGAGTAAAATTCATCTCTCTGTGTTAACACCTGCTTATTGACCTCAAGAAGTGTGCTGAAAACAAACAAACAAAAGGGGCGTTACTGGACCAGTGGTTACTGAAAACTCCTTTATGCAAACCGGTTATTTTTTAATCATCTCCCATTGTAACTGTGGCAGACAGTTTCTTAAAGATAACTTTTTTGAAAAGAACGCTGTAGAGCAGCAGTCTGCAAACTTTTAAGCAGGTGATCCAATTAATATTTCAGGCTCTCGACCACAACCCAGCGGCCTATCGCTGGTCGCTTGAACCCCCCTGCAGCAGTAATGTCATAAAACAGGCTTATCTTATTAGGTGTAAATTCTTCATTGACGAAGTTTGTTTTTATTATATTTGTAAGAAATGACAAAAATTTATGAAAAATACCATGTTTTTGATGATAGATCGACTGTAAGACAATCTATGTTGATGACGGAATGATCAAAAGTGTTCTGATAAATTTTAGCTTCTGACTAAGTTTGGTGACCAATCTGAATTTTTTCACAACCCACTTTTGGGTCCCGATCCACTGCTTGCATTACGTTGTGCTATAGAGGCTACAACAAACACCTGAAATTCTCTTCTTGATAAACTCTACAATTATTAAAATGTTATTTTAAAATAAAGAAATAGAAAAATTTCTCTTTTAAAATAAATTTAGAAGTACTAAAATTGAAATAAAAATAACGATTTTGCCACTACGACAGGATTACTTACTCATGCTCAGCCATCAAGGTTTCATGGTCTTTTTTCAGCAGATCCATTTCTTCTTGTAATTTCTGTGAAGGCCAAGAGTAAGTACGGTTGTTTAGATTTTATTTAAAAATATGGGAGCAGCTTGGACTAACAACTTCGCGTGGTGGACCCACAAGGATTATTTTTTCAAAACTCGTCTTTTAGGTCAATAACCCACCCTGCAAGCCCAAAGCTATTATAAATCACCGTGGGGGTGAATTGGAGTGCCAGCCAAGACTTGAAAAAAAAGTTATGACCACATTTGGTAACATATGGACCATTTTTTGTCCTCCCTGTTGACATAAGGATTAAAACAGCAACAAGTGTAACAGTCCTATCCAAACTGAGATGATTCATAGATCTTGTAAAGTATGTAGATGGTGTCATTGTCACATTACTTCTTTAGTGGAGACCATGGTTATCCCGATTGGGGGGGCGGGGAGATTAGCAATGATGTCATCCAACTTCCATCTTAAGCCATTTTCGCATTGGACTTTTTTTTTGGGGGGTGGGGGTAAACTAACCCGAGAAAATGGGTAACTGGACCATTTGTAACTTGACCAATTTCACCCAGGTAACTTAACTGAGTCCAATGGGTAGTTTAACCGGCTACTTTCTGCCCAGGTACCAGGCCAAAAAGTCCAATGCGGACGCATCGTCCCAGTAAAACCGGTCAGTAAAATACCACATCCTGTTCGCACGTGCAAAGGCTGGTTTATAGTTGGTGGCACGATGGTCACACAACGGTAAAACCAATGCGTGACACAGCTCTTAGTCCACGCTGAAGCCTCAGTTGGTTTGTTCCATCATCGCCTCGGTTAGTTTACCCATCGTCTCAGTTAGTTTACCCACGTCAAATAATCCAAGTGCGGACACCAGGAAGATTTGCCAATTAGAAGTTACCCACGGTCTCGGTCAAATATTAATCCAATGCGAACGCGGCTTTTAGAGGGATAAAATGTGATGAAACAATAGAAATGCACAGGTACGTGTGTATGTGCAGTACACAGGATGGGCCACTGAGAAACCTTCTTTTGAACCCTATATATAAGACGACGCCCTAGCCTGAAGACATCATATGCATTCTATGAACTTGAGTAATGCAATAAAAGCGTCGAGCGTTGTATTATTATTATTATTCTTATGCTGCGTTATTACCTCATGTTGTACTTTGAGTGATTCAAAGTCCCTCCTTGGTACTACGTCTCCATAGTTGGCAATCATCTCCGTCAAGCGCTGCGTCGCATCTGTCAGATCCTCTCTTGCTCTTCTGTAAACATCAAAAGAAAAGGTAAAAGTTAATTGGCTTTATGGAGAGGAACTCATTTAAGGGGGTATAATCTTTATTAAAAAAAATGTACACAAAAAACCTTTATTGAAAGTTTAAAGTTTTCATCAGTACAGAAAAAATTGGTCTTATTATCGTACAAGTTTTTTTAACAGTTATCATCCCAAATCTTTTAATATTCTCTTTGCCGAAATGAAGGATTCAGAAGGACTGATGGCTGCAGGCCCAATTAACAATTGCTTATCACTGGGTCAGGCATTCAAATCGTATCTAAGTCCAAACATGGTGGTGTGGAATGACATAGGAGAGGAGGATTGAGGCCACCTGTAGGCAGTTTCTATTTCTATTTCTTTGTCGGTTCAAATCAAAGCCTGTTCAGCAGCTCAATGAGGGGGCCAACTGCAGCCAACCGAGGCGAACCCCTTCTCTTAGCGAAGTGCACTGGGTTCTTTTACGTGCATTACACAACACACGGGACCTACGGCTTTATTTCCCTTCCAAAGGACACAGCAATAATGGTTAAGTGCCTTGCTTAAGACACAAGTGTCACGACCTGGACTCGAACCCACACTCTACTGATCAGAAACACCATGCAGAGCTTGAGTCCAGTATGCTTCACTGCTCGGCCACAACACGCCACTTTGGGCCAGGGAGTAGTACGGGTTAAAGGGTAGCCTTTGGTCGCTTACTTGTAACATTTCCATGCCATGACAACCAAATATTATAGAGCATTGAAAGCCCCAGATAGAAAACTGGAGCTCTATCCACTGTTTGGAACATGAAATATACATGGGCGCCATTTCAGCAGGTGAATTTTTGTTATGTCATTAATAACAACGGTCATTGTTTGAAATGATCTGCACAGATCTATTGTATTAAAAGAGTTACTTGCTGAAATGGCGTGCAGTGGGATTTCACATTTCAGCCAGAGTTCCTCATCTTGCGCCTTCGGCACTCTATAATCTTTGCTGACAACTATCCAGGGATACAAGCCCTTTGCGATTAACATTTGAATAATATCTAATACAGTGACTTGCTAAGTTACCACTTAAATGTGAATTCCTTGGACTAGAGACAGTTGCTGTCTGTCACATGATTTGGGGCAAGCTTTTGCGTCGTTACGCAAGAGACGGCGAGCACCCATATGTATACGACACAGTGGTACCAGGGTTTGCTCATCTGGAGGTTGCTATACAAAGCTTGCCCCGAACCAATTTGACATAGCAACTGTCCCAATAGTCTGAAGAATTCAAATTTAATGGGTAACCTGTGACTAAGGAAGTCAGTGTACCAGACATTATTCAAATCTAACTTGTAAATGGCTTATTATTCTTCTCTACCTGATGTTATATTCCTCACCTTAATGCAATCTTGAGCTTCACCGGATCCTCTTTGGTTTCTCCAACGGGGTTGACCTGACCCTGTGATTTTTGAAAGTCTTCTTGTTGGTAGCGTAAATCGTTGATGTCGGACACCAGTAGTTTACGAGCGTCGCATTCATTTCGATATTTGTAGTATTCAGCCGCTACGTCTTCTTGTAACTGAAGATAGATTAAAAACTTTGTAAACATTGTTTCCACGTTGGCTTTTTAAGAAAATCAGGATTGCCATTTCTGTCTTCTGTTTCAACAGATCCATTAGAAGTGATGTTGGAAGCTTTGCATGGTGTGGATAATAGGAAGTGACTAATTACTAGTAAACTTGGGGGTACACCCATGTGTAAATCTCTTTTGGGAGGAGTGTTGGCCCTGAAAAGAGCCACTAGTGCGGTCTCAACATTTAAACCTCTTAAAATACCGAGTAGGAAGGCAGTTTCCAATATCCCCCATCTTATACCTTGTCTATTTGCATCTGTAGCGAGACCTCATGCTGCTTCATGGCATCTATCGTCTCCTGCAGCATCTTCTTGTCCCTCTTAAGATCCAACATCTCCTGTCTCTCCTCCTCCCTCAGTGCCATCACCTTCTGGTCACACTGCTCTGAGACCGTCACCAACATGGACTGCAAAACAATCATATAAAAATTAAAGAACTCTTCTCCTTGTTCCAGCAGTTGTCTCTTCTAGACTTGACCCATGCAATTCTCTTCTCAAATTCTTTCTTTCAAATTTAAGAGTGTTTTCTAAAGATTTTCTCATTGTGGACTCTTGATGCTTTGAACTTGATAAATGAACTGCTTTTGTCTGTTTTACATCTTAAATTAATAAGCAATAAAGAAAGGTTTGTGTCAGTTCGTGAAACAAACAAAAAAAGAAGCTAAACAGACTATTTCTATTTTCACAAAGTGACACATTCCATGTATTATGTTACTTGTGAAAACGGAGGCCAGCAAGCGAGTGCGTTCTTCACACACAAGGTTGGTGTCAGTTTGTGAAATTATGTTTTTGTTCACATTTGAGCGTAGTGCGCGCCGTGAATTACAATGGTTAATGGAACTTGTGTGTCAGTTTTCGAAAAGAGAATTGTCAATTTTGTGCGGCAAGGGCTGCCATGCATAATTATCGTAATTTAACAAGTAAAAGCTCTTGAAGATTTGAAACTTCATGAAATTGTAGGCTTTGATGAATATTGTATATAAACATGCAAACAACTGAAACCAAAAACCAAAAATGGTTTTGAACACAATGTGTCACTTCGTGGCATTGGTGACAATATGTATAGTAGCTCTTTAGGTCAGAAGGAAAATAAAGATGGAGGACCTACCTTGAGAGGCTCAAGCTCCCTGATCTGTTCTCTTTGTTGGGCGATCATCATCTCATACTCCGTCTTGATGGACGAGAGAAGAGGCTTGTATGTCTTGAAGTCTTCTATCAGATACTCAAATACCTCTCTGTAGGCCTGAGATTAATAGAAGAGGAATATAATAATCAAGCTGTTGATGACTTGATGGCTTTGGAGACATGTTTGAATGTCTGGTAACCATATCGTTGTGTGGCCCGGAAGAAGGTCGTGAGGCTGTCTGACCTTTTTCCGGGCCACACAAAGTACAACTTTTTGCCCCAGCAGACGGTCATTAAGCAATGACATGGCTCCTTTGAAAAAAGTAGAGCACGACTGTCGTAGATTTGTTGCAAGAGTTACTCCCAAGTTTTCCACTCCCATGCGGAATTTAAGTTTCCTGCAATGACTTATAAATGGCAGAAGAAGGACCGAACTTTCACACTCTGTTTTCCTGAAACACAATTTTGGACAGTGATTGCTTACGACCTTTTCCTGGACATCGTTTCGTTACGTCCTTCTTCCGTGGACTTGACGCTATATCAAAGATTCTACCGAACACAGATTCCTGGCAAGGCTCTTTGGATTAGGATTAAGAGATTACAGTTATAGACCCCTTGCATATGACGCCACACTCTCAAACAGCGCCCTCACTGAGACAAACGGAGGTAGATCATTGGAAGACAGCTGCTCTTGGAGCAGTAAAATTGTTCGCGTGACCTCAGAGTACCATACAAGGGATCTATAATCTGACAATAGACCGATCCATTAAGCCCCGCCCTTACTGTACTGACCAATCACAGCCGTGACTGCACAACAAAAAGTCAGACAAAAGTCTGACAAACACGCTGGTGCATATGGCGTGCGTGCCAATTGGGGGGGGGGGCTTAATGGATCGGTCTATTCGACATTTCTGTACAGAAAGTAACAGAAAGTATGCAAGAGCATCGTTTATTTAAAAGGTTGAAACCAAAATAGGGTGTCAAAATTTGCTGAAATTTTAAAAAACACAAATATTACAAATAAATAAGAGGGTCAAAATATTTTAAAAGGTCTCTGCAAAGGTCACCCAGACACCCCGGCCCTTTGGTCAACACATTATGATCCTTTATAACTGACATACCTGTAACCTAAGATCACTGGGGCCTTCCCTGTCTCCATCCAGGTTTCTAAGTTCCTTCTTCAGGAACATCTCCAGTTGTTCCAGGAACCGTGGCTTGGGGATGACTGATCGCTGGGGGTCATCGGTCATGTCTGTTGACATCTTGTCTGGGCTGGAGCGAGGTCTGTGACTTGGGATACCGGGCTTGGCTGTGGCTTGGGAAGTTGCATGAGCTGGCCATGTGTCCAGGGTACCAGCTTTAGTATCAATAAACGGCTGCCAGGAAAAAAGAAACATTATATGTGTGTTATCAATAAACAGTTTCATTGTAATTATGCGCCGTCTTTTTCAAGGGGCAGATTTGTTTATTTCAAACACTCATTGCCATACGCGACTCGGCGCTTGAACTTTACACACACATCTGGATATGCGTGAATTCTAGCGGGCGTTCATGGACTGGTCAGTTGGTTCGTCAACACAAACTTTTAGTGTGGCTTTGTAGTTTTTGTTCTGGTCATAACTCCAATGAAATCAAACTGAGGTTAAGTAAGATTTGAAACTGAGGTTTGAAGGCAAATTTGTTCATTCACAATGAAATTTTACAATGTCGTTGCTACAAAGTGAATCTGACAAAAATGCACAATGATAAAGACATACATGTATGTACACTGAACCGATTTCCATTGTACAGCATAGCAAAATGCTACACAAAATGTATCAATTGCTACTCAAAAATCATCCTTCAGATTCAAAGTGCACAAAACATGTTCATTCTTTTTACAGGCTTGATACTTCATGGAGACATCGGAGGCAATTGCCTCCATTGCCCTTGGTCATTTCCTTGGTGCCCCTTGAAATGTTCCAATAGAAATTTACAACTTCCTCATACACAGGTGGTGCCTTGGTGCCCTTTCCCTTTCAAGAACGAAGCAATCAGGCCCAAGTTTAAATATTTTGCTGTGCAAATATGCTAGACGGAATCATTCCCTGATGTAGCTTTCCTCTAAGTTGATCTTACCCTTAAGACCTGGGGTTGAGGTAGTTTGTGTTTTGTCCTATCGTTGATTGAATTAAGCTGATAGCTTGGACCTTGTAGTCCTTCGTACTGCCTCACTGCTCTTGGTGAGATGCCTAGACCAACTGCAGGCTGGGTGCTGGGGAAAAAATCATAAATGAAAAATTAAATGCTTGATTCACAGTGGAAATTTATTATTTCACTAACCCTTCTTGGACAATTCTGAAGTGTTGCCAAAAAGGTGATTTAAAAAATAGAAAAAAATAGAAAAACACATTTGATCATGACTTATTTTATTTTAAAACATACACTGATCCTTGACGTTCAACTGACAAGGTTTCAAGGAAGATCTTTCAGTCTGATCTTAGTTTACACAGTTCTTATATAATAGCACTTTATCATACCCGACGGGCATCTCAAAGCGCTCAGTATATTTTCCTGCAAGGTATGCGGAGTTACGTTTTGAAGTATGAGACCGTTCCTTTACATAGCACCATGTAACAGTTTACAAGGTGCTATGGCGCAATCTGCAGCCGATCAAACCAGGAACACCAGGGCGGACCCCTTCTCTTTTAAATGATAAGTGATAGTGTACAGGGTTCTTTTATGTGCATTATACAACACATGGGACCAACAGCTTTATGTCCCATCCTAAGGACGCAGCAATAATGGTTGAAAGTGTCTTGCTTAAGGACACAAGTGTCACAACCGGGACTCGAAACCACACTCTGCTGATCAGAAACACCAGAGCTTGAGTACGGTGATCATATCCGCTCGGCCACGCACGCCCAAGATGCGGATGCGGCTGGGTCACTCTTCAGGATGTTCAAGTAACAGATATGAGTTTAGAGTAGATGGTACTTAGGCTGCAGTGTGGACACAAGAACTTAGTGTAATGCATGGCCTCTTGTACTCTGTGTTGATGGAGGGAGTTACTGGGACTATTCGATGTCAACAGAGGTCAAACCGTATACCAGTCAGGATACCAGTCAACTAACACCACAAAGTTCCATTGGTCATGATTGCCGAGCGCGTACTGTACAATGTTGCCATTGTGGGGGGTCATTGACACAGCTGGTATCCTGTGTTGACTGCGCAAAACAATATTCAAGTCCGGGCATCAGCGAACACGTGATCCCGCAGCGTTAATACGACTTTTTTCAAGTCAGAAAATAGTCGTAACATTAGTAATCAAAATGGCGATTGTAACGGCAGGGTTGTCAGAGGCCCTAAAAATCATCGATTTGGAGGACAGAAAATGATCGTGAGTACTATTAAAATAAATGCATTTTATTACACCATAAACACTTGGAGAAGACAGTAGGCGAATTTTGAGCAATTCTGTTGAGTCTAAGGCATTTTTTTTAACAGAGGTGATTTAAATCCTCCTGACCGTCGCAGTTACTACATATTCTTTACTGGGGCGCTAGTACGACAGATAATGTCAAAATCTCAAAAAAGGAGTACAGCGCCCCAGTCAGTAACTGGGTCTACTTTTTTTATTTATTTATGCAGGCTGTTTATATGAGGGTTTGGCAATCCCCAGAATCAATCCTCATTGCCATTTATATTAATATTGTTATGACCCTTTTGCAATGCCTTCGTGAAATGGCACCTTGAGTTTCTGATACTTGATAATTGTGACTTTTTTCACGGTACTGATGCAGTGATGGCATATGCCATAATTCATGTTTGTATTTTTTTAATTAATGAAAACTGTTCATCGGGCCTAGGCTAATTCGCTTACCCTGTAATTGGAGGCAGTTTCGCTAGAGGCATGGCTTTTGCAGCCATTCCCAATCAATGACTGTCTGTTTTCTATTAAGTATTATAGTTTAAAGAATGTTTCCTTTCCCGGTTTGCTAAAGTAAAATTGTAAACACGGCGTAGACGTTGATCGTTATTCACTGCATGCAGCAGACATCCAAATCACGTAGTTGCTATGGGCGCAGGTCATCACTGGGGTTCAGGAGGTTGAGAGGTCATCAGTGAGTGACTATTCTTTTTTCAAGGCGTTGAACAAGATACCACTTATTTATCATTGGTCACGTCACACGGTTCATACATTGCTCCATAGTATAGGGGATTTCAGTGCTGTTGAAACATACAAGTTCATGTAATTGAAGGTGTGACTTTGTCTGGGGTGTAAAAGTGAACTAAATTATGAAAATAAATATTTATAAACCCCTGAACTGAGCTGAGAAGGGACGTACATGGACGGTGCCTGTACGCGAGCAGCTTGAAGAAGAGGCTATTTACAACGGCAAATTGAAACACACACACCTGACATGACGGACAAAGAGTGCGTTTCCACCAAAGATCGTGTGTAGCCTTTAATAAAAATGGTACCGAAAATATATTCACGCGCTTGTCCAAAAATTCAATAGTAAGTCCATCTCTAACCCAAGCACTATCTGGCTTCCGTAAAATAGAGCGAGACAGCCTTTCAACCAAGGCTTTCCCAGCGCTCGAGATTACCCCCAGATCACCGGAGAGGCAAACTGTTAAAATTTATCAGTGTGTCTGAAAAAAACACCTTTGATTATAAACATTTCATGATCTTCTTTTACCATTCTATACAGAAAATAAAAGTTTTCTTTCATCATTAGCCCCACTCTCTTACACAACATAATCATTATACTTCCCTATAGTTGTAAATAAAACAATTAATAAGGCCTCAATGAAATTAAAAAACCTAGACTATCTTAAATAAGAATCAAGGGCTCAATTTATATTGAAAGGGAAAAATGATTATTCTGTTCTATGAGCCACATAAATATGAAAGCATCCTAAAAAATATTGCATGAATTTTAAGAGTAATACAGATTTCCCGGTCATTCTCGGCCAAATTAAGCGATCAATTTAAAAAGTCGGGACTCGCGTAATTCTATTATTTCGCGTGAAAATTGGAAGCTCCTCAAAAACAAAACAGTCATTCAATTTCACTTTAATGTTCTTATTGCGTCATCATGCAATTAAATTCTTTTTTGTGTGTGTTGGGTATTTTTATGGTATTAAGTATGGTTTGGTATAAAAAAAAAAATACCAATGTATCTCTCTCAAGAAGCAAGATGGGACGTTGGGGGCGTGTGACGTGAGAAACAATCATGGGGCCCTCTGTAAAATAAAAGTAAGTCAATCACTAATTTACCATCACTAATTTACCAAAGAAAGCAGTTATAGTCAAATGAAAAACTTGCTATATGATGGCACTAATAATAAAATTCACAATGTTTTTAACAAAATTGGGCGTAGGCCTAGTGTGGTGGTCTAATTCTAAGGGGCGCTGTATGTATAATCATTCCTTAAGTTCATTTTTCATAAACACATTTTCATCATAAACACATGACAAAATGTTAATTTTTAAAATTGCTAGTAAAAGCGCCTCCCCTTTTATTCAGTGCACTAGTAATGAGGATGTTACGTGTGACCGAATGCACCCACAGTCGAGGGTTAAAAAAAAACACTGTAGGGCTTACAAGGACAATGTCAAAATAATTCCAGTCAATATTGATGGAGGTTTAACGCGTGGCATGAGATTTATAAACCCACCGCACCGAACGCGGTAATGTGCGCCCCCTTTTGGTCAATTTGTAGAATGTCATTTTGAATCATTTGGTTCCACGGGGGCACTTCGGACTTTATGAACAATTCATTTGTTTTACCGTCATTCCCCATCAAACTAAAAGCTAAACAAAAAGTTAAGCCTTCACACATCGGCGCAGCCATGTTTTGCAGGGGGGGGGGGGGGAATTGGCTTGCTTTTTAGTGGGGGGGGGGGGGCAGATGCCATGTTTTTCGATTAATATGATTTTTTTTTAATCTGGAAAATTGTGTGGGCTTGTGCCTGAGTTGTATTTTTTTCCCTTAGGCCTAAAAGTTAAGGAGAAATTGCCATCCTACCTACTGGTGGATCCTCTCGATAGGGCCTATTTTAGTATCCAGACCACGGGTGTTGATGCTATGACCACACTGGTTAAAATGTTGGGCGGCAACCGTGATGATTCATCGTAAAACTTCGCAATACACAAGTAAAGACATTTGTAGATTTGATGATGTATTAATTTATGGGTGTTTGAACATGCACACTGTCTTCAAAGTTTTGAATAAATTATTAATAGTTTAGGGGCTAAATTGTTTTTAGCTGACTGCGGTTACCATGGTTTTTTGTCGAACTTCATCCGCAAGGTGACCGACAAATAAACTTTAGACCCCATGTAAAAGCAGAGCATGAAAAACTCCAAAATATTCTCAAAAATATTTGGAGTTGAACAAAGCAGTGTTTATCAGGCAGTTGCAATACATCCGTGTTTAAATTTAATTATTATTTTTTATACAACATCATTAAACTTGCTTTAGATAATGTTAACTTTAATGAAACATTACAAATAGTATGGTACCCATTTCCGCTCGGTGTAACTTTACTCGCCGTTTCTCCATTTCGCAGTCTGGATATCAATCTCTCATTCTTTGTCCAACTATTTACTGTTCAGCTGGTGTTCATAAGCCTTAAGGAATGCATAAAACTGAGCGGGTACCATCGAAAATATGTCCATATGATTGTATGTGAGCTTGTACTACGCGTTACGTACGGGGAGAGATGCGTACGTCATTTATGTACAGGAAAAATGGCGACTCACGGGGAAGGATCAAGCAGAAGTACGAACCAAAACAATGAAAATGTTGACCCTTCAGATAGATTGAAACAAATTTATCCGGCGGTAAATGAAGAGGAAACACCTTTGCCTAGGACATGGAATCCAAGAACGAAATCCACTTTCATTGGATTATCTCAAAACAATCTTCGAGTTCACTACAAAGGTGAGACGATTTTGCTGTATCTTGGTCATTTTGGATTTTCCATTGCAATTGGGTTTGCTGCGCATGCAGCCAGTGATATGGTGATCACGTAGTCGGATTTATTCATGTAATTTGTATGTCACAACAAAAATGACTGGAAGCTCAGATCCACAACGTTTGTGAGCAGGAATTGAGATACAGTAGAAATATTGCCCATTAAACAGCATATGGACAAGTTAACTTCTGACACAGTTACACAGTAACTCATTCAATTTCAATTCATCTCAATCCAATGTACAGACTGCAGACACTGGACACTGCATCACTGTCCCTGACTCTGAGCTGAGACAGGCAGTCATTTAATTAGTCAGAACAGTTTTATTTAGTTTTTAGAAGGTCACTTGACCAGGCATAGATTTTCATCTGTTTTTGAGAGAGCAAGACCATTTTCATTTTGCGAATAGCACTTCTCTTGTCTTGGGAAAATATTAAAGTCTACTCTATCCTATGATTGGGAAACTTTTGAAGTGGAGGGGTGCCAATGAATGGCAAGACCAAACGATCAGGGCAACGGTGCACCAGGGCAACATAGGCCTCTGAAATTCAAGCCCAGAGAGTCTTGAGATATTATACGGTAGTCTAGTTACGTTTATGAAAAGCGTTAGGATATTAACTATAATTAACGATCAAATGGAAAATAGTCTTACATATTGGATTAGATTAGTGTTCCACTTCAAGTTCAAGACAGATCAAGCCATTTAAAAACAAAAACAAACGGGAAGCCTTTCTCTAGTTCATAGTTGTGATATAATCATAACCTTCCGTCCTCCCGGTGGTTGCAGACAGGAGGGTAACGGAGTATATACATTGTAGGCCGACCCAATACAATTACAATACACGTACATGTACATAGACACATCAGATTTGCCAGTGTCTTCAATTTCAGTCATTTCTGTCAGACAAGTGACTAGATTTGCCAAATTTTTTTCTAAAACTTACCACTTTTCAAAACTCGAATAGGCCCTACACATTCTACGAACATGGATTTGATCTTCGAGGATGTGTAATGAATAAATTTAGAACACTGAAAACGTTATCGCAAAAATACATGTACATATGTATTTTGCTGAAAAAAGTGATTTTTGCTAAATTGGACTTTGCTAAAATGTATGATTTTTTAATAAACTAGTTGTTAGTGAACTCGGTGACGATTTGGCAAAGATTAATTTTTTTTTCTGCAATCTTTTTTTGTACACCAACACTGAATCCTTCAATATCAAACAGCTGCTGAAGTACACAGTAGTTACACAGTAGTATCCTTAGCCCTAGTACCATTGCAATCTTTGTGTCCGCTGTAATTTTGGACCTGCAACAGTCCTGATCAGAAAAATTACCGATTGAATGTTAACTGTACTTACAGATGACTTTACTGCTGGAATTTTTTGGAACAACAACACAAAATTTTGTGATAAAATGAAATTCTTTTTGAGAGTAAACACCTGCATATATCAAGACTTTCAGCGCAGCGGAGCTCAACTCCCATTGACATTCTTTAATACACGTATAATGTGTATTTTCCCGTTTCTGTTTTTTTAAAATAATGTTTCACTCACAGGCCTGCACGACGAACCATTCAAATAAAATACATGTGAACACAGGCCTGATACTTCATGGAGGCAACGGAGGCAGTTGCCTCCGTTACCTTGGTCATTGCCTTGATGCCCTTTAAAAATGTTCCAATAGAAATTTACAATTTCCTCATAGAGGTGCCATTTTCCATGGGAAAAAAAATGCCTTGGTGCCCTTGCCCTTCCAAAAACAAAGCACACAGGTCTGTGGAACAATATGCAAGCCTTAACTATTGTATCAATTCTTTAAAGGAAGAGACCACTCTACAGTATGTTATTGTAACTCTTATTAGAAAATCAATGGGGAAGATTTTGTATAGCGGCGGGTAGTAACTTGTTACTATACATGTACATGATGTATGATTAGGGTAGAGATATGGCCTTGGAAATCATGTCATGTATTCATAGATAAAATACGATTGTAATAATATGTAAGGGGGTTAATGTGGTTGTATCAATTTGTTTCATACTGTGTATGATCAACAGTTTAAAGCACATGTTATGGATGCTTTTTTAAATACAATGTGCATTGCAAACATACAGTTAGCCCTGTGGGACGTCGGCCGCTGTTGCACTACCATTGGCATCCTGGGTATAAAGCTTCTCATGATGCGAACAAAATTACAAGAGTTATTTTCTCCTATGTTTACAGGCGTTTGAACCTGAAAGTGTGTATATATTTCCGGTGATTTAAACTACTCTTTGGATATCTTATAAATATCTGCATTCACTTTCAGTGAAAAATATACTCAAAATGAAATGCGAACAAAATGCAAACATGATGTGCATGTACTTTCCATGTGAAGTTCTACTTGCACATGCGGCCAATTAATTAAGCATCGCTCGCAATTAAGTTTGACAAGCAAATTTGAAACCTGCGCATACCAAAATAACATGCAATTTTGTGCTTGCATGTTCAATTTGCGCTCTGCAAACGCAGGCGCAAATTTAGATGTAAATGAGCACAGCTGCTTTGTGAAATATATCGCGCACTCAGATAATGTGCACATGAGGCAATTTTTCACACACACACACACACACACACAGTCAGCATAGAAAGTTACACCATGAGGACGTCAATTTTCATTTTATTTTCTTAAAAAATGTCACTCAAGGATAAAATTAACAATTGTGAATCCAGCAGTCCTTGGAATTCCGGACATAAGGAATATGTGACCAAAGTTTCAGCTTCCTCCATCAGGTTGAAGTTTGAAAATATTTTGCATTGGCAGGGGGACATACAACGTTGGCAAATGGGGACTCTTTGGTCGAGGGAGGCAGAGGGGTTGATTTGCCCGAAATGTTACACATTTTATGTGTTTATTTATTTATATTCATTTATAGATTATTATTATTATTATTATTATATTATTATTTTTTGTTGGGGGTGGGCCTTCCCCCCTCCCCTTTGGCAGGGTATCTTTATACTCTGGACTCCTGTGCATTGTTTGCAACACAGAGGGCTACATTACAGTGTAAAGGCACATGTAAGCCATTACATTTTTGTACACTTTGTAGGCCTACATGTACGTGCGGGAGGCCTGTATGCTTCGTTCTTGAAAAGGCAAGGGCAACAAAGCATTTTTTTACATTTTCAACAAGGGCATGAAGAAATTGTACATTTTTATTGGAACATTTTAAGGTCACCAAGGCAATGACCAAGGGTAATGGAGGCAATTGCCTCTGTTGTCTCCGTGAAGTATCAGGCCTGCATGTACGCATGTGTTATGTACACACTTCTGATGGACACAGATCTGCGTTGTACAAATGTACATGTTTAGTCATGTTCAAGTGTAAATCAACAAAGTTCCTGATTGCATCATTCAATATACCAAACTACTGTATCTACAATACGTAACTACATCGCACACATTACAAGTTTGCCAAAATTCTGAGGAGCTGCCATACATGTCCGTATGTCCATGGTTGTTATTGTCCATGGTTGTTATTGTCCATGGTTATTATTGTCCATGGTTATTATTGTTTGAGACTGGCCTACAACCCCCCCCCCACCCCTACCATTTTGCTAAGCATCAGTAAAAACATTTGGTGCCTGTCATAAAATGCATTGCAACCAAACTACTGTACATGTACATGGGTCCTGTATGGTGTGTGCATTGTTAACCAACTTGTCTTAAAACAGCTGTGCATTTTATCCATTGTACATGTATAAAAGTGAATTATTTTCATGTTGAAATCATCTGGCAGCCCAACACCAGACCTTGGGGAATGATTATAGAAGTCTCTTCTGAGAAGGCAGTCGTTCGTGTTGTTGTTGTACAACATGTACTGTGTATATCATGTCTATTTATGGCTGAGGTCAGGGTCTGTGAAGGTCAGTCCACTCTTGCTATATTATAACAATCCAAATTAATTCTATTCATAGGAGAAAGATATGACATTGTCAAAGCAAACACATCCACTCTCCAGTAACACTGGCTGTAAAAAGTGAAGGGATGAATCACTGACTATAGAAAAGGCTTTAAATGCAAAAATTTGTGTTGGTCATTGCGTGTATTTGTGTGTATATACAGGATAGTACATTAGGTCATGGAGGACATATGTAGACACTGACTGGGTATTGTCAGATTGTAAACAGCACATCTACATGTACATCATTATTACAGGTCTGCATCATGTACAGTATATACACGTACATTGATACCAGGATCTATGCACAGGATGAAATTGTATACGTATTGTGCAGACTGCAGAGATGTGCACATTTCAGGGCACAAACCAAACAAAATGGCTCATGTACACGTACATAAGTTACATTGATAATGGGAGACTTTTGAGGACACTAGGTGGCAGCAGGCTTAGGTAAATCCATTGTTCTCAGAAATTTGTGGACGCACAGAACTACGCAAACAATGGAAATTTACCTGGTAAGTCTGCTGCCGCCTGGCGTTCCAAAGTCTCCCATTACAGTTTGTACATCCTTACCTTTCACCTAGAGCTCTTCTTTTCAGAAACTGAAAAGGAAATGAGAAAAAAAGGGAAAAAGGCCCTGAATATCTTTGTGGGGAAGGCTATTCTACATTATTTAAAAGCAAAAGAAACGCGTATGGAAGTAAAAAATTCAGAATGAACAGCATATGATACATACACTGTAATTTACGTTTATGTATGTAACATGAATGTAGTCCGAAACATTACATGTACATGTACCATACAGGTAAGGAAACTTAGAATGTGCTTTGTTTGATTGTAATTTCCTTATTGCCATAACTTTGACCAATGCAGACATTGTGCACAGTTTGCATATTGTTACATCTTGGTCGTTTATGCCATCCACAAACTTTTGTCCACTTTGTTTCAGCGGTGATGTAAATGTACAGTAGTTTACAGGCCTGATGCGATAAATTTATAAATATAACAAGGGGTACCACAGACATGAAATTTCATCTTTGAGAGTGCAAGGCCATTTTCATGCTGCAAAAGGTACTTCCATTGAAAAAATCTGAAAGTCTGTGGGGTATGGGAATCTTTTAAAGGGGCACCAAGACCAGGGCAACATAGGCCGTGGCCTCGGTGTAATTCCAGGCGTGGTACCAACCGAGGAGCAATGTAGTTTGCCAGAGGCATGGAGGCAGTTTCCTCTGAGAAGTACCGTATCAGGCCGGAGTTGAGGATGCATTGTTCAGTGTTAATGCTTTCCTGGAACTTTGAACAATTGCATACTATGGTTGCATATGTATACCAAGACCTTGGTGTACAATGTAGGGTTTACATGAACAGAATAGTACCATGTTTTCTGTGATCACAGCGTACAGATGTAATCTGAATAAATATGCACTATTATTTTAGGGGTACTCTAGTTCATAATACATACATGTAGTTAATGTATTCGCATTATTCATAATGTTAATTATGAACGCTACATTACCTTTCACGTTTAGCTCTGTTATTTTTACAGTAAGTTAAAAGTGCTTAATTTTGATTTTGATTTTGATTTTTTCAAGTGTAAAAGTGGCTTGTTGCTGGCAAGCTTAAACGATTCCCTGCATCGTCATAACACTGCCACTGGTAGCTCTGACATGTCTGAAGGTTTTTAATATGTTAAGTGCATATGTACAGACAAAATTCACTGCCTGACTTTATGTATACTGTATTTTAGGTACAGGTACATGTATGAACATGTACTGAACATGTATGTACATGTACTGAACATGTATGTACATGCACTGAACATGTATGTACATGTACTGAACATGTATGTAATGTACTGTACATTTTACGTTTACATGTACATGTACATGCACATAATACATGTATCGTAGTACATACAAGCATGATACATTGTAATTGTACACATACATTACAGGCTTTATACTCCACAGAGGCAACGGAGGAGGGAACGTTGCCCCTGGTAAATGCCTTGGTGCCCTTAAAATGTTCCAGTACAAATTTACAATTTGCTCACAGAGGTGCTGTTTATCAAGAAGAATATATGCCTCAGTGGTGCCCTTGCCCTTTCAAGAACGAAGCAGTCAGGCCTGCATTTGTATCAAAGTTAGCCAAATCAGCAATACAGTACATGAAACAAAGTTGCATAATACTGCAGTCAACATAGAACACAGTAAACAAAAACTGAACTTTTTGCCTGGAAAACTACATTGTAGATGAAGGGAATAGCTCTGGAAATGTCTGCAGATTGATATTTATTGCCATATTTCTGTATTACATTGTAGCCTAAACACTGTAATTATGTATGTTTAATACGTGTGTACTCTATGGTCATAATCATTTTTTTTTTATTCACGGCATCTCAATCTAGCCTTTTTTCTTTTTATTCTTTAATGTGAAAGACGGTCTCATTCTTTCTCATTTTTAAAATTTTTAAAAACATATATGAATCTCATCCCTGTCTGTTCTTTTCTCCCCTTCAAATTCTGTCTTCTGTCCCAGGCGTTGGTAAAACCCACAAGGATGCCGCGTCAGTGACAACAGCACACCCAATACCAGCATCCACGGGAATCTATTACTTTGAAGTGACTATCATCAGTAAAGGAAGAGATGGGTAAGAAAGCGTTATGTGCCAACATCTGTTAATAAGTTGCCTCCAAGGATAAACAGTGAGATGGGAGCTGAGACAATGGTCATTATTGATGGGAATCGATCCTGGAGCCGATATTGTAAACAGTACAACTCGAGGGAAGGTGGGGAGGGGGGGCTAGGAATGACATTTTGTATTTTTTGTTGGGGAGGGTGGGGGGGGGGGGTTCTTCCGGACAAACTAGACTTTAAGGTCACCATGCACAGATTTGTTGTTGATTTGGGAGGTGATGGCTGACGATCAAAATACAACATTTGGTGAAGGAGTTGTATTATTCTTTTGTTTTGTTTAGTAATGAATACATATGTGGAATGCAATCTTGTGACAGTTGGTGTCATAAGATTGCGACATCGAAAAACGATGGATCACCATCAACCAAAGAACAACGATAAACAACCTTGTCTTCATTTAAATTTTTGGGGTCTGCTATATACATGTACTGTACATTGTATATTACAAAACACTGTACAGTACTCCGTTGTGACTGTTAATGTTCCTGACAAACACAGATGTACGTGTATGATTGGGGACCAATACATTGTACATGATGTATTTTTACGACTTTCATGCATCAGTTAACTTCTCATCAATAGCCAATACCGTAATTTCCTGTGTATAAGGTGATCGGTGTATAAGGCGCAGTACCCCCCAAAATCACAGATTACAAGTTCTAGCGTCAAGCTTGGTTTAGAAGTCCGTTTATGTTGGCGTCACGGTTTACTTTGCTTTTTTGCTCTTAACGTTATTTTTTCTAATTTTTTACTGATTATTGTTTTTAATGGCAATACATTGTTACTGTCGTACAGTGTGCTGTGATGATTTTATATAGTGCATTTTAAAAAAAAAATGATTAGATTGGATTTAAAGTCAGATAAGCCGCATCTTATAAGCCAGGAAATTAAGGTTGCCAAGAACTCAAAATGATTTTGTAGCCCTACACACATGTACAGTACATGTACACAGGGTCATTGCTCTGCAAATTTGCCTTTAAGAATACATCAGAATAAACCAACTTGTAAACATGTTGACCAGTGTTTGACCAGACCAAAGGTTTACCCATTCATCAGACCATGGAGGTACATGTAGAAATACATGTAGTCCATGATCAGACCTACATGTACTGTATTATGTACATTGCAGGATGTACTGTACATGTACTCACTAACTCGCTAAATTAGTGGTGATTGTATCTTTATAATATGCACACAGTGTGTGGTGTATTGATTGAACAATCGCCTTGCACTGACCGTGAACTGTGAACGATGTGTACAATGTACATGTACATGATACATGTAAAATTGTACAATGTACAATGTACATGTATATGATACATGTACTGTACGTAATGCATACATGTACATGTACATCAATTTACCATTGCACATACATGTATGTACATGTACATTACAGGGGTTCCCATGTATTGTACACTGCATGTGTTGTTTTACATACAATGGACAGGTACATCTTGTCTAAATGCATGATGAATATGTGTTGAGGCATTGTATCAATGTATATTTGGTTTGTCGTAACACCATGTGATTATACCTACTTCGCTACTCTGAATGAATGTAATGTAGATAAAATTGTTAAAAAGGGATCTTTATGTTTCAAGCACAGCAATGTACTTTTTTTGTATACAATTTTTATGTAATTTACAAAACTGAGTAGTGTATATTGTAACTTAGATTGAACGTTTTAATAGGTGTGCTTAGAAGTCAGTAAATGCAGCCTGTACAAAATTGGGAATGTTGAAGTTGCTCAACAGTATGTTTTCGAAGGATAGTTTTAAAATAATGTAAAAGTTTTGAAATAATTTCTTGAAAACTACATGTGCACGTACATGTACGTACACTTGCTCTTCCCTGAAATCAATGCTTTTAAATTCTCTTTTAACCCTTTCCTTACCGTAGGTGTCTTTTGTCGACTGCACTCATACACCCTCTTGTGTACCATCATGACCATTGACGACTTTTGTCGCCCAAGTGTACAAACAAAAAAACACTTAAGCCTGAGCAAAGAGGTTGTTGGTTATAAAGCTGTAGTTTTGTCTATGTTCACCCTCCATACCCAAGCATACAATGGTTGGAAAGAGAAAGATCGGATCTTTTCTGATGATGGTAAAATAAATAAGATTTGAGTGGAAAGATCCGAAATGCCAAAACACCTATGGAGTGCCATATGGTTGGGTGAAAAGTGTTTGAGTTTACAGATAAAACTGAGGAAACAAAGACCAAGAACTTGGACATGTGTATATTGGCCAACTGCAATGACTTTTGGATTACATTGTATAATGAAAGGGAATTCAATAAGTAAGACATTTTTATTACTTATTTTGCTGTAAACAGTATATTTAAGGTGTTAAAATTTTCCTTTGAATGGAAGAATGTTTGAAGAATGCTTGAGTGGTCAAACAATGCGCTCAAAACAATTTGGTAACAAGAGGGTAAAAGATAGAATACAGGATTTGGTATTCATCCAAAACTTGTTTTAATTAAAATCAGTCTAAAAGTTTACTTATTATAAAGTTTATACCAGAACCAATCTTCCATAGAAATATTTTGTCTGAAATATTGCCCAGGTAAAGAAAATAGAATTTAAAGATCCCAATTTCAATCTCGGTTGTAACAAACGAAATTAAGGACAATGTGATTACATGTACATATACATGCACACATGTACAATGTACTTGCTAAAAAGTGTGCATGTTTATATTACTGTTTTCTCCTGACACTGACAACGAATTGAGCCCAGATTTTTGGAAGTTTGTTTTTCGTGTATATTGAATCACACAAAATAAGAACACTGCACTATCGGCTTTACTAATCCTATATTTTACCTTTTACAATACATTAAGCTAAAAAAAAAACTATGTACTGTACTTTGTACACAGTAGTTTACACACATGAACATGTATGCATTACAGTATGTCCAGAATGTGGATCAGTGAGTTGGCACCCACAAATAGACAGAGCTGAACCCTGTGAGTCATAATCTGGAACCTCATATCCTTTGTCTCAGTGCAGTCACAACACTAAAATGCAATCTCTGGGCTTGGGGGAGGTTCCTTTGTTTGTGTGTGGCACTGCTTTGGGTTCACATCAAACACCCAATGGCCCCTCCATTGGGGTGTGCACTGTCTCTACTCACATTGTGCATAGGAGGGTCTACGTGGTACCTCCATATGCCCCCATTTTGAATTCAAGTTTATTTGGTTGAATGAAGACTTTCCGTTTGTACCATTAGCTAAGATCAGTACATTTGGAATTACCTTTAAGGCTTTTAAACTAATGCTCAGCAGGCCATGCAATGCTGAAATCCTAGTGCAAGTCTGATCGGTTAGTTTACTAATGGTTGACTAGCGGATCGCTGCAGAAATGCTTTCTGTTCATTTCATTGCACCTCAATGGCTCAAGTCAAATGAGTAGACCAGATGGTTCCCATGGCTCTTTTGCCACGGTCTCAGATGAGAGAGGGATCGGGCACCAGTGAAGGGACTATGCCCTGAAGGAAAGTTACAGATGTCTACTAATCATCATTGAATACACAGGGTTCAAGCCCACACCTACATGTACATGGTGTGCAAATCAGATAAAGTCGTACGGTTCGCAGTCAAATTTGCCCAAAACAACTTTCGCCTCTAAGTTTAACTAGTGTAAATGGCTCCATCACTTCTATACACGTCTACAATGTTTGCAAAGTGAACCCTGTTTACTAGAAAGTAAATGTAGCTCTAGATAATTATCAACATGATGATTTTACTAAACAAGATGATTTTCGGTGGGAAGATGTTCAAATTGCCTGGAAGGTGTATTTTGGTAATTTGCTATTAGCTAACATTGTCATAATTTGTCTTTCTCAACCAGATGGCATTTAATGCCACATGTTATTTTTTTTTCTGAGGCAGCAAACGGTTGCCATGAGTTTTGTATTTTTGTGTGAAATTCCAAACAAAGGTCGCCCGGGACATTCCACTACTGAGCATGCACAGAGAACGCACACTTTTTCGATTCACCCACACAAACAGAACAACATATTTGACAGACTTTTTGCCTTTTATGTTGATTAAATTATTGTGTAGTCCCCGATTGCAGACCTTTGTCTTTTTGTTCCAAGAAGAAGATTAGGAGACATTGAGAGGCTTCCACCATTGTTCATTCAATTGTATTTCGGCTCAATGGAGATGTAAGTCAGAGTGAGTCGGGTTTTCAGCCGTGGTTCCCGATTGGGGAACAATCCATGGCAATAACTCATGGACGAGGTTTTTGCAATTCACGGTACATTCATGAGTTTGATATTTTCTCCAAAAAATGTGGTGCCTCAAAGAGAATCTTTGTTCTCTTGGCTTTGACGAGTCAAGGTTTCTTTTTGCCAGTGGTACTCTCAAAGAAAAGTGATTCTGGCAATTCTGAGAAAATAATCCCTGCAGCATAGATGAGAAAAAATGGAAGATTCCTGGCGTCAGTAAGTTAAGGGGGGAAGGTCAAGCATTTATTGTCACTTTAGAGTTTGGGAGTACAGAATTTTGGCTTTAGTACTATCAATGACAGTATTTCCCTTTAAAGGCATTTTGCGTCATTCTTGTACTCATGTACAATGAACTGCCCTTTTATTCCCTTTGACGAAAGCTTACTCCACAGGCACACCACATTGAACACCCAATTGCGCACCTTTTGTCCGATGTTTTATAACCCATACAGCAGGGCCTCTGTCAGGACTGATGTTACTCACACAAACATTTCCTTGGCGCAGTTGTTGAAAGCATGTTGCAGTCTACTTTCTGAAATTTTCTGTTGTTGTTGTTTTGTTGTTGTTGTTGTTGTTGTTGTTGTTTTTTCGGGTGGAGCGTTTCCATACTAATGGAAAAGTACATAAAATCCACCTCCTGCACATATCTGTGTGTACATAGCCTAATTATTGGCTCCTGAATGTAATGCACAATTTTTTTGATTTCATCAGATGGCCTGCTGTTGCGTGTGATGTGCACAATGTACTAGTCACATGCTGTTTATGCACAATGAAGGTGTGCGTACGCTTTTGTGTGATACCATTTTGACAGCTGTCCGTCAACATTCCTATGAGCTGCCATGTGGCACACAGTTACTGCACTGTAATTAACCATGATTAACTGTAACACGATTGTGCACATCTGATGATCTGATTAACCCTAACTAACTAGGACCATTTGCTCACACACGGCCCAAGTCCCACAATATCCTTCAGTCTGAGAGGGTAAAAAGACCATAAAGCCCAAACCCTTTGAAATCCTTGTATATTTTACCCACATACATGTATGACCAAATTCCTTCTAAATCCTTTTTCTTAAATGTTTTTAGTGAAGGAGCTAATTTTTATTAGGATGTCTGATGCAGCCCATGATAATCTGTTTAAAAAAATTATAGTTTCATGTCATATTTATGTTTCCACTTTAGCCAAATTGCATCTGACCCAACTCCTACTATATCACATTTTAGCAAAATCACGTATGATCCTTAATCCTTCTAAATCCATCTTCATCAAATACAGCCTAATAGCCTAATTCCTACTTAATCCTTCCACAGCAGAAACACACTGTGACCCAAATCCTTCTGGATCCTTCTCGGCTGCCGTAGCTTAATACCCCATATCCATCAAAATCCTTCTATTTGGAGAAAAGGAAATTGAAGGATTTGGGTTGGTTAGGGTTAATGTTGGTACATGTTTGTGTACAGTACTTAAGTTGGACATGAAACAATTACTAATTTAGGAAAATAATTCAGGCGTGTGATTTCTCAGGAATTTTCCTGATTTCAGGATTTTCTCAAAATATCCCCTGAGCCTTCAAACTTTTTTTGAAAGAAGTTAAGCAGTCACCAAAGGGAGAAAGAAATAATCCACATTGTGTCCAAACCTGTAGTTGTGTACTTCTGGTGATGCGAATTCCAACATCAGGGAGGTTCCGGGTCTAGAATAAGGAGGAAATCCAGACCTGCAAGATCTTTTCAAGAATTTTCAAATCTGACAAATCTCATCCCTGATCATTTTAATATTTGGTGATACAGCATTACTGATCAGCTTGCCGAACATGCCTTGTCTGGCTTGATACATGTAATTCATGAAGGCAATGCCCTGGTCATTGCCTTGATGCCCCTCAAAATGTTCCAGTGGACATCTAAATTTCCTTCATAGAGGTGCCCTTTTAAAGGAAAAAGTGCCTTGCCCTTACAACAATGAAGTATCAGGTTGGATTCTTCCCGCCCAAATGTACATTCCTCCAGCCCGCAGCAGTCCAGCATTCTCCTGAAGACGAGCAGAGTATACTGTGCAAAACATCAACACCACTCCAGCTCTTTTCAGAGCCAACACTCCTCCCAAAAGAGATTTTACTAGTTGGAGTTTCGTATTGAGCTACATTCATACATGTATGTAATTGGTTTTATAATCTTTCAGGGGGGTGAATTGAAATTCCAGTAAGATGTACCAATCGGTCTCAAAAACCAATTTGTTTTTGTATGGAATCCACAAGAGACTAAAACCTTATTGTTTGCAGACACTTTTATACGAAGAACAAATTTTCTTGACACCTCACAGTTTCTTTTTATTTATTGATTAAAACGGCAAGCTAAAAACATCAAAAATTGCTTTGATGTGTACATACAGGATGGAGTCCCCTATTACCGTGGTACTAAGCACTTTTCGCGATCAGAAGTAGAGAAGTTTCACCAACCTGTGCAAAGTGTCTTGTTATTATTTTTATTGAAGTAATATTTTCCACTTTGACATAAACAAAAATCCATCGGTTGTCTGATTGAATTCGTCGTCAAAGTCTCTGAAAGTGAGCATGCATGTGGTGTGAACCTGGAAGTGAATCTCATATCAATGCAGTAATCGGAAAAGAGGTTTTTTTTTCAATTGCCCGGCGAAGTAATTTCCTCTATTTAACTAACGTGAGACTGCTGAGGATTTTTCCTGATTTCAGGATTTTCTCATAATCTCCTTGAGACTTCAAATTTTCTTGAGAGAAGTAAAGCAGTCACCGAAGGCAATAAGAAAAAGTTCACGTTGCGTCCAAACCTATAGTTTTGTATTTCTGGTGATGCACAGAGTCTGTAAACCTCCTGAATTGTAACATCTGGGAGGATTCTAGAGTAAGGGAGAACCCAGGCCAGCAAGCCATTGTTCAGGAATTTTCACATCCGTCAAATCTCATCCCTGAACTAAGGGAGTTCAATCGAAAATATTTAACCTTCAGCAGATTGCGATGTTAAATTTCTCTGCGAGAACAACAGTTTTACTTTTTTAGTTGCGTTTTCACGCAGTCCAAATTTGCATTGGAGGATTTGCACATATTGAGGGCGCACTTTACTTTGCCTGCTGCACCGTGAAATTTGTCTGTCCGTATTTGGACGCCGTGCAATATTTTATGATTTTGAAGGTGACAATGCGTTCTTTCTTCATCAATTTCTTTACAAGTGATATGGGATCCTGACACAGGCCTGTATGCTTCGTTCTTTAAAGGGCAATGGCACGAAGGTATTTTTTCCTTGGTAAAGTGCACCTCTAGGAAAAAACTGTAAATTTCTATTGGAACATTTCAAGGGCACCAAGGCAATGACAAGGGGAAACTAAGGCAATTGCCTCCATGAAGTGTAAGGCCTGCAGACACAAGTATTTCAAAGGATAGTTCAACAATATTTGAGGTAAAAATTTAAATGATATCAAAGGAGGTTTGACAACATGGGTCAACAAAAAAAATTTATCAAAAACATCAAGATTAAAAGAGAATTAAGCGATATTTCAGATTAAAAAAAAAAATGTAGATTGGCAGAAAGTTATTTTTTTTACCAATGGCCCTGTTGACAGTTGCCAGTAGGCAAGTTTTGGCAACGAGAAAAATAGAATATGTGCGACATCATGACGGTAGAGATGCTGCGGTGTATGAAACTTTAGGCCTACTGTACATTAAAACAATAACAAATACTTCACAAATTCCTATGCTACATGGTATGTGTGTCATGTACAGGTCTGGAATTTCATGAAGGTCCTGAATGAAGGCCATTGCCCTATTCCCCGGTGTCTCGGCCTTGTCGCCCTACAAACATTTTCAAAATTAATTGCCCTTTTATTTGGGGAAAGGGGAAGGGGGCTTGTGGGGGAACTGGCCTTTCACCATGAGGTGTGTAATAATAATAATGTGTATGAATGTGCTTTATCAAGCCAACTGGGCCTCTTAAAGCGCCTTGCAGTATTGATATCCCTGTTCATCGGGCCCTAAGCATTCCTGAGATCATCTCAACTCCTTTGGAGTATGCAGCACCGACAGCCAAATCGTCACACAGGTTGCTAATCATTCACATCAACAATCTCTACCCCTCGCAGGTACCCATTTACTCCCAGGTGATGAGGAGCAATTATAGTAAAGTGTCTTGCCCAAGGACACAAATGTTGTGACCGGGATTCGAACCCACACCCCCTGGTGACTTAGCCACCAAAACTTGAGTTCGATGCGTTAGACCGCTTGGTCGCGACACGAATTGGTACAATGTCAGAGTTACAAATGAGCACCATGCATACAGAACTACAGACTAGTGTTATTGCAGCTTTACCTACATTGATACATGTTCGTAATTATACTGTATGGTTATGTATTGTAACTCATGTGTAAATGTTGTTGCTTCACCAACTACAATAACTCCCCTCTTTTAGTTTGAAACCACTATCTGCATAGCCAGAGCCATACATGTAGCAGTTTCCATGGCCACCAACACTTTAGTTTAGTTTAGTTTAGTTTACATGTAGTTTAGTTTAGTTTAGTTAGCTTTATTGCACAAAACACCAAACTACAACATGTGGTGCCCAAGGGAAACCCCAAACAGGCATTGACCCTTGTTCACACATCAAAACTGAAAAAACGAAAGCACAACAACAGTAAAAAACAGGGAAATAGACAGTTAAAAAAGTCATAAAAAAACAATAAAAACAGCATAGTATTCATTTCAATAGACCGATTGCGCGACCTACGTCACGTGACTCCTGTTGGGTATAAAATGTAAGCACACACGTAATCCTCCATAGGAAAGGGTGGTACGGTACACGATTAATGCATTTGGTTAATTCGATCGAGGCTTTTTTTGCTCGAAATCTGTGAAACATATTCCAGAGTTTGTACCAAAGACCTTCAAGTGGCTGAATAAAGTCAGTAAGGACAGTTCCAGCAAGTCTTGAAAATTGTAAAAGTACAATATAAATGTGCACGATGTGTACAGCGCACGAGGGAGAGTTAGGCCAGACGACCGCAATCACCACACACTTTTCAAACAAAAATTTCAAAGTTTTGAAGGAAGCAATACTTGCTTTAAACAAATTGTTGTGCTAACAAGCTTGACCCAAACGGTACCAAATCCATCAAAATCAATCGGCTGGTTTTGCTTGATTTCGATTGATCCAGTGCACCACCAGATTGAAACATTTGGTCGATTTTGATGGAGTTGGTCTTTTAGCATATGAAATCCTGGTTGATTTTGATGGAGTTGGTCTTTTAGCATATGAAATCCTGGTTGATTTTGATGGAGTTGGTCTTTAAGCCCTGTTGAACCACTGGTCGATTTTGATGGAGTTGGTCTTTCACTCCTTTAGAACGCTTTGAAAAGATTTTTAGTTATTAAGTGCACTGGTTGATTATGATTGATTCAGTACAGTTGCATATTGACTGTCCCAACAATTGATTGATTTTGTTGGATTTGGTATGGTTTCTTCAAAAACACCTACATGTAGGGAGTTGGGGTAAAAGAAAAGGTCACCCTGTGTTTATGTACATATAGCTGTATTTGTTGTAGTTCATTTTTCACACTAGCAATTTGTACTCTCCGAAACCGTTGAAATGAATGTATGTAGCTTTTGTCATCTGGATCAAATATTAGACAGCACAAACATGAACAGATAAATACTGGACACTAATAAAAAAATAAGTCGTGGATACATTGTACCTTTAATGGGCTTTTGCAATAGTGAATACATGTGTTATGTGTACATCGTATAAACCCGGGTAGGCCCAGACAATTACATTTTCTTTATCTTGGCTTGGTTGTTGATGTGTAGGCGAGTGAGCGAGATGGCTGCATGTTGAATAAGACCAATAATTAGAACCTTGATTCTACATGACAATAATGTAATGTGCGTACTGCAGAGTTCAATCGCCTAATAGCTAACAGGGCCACTGGAGAAAAAAAAATCATAGTAAAAAATAAAAAATAAATAAAAGAAAGTAACTGGCCCTCCAGGAATGGCTATTAAAAAAAAAAAAATCAGAAAAAATTAAATGCTAAAAATTGCATGTCCAGATTTTGGGCAAGATGTCTGGAATTTGGGCAAGGGGACCCAGGCGGCAGCGCCCACGCTCGGTGTTAACTCCGCTGGCAGGGGCAGAACTGGTGGCTGAGTAAATAGAGCAAGGGCAAGGCGACCCAGGAGTCATTACCCGATTTTACCCCCGCTGGCGGGAACGATACCAGGGGCTGAGTAAATGGGGGAAGTTTACTAAAAGAAAAAGTGATGAAAATGTAATAACGCTAGGCTTATCTTAATAAGCTCACAATAATTTGAAATTAGCTATAAACTAATCCGTGCATCACATTAGAAATTGTGATTTTTTTTTATCTTAACCTGTGATCGCGTAAAGTACTGCCATCTTGTCACTGAAATTTGTTCTTCAAACCCTTTTCAGTATCTTCAAGATTTATCTTGACGATTTACAAACCGTAGCATTTGGGAAAAATAGAAGAAAATTAATCTGAGATGTAGCTGTAATTATGCAAACGTTGACAACAAGACACAAGTCATTCTCCACACACTTGCCTCGGACAGGTTTCTCACAGGTCAGAGTTCAATGACTAAACTTGTCCCCAGGTTGTCTCCGCGCATCCACACAGACAAGGTTAGCATTTCTTGACAACAGCGTTTTCTAATTTTTCAGATTTGTACGTATATTATATTGTCGGACACAAATAAAAAACTAAACAGACTTTTTGTATGTAGGTCGCCAAAAAAAAACCCCAAAACACATTTTGGTTGTAAATAATAATAATCGGATTTCCGATTTTGAATCGGGAACAGTTGCGTCTCTGAATAATTTGAGGATGATGTTTTCACAGGTCACAGGCCAGCGGGCAACTGCTGGTTTCTCTCCTGTGTACATGATGCGTGTACACTATTGTTGTACATTGTAATTGTATCTATTATAAGGATACACCTGTTCAAATTATTCCACATTTAATTGATTAGATTCAGAATCCATACATGTGTACATCATACACGTATCTTGTACAAAGACCTGCAAGTTGATCTACTACCATGTTCATAGACATGCTCATTGTCAGATACACAAAATATATTGTAAAATGTGTACATGTACCACTCCTGTATTTTGTACACAATCAGTTCAACACATGAACATGTACACAAGGTGTAAAATAAGTTACATCTTTTATGTTTTGCTTTAGCTGCCTTTTGTCATTTATTTTCTGTATGTATTATTTTTTTTTTTTGGGGGGGGGGAGGTAGGCAGACTAGACTGTAGTGTAATTTGTTTTTTTAATAGTGAAGTCACAAGTAGATCTTATTTTGATTGAGATTCATTTCTTTCTTATGCTTTATCTTTGTATGCATTGTGAGGCAGACCAATATTGTTTGGCATACCACACATAGTATTTTGGGGGCTTCACTTTGCTCTGGGCAATAGACCGACCAATGTTTACATGTTATCACGTGACCTGAAGTGGGTACTACATCATCTCAGCTGATGGCAAACTACATGCAAATACATGCTGTGATAGACAGAGTCACACCAACAGTGGGTTGTGGGTAAATACAGTTACTAAGCCCTTTTATTATTTTTTTATGTTGTGACATTGATTTTAATCACACTACTGTTTTATAAACTACCAGTATTCTACTACAAAAGAGGTTTATTTTTAGTTATGCACTACCGGCGTTGACCAACGCTGTAGCCACCTGCCTGTGATTTTGTTTGTACTGTACACGTATATCTTGGTAAAAAAAAGAAGTAAAGAACGTTGGAAAAGTGAGCATTTATATCTGACCATGCGGAATTTCAAATTAGACAAAGGAATCACACAGTTTTTAAAAGCCTTTTTTTTTGATGATTTAAGCTTCAAAATTGTGAAATTTTTGTTCTGAAAAGTGTGTGATCGCGTTCGTCTGGCCCAAAGGTTTTGTCGTGCAGCTATCACACTGTGAACATAACATTCCTTGTAGAATTTCTTAATGGAACTGTCGTTACTTTAATTCAGCCACTCGAAGGTCTCTGGTACAAACTCTGGAATATTTTTTACAGATTTCGTGAAAGAAAAGCCTCGATAGAATAAATAAATGCAACAATCATCATGTACGGTACTGCACGTTCCTATGGAGAACGCCGTGTTTGTTTATGTTTAATACCCACTATAGGTCATGTGACTTGGATGTAGCGCAATCAGTCTATTTAAATACTGGGATCTACTTGTTCACCCAAACCTTGCTTCTGTCTTTATTAATTCCAACTGGCTCTGTGATTAATTTACAATGTAAAATGGCATACATGTACATCCTACATATAAATTATGTAAACACAACACTACAGATGCCTGAACACCTGTATACCTGTGCAATATTCACAGTGCGTTCTGTTTTTGCACGTTACATTGTACATGCCATACAGTTTTGTTGGATTTGTATACAGTGCAGTAGAGGCAGGCCTGATTGCTTTGTTCTTGAAAGGGCAAGGGCACCAAGGCATTTTCTTCTTGATAAAGGGCACCTCCATGAGGAAATTGTCAATTTGTACTGGAACATTTCAAGGGCACCAAGGCAATGACCGGGTGCAACGGAGGCAATCGCCTCCGTTGCCTCCAGTGAAATATCAGGCCTGATTATGTAATACATTATCAATTTGTACCAGTAGGTACAATATGTACAAATTGATGACATGCATACACTTATGTACAGTCATAAGTACATGTACTACGTACGGGCATGGGATGTACTGATGTTCAATACAGAACTTAAGTTGTTGTATAATACACAATGTACATGTATGTACAGGTTTCTCTCCAGGATTGTTTTAAACTGGGAGGCATTCTGGACTATAAAGTGTGGCCGAAGAGCGCTGAATTGAAACCAGGTCCTCAGAATGTTTTTTAATTAATAGGATGTATGTTTGGTTTGAAAAAGCCCCAGTGTGCAATCTGGGGCATTTGAAATGGTTTCATGTTAAGTTTTGTACATATTTTATATGTAATTTGTTTTCTTTCTCATATCAGCAGTAATTTCCACGTATCGGCCCGTAATTCCCTGATACAGTACACAACATGATTTACATTTGCTCTGTTTTACTTGCCAGACTACATTGTACTTTCTCATCAAGCCTCAGTTTGTTTTTGTTGTTTTAAATGGGATTAAAGAATAAGACGGCAACACCACAACAAATTTCTCAATTGACTAAACAAGCAAATAAGACCCTGCATTCAAGCGTTGACAATTCTTCATGCATACATGTAAAAATGTAAACTGACATTTACAGTACACTGTAAAATGAACTGATACAGTGTGTCTTCACTGTACATGTTACATGAATGTACATGTACATGTACACATACACACATGTACGTACGTACGAACATGTACGTACACGTACGTACATGTCTGTACACATACACGTACATATACACATACATACGTACTTGTACACATACATATAGGTAACATGTATACAGTCGACTCTCGTTAATACGAGGTCCGCCGGACTGTCCTGTTTTTCTCGTATTAACCGAACCTCGTATTATCCGAGCGCGGTATTAACAATGCACAATGCATGACATAATGGACGCCCGTGTATAAATGCACCCGTACTGCAATGGACACTGCATAACTGTGATGATTTACAGGCCGGACTGTCCTGTTTTTCTCGTATTAACCGAACCTCGTATTATCCGAGCGCGGTATTAACAATGCACAATGCATGACATAATGGACGCCCGTGTATAAATGCACCCGTACTGCAATGGACACTGCATAACTGTGATGATTTACAGGTACATGTACCATACAAACATACAACATTTTGGGCAAATAAAACTGTTTTGATTTAATTAATTTATTTCGAAAGTCAATTTATGAAACAATTTACATTTTTCATGACTGAAAAAGGAACGCATATGACTTTAACTTGCCGTTCTTGGCAGCCAGTTTCGGTCGCAACGGCCAACATGACAAGTTGAATGTTGATTTTCATTGGTTGTCACACCGTACCTTAGTAAGTAATGCGAGATAGCTCATAGCCAAGGCGGGATACCAGCGAACAATAAACGGTCTGGTGTCCACCTCTCATCTGCGTTGTACAATTACTACCATTTAATAGACTGGTACCATTGCCAACGCTCAAATAGCACCTCTATTGATCATGATCAACGGAGCGGTAGCACATGTTTTGAAAGGCTGGGACGTCAATTTTTTACCTCCATGAAGGTAAACTATCGATGCCCAACAATTGATTCCCCAAACTCGCTATAAAAGTAAGACAAACAATACATTTGCTCGTTACGGGGCCGCAAGAATACCTCGTATTATCCGTGTTCTCGTTATGACCGTGCTCGTATCATCCGTATTTAAATGCATTAAAACACGCACGGGGCAGTTCGGGACCGGCAAAATACCTCGTATTAACCGGAACCTCGTAACATCCGAGCTCGTATTAACGAGAGTCGACTGTAAATGTACATACATGTCAATGCGTGTACATTGTACATATGGAATGCTCATCATTTTGTGTATTACTAATATCAACATAAAGATTACTTGTGTGCCTTACTCAGTCATTCCACAGTCGTATGTTATGATGAAAAACACCGGTTACCACTGATCTCCAGTGTCATGACAACGCACACAAAAAAAGCCCAGGATGTCTCAGTCATTTGGACATAAAATATATTGACGAACAACAATATAATTTACATAATACATGTACATATACATGTGCTTCAGGCCTGGAATAGACCGATTGCGCGACCAATGTTTACATGTCATCACGTGACCTATTGTGGGTACTATGTCATTTGAGCTGATGGCAAACGACAAATGGTAAATACATGCCGTGACTGCCAGTCACCCAAAATTCGGCTTTTGGTAATAATAACACAGCTACTAAGCCCTTTTATTAAAGTTGTGTGTTGTGACATTGATATTAGTCACATTACTGTTTCATAAACTACCAGTATATTGTAGCCACTATGTAGCCACCCGCCTGTTATATTTTTGTAATGTAGGCCTAAATCACTGCAAAAAAAGGAAAGAACGTTGGAAAAGTGAGCATTGCGAAATTTCAAATAGGTAAAGGAATCACACAGTTTTGGAAAGCAATTTCTTTGGATGATTCAGCTTCAAAACTTTGAAATTCTTGTGTTGAAAAGTGTGTGATTCCGGTTGTCTGGCCTAAACGTTCCGTCGTGCATTAGTACTCATTGTGCACATTTATACATTACTTGTACAATTTCCAAGACTTACTGGAACTGTCTTTACTGGCTTTATTCAGCCACTCGAAGATCTCTGGTACAAACTCTGGAATATTTTCACAGATTTCGAGAAAGAAAAGCCTCGATCGATTAAACAAATGCAACAATTATCATGTACCATACCGCACTTTCCTATGGAGGACGTCGTGTTTGTTTACATTTAATACCCACAATAGATCAAGTGACGCGGGCTGCACAATCAGTCTATTACACGGTGGCCATGGGCCTCTTTTGCCCTGGTATGGGCCTTAAGTGCCCCTTCAAAAGTTTCCAATAGATTTTCCAATTGAAGTGCCCTTTGCAAAATTTAAATTGCCTTGCCCTTTCAAAGATGAAATTCCAGGTCTGGTACCTTGAGTTCAAGTATAGCATATGAACATTGTTAAAGTACAATATGTATACTGTAGGAATGTTTGTTTTGTTGAACAAGTAAATCACATGTAGTTTGTTTGTGTGCTGATTAAAAAAGCAATCTTCACTTGGGCTTTTACTATAAGACTTTGTTCACGTTTGTTTATACAATGTACTTATGTAACAATCATTGCAGTCACTTTGCTTTCATTTGTTGTCTATCATAAATAGTATGTATCAGTGTAAAAGTAAGTGTGAAAAGAGTTTCAAAAACATGGTCCTTTTTTATATATTTTTTTTATTTATTTATTTTATTTTATTTATTTATTTATTTATTTATTTTTTTTTTTTGGAGGGGGGGTCTTTCTTTCATTCAAATCAATACAAAGCAAACTGAGGTTGGATAGGCATAACACATGTTAGGGAACATCGGGCTGATACTTCAAAGAGGCAACCGAGGCAATTGCCTCCATGCCGAGCTTGTTAATGCCTTGGTGCCCTTTCAGTAAGCACTTTCACGGTTAATGCACCATCTTGTTTAAAGGGGCAGATTTGTTTATTTTGAACACACAATGCCCCCCTTTTGACTCAGCGCTGGAACTTCATGCACGCATCTGGAATGTCTGTTGAAGTTCCAGCGCCGAGTCGCAGACGGCAACACGTGTTCGAAGTAAACAAATCTGCCCCTTGAACAAGATGGCGCAGTTGTACGGTGACAGTCTGTACGGTGAAGGCGCTCATTGTGCCAGAACAAATTTTCATTTGCATCAAAGAGGTGCCCTTTTGTAAGGATGGAGTGCCTTGCCCTGACAAATATATCATTTTACGTTACAGGATTTTTACGTTGTTGGGGGCATTCTTGACCAACATTTTGAAAGTGTGGCCAAAGCACGCCGAATTGAAACCAGGCATTCCAAATTTTTTAATTTGATGTTTTATGTTTATTTTGAAAAGCTCTGCTGTGCAATCTGGAGCATTTAAAATGGTTTTATATGATTTTTTTATTAATTTTATGCAATCTTAAAATCATCAAAAGTTTCAGGGATCTGGAACATGACAGTGATGTTGGCAGCATGATTAAGATTGATTGGTCAAACTGAGTATATCATTATCCGTATACATTAGGTTGTTACGTGTGCATGTTTTGGAATTCTCTTACTCAGTACTCCAGTAATGCAATCCCAAATTACCATGATGGTCATTTTGGACTGAGGAACGGCAAAATTGTTTCGCCTCTTTAGTGTTAATACATGTCTCGCCTCTTTAGTGTTGCAGCATACTCAGTATTTTGTACTTTATTGCAAACCCACACTGCGTGTACTTGTATTGAGCATGTAGTTCATTTCTCTAGTAACAGTGTATCGACACAGTCCATACATTTTACACTTTGGCTGCTATGCATGGCACATTACGTATCATGTACCTATGCAAGTCAGTCGTGAAAGGCCATTGACCCCTGACATTTTGCGTAACGGATTCTAGGTATGCTCCAACTGAGAATTTAGAGTGGCCATCTACTCCAAGTCGATTGGTAAATACCTTGGTGTTCATATTTGGAAGCTTGTGTTGCATTACAACATGGGTCTGCTGCTGTTGATATTCTGTTGAGGAGATGTCCCAGCATGCCCATGGGACTGTGCGGAGTTGACTGTTTTTAGTTTTACTTTGTGGACATGCATTTTTTATTATTATTTTTTTTTGGACTGGAGTGTACTTTGATACATCCTGAAGGTACTGACATCACGTACATGTGGAACTCTGGGCTTTTCTCCAGGAATCGGAAATCAGATTGTCTGAATGGTTTTTCGTGACCTGATTTCTTTGGAGTGATGACTATACCACAAGTAATAAAAAGGATGCCAGTTTTTCGGCCATTGCCGGAATTCCGCCTTTTTCATATTTTTCCCCAAGAAATCCGGCGCTCTGGGAAAAAAAATCCATTTGCTCAGATAGTTTTTGTTAGAAATGCAATTGCGTATTGCATTAGAATATTTCACCCACAGAGGGTGTATGCTCCCATTTTATTAGCCTTGTGAAGCACTTTCTACTGTTACTTACATGTACTAGTGTTCAATGGTTCGTGCAATGGTTCGGCCATAAACCGGTCAGCACGCAAAGTAGCCCCATACATAGATACTGTCTTGTGATTGGTTTAGAGCACGTCACACGATATGTCTTATTTTTACTAGAAAGACGCGCAAACGGTGACATACTATACCATTAGTAACCAATGTACTTATACCATTAGCAGCCAGGGTACTAAACCGAGCTGCATGGTACAATGTACCAAGACATCTATTTTAGTGTATAGCGTACAGCGCGTAGTGACACACCTCGACCATTATTCTCCATTAATACTGACTGGATAGAACACGTTGCGTGCCATAAATCAACACCCACGTTTTTCTTGATGATTTGAAAATACAAAAGGCAGGTCATAACACCATTCTGTACGCAACGCAAACAAATGACTGTGCATCATTCTTTTCGTGACTCGCTCCGTACAATGTTAAATTCCCGTCGTAAGAATCTAAGTTGACTGCGGGAAATCCTCAGTTCGCTCTCTGTGTATGGGGTGTCATAAAACAAATGTTGCCTGCTTTTACTCGTGCTATGGTTAAAACTATGACACCCAAGGTGACACCCCTGAGCGTTCCATTTTCCCCCGGGCTTCGCCTCGGGGAAATAGAGCGCTCAGGGGATCACCTCGGGTGACATAGTTTTAACCATAGCACGAGTAAAAGCAGGCAATATTTGTATACTAGCCCATGAACCAGACAACATGTACGCGACGTGTTGTGTTTTGTGCAGAGTACAGATGTGACAGCTCTCAGCAGTGCTCTGTGTATTGATCAAAACATGGTCGTTTCAGTTCGCCGCAACCACTTTCCAAATTGTTCTACTGATCCTGCTCAATGTACACAAGTACATAAAGGATGGAAAAGGTGCGGACTTGGAAGAAACAACAACAACAAACAAACAAACAAACAAAAAATGCTGCTGGTGTAAAGAACATGCGTGTGTGTGGACCATGTACATATAGAACTTAATGTAATGTACATGTAACTGTTGCACTGGATTCCGTGCGAATGTTGTACAAGTATGTATCAGACATGTTATTTGTGTTAATCAGCGTGCACATGCTCTATGCAATGTTTTTCCTGCTCTGGAGCAAAGAGCTACATGTACTGGCAGCCCTGCATAAAGTTTGGTACTTAATTGTAAAAATTTCCGTTAACAGTGTTATTCATCAATCAAGTGTATCTGAATCATTTGTGAAGTTACATATGGAGCCATACATGTGGATACCCACATGCTGATCTTGGAACTCCAAAATAATTGGTTTCAACTTTTAAAACTGCAACCCACTGACTGCTGCTACGTGTGTGTTCAAATCTTTATTTACTTTTTGGTTTTTGGTTTTTGGTTGTGAGCCAGTACCCTACATGTACATGCTCAAAGGGCCAGTCATCGCAATGAAGTCCGTCATCTGCAGATATACATGTACATGGGATAACTGATGATACATTGGAGGCCAGGGTACTTTTGAGGCCTTGTGCGATGCCCCGATGAGAACGTTTGAACTACAGTGTACTGCTACTAAGCAAGGTCATTATTGTGCATACACATGTTTTATGTACAATGTACAATGTACATGGGTCATTCTACCAAGTTGGGACACAGTTTGTGCCATTTGTATGACGTCTGCATGATTTTAGTCCATAACATGATGGCGCTGTGTTGCTGCTGCCGCTAAGAGAATTTGATCCAGAATTATCAACAATTTCTGCTATTCTGCTTGGATGTTCCTTATCCAATTTCTGACAAGTTGTCAAATAATGTATCGTCCATCAGCTACGACCTGTTGAAGATAATCGGACTTGGTCTGCTGGAATATTTTCACGATGTTTTCATTTGCCCTGACGACAGTAAGTCTTGTACACATTTGGTCAGCATATACTCCATTGGGCATTGTTATCATCAAGCATATAACAATACTCGACTCTGCTTATTACGTCACTCTGAATGAAAGCGCACAGCTTCATCGAACAAATTCAATGCCGGCTACTCACATGTACAATAGAGCTGAACTTCTTGCAATTAAACATAGCAACAACTTGTGTACATTGCCAACCGAAGTGTTCCATAATCTTAAAGGGCTGGGAGTGCTTCATCTACGAAGTCGGCGTGGTGGTGCTCACATTCGCCACAGTAAAACTAAAACTAAGAACACTCTTCCAAGTGTCCAAAATGGCCTACAATCATCTGCATCACATGACAGTCCCTTGGGTCTTTGTAATAATCATGATGTTAATCATTCCAGCAATCTGAACATTGCTCACTGGAATGTCCACTCAGCCTGCAATAAATCCATGATCATCGGTGACTATATTATATCTCAGAAAATTGATATAATGTTTCTTACAGAAACCTGGCTTGACTTTGATGACCAAGTAGTCATCAATGAATTAACCCCACCAGGGTTCACATGCTTTAACATTCCTCGACCTGGTGACAAACATGGAGGTATCGCTGTCATATTTCGTGATGAGCTTCACTTGGTTCACTCTCACTGTGATGACTTTGAAGCCAGTACATTTGAGCATGCTCTTATATCTGATACCACACATAACCTTCATTTTGCCGTTATCTACAGACCCCCGCCATCTGTGAAAAACAATCTTAAGACAACTACATTTCTAAACGACTTCGATAGGTTTATTGAATACCTAGATGAATTGCCTGGAAAATTAATCTGTCTAGGCGATTTTAATATCCACTTTGACTGTCCTCACAAATCTGATACCTCTCATGTCCACTCAACGCTGGCAGCACACGGACTGAAACAACTTGTTACTGGTCCCACCCACAAACTAGGACACATATTAGATGGCCTTATCATAAGATCTGATGATGATGAACTAGTTAGCGATCAAACAATTGACATGAATGGTGTTTCGGATCATGCCGTTATCAATTGTAAACTTCATGTTGTTAAACCTCAGTCGTCTATCCTCGCAGCGAAATTCCGCAATTTTCGCAAAATTGACCATGATGCTTTTGCCCGTGTCTTATCAGATTGTCTCTGTGATGTCAGCTACGAGGACAACATCGACACGACTGTTGAAGCATTTAATTCAGCAGTTAACTATGCTTTGGACATCCATGCCCCTTTGTTAACTTCCAAATCTAAGCCCAAACGCATTCAACCTAAGTGGTACAACAACGATGTTGACGACGCGAGACGCAGTCGTCGTCGTGCAGAACGCACGTGGCGGAAATCAAGACTCGCCCGTGACTACACCACCTACGAACAATCCAAATGCCAACTTTCTAAAGTTCTCGTTAAAGCCAAATCAGACTTTTACAGAGATTCGTTGATGGGTTCTACTCCCAAGGAAGTCTTTCGTATCGTCAATGACCTCACTGGGAAACCCCGGGCATTGCCATCAGTCCAGGACTCACCTGTAGTTCTTGCTAATGCTTTCTGCAAATTTTTCACGGACAAAATTACGACTATCCGAGCTAATATGGACAACTTGCAAGCTGATTCAACTCCATCTGCCGATCTGCAAACATGTCCTCCCAGTATTCGTTTTTCTCATTTTCAGCCGATCACTGATGACTACCTCCATAAAGTCATCAACAATTCGGCCTCGAAATCGTGCCATCTTGACATTATTCCGACTTGGATAATCAAACAGCACATGTCCACCTTTGTACCTAAGCTGACGGAGATCATCAATACCTCACTGACATCAGGGGTTTTCCCCAAGTTCATTCAAAATGGCCGTCATTGTTCCTATTCTCAAGAAATCGTCGCTCAATAAGGAAGACCTCAAGAACTACCGCCCCGTCTCTAATCTCCAGTACATAGCCAAACTAACGGAAAAGGTCGCCTGTCAACAACTTATCCAACACATCGATCAGCACCAACTATCCGAACCTCTACAATCCGCATATAGACCCAATCACAGTACTGAGACTGCTCTGCTATGTGTACAAAACAACATTCTCAGAGCAATTGACAACAACAATGCTGTATTCATGGTCATGCTAGACCTTTCATCCGCATTTGACACCCTAGACCAAGACACACTACTACGACGCTTCCATGATAGATTTGGTGTAACTGGCACAGCGCTCGACTGGTTCAAGTCATACTTCAACAACCGCAGGAGTCGGGTTATCCTACCTGATGGTGCCACCTCTGATGAAGTCCCTCTTCGTTTCGGCGTCCCCCAAGGATCTATCATAGGTCCACAAGCTTTCACAATGTACCTGGCCCCAGTCACAGACGTTCTTCGTCAGCATGACGTCAAGTTCCACCTGTACGCGGACGATATCCAAATCTATGTGGAATTTGACCCTAAAATCCCGAATGATGCAGAATGTGGGTTGTTCAAGCTCTCTAAGTGCATCACTTATGTCCAACGCTGGATGTCACGAAACAAACTTCAACTAAACGAGCAGAAAACTGAATTCTTCATTGCCTCTTCTAACCACAACTACAAACGTCTTGCACATCTGACTCTTACCATAAACAACAGTACACTCCACCCATCTACTTCCATCCGAAACCTTGGTGTTGTTTTCGACAGAACCATGTCAATGAGTGATCATGTCGCGTCTGTCTGCAGATCAGTTAACTATCACCTCCGTAACATCACTAGAATCCGGAAGTACATTGATGCCGAAGCTTGTCATGCTGCTGTCAGGGCACTTGTACTCTCAAAATTGGACTACTGTAACTCCCTGTTGAATGGACTGAAACAATCTGACATTACCAAGCTACAACGAATCCAAAATAGAGCATCTCGTGTTATCTTCTCCTACCCAAAACGTGTTCCCACTTCGCCACTGCTCAAACAGCTGCATTGGCTCCCCATAGAGAAACGTATAATATACAAAATGGCCTTAAACATGTATAAATGCATTTCTGGTATTTTCCCCCAGTACATTTCCAACTCATTCGACACCAGGCCAACAATCCGCAATCTACGTTCCCAGGGTAACTTTTATATTACACGCACCACCAGAAAAACAGGAGATAAAGCATTTTCAATCGCAGGTCCAAGGACGTGGAATTCCATTCCACACTCCATTAAGAACTCCATCTCTGTGGCCAATTTCAAAGTGTCGTTGAAGACTTACTTGTTCAATTTGTAGTTTCAATGTCATTCCTGGCCTGCGCATGCTCATCATAGAGAGCCCTTTTTCAATTGCGGCCTTCCTTGATCATTCCCAACGCACTGATATGACTGGGCTCTCTTGTCTGAGCGCTGCAGTCTGGGCCTGGCATTAGCTTTTCTTCAGTTTTTGCTCACACATACATTATGTCATTGTCAATTGTTGTTTGTTCTTGATCATTCTCTGAGCGCTTTGTAACCCTAGGAAAAGGCGCTATATAAGTCGTATTATTATTATTATTATTATTATTATCACAACAAATGTTTTGCCTGGTACATTTTGTACCTTGTAATTAGTGCAAAAAGTGAATTTGCATATAATTATGTATAGAGTGTTGAAAATTTTGAAAAATAAAATTCTGGATGTAACACGGACACCGTGTCCAGGTTACATCCAGAATTTAATTTTTTATTATAATTTCGATTAAAATACATTAAAACATTTTTATACTTCAACAAACATTTTCACATACAAAGGAGAAATGTTACATGAAATAATTGAGTCAAATAAATGATTTCTTTTCATAATATGGACAAATGTTGCACAAAAATCACACTGTGACCCAACTTGGTGGAATGACCCACATGTACATAGTGTCATGACAGACGGGGTCAGACATCTACATGAACTGTACATGTACATGTACATGTACATACATGTACATATGTGTGAACAGTGATACAGTAGGCCTACATTATATACATGTTGTACCTTAATGATTCTTCAGACATTCCAACCTTCCGATGCCAGAATCCGGGAGGTCTCCCTTGCGACCAAATTCGCCAGACGTCATCATCACAATAATCTTTGTTGCACCGTGCGCGATGATAATCGTCGAACACCGCCAGCGACAAGTTGCAATCTTGATGCCTCAGTGATCACGCATAAAGTTTTCAGCCGCGTGACCATCGCGCAACCAAATAGAAGCCATCTGCGGTGGTGCATAGATAATACGGAATAAAAGATTTCATATCTACACGGTGGTGTTACGTTGGCATTCGCAGGTGCTTAAAGAGCACAGACAACCTGACTGCATCTGAGCGTGGTACCACCGCAAACCGGCCGCCATTTGGGGGGTTTTTGTACATCAAAATTGCCATTCTCCAAAAAATGTCCACATATTTGAAACTAAATAAAAAGATTACCATTGCAAATTATTACTATGACAATTATGGTGAATGTTTACACTACAGAACAATCCTATGATTTTCTTGTGTTGCTGTCGCAACACTTTCTAATGATTTTTTTTTTACGATTCCGGGAGTTTTTTGACCAATCCGGGAGACCGGGAGTTTACACTCAAAATCGGGAGACTCCCGGAAGATCCGGGAGGGTTGGAATAACTGGATTCTTGCAAATATGAAGATATAGAATCCAATAGACCGATTGCACAACCAATGTTTATATGTCATCATGGGACTTACATGTATAGAGGTTACTACATGTACATCATCTGAGTTGATGGCAAACTACGTGCAAATACATGCCGTGACCGACAAAGTCACACCAAAAGTTGGCTTTTGGTAATAATAACACAGTTACTAAGCCATTTTATTAAAGCTGAATGTTGTGACATTGATATTAATCACATTACTGTTTCATAAACTACCAGTATTCTACTACAAAAGTGGTTTAATTTGAGTTATGCACTACCGGCGATGGAGGACTACATGTATGTACATTTGTAGCCACCCGCCTATTATTTTGTTTGTAATGTAGGCTTAAATCACTTTAAAAAAGGGTAAAGAATGTTGGAAAAGTGAGCATTTGCACCTAGCCTTGTAAAATATCAAATAGGCAAAGGAATCACACAGTTTTGGAAAACAATTTCTTTGGATGATTCAGCTTCAAAACTTTGAAATTCTTGCATTGAAAAGTTTGTGATCGCCGTTGTCTGGCCTAGATGTTCCGGTGTGCACTAGTACACATCGGTACAAACTCTGGAATATTTTTCACAGATTTCGAGAAAGAAAAGACTCAATCGAATTAAACTATTGCAACAATCATCATGTACCGTACCTCACTTTCCTATGGAGGACGTCGTGTTTGTTTACATTTAATAACCCACAATACATGTAGGTCAAGCAATCGGTCTATTGCAGCTTAGGAAAAGATGTTTACTCTTTCAGTCTGTGTAAGGTTGTAATATTAACATGAAATGTCCATTAGTTTTTAGTCTGTCTCTGAATACTAAAATATGTTGAATGAACATAAAAACATGAAATTCTTATAATTTTATTCAATCTGTAATGTATAGTACACATTTATTTACATACATACATAATATAAAATACGTATCTTGTGGACTCCCTCCTTAAAGTTGCATCGCCCGTTTTTTGACGTTTTTTTTTTTTCATTTTAAAGAATGACTTTTGACAGATGATGCTGTTTCATAACGAAAGGAATAACATACGTGTACAAAAGCTTTCTTGTTTGCCACACACAATGCACAGAATACATGTGAAATGCAAAACCTTTTGTACATGGCTGATGGACGTGTCAGGAACTCCACAATAATTAATTTTGCATTTTTTTAATAAATACCACTAACCATTGGTGGATTTCTTGGGTGCAATACCTTAAATGAAAGCTTGTAACAATCTCAAATCTATAAAAATTTATCTGTTTGCAATTTAAAATCTAAATTTTGGAGTCAAATCGGACCAAGCAGAAACCCTGACTTGACAATGCCAAGAGAACAAGGATTCTCTTTATTGGATCGTTTGTTTTTGTTTTCTCGACAGAGAAAATGTCAAATTCATGCATCGAATGTCAAAATTCATGCACCTTGAATTGTAAAACACGGCATAGGGGTGGTACTAAACCTGGAACCATGGCTCTGTTCCCGGCTCACTTTGACTTACTTGTACTGTACCTCCAGTGAGCGGAAATGCAATGAATGAACAATGGTGGAAGCCTCTCTTGGAACAAAAGGACAAAGGTCTGAAATCGGGGATTACACAAAAACCACCTCTCAATAGCCAGAAAATGCCCCCAAATTTAAGACCTTTTGGGGTCTTTGTTGGATTGAAACGAAGCGTCAGACGGCACGTGCGCGGTCTGCACACACTCAGCAGTGAAATGTCCAGGCGACCTTTGCTTCGGTATTCCGATTTTACACAATGGCATCGGTACACTTAAAAATGAAACTGACATTTTGAAGGCTCTGAAAATTACAAAACATCATGTGTACACTTTTTGTTAGTGATCAAACCTTGTGCCTAATTGAGATCGTTGTTGACTGCAAAGATAAGTGAAGGTGTCAAACACATTAAGAAACTTCTACACTTTTCTTTCTTGTCAGACTACATTCAGCACACACAATGTACACTGTACACGTGTACACATATCTATGGTGTGACATACTTCAACAATTAGAATAAGACTTACATGTACTTGTGATGTTTTTGTTTATTTAAATTTTTGATGACAACATTTAGACAAAATGCTTTCCTGGAAGATTGATACATACATGTATGTACTGTAGAATTAACAAGTAAGCTTTCAGATTGAAAACTTTGTTTTTCTGTTAAATTATCATTTCCCATACACCACGCTTTCAAGCTCAGCGGGTGAAGGGCAAAACACCCCATAAACTGCCAAATTGTTCTCATGAATGCAGGGCCCAATTTCATGGCGCTGGTTACCAAAGAATTCTGCGCTTACGGCGCCCTGTAAAGCGCGTACTCCTATGGGCCGTGGGAGGGCGTAAGTGCAGAATTCCGCGGTTAGCAGAGCCATGAAATTGGGCCTAGATGTTCAGTGTGGCCCTGCACATGCCTATTGTTATCTCCTATATAAATACAGGAACTTCGTCCCACTGGCCCACCCAGGCCCTAATGTAGGCCCTATTTCATTTATTTGCTCCCTTCCTTCCTGGAAATGAAATCAGCTTTTGGTAATCTCTGTTGGTCCAAATCTCTCAGTAATTGTTTTGTAGGAAATCTAGCTTTCTTGTGATGGACAATCGAATAATCAAAAACTTTGTCAACGGCTGTCGACATTTTAACTTGAGAAACTGTTCTCTTGATTTGAAATTTGTCTTCTTGTATTATTTCCAATCAGTTGGTTTCTTTTGACTCCATGAACCTGATGGTACACGGGGCTAGTCTCTGCCCATGGTCTGCTATTTTTGCAGTCAAATTGCATGGACAGATACAAGTGCGCACCTAACTGCAGGCGCATGGCCTAAACAAGCGCACAGCACAGTAACACAAAGGGAATCTGACCCCCCAAAAATGGTACAAGCAAAATTTATCCTGAGATGATGTCGGGAAAGTGGGTCAAATCGATTTAACATCAGTGGTGTAACTTGGGCGTGGGAGGAGGGGGCAGGGGGCACATGCCCCACAATCGATGTCCGGGTGCCCCCTCCTCTCCCCCCCCCATTTGAAATGTGGACTTTTGAGATTAAAAATTAACACAGTAAAATGTTACATTTTGTAAGCTTTTCAGTGATTTTGTAAACGTTTGTGTTTTCTATTTACACACATCGTATTTGTTTGTACCTCCATGTCATTTTAAAACAAAACTTGTAAATGGCATGACAGGAGCGCTGAAAAGGGGCTTGGTTATTAAAAGTGATCATTTTTAATTGGCCAGAAGTGCCCCCCTTGGGAAAATGGTGCAACCCCTTGTACCCCCCTAAAATGTGATGCTAGTTTCAACATGTAGGATTATTTGAGTTTCCATTAAATTACATGTATGTTGTTTTTGAAACGGCCCTGACCATACCGTACATGTACATGTACAGAAGTTTAATTGATCCATGGAGGATCTATATAATTTTATCAGGGAATAAAAATATTGTTTTGATTTTTACCCTGAAAATACTGGTAGTCGTTTACGTGTAAGGGTAAAATATTATGGACACAGATGTTCACAGATGTTCACACCCATTTTGAAAATGTGACTGTAAAAAAACACCGGTTTCCTGTCACATTCACCTGGTACCCCTATATGACATGTATTATGTATGTTTTTACTGCAGGAAATGGGCGTTGCCCTGGGAAGTGCAGTTTATTTTGATAATGTTCTTTTCTTGTTTGTGTCACTACAAATCGGGTTGTGTAACAGACAAGAAAGTGTCCCTCAGCAAACAATGTGAGAATGGAGGAATAAATCATAATCTAGATTAAGGTTTCGGTGTTGTTCATTTTGAGTCACCCGGCTTGTTGGGCATATTAATATCACACGATGTTGGTGGCCGGTGTCGTACGCAACCTCCGACCATCTGTTTCAGGGAGAGTTGTTGTGAATGTATTGAGGCATGGCTCATCTACACTTGAAGGATTTGTACCACTTTTGTTTTGGTGCTCTGTGAGTGTTCATCACTCTTGTGCTTTCAATCAGTGACTCAGGCCTGATACTTCACGGAGGCAATTGCCTCCATTGCCCCTGGTCATTGCCTCGGTGCCCCTTGAAATGTTCAAGTACAAATTTACAATTTCGTCATGGAGGTGCCCCTTATCAAGAAGAAAATGCCTTGGTGTCCTTGCCCTTTCAAGAACGAAGCAATCAGGCCTGACTAATTCCACAGAGATGAATAATACAATCAAAACTGCGAACAATCTTGGTCTTTTAATGTTCTTTTGTGGGATTTTGTGCACATTCATATTATGTCCTTATTGTGTTAAATAAATGGACACACACATGTACATGTACAGCTGTATGTACAATTTAGATGTGTGCATTTATTTGGGGAAGTTTGTTTTGCATAATGTAGTATTTCAGATCAGATGGAAATATTTTTGAGGGCATTTGATGTTGGACTCCTGTCTTAAATGAACATATTTTGAAACTTTTCAGATTGAAAAGTTACGTTCACTTTCTGTTGATCAAAAATCATATTTCACATGCATTAGTGGTGTATTGACCCAATTAATGAGACATCGTCATCACAAAAATCTCAGTTTGCGCCAGTTTAGGAGTCAATTTCGTTGTGTGTTGTAGAGGGCATTTTAGGCGACGTGGCAGTTACAGGCTTACCATAATTTTTTTTTGAGTAATTTGACTCCCAAAATACAGGGGATCAGTTGTGTATTATGGCTTTGCATTGGGAGACTTTTGAACGGCCCTTTTTCACAGTTCTCACCAGCAGTACGCATGCTCAGAACTACATGTACGCGCGCAATACTGAGCATGTGCGTCCACGCCCAGAACTGTCAAAAAGGACCGTTGAGTCTGCTGCCACCAGCGTCTCAAAAGTCTCCCATTACATCCAGTCTACAGAGAGAATCCCAGCTGAAACCAGGAGAAAATGTAGACAGTAGATGTACATAATAATTATAACATGGACACAGTCATCACATATATGACGTAGTAATTGTGACTCCCATATGAAGTAGACTAATGACCTGCCTGACATTATTACAGTATTTGAGGGTGTGGAGATTATTCCTGAAATGTTTATGATGCTACAAATGTACATGTATGTATATTGATAATTGAATTTTAGTGTTAGAGAAAACACAAAAGAGAAAACAAGATGCCCATATGAAAATTTAGCTGGTATTTTTTTTATTACTGTTTGATATGAATGAAGTTGGTTTTAGTTACAAATAACCGTTATAAAACCAAGTATTCATGTTTATTGATGTACTTGGGAATCTACATGTAATTGTAGTAATGTGATATATTTTGTCGTTGACAGGGTTGAGTGTTGCACTGACAATACAAGAATAACAGCTAGAGATTAAAAAAAACTCCTATATTGGTACCACATACATATACTGCCACACAGTACATGTACCATACCTTCTAGGCCAGCATTGGGGGCATGGGTTTCTTCTGTTTGTAGGGCTAGTATTATCAGGAAACCCCATGGCTAGACTGGTTCCCGGTCCCTACATCGTTTTCGTTCTGACTGAATATAATGTAGGGACCAGTAGCGGGTAATGAAAATTAGCATATACCTGGCAGATTTCTGCCAGGTATATGCTAATTAGAATTTATATAGGTCTACGTAGTCCCATAATGCAATGCGGCCTTTACACAAAACATGACGCACACAGAATCTCAGAATCTCCCATCGCGCAGACAATGTTCTTCTAAAGTTAGTTGGATTTTGTTGTTGGAGGTTGGTTCACTATGTCTGGGTGAAGGGTTATGATAGACACACGTGTGCACGTGTGCTAGTAGTGTCAAACAACATCATGCAAACGTCACGAGCATAGCCAACGTCGTCTCTAAAACTAGAAAATTACTGGGCCCGCGCAATCGAGGGCCGATCAAAAGCGCCATATCAGTAGTAGCTACCGGTCCCTATACAGTCAAAAGAGAATGATGTAGGGACCGGGAACCAGTCTACCCCATGGCTTGTGTACTCTGGACTTAGTCTCCACAGTCTGCTGTTGAATTTGTGGCATGGGCCCGTTGGGTAGGAGAGAACATGTACATGTATGCTGATAGTATAACAGTATATTATTAGTAATAGTTATTTTAGTTGAGTTAAAATGTATTGTGTTTGTTTCTTTACAGATACATGGGTATTGGTTTATCAACAGAGGAGTTTGTCACCAACATGAACAGACTACCAGGTAGGTCATTTTATGTTTTTTTTTTGTAATTGGGATGGGTTGGGAGGGGGGTGAAGCTTCACAACTCGAGACTCAAATGTCTGTCCTGGAAATTGAATTAATTAACGGAATAAACAACACTTTTCAAATTGTTTATATTATAATTTCTAATGAGGACTTTTCTTATTATTTCCTTGAAGGTTGGGACAAGCATTCCTTTGGTTACCATGGTGACAACGGGCACACATTCAATTCGGCAGGGAATGGTCAGCCGTACGGGCCCACGTTTACGACCGGCGACGTTGTCGGCTGCGGTGTCAACCTCATAGACAACACCTGCTTCTACACCAAGAATGGCATCAACCTAGGGGTAGCATTTACAGATTTACCTGTGAGTTTTTCTTGAGATGTGCAAACTTCATACTTCTTCTTTCATGTCTTTTTAAATGGACAGTGTAACGTCAGATTTATTTATTTATTTATTTTTTTTTTGGGGGGGGGAATAAAAGTTTGTCGTGCCTGATACTTTACGGAGGCAATGGAGGCAATTGCCTCCGTTGCCTCTGGTCACTGCCCCGTTGCCCTTGAAACGTTCCAATAGAAATTTACAATTTCCTCATAGAGGTGCCCTTTACCACTAAGGAAAACGCCTAGGTGCCCTTGACCTTTCAAGAACGAAGCAATCGGGCCTGGTTTTTGTTCGTGTACTTCCATTCTGTTTGTTCAAAACTTAATACACATGTAGTGCCGAATCTGTTTGGTAAAAAAACTCCTGAGCGCTTTACAAAAAAGTAAAGCACAAACAGCCAGAGTACTTTGTTAGATGCAATAGTATGCTTGGATGCAAGGGACAGTAACTTGCTTACTTGTGAAATACGGTTAACTTAAATGTGGACTTTCTGCTACTTTTGTGGATTTTTGCTTATATGGTAATTACAGCCATGAATAGCGGCCTGGTTGTTAGTATTCTCAAATTTTGCATACCGAGTCACCATTTTCATTATATTAGAATGAAAATGTTTGTCAAAGTTTGGCACTTGTACAGGTACATGTATCAGTATCACATTAATTGGCCAGGTTTCAGGTTTTCGGTTTTATTTCCATACTACAAGGAGAGTGAAATACAAGGGAAAAGCTTTAACAGAACTTGAATGTTATTTATTTATTTATATATTTATTTATTTATTTGTTTCTTTTGTTTGTTGGTTTGTTGGGTTGTTGCGTTGTTTGTTTGTTTGTTTGTTTGTTTGTTTGTTTATTTATTATCTTTTACCATAGCCCGTTCACATGCAGTGTGGTAACCCACTGGGCCCTGAGAATAACAATAACAGAAAGATAAAGTAACATGAGGATTAAAAACATAAATTAAAAGGAGCAACAAGGGAATTACATTTCAGAAATAAGAGCAAGCAAAATCTCTAAAAAGAGGAATACAAAATTAAAGAAAAATAAAAAGATTTACAACAGGGCCCTGAGAATAACAAAAACAAAAAGATAAGGTGACAGAAGGGATAACAACGCCAATTAAAAGGAGCAAAAAGACACTTACAAATTAAAAAATAAAAGCAATTAATACCTGTGTGAAAAGAAAATGTTATAAAACAAAAATGCATAAATAATAAAATTTGTATACATGTATTATGTGAACCCTAATAGAATTAAGCAAATATATGCCCATAATTAAAACTACAACTCATTACATACAACTGAACATGTTAGCTTTGAGCATGGATTTAAAAGAAGCATTACAGGTAGTAGAATAATAGTATGGGGAGGTCAGATGAGAACCCAAAGCATTGTACTACGGTAGGTCTGCTCTCATCACAAAGAATACATAACTACAGTACATGTAGTTATGACTTGAGTTTTTATTGCGCTTCCAGGATCTTTGTGATATTAATGAGTGCAGGGTCCAACTTTATGGCTCAGCTGTCTGCGAAATTCTGCGCTTACGGCTCCCTCTGTAAAGCGCATAATTCTTCGGGGTGCAAGCGCAGAATTCCGCAGTAAGCAGAGCCATGAAATTGGGCCCAGTTAGCACCGATGAGTTTACTGATTGCCATTACGTCAATGTGGTGTCAGACTCTCGCTCTTGGGTTTAATTACGGCAATTTGTGGGAGAACAACAAGGTTGCCAGAGCATATGTGTGTTATTAAGGGTTTTACAAAGTGGAGCTTTGAATAATGAGTTGGTTACATATGCACATTTTATAATATCGTTGGCTCAGGACTGTTGCAACGCCAGTGCAGTTTGTATGGATTTCATAAAATCAGGTTTGCATATTTTGTATAGCTCATGGTAAATTTTGAGTTTATTTATCAGGACCGGAGGGGTTTCCAAAGGAAATGTTTGGCAAAAAGAAACAGTCTTTTTCAAAGGAGAACATTTATCAGGCATGGGATTTCTCAGGCTTTTTCCTGATTTCAGGACTTTCATCATCATCTAGGGCCTTCAAATTTTCATGAAAGAAGTAAAGCAGTCACCACATTGCATCCAAACCTGTAGTTTTTATATTTCTGGTGATGCACAGGGTCTGTAGACCTCCTGAATTATAACATCTGAGAGGTTCCGGGTCTAGAATAAGGGGAATCCAAAGTCCTGAGCCATTTTCAGGAATTCTCAAATTTGATAAATCTCATCCCTGATCAGTACGTTAAATTTATACGCATTTTTGATTTATTGCCCTTGATCATTACTGATATGGAATTGTAATTAGCAACCTTACGGCACTGAGGCGACGATATATGATCTCGGCAGTAACAAGAAGATAAGAATTGAGAGGAGGTCTTGTGGTAACAAGGGGATTTTTTTTTTTTTTTTTTGTGGTTTTCCTGCAGTCGTTTAATTTGCTAACCTTTTCAAGCCTCCTAAACCATGTAAACTCTGACTCCACTGATGCCATTCAAGGCCAGTGAGCTTCTCATTTACCGCTGGATGCTGCGGCGGTGACAAGCAACCATGTTAGTCAAAGACTTGGCATGAACTCAAATAGTCTGGCACCCAGCTGAGCTGCCCTGACAGACTCTCTCTCCCTATTTGTTTCTCCCTGTTTAGTTCTCTCCGTAAATCTTAAAGGGATGGCACAACGTTGGTTGCATCGGACTTTTAATTTATTTGAGTGAGAGTAGTGTTCTATTATTTGAAATATTGAAGTCACTTGAGGTGTGCATCTTCCAACTGTTTCATTACACAGCAACATGAATCACTTGAAGCCCCAGCTCAACATTGGTATACTGTCTTGCAAATGCTTCCATTCTTTGCACAAATCAAGATATTTGTAATAAAACCAACGTGTGAAAATGTCACCTCATTGCGATGTTTCATTTGCAAGAAAATGGTAAAAATACATTCAGCATTTTTGTACCTGTTCCTGTAGGCAGAGTTTTCGTCTCATCGAGAAGAAAACTAAATTTTGATTATTTAAAAACGATAACACTTCAGGCAGATATATTTCAAGGAAAGCTTCCTACCATCATTATCTTTATACCATGTGAGGTATATGTAAATCTGTGCACATTTTTGCTTTTCCTCTTACCAGTGTTGAAGTGGGCTTTAAACAGTGTGCGCAACATTAGTGAGATTGAAAATATAAATGCCCAGAGATTTCCACATAACTCACATGTTATAATAATGGTCATAGTGGAGAACTTCCCCTTAAATATTTTTGTTTGAAATGCTACAGTATTTGAGAAATGAGTAAAACGGTTAGTTTTGATCCTGTGACTCTAAAACCCGATGTTTGGAAACAGTGAAAATATATGAGGGTGTTTTTTCTCTGTTTTCTTTTGACTCCCGTGACTGACTGACATTTGTTATTTTATATGTTGGGTCACATAAAGTGCGGATACTGATCTTTGACAATTACCAATGTAAACCGATTACTTCTAAAAAGGTTTCCTTGGTTAAAGAGGTGGTGCTGGTACATGTACCAACCTCATTCCCAGTGGTGTATGATCGCACCTCACCATTTCCCCCCCCCCCCCCCCAGAATGCCTTGCTCGATTGTAACCCCTGGAAGTGCGACTTTGAAATATCCATATACATATTGGATATTTTAGTTAGTCCTGTGGTGGATCTATTCTGTGTGCGAGGTAGCGAGGCTGCAAAAGAGGCATCAAGTTAAAGAGTAACTGGTTCCCTCTCTTTCTTCTTTGATCTTGTGACATGTCTAACCATTATACCTTCCTCCATGGTCTAACTGTATGCAGTTTAGGGTGACCATGTAAAAAAACAAGATTCATTTGAAGTGGGATGATGCTTTTTGACAAACGCTCACTTATCACCCTACAAGCACCCTACAAGCGCTCGAACGTTTTTAACGAGCGTGCGCGCAGAGCAGTTGTTTTTGTTAGCCAATCAGTGTTATATTTCAGCGCTTCCTTTCAAGGGGTTAGTGACGAGAGGTATCAAAACGGCGCTGCCCATGGTGGCGAGGTTGTCCTGGTACCCGCTATCAAGTGAAAGATATAGATGTAAAATGTTGTCTCTTTCTCAAAAAATAAGAGGCATGAGAATGGGTTTTTTTTTTTAAATACTAAAACATGTAAAAAAATAAATAAATTACGCTGCAACATTTCAAAAATATGATAAAATTGTAAATTGTACATGTGTTTTTAAAACCAGTGATGTGCAATCCCTTTAAAATGTTTTGTTGGGGGAGATTAATGCTGGAATTTTAAGCTGAGCCAAGTTCAGTGTCAGATACAAACTTGTTTTTGTCTTTGTTTCATCTTCTTGCCAAACCTTTAATTTTACAATAAGCAATGTTTATGAAAATGTCATACTTTAAAGCCCAAGCTCCACATTGGTAAACTGACTGTAAATGCTTCCGTTCTTTGCACAACTCAAGATATACATAATAAAACCAACCTTGTGAAAATGTCAGCTCATTTCATTGTATCATTTGCGAGAAAACGGTAAAAATGCATTCAGCATTTTTGTACGCATTCCTCATAGGCAGAGTTTTCGTCTCACTGAGACGAAAACTAATTTTGGATCTTATTTCATTTATTATTTAAAAAATGATACACTTCAGGCAGAAATATTTCAAGGAAAGTTTTATGCCATCATTATCTTTATACCATGTAAGGTACATGTATATGTAAATCTGTGAGCATTTATGTTTTTCTTCTTACCAATGTTGAGCTGAGGCTTTAAGTAAGTTTGTGACTGTTGAGAATTTAACAGCTTGTTATGTATGACACTTTTGGACTGTCAACAACATAATGCTTTTTAATGGATGAAATGTAATGGTTGCTAGGGGGAATAAAAAAAACAGTATTAATTTTTGTATTGAAGATAAGTACGAAGGTATGCTGAATTGCCTGTTAGGCCATTAAGTAAACTTTGTTCAGCTGCTCGAGGGGTGATGATGTGTATTACATGTACATGAACAAGTTTCATGAACAGGGTTGCGAAGGACATGTCAAAGACGTTTTAAAAACTTTCTTGGGATGCCCACAAGTTGACTTAGATACATGCCCGGAACGTTTGTTTTGTGGTACAGGGTCAACAGTGGGTGACATGTTAACACACCCAGACAGTCCATTATGCAGTGTGCAGCGTGCATGCACTCAAGGTGTTATGCTTTGTTTGCCCTGTACAAAGAGGGACAAAAGGTACTGGAATTCATGCTCTAAATCTTCCTTTTACTGGGGATTGTAAGTCCGAGATTCCAGCATGCCATGGCTGATTTTAGGCCGAGGGGTCCAGCCATTTCACGGTGTACAGAAACCACATTTTCTTCAGTGCATTAAGAAATCCTAGTGCATTTTATGAAAACATTTGTTGTCCTGGTTTGGACAATAGCTTAATTGTGACCACAATATTCTCGAAAACAAATCTGCCTCATTTGCCATGGGTGGTCCCAAAAATTGATACCATGGGTGGGCCCGGACTTGCATATTGAAGGCGCGAAGTGGTTAAAAAACAAACAGTTTAAAAATTATATCAAAATGTATAACATTGAGAAATCTCAGGACCAACTTTACACTGTGAAAGCAGTCAGACTAGTATCATGTATTTTTAGGTATTTTCCAGTGATGATACATGTAACTCCTCTTAAATAAGACATTTGTGTTTCTGTTAATTACTTGCGCTGTGCTCCCTCTTGTTTAAAACATGCACATGTAGAGGGGTTGGCCCAGAAACGCTGATCAAATGGCAAACACTGTTATCATCATTAGAGCTTACCTGATCAGAAACACATGTCTCAGATATGCATGCTCGTTTATAAATGTACATGGTTTGAGTTGACCTTGTATAAACTTGAAGCTTATGAGACAACCAGACTGCTCAGTCAGTCCACACGATATCAACTGAATTTTTATGGCAACTCCATGGTTTTCTTAATCACAATTTGTAAGGGCAGACTAAGTTCATGTTGTGATGAATTCCTTAATATCGGGAACAAATTTCAGCATATCTTCTCTAAAAAAAAAAAAAATAGTCCCCCTAAAACCCAAGATTTTCAGTTCCTGTAATCAGAGTAACCCAAATATTATCGTTTATAACACCGCTTCTGTTGATTCTATCTATCGTTTGGCCGAGAGCATGTCAAATGGTTTTGTGTATTTTTTACTATTGTAAAATTTACACCGACCAAACGAACTAGTGAACGATAAGCCTAGCAACCAATGTACTAGTGATTGAATACCGCATATTGGGTCAAAACGAAACTAAGCCTTCAATACGCAGTACTTGCAATACGCAGTACGCCTGCATGAGTACGAGACACTCGCTCACACATTGGGACTGAAGTCGTCGATTTAACATGGCGGTACGCAAAATAAATAACGGTGTGTACAGAATTTATGCACGGGGGGTGTTATAAAACAAAGAGTAATGATAGTTTGATGAGTCCACTCAAACCATTCCATATTTGTATCATGTAATTGCCCTTGTAGTAAATGTAATTCAGGGTTTCTGTCTTTATTACTTCTAAAAAAATGAATAAATGAACCCCCTAGCATGTATTCCACCTAAGCCAAGGTCAGTTATAACGTAACATGCATGTATGTACAAGCCATGCACAACTGTCAGCCAATCAAGTGCCATTGAGCTTGGGACATCATATGAAGTGGTCTCTAAGACGATTTTTTTCTTCTTCTTAGCTTCTTCTTCTTTCAATACCCTTCAGTGTGTTTAAGAAATGATATTGCATAATGACTTTATTTCTCATAGAGTACTCTACATGTTTGCTTTGTACTATGCATTAAAGACGTTTTGCGAGCTCTTGATTAACTATTGTAAAAATTGTCAACATTTGGTAGAGATACTTTTCGAACTGACCTCTGACCGAACTGCTAAGACAGTAAAGTTTGTCAACTGTCTTTCTGTCTTTGTTATTGTGTAAATGTTGGACTTAACAGACCTTCATTTTTAAGGAGAGAGAGAGAGTGCAAAATGCTCTCCTCCGCACTCCTTAACCTTGCCTGAGGAGTGCAAAAAATAGCACTTCTTAAAATTTGAAGTGATTTTTTAATTTTTTTATGTGGAAAGCAATTTCTTCACAGCTGGAAATGAACTACCGATGTGGTGTTAATTTGCTTCAATTATGTTCATTGCAACAAAGATAACAATCTGCCAATCTAATCCTGCAGTGAATCACATGAGTAACTTTTGAGAACAAATTTGATAAAAACATGTTTTTAGTTTCACTTTTTAGACTTTTATGTGAAGTTTGGTTCTGAGGAGTGCAAATAGCTCTCCTCGATAATTACAGGAGAGCAGTTCATAGCTCTCCTCGTATTTCTTAAAAATGAAGGACTGACTTAATGTAAATGTACAGCCCCTAAGAGCCCATGTGTGTTTAGGGTGAAATATTGAAATCTGTGTACTCTCACACTGTGTGTGAATTGATGGCTTCTGCAGTGGCTGTCCTATTGGTAAGTGATGACATTTAGGAGCCGAAAGTGCAGTGAAACCAGTGTTCATGTACAGTACATGTGTGTATATCATTCGTTTACATTACACTTCCGGCTCCAAAGTGTCGTCGCTTACCATCGTTTTTGATTGTGATTCTTATGTAGTAGAATAGACAATCCATTGAGCCCTGCTCCATAAATTGACCAATCACAACTGTGAAAGACTGATCAAAATTCGAACACAATTTTGGGGTGAGCAAAGACAAAAGTGACAAGAGCGGGATTTGAACCTGCGGCTATCGGATTAACGTGCCGGCGCTCTACCAACTGAGCTGTCTAGCCCTAATGCTCATGATCTCCCTATTTTGTCAATATCTTTTATTGGAGAGGGGGTTGCCATACAATCTGAAACTCCAATTTAGCCAGGGATTACACCCATACAACCCAATATAAATAAAACATGATAGTAATCTTGAATTTCCAGTCTATTAGAATCTTGGGATCTTGTCCTACATGAGGGTGCTTTCAATGGCTAATTTCCTTACATCACAATCCTGTTGGTACATGTAAGTGATGACATTTTGGATCCGGAAGTGCAGTGAAACCAATGTTGTATATCATTCGTTTACATTACACTTCCAGCTCCAAAATGTCATCGCTAACCGACGCGACAGGACAACAGGAACGCCAAAAGTTGCTTGATTCGGATGCGGCATTACATGTACAGTGTATTGTATGTGAGAAAACTTAAAATCTAATGACTAATACAAACTCTCCAATATTGTTACTTGCAGAGCAACCTCTACCCTACGGTTGGCCTACAAACGCCGGGAGAGATTGTGGATACGAATTTCGGACAGAATCCATTTGTCTTCAACATAGATGACCTCATGCAGGTGAGTTTTATTGATTCTACTAGGAGTTTACAGGTACCTGCATGTTAGTATGTCCGGTCAGGGCTGCATTCTCTGAGGAGTTGAGATGTACAATGTACTGACCCACAGTCAACTTTATTGCGCCAATTTGGGAATCAGATACCCTGCATGTTACTTAACCGAGGCGAGGTGTGACGTCTACATAGACAACTTCACTAATAATTTGTACACGTGCATTTGCCTTGGAATGTGGTGCTTCCTGGTCTAGTTAGTACCTGCATGTTAGTATGTCCGGTGGAGGCTGCATTCTCTGAGGAGTTGAGATGTACAATGTACTGACCCAAGGTCAACTTTATTGCGCCAATTTGGGAAACAGATACCCTGCGTGTTACTTAACCGAGGCGAGGTGTGACGTCTACATAGACAACTTCGCTAATAATTTGTACACATGCGTTCGCCGTGGAATGTGGTGCACGCTGGTCTAGTTAGTGGCAGAATTCATCGATAACTAGGCCAGCATGCACCTCACTCCACGGCAAGCGCGCGTCAAAAGTATTTGCGAAGTCGTCTATGCACACCATATCTTTACATGCAATTTAACTCCCAGAATCAGGCCTGGAGTTTCATCTGTGAGAGGGCAAGGCCATTTTTATTTTTCTAATGGCACTTCCATTTGAAAATCTTAAAAGCCTGAGACAAAGTTCTGAAGGGGCACCAAAGCCAAGACCAGGGCAACAGAGGCCAGGACCTCTGTGTAATTCCAGGCTTGGTGAATTTTGCAGTACTAATTACGGGTGCTTCTGATACTTAATGTGAAAGTGTGTAGGGATTGCTTTGCATGGTTATTTCGGACACTTTTTTCAATTCATTGGTTTGTCCCCTTATCCCAGGAAATGCGGATGAAGACCTGTGCCACAATTTCAAAGTTTCCTGTTCCAGACGATAAAGGGGAATGGCAGACAACCCTTCACAGGTATGTTGGTAAATCAAACCTTAAAACTGGGCTAGAAATGATTGTAATCTGTTGATAAACAAAAGAACCATTGTTTATAATACCAGTCAATATTTAAACTATAAGTGCTGGTAATCTAGTAGACCTCGGGCCGATTTCACAAAGAGCTAAGATTGGTCTTAACTGCGAATCAATCTTAATTGCTAAGCAAAGTGTGATGTCACAATACAAATCACTACGGTGAGACTGACAACTCATCTTGAGATGAATCTTAATGCTCTGTGAAATCAAGCTCAGGGTTTGATCTCAGACAGAGCTAAGATTCATCTTAAGATGTGTATCAAAACCTTAATTGCTAAGCAAAGTGTGATGTCACATAAACAAATCACGATGGTGACATTAACAACTCATCTTGAGATGAATCTTGGTGCTCTGTGAAATCCAGCCCTGGCCTCGGATTTCTCAAAACACTAAGATTCATCTTCAGATGAGTTGTCAATATTGTGACATCACTTGATATTTAAAAATAAAAAAAAGTCGCATCACCCTTATGGTGATCCCCATGCTGCCGCTTCCCAGGTTACAGGCCTCGATCTTAAGAAAAACGTGGGCAGGCCTTTGCTGGCCAAATCAGAGAAATTGTACAAGGGCATGCTGGCCAAGTTGGTAGTGACAGTGCAATTTTTCTGAAGGGCATGCTAGCCAACTCGACAGGGCATGAGGCCAATGGCCTCGGTGGTCTCGGTTAAGATCAAGGCCTGAGGTTATATCCATAGAGCTAGCGAGCTCTGTGGTTTTATCATATAATGGGGTGTGATCCCTGGCTACGTGGCAGTATTCGGTTGAATGGCTTCTGACTGGCACCCCCCCGAACAAAGATATTGACAAAATAGGGAGACCGCCAACGTAAGGGCTGGATAGCTCAGTTGGAAGAGCGTCGGTACGTTAAACCGGTGGTCGCAGGTTCAAATCCCCATCCAGTCAATTTTTCTTTGTTCACCCCAAAATGTATTCAAATAAGTTTGATACACATGTTAAGAGCGATCCTAGCTCACTATAATCAGCCCCCTGAGCCCAAGTGCTAAAGGCAATACTTAAAGAATACGGTTACCAGCCAAAGTTCCACGTCACATGTAACATCTGTGACTGGTCTCCTGCTGAGTTTTGCTTAGCAGACAATTTTGGAACAGTATTTGCTGCTTAACTTAAGCAGCTCTATGAAATTGGGTCCAGGTAAACAATTCACTGCACTGGGACTAGAGAGGTCACTCTGTAATTTAATAGAGCTGCTGAAGCAGAAAATATTGCTTAAAAACTGTCTGCTAAGCACAACCGAGCAGGATACCAGTCGCAGATGTTACATGTGACATGATACTTTGGCTGGTAACCTTCTTCTATTGGAAATACTGCAATTTTTTAAGAAAAAGGTTCACCAAAATTGGTTAGTGTATTTCAATTATGTATATAAAAAAAAAACCTGCAAACAAAAAGATGACTAGTGTAATAGAGCTAAAGCTTGCAATTTAGTTCAATTGAAAATGTTCAAGCAATGTCACCCCATGGGCACTTTAAAACTACGACATCTGGTGTTCACATCTAGATATTGAATGCAGCTTAACCATTTTGTTCACCCCCATTCCAGAATGGTGTCCACCTACCTAGTCCATCATGGTTACTGTTCAACGGCACAGCGTTTTGCAAGATGTACGGGTCAAACCATCGCAGAGAAGGTAACATCAATCGCAAACAGACAAAGTAAGTCTTGATCATGAAGGGCTGAGCAAACCTGATATGTTATTGTTTTCCTCGAAAAATGTGACCTGTTTCCTCAAAATGTGAGTCGGGTCGCATTTGTTACTTTACAAAGTCTTTATTTACATTTTGTTTTTCTCTTCTTTTGCTGATTAAAGTTTTCTGATATTTGCAAACTTTGTTTCCGATTGAACTCAGAAATTTAAAACTAAAAGAAATTATCATCCAATGCACTTAGTTATACCCATTACAATACATAACCCAGTAATGTATTAAATGTTTTGTTAAAGGGTATGCACAACCATGGTACAAGTGAAAATACAAATGTTTACAGATTTGCACATAACTTGCGTGGTATAAAGAGGTTTTAGGAGGGCAGGCTGCCTAAAATTTAAGGACGCCCTGCCAAAGAGTTGACCGCCTTGCCGAAACAATTGACTGCCCTGCCCAAAAGATTTTACAAATCATGGATGAAGTCAACTTCGATTCCAACGCGGAACACTGGTTATAGGCTCCCTTCCACACAGACTATGTTTTTTCGCCCAGCGAAAGGTGGACTTGTTTCCAATGCTCTGCGTGAACAACAAAATGGAGGGGTAGAGAGACGGCGTGCGTCGGGCAGCGTTTGATTAAAATATAAAACAAGTTGAATGGATGGAAATTCAGTTGAATCTTTAAGAAAGTTATTGAAGAAAACAAATTTGATGAATGGAAAAAGATAGAAGAGTGTCCCTAATTTTTTTGTTGCCCAACTGAATAATCTTCGTTATAGATTAATACAGTTGATCAGGGGCCAATAAATTCAGCTTATCACTGGCTCATTTTACCAATGTTTTCGAAACATGCCTGTAAATTAAAAGCGCAGTCGGAACATCGTGTTTGTTTGCAGGGACAAAATGTGCGTTTGACAGATTTTAGACGGAATGCCACCCACCAAATTGGAACCGGGTACCCAGGCAGTCGGATGGGTACCCTGGTACCCGTCACTGTCTGATGACGGCATACCAACGACCCCCGTACATTGACGTCATAACCGCCCTCCCAACAGAAAGTCTGTGGAGAACGCTGGTCATGATAGAAAACTTCCCTTGTTTTGGCGTGAAATACTGTAGTTTTTGATTAATTGAATAAGCCATTTAGTCTTGATCTCGCCAGACCAAAACTTGAATGTTCTTCAACAGTGAAAGCATACAAGGTTTTTTATCACTGTTTACTCATGACTTAATTTTGCTTAAAACTTTCACAGGTTTTTTGTTCCATGTATATGTTGGGTCACATGAAGTGCGGATACAGCAGCCGATTTCACAAAACTTTACTAACTGTGTAATTCCACTTGCACGACATTTATTGTGTGAGTGGTGCACACTTCACACAATAAACGTTTTGTGAAGATATTTGTTGGATAAATTATTAAATTGTGAAATGGAGGCAACGGTTTTGGTTGGAGTGAATGGTTAGTGTGTTATTACTCATGCTGCCTATTATTAACATGATTTGTGTATTGTGATACAGCTATACAGAGGCACGTGTTACACGGTCGCATGGGTGATGCCATTGAAACGACACAGAGACTATATGCAGGCTTGCTAGAACGGAAACCCAATCTGGAATTCATGCTCAAATGTCGCCAGTTTGTGGAAATGGTCAATGGAACAGACAGTGAAATCCGCAGCCTGCGGAACCCGCTGTCCCGGTCCTCAAGTCGGCATGCAAGCCCCGCAATGAGTCCGCACCACGACAGTATATCGCTATCGTCGTCGTCCTCCTCCTCACACCACGGGGAGATACAACCACATCAGGGAAGCAGTAGTAGTAACGTCATACACATTAAGCTAGGGTCGGGCTCGCCCAAGTCACACCATCAGTTAGACCAGGCCAGTACCTCGGACACGAACTCCATGAACGGCTCCCCCAAGGGACAAGTCATGAACGGGGGACCGGCTAAGGATATCTCCTCGCATGATAATGAAATAGACATGGATGTGGACTACTCAAACCACCATCATCACCATGACGACAGGCCCAGGGATGTTGCAACAGCCAATGACAGGAACCTAAGAAACGGGGCGCCGGTCAGTAATGGCAGTGTACCGGTGATGAATGGCTCTTGTCCTGTAGATGACATGGATACCGATGACATTGGTAGGATTATTCAGGCCATGTCTGAATCAAGTGACTTCAGCTATGGCTATGGCTATGGCTATGGCTATGGCCGCAATGACAACATTGTAGAATAGGCCTTGTCAGCGACCTGGCCGTAGCCACTGCCGAAGCCATCAATTCGGACATGGCATTACTTTGATTGATAGAAGCCAGTTTGCTTGACATTGCTTTCCCCTTTTGGCATAGAATTTTTGACAAAGCTGCTCTCTCTGTCATGTCAAATGTAACAGTATCACTTACCAACTAAACTTAAAATCACACTGTAAAAAATAAAACTATTAATTTTATTTTGTTTCACAGGATCCATGCCCATGGCCTTTCCTTGGTTACCTTGGAAATTCCCCCCCCCAACAAAAAAGTGATAAATTCCCCCATTGTTAAAGCATTCCCCCAGCATACTCATTTTGCCCCAAATTCTTCACCTTTGTTAAATTGTTCATGTGACCAGCTACATTTAAAGGGCTATCAGTTGCCTGATAAACGTGTTTGTCTGTTTGTCTGTGGCCCTAGTTTTCCTGAACTCATTGCCAATTTGTAATTTTGGGGTTCAAATAGTTCAGCTAGTGAGTTTACTTTCTAAAAACACTATGTTGTATATTGTTGTCAACGTGTTTTATTTTTTCATTTTTTATTTAGTTTGTTTAAATTTTGTTTAATTTTGTTTATATATTTGCATCTAAAGGGGACTACGAAGTTCAGATAAGAAGTGAATTCCAAATTAATAAGTGGAGTTTGCCATAAAGTATCTAACAGAACAGTGAACAATTACATGTATACAAATGAGTTTTTACTATGATGTTCATATTGTGCATTCATTAACATAACTGTTTTTAAACCCATTACCCAGTCATAGAGCCAAGAAGCACGAAACGGCAGTTGTGCGGGGGTAACGTGGCAGCAATAGAACGCATGTTGTCCTTCGGCAGAGAGCTGCAGGCCATGTATGACAGACTCTGTAGAGAGGTGGGAAGAAGTGATACTAACCAGAAAGCATTACAGGTATGTACCGAGGAGGTCTCTCTTGTTTAAAAACTATATTATTTGTCGCAATCAGGATCATGTCGGCCTGGCTTGATCGCGTTTCTCCATGCCTCCCGTCTTGCACGTAAGGACGACTGGGATAAATTGATGATTAGTAATTTCACACCATACCTGGTACTGAGGAGTAGTGAAGTGCAAAATGCTGTCTCCCTTGAGAGAATAATGGGAGACTTTGGAACAATAGGTGGCAGCAGACTTACCAGGTAAACTGTCATTGTTTACGTAGTTATGAGCATTTGCACATTTCCGAGAACAATGGATATACCTGGTAAGTCTGCTGCCACCTAGCGTCCTCAAAAGTCTCACGTTGTGGTTGAATACCTTTCATGATGGGAAATGAGCATAAACGCGTTGCGCACTCAATCATTGCTAGACAAACAACCACAACAACAACTTGTTTTACTACAAATTACTCGGCATAGTGCCAGAAAATCAAATGTTGAAAGAAAACGGAGGTAGCAAAAAAGGTAAAATACATGCAAGTCAAAATACCATCAGCTGTTACTTGATCCTGTATTGTTTGGGTTCCCCCTCCCCATTACGTAGCGAGACTGATACTTAAAATTCTTAGCTGAATCTCGGAAGGCATCGTGGAGTGTCGTGGCCGAGCAGTCTAGTCCATAGAACTTCGAGTTCTGATGGCTGACAGAATTGTGCTGGGTTAACCCCTTAGTGCTAATTTAAGCAGCTTGGGGTTCTGAGCTCCCCAGGGGGAGTTGAGAAAGTTTGCAGAAAGGTCCGAGGATGCCTAATGAACAGGGATAATAATGTTGTCAAGTGCCTTGATCTATAGCTACTAGGACACATGTATGTGGTCTATATTAGTACCAAGTACAGTGTATTACTAGTATTATCGTTTTTATGAAAGTATGTTTAATTTCATTAGCAATAATAATTGTTACATAACATTGCGTTTTCATGATTGCTGTTTAGCATTGTAACCATTTTTACTTTCTTCCTCTGTGTAAACTTTCAAATCAAGCATTTTCTTCAATCTGTGAATTTTGTCATTGTTTTTGATTGTGATTCTTAAATGTAGTATAATAGACAATCCACTAAGCTCCGCTCCTTAAATTGACCAATCACAACTGTGAACATGCGTCCTTTAAGTCTGACCAAAGTAAATTTTGTGGCGTGTCGTGGCCGAGAGGTTTAGTTCATCCGACTCAAGTTCTGGTGGCTAAGTCAAAGTGAGAGCGCGATGTGCGGGTGTGGGAATTCCAGCATGGGGAGCGATAAAAGAGTGACGTCATCTGAGGAGGGTCTATTGCATTGTAATAAAATGCCATCAGTATGTTAGATAACATTTATTGGCCACTGGATTTGCCAGATAATTTGCCACAATTCAAAACTTTGAGATGTAATGTACATGTAGGTGGCACAAACTCAGTGGTTCTTTTTCTCTACTTCATCAGTAACTCTTTGTTCAAACTCAAGACCTATGAATGAGTCTGCTGCCACCTAGTGACTTCAGAAGTCTCCCATTGGAAGTAAACTGTATGTTTTATGTTTCCTTTATTTGCTAGGATGCATTCAGCCTGCTAGCGTATTCTGATCCATGGAGTAGTCCTGTAGGTTACCAGTTAGATCCGGTACTCCGAGAGCCTGTGTGTGCTGCCCTCAATAGTGCCATCCTAGGTAAGTCACTTCACCTCCTAATTAATAGATCATGGTAGTCCCGGGTGAATCCAAACATTTTTTGGAACCATGGGTTCCCATGCACATTGCTTTAATCCGTCAAGGAAACAAAATCACACACAACATGTTGTAACGTTTGATTATTTACTAGATCTGCACAATCAATTCTGTTTGTAAGCGTGACGTACTTCCACTTTAAGCCATGCCCACTTCACACAAACTGGCTCCACTGATTACCAGAAGCCTATAGGATTTGCATGGAGCTAGATTTTCTTTGATGATTTACGCAAGAAAAAAGTTCAATAATATCGGACAACTATTTTCCAGAGACAAAGGTTTTTCTCAGAATTAAAAGTTTCTGTCATAAGAAATGCTTTGGAACGATAAAATGGGTGTTTTGTGAAAATGGGTGATTTGTAAAATTACCCTTAGACATACATGCCAGCTTCGGAGCTGGAGGTAGCGAAAAACTTGGGAGTGCAGCACTGACTTACCATCTGGATAATAAGATAAATAATTATTTTGCAAACTAATGGATGTCCGGAGTCACCAACATGCTCAAGAGATTGCCATTTTGGTCGTCAGCGGTGCCCAGTTTCATGAAGTTGGTTTAGAACCAGAAAACGTTTCTTGATAAGTTTGATCGCGGATTGTTTGTCGGTGGTCCGAAACCACCCCTCTTAAGAACAATGCAATTTTATTTATTTATTTTTGTTTTCCCTTTTCTCTCCTGTTTAACAGAATATCAGAATATGCCGAAGCACCCACTGTTGGAGTTGGCCATCGGACACACCATGGAGACCATGAAACTCATGTCCAAGTACGGCCCCGGCTCCTGTGCCTTCACTAGCGTTCAAAGCTATATCCACTAACGACACGCTAGCTGGTACCCCGCTCAAAGTTTGAGAAGGAAATTCTTCATCCGACTCTTCTAAAAAAAAAAATAATAATTCATTGGAGTTATGGGGGAGGCATTCCTTGACAAATTTGAATGTACATACATGCTGTCTGTAATAGGCTGGATATAGGACTAGGAGCAAACAAATTATGCACTGCAAAAAGTATGGGGCCAGAGTTTTAAGGGTCAGGGTTCCTGGGGGGTAACTTTCTCACCATGACATTGTGCTTTTCACTTTTGCTTTTACCTGTCTAGCTGCAGAAGTAAGTTCGTTTAAACTTGGCTCGATCATTTGGGATGATACGAGAAACAGATGCACTACCAAATTTATTGAACGACTGCCACATCGATTGTTTTATTAAGTCCCGATTGCAAAGGAGGATTTTTGTTCCGTTCTATTTTTGTAAGTTTTCATAATGAGTATAGACTGTGCAAGTCTCGCGCGCATTCAAGCATTTTTGGGACCATTTTGGTCCCACACACATTGTTGTAACACGTGAAGGAAACAAAATCACGCGCTTTAACGGACGCTAATGTTCTAATACACGTTAGACTTACACAGTCTATTGCTTGTTCATCAGCAATGACACCAAGACAGTCTTGAGATTGAGTCTAATTTGTGTAGAGTGGAATGGAACTCTGCCTAGAAAGTTCCCACTTGACGTCACACAGTGTAAAGTTAGTCATCTTTACGGGAACACACAACTATGCCTTGTGCGTAAATACCGCACGCGGCACGCAGGAGTTCTGGTCGGTGAACCATTCGGCTGCGTAGAAAATCAGAGCATTCGTCACGGGCTCAATGCCAGAACCCAAGTTGCCCGTAAAGATGGCGTATATCGGGAACTATCTGCACTACTCTGAGCATGACTCTATAGACTGGGTATTTCTTCAACAAAAACCGGGTGTCCTCTGGCTATGCCAGTCAGTGAAGCATTTCTCCCAGTGGTCCTGCTGGCTAGTTCCATTACTCTTACAAACCTACAAGTAGATCACTGCATGCACAGATTGCTCATATGGCTGCAACTTCAAGTCCCATCCAAAGTGCAAAGTTGACCACACACAAGAGACGAACAAGTGAAAAAAAGTTGACGAACTACTAAAATGAAAAAAACTTTGGCAACTATAACTAGTAAACTAGTAAACAGGTACAACCATGTATAAATCTCTTTTGGGAGGAGTGGTGGCTCTGAAAAGAGCCGGTGCGGTCTCGACGTTTTCGAACAGTATACTCTGCACGTCTGCAGGAGAAAAGCTTTGGGTTCTGCCGGCTCTTCCCTGAAAAAGTTGAGGGCAAACCCTGTTAAGTCCACACTGTCAAATGGAAGTAAGCACAACCAGTTGAAGCCCTGTCATACGTGTATACCACACACATCAATTTGTCGGCTTCCTGGCAGACTTACCCCCTCCCCTAATCTTTCTAAAAACAACTTTCCAGTGTAGATTGATTTGTATTGTTTCGCTATCTAGCTTTCTTGAAAGCTAGAGCTGCTACAAGTACCAATGACCCAACCTCCACCAGCTATCCTTACAAAGATTGTCGCTCTCGCTTGGACGAGGCATACCCTGTCATTTCTCCGAATTAAGTCAAAATGTTGTCTACTATTACCCTCCTACTGCTGGACCGTTCAAAATTCCAGCTCTCAAACTTCACCATAAGTTTTGTGCACTGCCATAGCATTACTGTTGGGAGTCCATGTGCACAGCTCTATGGGCATCCATTCATCACCAGTGAAGTGTGTGAATGGTTTTGGACCCTCAGTCAACTCAGTGCCAAATGGGCCCAAGAGTAGGAGGGTTAATACTAATTCATTTAAAACCCGTGATGGGCAGTTGAGTGGCTTTCTGTTGTTTTGGATTTTTTTTTTTTTTTTCACATTAGTCTAAGCATTCATACTTTTTTTTTTTTAATTAAAAGATACCACTTAAGTCTTGAGACTCCATTGACATTATACGGACAGAAATAATGTCTGTGATGTTGCAAACTCATTTAACCAGTGAATTAAGGAAGTTCTGGCAGGGAAGTTGTAGATAACAATTTTTTAAGAGACATTTTTCCACAGACCTCGGCTGTATTACCTTTTTTTGCAGTACCTGGACTTTGGTGGCTTTTGAATGTAAACCTACCATGTCACGTTTAACACCCCCAAATCTGTAATTTGACTGTTCCCTAGATGTTGTAAGAAAAAAAAAAGTTGCCCAAAATAAAAACATGTCCCTTGCTAACCTTTCTGTGTCAATTTTTAAGGTTAAAAAAAAAGTGCAGTATATATACTAGTGCAGAATTAAATGTTTTTTACCCATACAATTTTGTGAACATTTTCAGGCTTGGGAAGAATGAAGTCCAATCTAGAATGTATTTGTGGTGATACGTAGAGGAGAGTCGAGAGGTTTTTTTTTTCCATCTTGCCATGGAGAGACCAAAACCCATACCAAGTTTCCTTAAATAACTTCTTTTTTTTTCTTCTTTTTTTACTTTTTACGTCCGTTCCTGAAGAGTAGTTCAAAAGTCAGATGACGTTGCTTTGAAGGTCAACTAGAGAGCATGATGCATATTACTGGGGAAGGATTTAATAGCCATTTGGTTTTTTGCCTTGTTTCTGCCTTCTGGAGATCAAAAACTTGCCCCCACCCATTGAAGAATATCTTTAAAGCCTGTGTAAAGAATGCTACTTCACTAGGAAGCAGTTGGGTGCAATTTTTCATTTGATCATTATACTTCAACGGAGGACATTACAATGTAATCTTGCTGGGTGTGTTTTTGTTGTTGTTGTTTTGTTTTTTTTATTACGTAAGCACTTTTTCTCATAAGTATTTGATAATATACTGTCAATTTACATTTCTGTTCTCATGAAATTTTACAGCTTTGTGGTATTGAACAAACACTGTGGTTTACGTTGCATCAGTTAAACCTTTGATTCCACACTTCTGGCTCCAATTACATAGCATGCATGTACAAGTGATTGTTATTACTTGTAATGCTAAAAACTCTCTGGCGGATGGTGTGACAGTTTATTTTTTTACAACTCGTTTATCAGCTTAGAAGCACCAACTTGAACATCAAGCCGGTGTGAAGACAGTAGTGATATTGGAAATGAAACTTTCTTGCAATGATTATCTCCTAGTGACAAATGTAGGCCAGTTTGCCTGGAAAGGCATCTTCTGTCCGCATGTGAAAACATAACAAGAAAAAAGAAAAAGAATTTTAATAACCCTTTTCTTTTCAGAAATATGAGCAGCTTAGTTTGATGAAACGTGCACTTGTCTGAAAACAAATGTTTTATTGTCCGTTTAATTTTCATTCTTCCAAACAGCTCAGAAATATGAAATAAAGAAAATCAATGGCTATAATGAGTAACCTTACAAATTGGTGGTCACTTTTTGTCAATATGGATTGTACAGTTGTTTAAAATCCTCCCCACACAAAAAACCTGTGTGGTAGAAAGTTAAGAACTTTCACTGACATTGTCACCGAGGGTCTGTCTAATTGGCGTACCACTGATACCCCCCCCCCCCTTGGCAGAAAGAGGGTTCCATTCAGAGTAGTGTATCCCATTTGGGATATGTATGGTCCCATGTGGGATATCTTGGTTGACAACAGCGCTGCGAGCCTAATCAGACGTTACAGTGCTGTGATGGATTGAATAGATATGCTGAATTTGACTACTTGGGGGGGATGCAATTGAGGTTTTAAAAGTCCATTTGTCTACGATCAATTGAAATACCGCAGAAGTAATGTTTTGTTATTTGTATATTTATAAATTTCTGAGTAGGTTAGATCTTTTAAATTAATTATGTGACCTACATATATACAGTGCAGGTGTATATGTACAATTCTCCCCCACTTGGATAAGATTACACAATGATTTTATAAAGCACTTTCAGTTCATATCAATTTGTTATTGTGAATTTTACTCTTCAAACAGTAACCACTCCCCCCCCCCCAAAAAAAAAGCTAATATTTTAAAAAACTTTTTTAAAAACACGAATCCGAGATAGATCACCCCATGTATTACTTTTCTGTGTTTATTGTTTTGCTGTGGATGTTGTTAGTAGTGATTAAATACAAATTCTTTGTTGTGCTGTTCATTGCCAAGCTGTCGGCAGAACATTTTTAAAGGTAATTTAAATAAAACATTAAAAAAAAAAAACCTAAAAAAAATTACAATTAATTGTAGGAGTATGAGTTTCTTGAAAAATGTAACATGAATACTTATATTTTGGATTGATGCACAATGGGCCAGGAGAGAATCTTTCTGAAACCCTGTCATAACTGATTGATTAAATTGTGGAAACTATAACTAGTAAACTAGTAAACTTGCGGGTACAACCATGTAGAAAGCTCTTTTGGGAGGAGTGGGCTCAGAGGTCTCGGAGACCACACCGGCTCTTTTCAGAGCCACCACTCCTCCCAAATGAGATTTATACATGGTGGTACCCCCTAGTTTACTAGTTTACTAGTTATAGTTTCCTATCATCCTTCACACCATGCAAAGCTTCCAACATTACCTGTTGTTCATCCTGTTCATAAGTGTGAGGTAATTCCACTGTAAGCCACGCCCACTTCACACAAACTGGCTCCACTGATTACCAAGAAGTCATAGGATTTGCATTGAGCTTGATTTTCTTTGATGCAAGAAAAGTTTAATACTTGGACTTAGGAATTCCTAAATGCTTTTGAATGATAAAATAGGAGGTTTCTTTTAAAATCACACAAAAATGTATTCCAGCTTTAGAACCAGATGTACAGGCATAGTATGCTTCCCCCCCTTAATCTGATTTCCAATTTTTTTTTGCCCTCAGAAAACTCAGCAAATGTTTTATTACACAGCCTGCAAAGTCAGGGATAAAAAATCCTACTTATTTTTAATATTGTTGTGGATTTTTTTTATCACAATTTTTTTACTTTTTAATTTTTTTTTTTTAAATGTCATTTACATACATCCAGGCCCATGTAAAGCCTCAACACAGTACATGTACTATACTTTGATTACATCAAGGTTCTTGCCCCATCTTCATTTAAGCACAGACTGCTGCCATTGATACGGGTTATGGCGTGGTTGGTAGCCACCAAACCCTCCATCAAATTTTTGTGGATTTTTCATTTTCATCCACTCTCATCCCTGGTCTATCACAATCCTGTTGTGCATGAAAGTCAGCCCTTTTACTTGGGTCAAATGTTGATTCCTTTTTGCCAAGGCCCAAATATCATGCTCTGAAGTAGCGAAAACTTTGGTTGTGCAGCAGATACACACGCATGTGACGCAATTACTAAGCAACAGGATACACAGGACATAGTAATGGTTGCAACCGATGATCCGACACAAACTCCTGCCACAAAATCCTGACGTGACCTTTGGGCACTTTGTCGGAAGATGTCAAGTTTAAACCTTTTTTTACAAGTTTGTCACTTGCATTGGAACAAAACATGCTTCAAACCAAAATAAAACACTTCTCGCATCATCATTTTCGTGCGCGTATTTTCAGTTAAAGCACATGACAGCATTGGTAATTGGTCACAAGACCAGTATCCGCACTTTATGTGACCCAACATACCCATGAAATAAACAAGCCTGGGAAAGTTTTAAGCTCAGTCGGTCACCGGAGTCGCGAGAAAAGCCTTTTACATTTTCACTGATCTAGAACATTTGAGTTTGGGCCTCAAGAGATTAAAACTGATTGTTTTACTCATTTCTCAAAAGCTGTATCATTTCAGGCAAAAGTCAATTCAAGGGAAGTTTTCCACCATGACCATCTTTGTACCATGTGTGAAAAAATCTGTTAACATGTTGGTTTTTTTCCAGTCTTACCAATGTTGTGGTCACCCTTTAGAGCCAATGGTTGTCGGTTATTTCGATCATTTATTTAGCTATAAAGAAATTATGACACAATACACGTTATGTGTATTGGGGTTTGACATAATTTAAATCCTATGATGAAATGCTGAGTAAGGGAAGCATTCAAGAGGCTTGAAGCATCGACACCACCCAACTAGAGTAACTGACCATACATTAACTCAAGTTGAGACTGTTGGGTATAGTATACTTACCCGAATTGGGTTGGCCTATACCTACTCCTTTGATATCATCTCATATTGGCTACTGGGAAACATCGCACTGTGGTATCCATTGATCAGTTTTTTTTTAAAGAATAATCTAAATTAGTTTAAGTGCTTCACTTTTTTTAGGACATGAACATGGGCATTTCTGGGTAGGAACTAAGCGTCACTTTCAGGGAGGCTGTGTGGTGGCAGTAAGCCTTTGAATTTGTGAAGACTTGAGGCATTGTGTGATTTATTTATTTTTTTTTTTTTATCAAGTTGGATTCTTTTTTGTGGATAAACAGAGACCAATATTAAATTCACTTAAAGAGAATTTCACATAGGGGGAAACCCAGAGTAACAGGGCTAAATTTCATGGCACTGCTTACCAAAGAATTCTGCGCTTACGACGCCCTGTAAAGCGAAAAGTTCTATGGGCCGCAGCAGGGCGTAAGAGCAGAACTCTACGGTAAGCAGAGCCATGAAATTGGGCCCAGTTCATGCTATGGAATTTGTATGTGTTTTACAGGATGGCTAGACAAGTTGTTTTTAGACACATTTGTATCATTGGCACTGGGAAATTTTAACAATTATAAAAAACCGGCATTCATTTGTGCTATATTGAATTGGCGGAAATTTATGGTCGAGATGCTTCAAAAGTACTATCCTGTAAATTTCCTAGACGTGGATTCTGCTGCCACAATAGTGGTCATGTTGGTCACACACATCTCGCAACCGTGGTGCACGAATTCTGATTCCCTAAGCATTTGATGTGTGAAGCTTTTCATGGTGTAAAGGATAGGAAACTATAACTAGTAAACTTGTAAAATTTGCGGGTACAAATGCGTGTATAAATCTCTCTTGTGAGGAGTGGTTTCTCTGAAAAGAGCCGGTGTGGTCTCGACGTTTTGAACAGTATACTCTGCTCATCTTCTCCTGAAGACGAGCAGAGTATAGCCACCACTCCTCCCAAAAGAGATTTTTACATGGTTGTACCCGCAAATTTTACTAGTTTACTAGTTACAGTTTCCTATCCCTAAGCATTCACAGGGTTCTGTTTCTTATGGGCCACAGTAAATTCCATCTCAGCCTAAGTTTTGTCGCCTTGTTTTGAAAGCATGATAACAAGGTGACGAAGACCATGGTCAAGATTAATTTTAGACTGGCATGTTGCACTTTAATTGGTCGCCCATCTTTTAGTAATTACGCTGAGATTTAAAAAATGGAAGACACAATTGGTAGTAACGACCAACCCCAAGAAACTGTCCATTTTACTCTGAATAGGCAAGAGAAGACATATTGTAGACCTTAAAGGTGCATTGCTGGATTTTTTGCCAAATTGATTGGTTTATTTATCAGATAACTATTTTAATTTAGTCGAAGAAGTTATAGGTTTAACTTTCATTTGAGGCTCCGAAGAAGAAAAAAACTGTCGATGGGATTAATTGTTAGTTAAAGCATTCGACTGAGTTATTCTTAAGACATGTACAAACAATTTGCATGTTGTTAGTATTTCATGCAATGTGCATGGCATACAAGAATGTACTTTGTGTTTTACGATTTGATACACGACCTCATCTGCATTTTCATTTTTTTTATTTGTTTAGTAGCATTTTCTGAGAAACATAAATGTTTTGGTCTTTTGGCTTAAAATCGGGCGATGCAACTTTAATCAGGCTGCCACCGTTTATGTCACGTTCCCTGTGTGTAATACCATTAGGCATTACTGATTCGCATCATACCGAAAAGAGACCAGACTTTTTTTTCCCGTCCCAACCTCTTTCTGGTTACTAGGTTGATTAGATTGGAAGTAAAACATGGCACCTGTACCCTTATATTATGAGGTTATTGTTTTGACTATTGCAAAACTTGCCTCCTGTCAACACTTTTCCTTTAAAAACATGTAATCACGTTGTCCTTTTTGCGGATTCCTAAAACATAACTGTTTGAGATTGTTGAGGATCTGACCAGGGGTGGATTTCAGAAAGCACTAGGACTAGTCTTATCTCCAGTTAGAACGTGTAACTAGTCCTAACTTATAGGACTAGTCATTCATTAGGACTAGTCCTAAGTTGGGACTAGTTTTGTGAAATCCACCCCAAGTCTGACCTTAGTTCCCGAGACAGCATGGTAATTTCTTATGTTTATTTTCCGAGATTGTTAATCATGCAAATTTTGGTAGCAATAGAAACATCATCAATTAAAGGTGAATGCACATTGCTTGTGACTGTTGAAGGGACACATTGCTTCTAATCTCTTAAAATTCTGCCGTTCGGAATTGCACCTGATCATTTTTTAAGAGTTGTTCATGCAATAATTAAAACACCTACAGCGTGTTGTAATTAGTGAGTAGTGATTTGAAAAAACATAAATTTGCCTGTCGGAAATACAACCAGCGGAACCACTGTAGACATACAGTCTGCCATTGTGTGGAGTCAAAAATTTGGTTCTACAAAATGGCAGACTTTGTTCTGTCACGAAATTAAACAACCACACAATTTTGAGGGATATGAATCATTATATTCTACGTTTAAAATATCTTTCCTACCATACTCATTTCATAACAAATGCTTTTTATAACCCAAACGCGCGCAATCTGAAGGCACCGTGTCCCTTATTAATGTTTGCGTAGGAAATCAATTTTCTTCTCCTTTCAAAATTGGGTCCCAGTGCAGTGATAGCTAAACTTGTGAGCACCAGAGGATTTCAAAAGAGAAATGTTGAACAGAATGATTCTTTGTAAATAACTCTACATACTATTCAAAGTTGTGAATAACAGTGTAAATTATCAAAATGATTTCTTCTTTGCTAAATAATGGTTAAAACACTTGCATTGAACAGCGCAAACAGATTTGTATGAGTTGATGGTATCAGCATAAACCGCACAGAAGTATAAAGTTCCCATTTTTAATGATTCTTCTTTTTTGTTGTTGAATATGGATAAAAAAAATATTGTGTAGAGGTGGGGAAACAAAATTTAAATACAGTAGCAAGTTTTGTCTATTTATTCCCTGACTTTTTAAGAAAAGGATTATGTGATTTTTTGAGAAATATGTAGTGTATACATGGGTTTATAAAACATGTATTGATGATGAATAAATGAAATAATAAATGCTGCTCATGTGCAGACGAAACTAAAGTTGGTGTAGTAAGAATTTTTTTATTTTTTTTAATTTTTTTTATGGAAGTCGCCAGACACACAAGGCCAGTAAGCCACTCGAGGTGTGGGCTACAAATCTGTTTTATCTGTTTTATCCAGGGGCCGTTGCCACCTATTCCTGGGGCTGGAACAGGGTAACCCCCTTTACAATCCGTAAGGATGTAGGCTTAGGTATCATCTATCAGAAGCCTGGCTGGTAGAGCAGAAGGCTCTACCTCCCCAACTTTTACGGAGCAATTATGGTTAAGTGCCTTGCTCAAGGACACAAGTGTCATGACCGGGACTCAAACCCACACTCCGATGACTCAGCCACCGGAGCTTGAGTCCGACGCACTAACCACTCGGCCACGACACGCCACAAAATGTTTTACTTTTTACCACCGGAATGTTTAGGTTGAGGCTAGTCCTATGTAGGACTCGCCCTCTGTGCTGAACATGGATACAGAGTCCTAGATATGAGGGTCCGTTTCCAGGGCGGAAAATTTCAGAGCCCCATACTTCAAATCTTGCTTGTTAAGGGCTACTAATTCTCAGTAGCATTTATCGAAAGTGACAGGCCCCCAGGGCTACATGTATGTTGAGGCTTGAGGTCGAGCTAGTTGTATGCTCACTTGTAGGGCACTAGATGGAGGAGCAGAGTATGGGTTTAAACCCTGGCAGTTGCGGAATTTGTTTCAAAAATTAATATGATGCGGGGCTGTTTGGTTCAAGCAAGATTCTAGATCCCTGTACTGATGACTTAACACTTTGTTTACATGTCTTTTCCTATGGGAGCTTCGAATTCGTAGCCTCCCCTCATTCCCTGGTCCCCACAATAAGAAAGCGCACATGTAAACAATGCACGACGTCATCAGTACATGGGTCTATTGGTTGTTGAACATTGGGCATTTGTATTTTAATTTTAATCGCTCCAAATCCAAAATTTTCTTTTCTTCTTCTCGTCATTCATCAAGATTTATCCAAAATGCAAGCATGTGTGTAATTTTTCAACCTGAACCAATGTCCTAATGTCCTTGTTTAGTTCTAATTTTTGTTATAGAAAACCGAGGTAAAGTTTTCAAACTTGCATGCTTGAGAACGAATGAATTTTCACACCTGGAACCAGACTATTTTACTATGAAATGACTTTATTTTATAGGATGTTACATAAAGAAAAATGAAAAAAACAAATCATTCACAAGAAATGCACAGAGTAATCCATTTTTACACATAAGAGACTCGAGAAAAACACTTTCAGTCTTTAAGTACAATTAACGTACTTTGAATCTGCTTCTAGAAAACAATATTTCTGAAAATCAAGAAAACTGTACATCATTTTTGTGTTTCTGTACAAATATGGACAATAAAATAAATATGTATACTACAGTAAACCTCTAAATTTAAATGGTTGATTAACTGACAGGAAACCTGCTTACGTGGCATTTAATTCTCCTCACAAGGTACAAATGACTTAGAAAATTTGTCTACAGATGTTTTTTTCCTCTACAAAAAAACCCCAAATGAAAACACCGAAAAGCAATAATGGTCACTGCTTTTTTTTAGTATTTCAATAGATGGAATTCTTGCTAGTGATACGTGTTCAACACAAGGTGATGCAAAACTACATAGAAGCTTGAGAATAGGGAGGTGTCACCATGGTCACATGACGTCACCTGAGACCTTTTTCTAATGCTGCGTGCGCAAACAGACGCTGGAAATCATTCAGCAGACGGCACATCAGCCATTGAGTTTGTACATGGCTGGACCCCAACAAAACTGCAAAACTGAACCTTTTCCCGGGGTCACGCAACCTCTCTATAGCGCTGATTCTGTTGAACTTGGACTTTGTTCTGTTTTAAGGCATGTCCTGTGTATATGTGTCGACCATTTCTAAAGAAGTTATGTATTAATTGGTAAAAAAAAATCCAATTTACGCGAGCAATTTCTGTGCAGTGTAGAAACAAACAATTGATTGCAAAGCTATGCAGGATTTTCCATCAGGATGTCATAAAAAAAATGGGGGAGGGGTAGTTTCAGAAGTCTTTCAAGTTGGAGCATTTTTTTTCAAATTCCTTTGCTCCAATTTTGCCTTCTTTTAAACATTTCCATCTGTCGTAGATTTTTTCAGACCAGGACAATTTCGCTAGTCTGTTGATTTTTGCAAGCCAGGCTTTTCCTGAAAAAAAATACAGAGGATAGAAGCCTCAGCCTCTTATAATATCATCTTCAATTGTCAAATGTGATTACAACCTCTATATAAGACACTTCTGATAATTCCCCAGGAATGTCTGTTTGCTGTTGCAGCATTATTTGTCCTTTCTCTTGGCCTCCATCTCGTATTTCTCGTGGAGCGTTTTCCTAAAAGCAGCTTGGTTCTCCCACAGCTGAGCTGCAGACAGATTCAGGGGACTGTCGTTGTTCGGCTCTGAATAGGAAAGAAAAATCAAAAAACATTCACATGAAATTACACATTGATAGTACTTGAAGATACTTCCCAAATGTTATTTACCTTTTTCATATTACTACTTCAAACCACAAACAAAACAAAAGGTCTCGAAATTTACACTAGACCGAGGCCAGTGACTTTAGCGTGGGGCCATTAAACTCATGACGGGACAAGTCAAGTGGTCTTGATTTTTGCTGTTCAAATGTCAACTTTCAGTCTGATAAACCCATGTATCTTTCAGTTCTGTTGAGTACTGAAGAATTCGTACCTATAATACAAATGAGATCGATCTTCTCTAAGTGCTCGTTCAAATTAAAACCAGTTCAAATGTGAAAACTGTGTTGGCATTTTTTTTTCCAATTCTGGTCTTGTAGCCACAAATCTTGTGGATTTTCCTCAAATTTCAAGCCCTGAACAACCTTAACTCCCTGGAGTGATTTTCTTGGATTTATCCTCAAAATCAAAACATCATAAATCAACAGTAAACCCAGCTTTTGGACTCTACGCAGGTATGCAACTTTAAAATAAAAAAAAAAGAAAACGAGGAAATAGCCAAGCACACATAACTTGGTGCAGTTTTTCTCAGTTTTCTATGACACTAAAAATGAAGAAAAAAGAGGAAATCAGCTGATCCGCTGAAAAGTTGCATGCCTGATTACAGTGGTATGCCTGATCCCATGTACAGCATAACACGTTAACTAGTGCAGTCCTCAGTCCACCAGAATCAAACAGTTGGTTGGTCAGGGTAGGTCAGAGTTAAAGCATGGGCTTGTAGCTCCGAACCTAAGTGTACAATAATGTACATTTAATTGACAGATGGGAATTACACAAAGTGCATATTTTGAATAGGATATCTTGTGCCAAGTTGCAGCCAAATAATGTAACGAACCCTTGAACTTTGAACCATAGAAAACACACAAGTTTTTCATCGACTTCAAGAATGCTTTTGAGAAAAAATTGGAGGTTCTGAAATGATCAGCTCACCTGCCAAGAGTCCCTGAATGGACAGAAGTATCAACCTGACGTCGTAAGATGGTAACCACTGCTCCTTCAAGATGTCAAGACAGATGTTACCCTCTGTGTCCACGTTGGGATGGAAGCATGGAGTGATGAATTTGACTTTGGGGGCGGTGAAAGAATAGTTGGCTGGGAAGGTCATAGAGAGCTTGTAATGGAGCCCTTCATACATCTAATTTAAGTAAAAAAGAACGATTTTCAGATTGATATAAAGTTGATCATTCAAAAGACAGCTTGTATTATATCCATGTTTTTCCTTGCCCATTCCAACACATAAAGAACTGAGGGGGGCCCAACAGCCTACTTTTGTTTTGGTTGCCTTCTTTCATTACTTCTGACACCATCTCACCTCACTGTAAAGATTTTAATAAAGATTCATGAATCAGGAGTATACTTTTTGGATGAGAATGTGCTCACAGGCCTGATACTTCAAGGAGGCAACTGAGGCAATTGCCTCCATGCCCTTTGTCATTGCCTTGGTGCCCTTGAAATGTCCCAGTAGAAATTTACAGCTTCCTCATAGAGGTGCCCTTCACCAAGAAGAAAATGCCTTAGTGCCCTTGCCCTTTCAAGACCGAAGCAGTCAGGCCTGTGCACAAACATCAAAAGGAGGTGGGGGACACCTGCTTCGAAGTCCGCAGTTTTTTAAGACAAACACAACTTTTGTTTCTTGTTTCAAATGGGTGGGAGGTCTCTGTTGCAATACTTACAGAGTCTGGGCTTCCTTCGACTGTAGCCTTCCAAAGGAAGATGTTATCGCCATCTGGGAAGGCTGAAATACCTTTTGGTGGATTCATCTAAGGAGTGTAAAAATTGGTTAAAAACGCACATCAACATTGAAACCAGTACGTTCCAGCTTGTTTGAAAAACTATGCTCATTCCATGGGGCTACAGTTTCATTTCAACCAGTACCATTGAGTAAATAGAATTAGCTGTTGCAGTTTCAAACTGCTTATCACCCGAGAGGACCTGTGGTATAAAGGGTCGCACTATGTAGCGTCAACTCGATCTTACAACAGTTCGAGACAACTCCACAACAACTTAATACAACAAGTTAAATATACTTCCAAATGCAATGCTTACTGTCAGAGTATATCTGGAAATGTGTCTAAAACTGAATGGCACCTTTATTCATATGTATTTTTCTCAGAAAAAAATGTTATTTTTTTTATTTTTTTATTTTTTTTTTTGGGGGGGGGGTAAAAACATAAAAAGAATAACCAAGTTTTTTTGTTCCAAAAATCACATTTGCACAATGACATTGGACCACACCATTCACATAATAGGGTGAGTGTTTTTTATAGGGCAGGAACGACCCTTTTGTGTAGTTGGCAGTTACATAATTGAATGTGCACTTAATAAAATGATTCAAATCTGCTTTTCTCTATTTAGTGGGGGAAAAAACAGTATTAATAATACTGTATTTAAATAAAAGGCCTAATTGCATTTAAACTTTTTCTAAGTCATTGACCAAGCTTGGCAAATTATTATAGAAATTAGTGAAATACAAAATAAAAACAAAATAGTATAGAAATAAATAAAACTTCACTCTTTCACTACAGAATTTAATGTGCAACTGTGATGGAATTGTTTTAGATTTTAGTGATTTCGAGCCACTGGCTACAAAGTTAAATAAAGAAATAAGGAAAGGAAATTAAAAAGTAAAACAAAACAAAAGTTAGACATTCCCAACCCCTACAAAAACACCCTTAGTGTGAGTTTAACAGCCGAGTCCGATTTCATTGCCCAAATGCAATCCAAGCAATAGCATCACACTGGCCATTTCTACGGATGGAGAAAATCAGCTATTTTTAAGGGGGGAAATAATCCGTTTTCCTTCTAAAAACAAGTATGCATGAAAGTTCCAATCAGTTTTAGACACGGTTCACTCTGGCAAATAACTAGTTGCAATAATCGTAACCCTCCATGCTCCCTCCATCCTCCCTCCGGTCTCCGACCGTCGGGAGGATGGAGGGTTACGATTATCGCATCTAGCAAATAACATCACATTTGAAGATGTTTTTAACATGTTTGTCTTGAGTTGTCGTAGAGTTGTCTTGACACCGTCACATACTTCAGTTGTTGTGAAACTGTTGAGTTGATGCTATTTAATAAATCATACAATCAATAGTAAATCATATAATAAATGCAAAAAATTGTTAATGGCCTCACATTTCGACCTAGCCCCATACATTGTGCCAATACACTGGACTCCCTTCGCTTAGGTTTAGGGAGTCCAGCGTATTGGCACATACTATGGGGCTAATTTTGACCCTACTCCACATTATTTATAGTACCTAGACCCAGTAACCTGGTAACTGGTGCGCTCTAATCCTTTTTTTTGAGATTTTGATTTTTATCGTTCGTTTTAGCCGATAAAAAGTCAAATCTCAAAAAAATAGTACAGCGCCCCAGTTACTCGATTTAGGCCTATTTAGTAGTATAAAAAAACTACCAACGTAGTACCAGTCTTTCTCAAATCCAAGGCTAATAAAAGAAAGAAATAATATGAGAAAGACTCATTTTTTTCATCAATTATTATCATTATCAACTTACCATAAGTTGCAACAACTCCTGGCGGAGCCTGAAATTGAAAAGAAGAAATATTTATATTTAAATTATAAAGTTAAATTAAAACCTACATGTGCATTGTTCATACCGATCGTTTGGTAAAAAAATATTTGGACTTTTTCCAATCCTAAACAAGCAGGCAAATAAAAGTCAAACGTATTTTTAAGGCAAGTGAATTAAACTTGATTTGAAGTTTTACTTTTAGTATTTTTTATTTAGCCTAGATCTAGATGTTTTCGAATCGATGTTTTTTGGCAGGGCTTACCTCTTTGTCACTTTATGACTATCCCCCTTTTCGACTGCAGGTTTGGTCGATTCCTTCCGCCTATTGTTTGCAGGAACTGACATGGGATCCACATTCTGTGATGCCATTTCTGAAACGTTTTAGTTTTATCGAATTCAAGCGAAAACTAATTAAAATCTCCACACTCCTGGGCGATTTGCAGTCTTGTCTGATTTTTAGGGCATTTAAAAATGGCAATGCTTTTCGAGCAGTATCACAGCTAACCAATCAAAGTAAGGCTTCCAATACAATAGCCAATCAAATGTTAGTTCTCTTTACATCCCGCCCTCATTTGGAAAATGAACTGAACCCTGGGAAATAAAAATGGCTGCGCCCATGAACAACCTCAATGCCAGGAGCTGAATAGTTGAGCAAGCAGTATTACACGTCACAGAATGAGCTGTAGAAAACGAGGTTAGAAAACGTCGGCGTTTCACGTTTCTCTGAATAATCTCGCTAAAAATAACAAAGAAAATGGCAACTAAAAGAAGAAAAGGAGAACAGGAAGAAACCAAACTTAGCTCAACGTCAGCGTGGAAACGAGCGATAGTATCAGGGTCAAAATGGCAGGAAAAGGTAAACCAACAAGTAAACAAAACGTGTATTTTAATTGACTTGCTTGCGGTCGTTTGTCACACTCACACTACTGACTGACTGTCATGACTGTGTCTCCTGACTAGCTGACTAGACTTACTGTATTTTAACAAGTAACAATACATTTTTAACTAACATTAAACAAGTTTCAATTGTAAATGTTTTCAATGTGATCCGTTTGGCACTTTTTACTGAAATGAAAAATAAAATATTTTGCATTGTATTTTTGTATTATTAGTATTACTATTAATTTATTGAATATTATGTATATTTTAAATCAATTTTTTTTGTAACCACCTGTGGTGTGGAGATAAACATTGCCAGGTGATTGTTAGATATTCATTTATTACCATTTTTTTTTTTAACTTAACGCATGATTAGACCCAGTCAGTAACTGGGGTGCTGTACTCCTTTTTTGAGATTTTGACATTATCTGTCGTACTAGCGCCCCATTAAAGAATATGTAGTAACTGCGACGGTCAGGAGGATTTAAATCACCTCTTTTAAAAAAAATGCCTTAGACTCAACAGAATTGCTCAAAATTCGCCTACTGTCTTCTCCAAGTGTTTATGGTGTAATAAAATGCATTTAATTGTACTCACGATCATTTTCTGTCCTCCAAATCGATGATTTTTAGGGCAAAACAATATTCAAGTCCGGGCATCAGCGAACACGTGATCCCCGCAGCGTTAATACGACTTTTTTCAAGTCAGAAAATAGTCGTAACATTAGTAATCAAAATGGCGATTGTAACGGCAGGGTTGTCAGAGGCCCTAAAAATCATCGATTTGGAGGACAGAAAATGATCGTGAGTACAATTAAATGCATTTTATTACACCATAAACACTTAGAGAAGACAGTAGGCGAATTTTGAGCAATTCTGTTGAGTCTAAGGCATTTTTTTTAACAGAGGTGATTTAAATCCTCCTGACCGTCGCAGTTACTACATATTCTTTACTGTGGCGCTAGTACGACAGATAATGTCAAAATCACAAAAAAGGAGTACAGCGCCCCAGTTACTGGGTCTACGGTCGTACTAGCTAGTGCATTGATAACAAATGCTCTCATTATAGAATTGAATGTTGGTCCTGAAAAGGACTGGTTTGTTGAAAATGATTCATACTTTAGTAAACGTCATATTATTATTTTTTTATTAAGCTGGAAAATCGTATAGCGCCCTAAGCCCTGGGAGGACATCAATCTCCATTGCACTGCCACTGACCACTGACAGTAGTGCAACGTAGACTGACATCCTTCCACACCAGGGCTATTAGCATCCTCTTTGAATCGTACACGAGTAGCCAACATTATTTTTAAATTGCTGATAAGGGAAATAAAGTCTGAAATTGTAAACGGTCTGAATCCCATTTCGTGAATAGGAAGTCAGGACGACAATGTAGGCATGGAACCTAAACCAGACTAGCTTTTGTCACGGTAAAAGAGATTCTATGCCTGATACTTTTGAGCTGAAACTTTGAAGAGCCTCCAGAGCTTTTTATGCACAGCCCTTCCCTTTCTTGTCTCTTAACTCTTGTAACCTTCTTTTTAAAGTTTCATCAAGACAAAGTTTTTTTGTTTATGATAAAACCAATGACTTATATCTGTGATGGTTTCTCTTGAAGGATGAATTTCTTGATGTGATCTACTGGGGGCGGCAAATTGTGGCAATACTATGTGGAGTAATCTGGGGAGTCATACCACTAAAAGGATTTCTAGGAATTGCTTTGTAAGTACACAGCATACAATGTATGAAAAAATCAAATGCTCAAGAAAATAATGTAATGATAGTAGTGCGACTTTATTCTGGAGAGAGCTACATTGGCTTCCGATAGCAAAGAGTATCTGCTTCAAGATTTTCCTCCTCATCTTTTAACCAGTAGATGCCACATGTTGTGTACGGCACGCAAGATTGTCCGAGCCTGCAAAGCAGGTCTGTATTATAATTAATACATGTGAAGTTCTTATCTTGAACAAATTACTTAGAGGTAAATAAAAGGCACTGAACATACCAACGTTATTATGTGGGTTCCTCAGGCATACTTCATTAACCATTCCTCAGACTTCCTGAACTCGCTCAAGAGCATTCAACAGCCCTGATACTTCACAGAGGCAATGGAGGCGATTGCCTCCGTTGCCCCTGATCGTTGCCCTGGTGCCCTAGAAATGTTCCAATAGAAATTTACAATTTCCTCATTGAGGTGCCCTTTATCAAGAAGAAAATGCCTTGGTGCCCTGGCCCTTTCAAGAACGAAGCAATCAGGCCTGCATGATACATGTACACCCTCAAGCTGTTTCAAATTAGTGCAGAGGGCTAATCAAAGAAAATCCATTCTCAACCCCCGCGACGTCCCATCTATACACCTAGATGAAGGGAAGAAACTATAAGGGCTACATCTTGTGTCAAATGTTTGAGAGTATTTGTTGGGGACACCAGGGACAAGATCTTGCCAATGAAAGCAATGCCGTAAACGTGTCTGTCTTTTGAATGATTTTGAAGCTACAGTGTTATATACTATCATTTGACTGCGTACATGTGTGTACCTTTGCCAAATGTTTTACTGGGTTTTTACCTTTTTTTTGAGTGCAGATTTTGTGCTGCCAGTGCAGGAATATTATATGTTTACTTCACAAGTTTCCAAGGTGTAGATGAAGAAGAGTATGGAGGAGTCTGGGAACTCACTAAAGAAGGATTTATGTCTTCATTTGCACTATTTCTGGTAAGAATCAAGAATGTTTCTTAACATTCAATACAAAATGAAATTCACTTATGATAGTACATCATCTACATTGTACATGTATAGATTAACCAGTGGGCTATTGAAGAACCTTTGACCTGGATCAAAGATATAATTTTTTCATTTTTTATTCTTTTTTTTGTTTATACTTGTAGTTATGAATTTGGTATTTTTGTATATCTTTGTATAACATTACTGGCCCAGATCTGGCCCCATTACTGGTCTTGCTGGCCCAGAACTGGTTCCATTACTGGCCCAGAACTGGCCCCATTACTGGTCTTACTGGCCCATTACTGACCCCATTACTGGTCTTATTGGCCCAGAACTGGCCCCATTACTGGTCTTATTGGCCCAGAACTGGCCCCATTACTGGTCTTACTGGCCCCATTACTGGTCTTACTGGTCCAGAACTGGCCCCATTACTGGTCTTACTGGCCCCATTACTGGTCTTACTGGTCCAGAACTGGCCCCATTACTGGTCTTACTGGTCCAGAATTGGCCCCATTACTGGTCTTACTGGTCCAAAACTGGCCCCAATACTGGTCTTACTGGTCCAGAACTGGCCCCATTACTGGTCTTACTGGTCCAGAATTGGCCCCATTACTGGTCTTACTGGTCCAGAACTGACCCCATTACTGGTCTTACGGGCCCCAAACTGGCCCCATTTCTGGTCTTACTGGCCCCATTACTGGTCTTACTGGCCCCATTACTGGTCTTACTGGCCCCATTACTGGTCTTATTGGCCCAGAACTGGCCCCATTACTGGTCTTACTGGTCCAGAACTGACCCCATTACTGGTCTTACTGGTCAAGAACTGACCCCATTACTGGTCTTACTGGTCCAGAACTGGCCCCATTACTGGTCTTACTGGCCCCATTACTGGTCTTAGTGGTCCAGAACTGACCCCATTACTGGTCTTACTGGTCCAGAACTGGCCCCATTACTGGTCTTACTGGTCCCATTACTGGTCTTACTGGTCCAGAACTGGCCCCATTACTGGTCTTACTGGTCCAGAACTGGCCCCATTACTGGTCTTACTGGACCCATTATTGGTCTTACTGGTCCAGAACTGGCCCCATTACTGGTCTTACTGGTCCAGAACTGGCCCCATTACTGGTCTTACTGGCCCCATTGTTGGTCTTACTGGTCCAGAACTGGCCCCATTACTGGTCTTACTGGTCCAGAACTGGCCCCATTACTGGTCTTACTAGCCCCATTACTGGTCTTACTGGTCCAGAACTGACCCCATTACTGGTCTTACTGGTCCAGAATTGTCCCCATTACTGGTCTCACTGGCCCCATTACTGGTCTTACTGGTCCAGAACTGACCCCATTACTGGTCTTACTGGTCCAGAACTGGCCCCATTACTGGTCTTACTGGCCCCATTACTGGTCTTACTGGTCCAGAACTGGCCCCATTACTGGTCTTACTGGCCCCATTACTGGTCTTACTGGTCCCATTACTGGTCTTACTGGTCCAGAACTGGCCCCATTACTGGTCTTACTGGTCCCATTACTGGTCTTACTGGTCCAGAACTGGCCCCATTACTGGTCTTACTGGTCCAGAACTGGCCCCATTACTGGTCTTACTGGTCCAGAACTGGCCCCATTACTGGTCTTACTGGTCCAGAACTGGCCCCATTACTGGTCTTACTGGCCCCATTACTGGTCTTACTGGTCCAGAACTGGCCCCATTACTGGTCTCACTGGTCCCATTACTGGTCTTACTGGTCCAGAACTGGCCCCACTACTGGTCTTACTGGTCCAGAACTGGCCCCATTACTGGTCTTACTAGTCCAGAACTGGCCCCATTACTGGTCTTACTGGTCCAGAACTGACCCCATTACTGGTCTTACTGGTCCAGAACTGTCACTATGATATGCCAGCTTGTATTTTGGGCCAAACTCCACTGTTGTTTTGAAGTGAAAAGCAATATTCAGCTTATTAAGTGAAACAGGAATTAAAATAACTTTTGTTTTGAGGTTTTCATTATTGTATTTAACCATTTGTTTTAATCATAATCTCACTATTTTTATTGTTATTTTTTAATCAGATATTAACAGAAACTTAACAGGTTTGTTATATTTTTTCTATAGTAATTTCTATAGTAATTTCCAGAGTGCTTACATACAAGTTTGTGTTTTTATTACTACAATTTATTATTATTATTACTTTATTTTATTTTGCAGGTTGTTTGGATAATAGTCTATTCGGCATTATTCTTTGACTGACACATCCCATTTCCGAACTCCTTCCATCAACATGTCCAGATCAGAAGTTTTCCACAGGAGGCCATCCCATATCTGTAGCAAAGCCACGTAGAAAGTTTGACCTGGACAGTGTCATCTGTTAGTCGGTGGGAAAAATCCAGTCCCTCCCTCCACCATTCTGCTAGTCTTGGTGCAAGATGCTGTAGACCTTTTTCTATTGTTGATAAACAAACCGCGCCAAATGTAGCAAAACCTTCAAGTCTTTTTGACCGACGTTGTGACCAAATTCAACATTTTTGCAAACTTTCTATTTAAAGAAAATCCATCCCATCATTGGTTGGTTTGTTTCCAACAAATTTTGAACAACTTTTGAATATCAGTGTAACATTTTTACAAACTGTGATTATCTGGTTTTGCTTTGCTTTGATGGCTCCTTGTAGTTTCTCCATCTTGGTTGGCAAAAAAATTGGGCTGTGACGTTGCAAAAGAAAGGTCTATTATGCGGTTTCTTGTTACATGACCACCTCTCTTACATGACTCACCCATAGTGGGTGCTAGAGGGCGCTATCATTTTTCTGTTCTGTGCCGCTTAACAACTCTGGAGGAGCAGTTTGTGGACTAAGTCATGTTAGTGAACATAAATGAATAGCGCCCACAGGCCGTTTGTGGACTAAGTCAGGTTGGTGTGTACAGCGACCATAGGTGGTTTGGTAACGAGAAAGATCTTGCACCAAGACTACCTTTAACCAATCCTCCTAAAAATTCTACCTGAGCTCTAATCCTGGGGATTATAGATCCCCTTGCACGGACGTCACACATGGCTACAGTCTGCTCATGGTTCTCCCATTTTGGAAGTTAGACTGCATGTGAAGATATAGTGGCTTTCAATAAACACACATTTCAAAACGACCACCGGTGAAAATTTCACCAAATTCGGTGGTCAAAAAAAGGAAAGCGTTTCTTTGTTCAGTGAAGGATTTTGTGCACGTTTATATATCAGGCTTATTTAAGATGTGGCAATTGATATAAGCAACAGTGATTTTGAGGGTCTTGATCACATCAGGGCTAAAAATTAACACTGGACTGCTGGCCAGAGGCTAGTGATTTTACCGTTCGGCCAGTTAACGCACGACCAAACAAGTCCAGCAGTTTCGAGTTTTCCTTCTTTTTTTTAAACTAACAATACCTGTGTAAAATCTTTAATAAAATAAAGAGTCTGATAAATAGCTTTCAATTCTGTTGAGCATTGAAGTATACATGTACATACCCATATAGATATTCTCATTGTACGTTTGTTCAAGTAAAAACAGTGTACATGTTATACTGTTAGATTTATACATTCTGGTCCAGTGAACTACAAGCACTGTGGTCGTGTGGTTTTTCTCGTAACACTGAGCCCTGCACATGCTGTTCTTTTCAACTTTTTAAAGTTGTTTTCAGATGAAAAAGATTCTCTGAAGATTCGATACTGTTATGAACTTTATCATCGGTGCATCAAATTATAATATATATACTAAAAAAAACGGTGACTGCTCAGTATTCCGACACCCCTATGTTCCCACAACCCTATGTTCTTGTAGCGATTTAAATGGTGATTCTCCTAGTCCTTGGGTTCGTTGGTCTGTGCAGAATTATTAATTAGCAGGTTGAGTGACCACAAATAATAAGTTGACGAAAGACACAGATATTGGTTGATATAATGGTAATCTGATAACAAAGGTTATTCGGAGCTCCGCTTCTTTCAACGATCTCTCTCCAACTCCCTTCCATTTGTTACGTTTATTTTTTTCCCAATCTTTGTAATTAATTATTTTCTAAATCAAAATTATAATTATTGATAGGAGGAAATTAATCGTGCACGCACTCGCGCTTTGCTATCAGCTTGCGTGTGGTGGATTAATTTGCATGTCACTACATTCTGATGAACCCAAGTGATATACACGTTAGGGTTAGGGGTGTCGGAACATTGGTGTGTAACCAACAAAAAACATTCCCTCTCTCTCACTAGTTACAAATCTTATACTCTGTCTTTATATCTTAGCTAGAGTTACCTGTGAAGTTACCCTACTGGGCTAACATAGTTTCCTTTTGACTTATTGCACTTTTTGTTATTTTAACAAATTATTAGGGATGAGTGGTGCTAACATATAAAATAGTTGGGGGTAAATACAGTGGAAGAACACATTTATTTCCTCCTGTTTGCCACTTTTTTTCTTTTTTTTTCTTGTTCTTCTCGGTGATATATTTTTGCTCAGTCTTTTAAAATTTACCCACAATTTGTTGTTGCCTTTGTAGGGCAACCTTTCTGTGAAATTTGTGTGTATGTGTGGCCCTGAAACCAAGTGATTTAATGAACATTGTTCAAGTTGTTAATTTGATTAGAAACATTTTAGATGTATTTAAGATAACCACTCTTCACTGCCTACAAACAGCCCCGTGCTGAACAGAGCCAAAATCTCTTTTCGTACCTTTATTACGGTTGCCCTTAAAACCAAACTATTGCAGGATTGAAACAAGCTTTGAGGAAGACGCCCTTTGTTATTGGTCGTCAAATTTTGACTCGATATGAATTATCTTTAAAAAAAAAATGTATGGTGAATTTTGGTATGTGCTGTTTCGCAGTTATGCTTCACATGGAGGCCTGGAATTACACAGAAGCAACAGAGGCCATGGCCTCTGTTGCCCTGGTCTTGGCTCCCCTTCAAAAGTTTCCCATAGACTTCATGACTATACAGTGGAAGTACCCTTTTTCTAAAAGGAAAGTGGCCTTGCCCTCTCAAAGATGAAATTCCAGGCCTGTGCGTGTCCATTGTGTGCTGTTTTGAGAGCTTTCTTCAGAGCTGCAGTAATAAAGATGCAACTGTTTACCAAACATGTCCCTCATATCTTAAATCAAGTTCTCTAGCTGTCGACAAAAACCTTTGTGATATTGCACTTTCATGGATATAAATACAACTTAATTGTACAAAACTTAGTACTTCCTGTATGTTGTTCAATTTAACTCAATTTATCCAAACGTAATTTGTCTTTAAGTACTGTAAATAAATTTGAGGTTTAAAAAAAGTTTTGGAGAGATGGAACCGTTCAACTGTCAGTTTGTTTATAAAAAAATATTTATGTGAGTTGAGGCATTGTATGGTGAGATATCAATGTAGAGTTACATGTAGCTTGCGGGAACACCACGTGATAGTTTCTACTTTGTTGTGTAGACCGTAGCAGAACCTTTATGGGGGTGTCGTGGCCGAGCGGATAAGAGCACCGGACTGAAGCTCTGCTGTTTCTGATCAGAGTGTGGGTTCGAATCCCGGTTGTGACACTTGTGTCCTTGAGCAAGACACAAGACACTGTAATTGCTTTTCTCCACCCAGGAGTAAATGGGTACTTGTGAGGGCAGAGATGGTTCATGTGAATGATTAGTGTGGAGCGCGGTTACGCGCAGCAGCGGCTGTATACTCCCCAGGGAGCTGAGATGGTTTAAGGAATGAAATAAATGGCCCAGTGACCAGGGGTAGTAATGTCAGAAGCGCTTTGATACAGTACTGTGATAAAGCGCTATATAAAAACTGGTTATTATTATTATTATTATTAAGATGTCTGGTTTGTGTTTACATGCTCTGAATAGTCAGCCACACTTATGTATGGGGCAACTTGCAAGGGACCTCCTCTATCTTTACTGCTAAAAAATATTTATGTTTTATTAAAACAGAAAGCACGGTACATTTGTTTCATGATCATCCCTCTTGGGTAATTTATTAAAAGAATATTCTATTCTCTGTGAAAAATATGGGTTACATATTTCATAGAAACATCACACTTTAATCTAATACAAATGACAACTTTTACAATTGGACAAAGACAGGATTTAGGCTGAACAGTAAACTGAAACTTCAACTTCCCGACGAGAGAAAAAGAATTACATTTTTTTGTTCAATAAAATTAAAAGTGACATGAACTTTTCCAACCACCAGCATCTCCGAAGAGAGCATTGGCGAGGAAAAAAAATAAAATCATGAATATAATTTTAACAGTTGTAGGTAAAATTAACCTGAATCATGTAAATGTTTTTCTTTGAATAATTTTTTGCTCTTCTGCTACAATTTTATTGTTTAGTTTTAAGTTTACATTTTTCAGCACTTTGGGGGTAGTCTCTACATAAGATGCTCTATAAATTGCATTATTATTATTATCATAAAATATACCCCTAAAAAAACAGGAAGATTTAAAGCATTTAAAGCAAAAATTTAAAGGTCAGCCCCAATTTCATATATAGTTCTCAGCCAAAATGCATTGAGGTTTTTATGGTTGAAAAAATTAAATTAGCTGTTGAAAACTGCTTACCAACCACAGAAACCTGTTGCATAAATGCAAACAAATTGCTAGTGGCCTCACGTTTTGACCCTAGCAGAGTCTTTCTCAAAGGCTAAAAAGAGAGCCTTTGAATCTGCTAGGGTCGCAAACGTGAGACCATTAACGCTTTGTATAGGTTTTATGGTAAATGGATCCAGAATTGGCGAGTCAATTTTGATCAATTTTATGAACAGACTACAAGTCTCAGTATTTCCTTGAAAAATAGGCACAACTTGTTTTTTCCTACACACTTTTTAAGATTCACACACACATAAACACATTGATTTTTAAGTTACAGATCAACGATTATTTTTTTTACAGAATTATGAAACAATCTCCACCCAAAAAAAAGTTGTTAAAAACTCCTTCCCATCTGCTATGTCGTTACATACTCAGTAAAATCTAGAGTATTAATTAATTAAACAATAAATTAATAAAAACATAAATACTGTTATTATCAATATTGAATAAGCATGTTTAGTAACACTGTACAGGTATTAAACAAGTACCAGTGTAAAACATGTATAAAATTGAATATTATATATGTAAATAATAAAAAGATGACAACAAATTCTCAAAGTCTTCAAGATGGGTCAGATTTAAAACGAGGGTTTCACCAAGGCCTTGGTGAAACTGAACAAGGTAAAACGGGTATAATTACAAACCCCATTGATGACTTTAGTTTCAAACAACAGGATTATTTTTGTTTAGCATTTAAATAAACCACAAGGGAAACTGACCTGGTAATTATGAGTCAATTTTTTTGGGGGGGTGAACAAAGAAAAATTGACTAGAGTGGTATTTGAACCCGCAACTTCCGGGTTTACAAAAAAAACTGGATTTTTATTTTTTGTTTCCATTTATCTAGCAGACACAAACAATTCAAGTTCAACTCGAAACTCCAAGGACTATAGATCATGCAACCAGTGACATCACATGTTTACAAAAGAGCCACAGAGCCTGGACTTCCTGCAGGCACAATTTGTACACAGCCCAATGGAAGAAAACACAAAATCTTACACTGCATGGAGAACTAACTGTCTGATTTTTATCAGAAAACTTGTTCAGCTGTTATTTTTATAACTCTCTAAGTGGAAATGTTGACACAAAATATCAATTTTCATATGACCAGTGTAGTATCTCACCCCTGCCAGAAAGGCCCTGGAATGTACAAGGTCACTCTTTTTGTAAACAATGATTACCTGGTCTATACTTTCTGTATACATGATTCAAACCGTCTCGTGCCTTCATTAAAATGTTTCAAATGGACAACATTTTGGTATTTGCAAACACAAAATTTCACATTCGGAAATGGGACAATCTTTTACAAAAAGAGAACTAACTTATGTTGACCTTGAAGGTTTTTGAAGTTATTGTTTAACTTATGCTGGTTCAAATGCTCTGTCTTTCCCTTGTAATAACGCTTCGAATACACTTAAAGACAAGACAAAAGACAAAAATAGATTTACAGACAACCTTTACCATGGTGTGTGGCCATCGCTCTTCGTATCACAAATGTAAGCAAACTAAAAGATTGGAAAGGGAAAAATACAGGTCTGAAGCTTGATCTTTTCAAAGGGCACTTCCATTGGAAAATCTTAACGTTTACGGGAAACTTCTGAAGGGGCACCAAGGCCAAGACCAGGTCAACAGAGGCCATGGCCTCCATGTCAATCCAGGCCTGAAAATAACCAGACCCCCCCTTTGATGCAAATTGTTAGGCGAGTTGTGTTCAATATTACTATTGCACAAAGAAGAAAGTGACAAATGTAATTAGTCGCAGTATGATATGGCTCATAACTTAAATACATGTACATCTTAATGTGCGTATTCAAAAGCAAATGTGTCACCTGAGTTTACGCGTGAATGAAGAGATGATATGGCATAAATCAAACTTGGATCAGTCAACTTCGTCGCAGATATCCTGGATGATGTCATTGAAGGCATTCAGTCTATCTACATAAACATGATGGCCAGCTGCCTTTAGAATCTACAAAAGAAAGCAGAAAGCTACACTCATTTACAAACTCTTGGGAGATCGCGTTGGAGGGATGAAACGACTTAGAGCATTGTCAGTGTAGATTTATTTTCACCAGCTGGGTTAGTGTGTTCTGTAATGTATACATTCAGCTCGGAAATGAATGTATTTTTTTTATTATTAAACATGGTTTAAGTTCAGAATAGACCTTCTTGATTTTTCTTCGTCTTTTAAGCAATAGTCTCAAGGCTTTTTGACAAATCTCCATGTTGGACACTGGTCCGATCCGTGTAAGTTTGACTGACCTTTTCACACTACAACCTTTCAATCCGGCGCTGACCCGTGTAGAGCACTCGATCCGTGTCAAAACCAACCCTGGTCAGGAGGTGGGTTGAGAGCTCTCGATACGTGTCGAAAGTTCCAACACGGGTTGAAAGCTCCAAGGTTAGTGTGAACACTCCAAGGTTCATTTTCGATCCCCAGTAATGCAATATGGGAGTTTTCCCCTTAGATCCATGTAGGACCCTAGCAGTGTGAAACGATCGCACAATACACAGGTCGAAAGTTACACATGTAACCCACAAACTGATTTCGCGCAGAGCTAGTGTGAAAGCAGAGCAGATTTTGAACCGTGTTGAAATTTTTACAGAGTCGACACGGAGTTGACCCGTGTAGATTTCAAACACGGATCGGACATTGGTAGTGTATAAAAGGCCTGAAGTTCAGCAGGGCCCAATTTCATGGCTCTGCTTACCGCAGAATTCTGCGCTTACGCCCTGCCATGGTCCATAGGAGTACGTGCTTTACAGGGCGCCGTGAGCGCAGAATTATTTGGTAAGCAGCGCCATGAAATTGGGCCCAGGTCTAGTGTGATTAACTGAGAACTGTACAAGAAACTTACATGGACCTTGGTGTATGCATCTTTCCTTTTATACTTCAACGCTTGTCCTGCATCACTGTTCATCCAAGATTCTTCACCATAGATTGCTGTGACGGGGACATTCTTAGATAGTTGCTCTACCCGTCTCAGCATGGGGTTAACTGCCCAGCCCAACATCTGCGACATAGATTTGAAGGCCATTTCACCACTAAAAAAAAAATCAACCAATCCAAATTGATAAATTGCTTGATTGATATGTATGTAAAAAGAGCATCAGTTTTTTTTTGCATCAGGGATAAAGAATATTATTTGTGTTTTTACCCATACACCGATGTTTGTTAAGCACTGTATACTCAGTACTTTCCCAAAGTCCTATGAAAAAAATCCACAGGCATATTCCTCTGGTGGGATTCAAACCCTCGACCCCCGCCATTCTAGAGCAGATGTCTTACCAACTAGACTACCGAGATTGCCCGGCAGCTAGAGGCAGTTTAAATCCTATTAGCAATGGGTACCGCAACAATTATTATAGATGTTAATTTTGAATTTTTTTTTTTAAACATCTATTATAATTGTTGCAGTACCCGCTGCTAATAGGATTCGAACTGCCCATTCATTTATAGAACCTTGTAATGGTTTACAAGGTGCAGTGGTGCAACCTGCAGCCAACCATACCTGAAAACGCTGGGGCCAACCCCTTCTCTCAACGACAATGGATTATTTTATGTGCATTACACAACACACGGGACCTACGGCTTTACGTCCCATCCAAAGGACAAAACATTAATGGTTAAGTGTCTTGCTTAAGGACACAAGTGTCACGACTGGGACTCGAATCCACACTCTGCTGATCAGAAACACCAGAGCTTGAGTCCAGTGCACTTGACCACTCGGCCACAACATGCCCTAGTATGTCAGGGATGTAACTTAAATTCAGTTCTCCACAGGCATGTGAGAACACATTTTTGGCAAAGAGGCTGGGTACTGGGTGCTGGGTTGCAGCTTGTGCCAATGTCACAAATGTTAGACATGAAGACCATGGCGCCAAAAGAGTGGGCATTTTACATCTTTTTCTATTGTGTTATAATTTCTTCTTGATGAAGTAACAAGTGGTTTTTCATGATAGAATGGGCATTTATATGTTTGAAAAGTGGTTGGGGGGTTGCTGTAGTGTATTCCAGCACACCCATCCAAAAAGTTGGGGGTGCTGCAGTACCCACAGCACACCCGTTGTCGCGGGCCGGTTTCTCCACCAGGACAAGCAGACATTTACCGTACCTTGGCTCTTGTGCATTGCAGTGGTATATGTAGGTGCAGATGCGATCATCATCACAAAGCTGGATGAATTTTTTGCCCAGATCTCCACGAACTCGCTTGAGGAGACGGGGACCTGAAGAATAAGATTAAGTTTGAACTGAATCCTTTAAGATCCGTTTCATGCTAGTCAGATACTCAAATGTTTCAAAGTTCATCAACAACTTTTGGAGTACACGTACATTAAATGATCACCCTTGTCAGGTAAACCATTTGTTATTACTCAGGGATGAGATAAGAAGAGTACGAAAATTCCTGACAACGGCCCGCAGGCCTGGGCTCCCCCTTATTCTAGACCCAGAAGCTCACAGATGTTACAATTCAGGAGGTTTACAGACTCTGTGTATCACCAGAAATACAAAAACTACAGGTTTGGACACACTGTGGACTATTTCTTTCTCCTTTTGGTGATTGCTTAGAAAATCCTGAAATCAGGAAAAATCCTGAGAAATCACACGCATGTTACTACATCAATGCATCATACATGCATTACTTTACATTTCACAACAAGTCCGATCTCACCTTTTGCTATTATCACATAAAAATGATTTCTTGCTTCCAATAAATGCATCTCTTACCATGTACAAGCATGTATGCATGACGACATACCAACTGCATGATGACTGAATATTATTTCAAAAAAGGCTTTTAAAGTTGAGAAATGTCTGCAATAAACGTCTGGGTCCAATTTCATGACGACACTTCCCACAGAATTCTTCGCTTACCGTACCCTCATATCTAGACAATCTTGTAGAACATTATCGCCCCACTCGTGGTGGATTGAGATCATCACACAATAAGGCCTTCAAAATGGGGAGACAGAACATTTATGAATTCAGCGCCCAAACTGTGGAACTCTTTACCCATTGATATAAGGACATCAAACAGCATGTCTGTTTTCAAGACTCTGTTGAAGACATGTTCAAGGAAGCTTTCGACCGAGGCTTGAGGGTGGCGTGCTGTTTTCCCTATTTGCCTTTTGCTCATCTGCCCCATCTTACATTATGTATTGATTTGTTTAATGTACTATGGTTTATATTTCTTTGTACGAGATACTAAGAGCGCCGTGACCGCCTTTTTGTAGGATACTGGCGCTATATAATTTGCCATTATTGTTATCATTATTAAAGCAGACGTTCTGTGGGCCTTAAGCGCAGAATTCTGTGGTAAGCGGCACTATGAAGATGGGCCCAGGGCTATTTTTTTTAATGTGCTTACCCAAAGGACCAGCAGCCCGTATGCTGGAGAGTGGATTGAATGCTGTTGCCACTGCCCCGATAGCCCTCACCCACAGTGGGAACTGAAGCTCTTCTGCTGGGGGCTTTTCATTAAAACCCCATGGGTCAGCCAACACCAGATGTTTGACCCTCTCAGGATGTTGGATGCTGTAGGAGTACGTCAAGTACCCGCCGAGGCTGTGTCCCACCAGCACCATTTTCTCAATGCCGACTTTGCTCCTCCAGCTTTCCATTGCATCGATGAATTCTTTCTCTGCTAGTTCAGGATCATTTGGCATCTTCGGTCTGGAACTGCGACCGAATCCGAGCATGTCAAAGGCATAGAGGGGCTGTTTTTCTGACAAGGCATCAAGGTTGAGGGACCACAAGGCGACTCCGCTACCGAACCCGTGGACCAGGACAATGGGTGTTTTGCCTGAAGCCTGGCTGGGATTCAGTTTGATGGTCCATAGTTTATTCTCGTCGGTTATTTGCACAAATTTACCCTCATATTTAGTTTTGATACCTAAAAGCAAAAGAAATCAATTATTTAAAAGTATTTTTAAAAGACAAATATCACAACATATATATTAGTATACTGATAGATTTGGCATACTTACTTTAAAATACATTTTTGCTAGTAAACTTTAAAGATAAAAAAGCAACAGGCCCTATACCAAATCGAAACAATATAAAAGTAGGATTTTTTCCAGATGACTTTTTATTTATGATATGAAACATGAAACTTGATTAAATAAAACGTGTACAACAAAATGCAGTACTTATTAAATATAAATTATAGATGTTTGTGGGAGGGGGGGGGGTAGACTCGATTTCAAATCTGAGATTGCGGTTATTTTCAGGGATGAGAGTGGATAAAAATGAAAAATCCACGAAACACCAGTGGCTACCAACCACGCCATAACCTGTATCAATTGCAGAATTCTGTGCTTCCACGCAGATGGGGCAAGCACCTTGGTGTAGTCAAAATACAATACATGTACTGTGTTAAGGCTTTACATGGGCCTGGATGTATGTAAATGACATTATTTTTTTATTCTTTTTAAGTAACAAAAAGTTTTTGAAAAAATCTGGAAATCCGGAAAAATCTCATCCCTGTATATTTGTCTGCATGAGCCACGCAAAGCGTCGTTTGCCTGTTCGAAGATCGAAGGTTAATGTCGGAGGGTATTCCACAAGAGGGCTTTTCAGGCAGTTCTGTGTTGGCTATCGGACAGACCAACCTCCTCAAAAAACAGGGTCACAGATTTTGAACCAAATCGTGGGAGGGGGGGGGGAGAGGTGGGGCTAGAGTGTTTATGTTTTAAAGAAACTCTTTCTGCAGACTTGCAAGCGAAGAAAGAAAACAGGCTCACATGATAGAATACTTTCTTCCACTTTCTGAAGTAACCTTGCAGAAGTTGGACGCCATCTCCACCATGTCCTGTCACTAAACCATCCAGTGCAAAAACAAATTCACCAAAAACATTGTGGTCAATCTTCACACTAAATTATCACACTTCTGTTTCAACTGATGAATATAATTTTATCAAATTTATAATTTTATCCAATAATCAACTGAGAACGTGTTTTTACAGCCACCATCTGATGTATTATTCATATAAGTTCATCAACTTCTTTTGTTCATAAATAAGAATGGTATTTTGATGGAGAAATTCATGTTGGATAGAAACAAAATATTATTTTCTATTCCTATCCTACGTTTTTTTGTCTGGAGCAATGGATTTTTTTTATGGATTTTTAAAGAATTTTATTATTGGCTGCAGTGATTCTTGAACAAGGAAAGTTACTCACTGTACTTTATACCAGTCATCCAGCCCCCAAGAAAAGTCACCCCCTAGTAAAGTTGCCCCCTGCACAGTCACCCCCTGCAAAGTCCCCCCCCAGCTCCAAAATATTTGTCAAACAGATTTTATTTCATAATATTGTGTTTTTAACTTGATCACTGATGTGTTTTAATAACGTTTTTATTTTCTGCATGTTTTAAATATAAAATTACACATTGTTGTTTTGAAAAATTTTCCACTTTTTTCTCACAAGACATGTTTATAAGTTCACTTGTACTACTACACTAGTAAATTATGAAGAAAATAATTAGATTTTTCTGAAGGAAAATTGCTTATTTTATTACGTGATTCTGAATTGTTACATAAATTTAAACATGGGGCAGGCAGGAAAGAATGATAAACTACTGAAGTACATGCATACTCATGCGCATCGAAAAAGAGTCAGGGGTTTACTTGTCATATGCTTGTTGGGGGCGACTTTCATGACTTTGCAAGGGGCAACTTTGTTGGGGCGACTTTGCTGAACGGGAGGGCGATCAGATGACTAGCATCCCTCACAACAAATGATTTTCTTTTAATGACCATGCATAATGCAATTGCAAAAGTAGTTGCGATAATCGTAACCCCTCCATCCTCCCGACGGTCGGAGACCGGAGGCAGGATGGAGGGTTACGATTATCGCAACTATTGCAAAAACGGCAAGCAAATTAATGAGAAAAAGAAATTGAAAACAAACCTGTCATTATTGTTTGAAATATCTTGGTCAGAAGACCCTATCGGTTGCGAGTCAATTTCTCCCTCGGCGAATGACATAGCCGTTGTCATTTTACAATCTACACTCCTTAAGTTATAAACACAACAGCGCAGCTCACAAAACGATTTTTTTAAACATTTGTGATAAAACATGGAGGTAAAAAAAAAACATCACCATCCAGATTGTCGTTTACTCGGTTGTAGATTTACTACCAAATGATTGATAAGTCAGCTGACACTTCACTCACAACAATCACAGTGTTCCTTCCCTTTCAGATCGTACTCGAATATGGCCAAATGTCATGAATGTAGGCCTACATGTACTATTTGATGATCATAAATATTAAGAGCCCGTGATTCAGCGATTTTTGTTTACACTGTCAGTGACACAGTCACAGTCAGCTGTACTGCCATCATACACACGTAAATGATGTAACACCCAGTGCATTGGGGATTACACAGCAAAATATCGGTATGTTGTGTTGTGTACAAAACACCCAGGTCTTTTGTTGGTCTTTTGCTGTGTCAGGTAAGCAGATGGAAAGGCCCAAATACTGGGTACCAATCTATAAAGTTTGAAATGTTATCAAAAAACATTGAGGGCGCTATGCGCGCTATTGACTCAGGGCCGTAATCAAGCACCATTGCCTCGTGAATTTTTGAACCCACAACTCACAGTCATGGGAAGACCTGTGTAAATTTGGTTCAATCCGTCAGGAGAAAATGGTGAAAAGCCGTGCACACTTTTCAGCATGTAGGCCTAAACAATTTCGATTATTACCACCGAAAAGTTCAAACCGGGGTCTTCAAATTCTGTTTTCTCTCGACGTTGACAATATTTCAGACAGATATTAAAATGGAAGATCGGTACTGGTATGAACTTCATAATCTGTAAGACAGTAAAACTGATACTAATATAATTTTGTTTTTGTGGATACCAATCCTGTATTCTACTTGTAAACATAACTAATAACCACATTCTTAAAAAAAAAGGGGGGGACCAAGAGCCTGATTGATTGTCACATAATTATTTGATATTCACAGCATTACAAATAAGTATAACCATCACTGAAACAAAGAACCGGAATGTAAAAAAAAAAAAAAAAGGGGTGGGGACCACCATACCACCGAGCAATCTTTGTCACGAACAGGTCGACGTGAATGACGCAATCTTGACTATTATTAGTGGCGCGTTTGGCAAAAGAACTGTGTGTTTAGCTAGAACGTTTTGATCGGACTGGCGCTAATAATTTGTGTTGTAGAATGCACGGCATGCAACCGCTGTTAGAAAAATAAGATAACAACTATGATTTACGCTCAGTACCCGAAACTGTTTCTCTTTTTTCTTCATATTTAAGAGGTGGCAAAAAGCCTGTGTTGTTTAGCTTTGCCCCGTGGGAGAATGAGAACCAGCATTGAGATTCGTTTTTTTTTCTCCAGTTACTGTTTCTCCGTAGAGTGGTTACTCTGACTTATCTTTGTCCCCACCCCTCTCCCACCGGCGGGTTAAAAGCTGCGTCAACAGGGTTTATGTGTCTTCACATAATGTTTCGGATAGCGCCCCTTTGGATATTCTTATTTGCCGACTACACAGTGGCGTAGCTAAGGGGGGACGGGGTGCCCCCAGTAGATGTCCGCCCCCCTGCCCCATTTGAAATCTGAACTTTTGCGATTAAAATTGACCAGAGTAAATTACATTTTGTGAGCTTTTTTTCAATGTTTTTTTGCAAACTATTTGGTGACACGCAGACAGTATTTGTTTTTACCTCCATGTCAGATTATGTTATAAAAACAGTTAAAACGGCATAACAAGAGCGCCGAATGGAAAACGAGCCTATTTAGGAAAAAGTGAATTTTTTTAATTGGCCAGAAGTTGGTGAAAGTGCCCCTCTAAAATAAACTGGTGCACCCATTGTGTCCCCTAAAATTTTACCCCAGTTTTGCCGCTGCGACTATAGTATACAAACCGAATGATTTCTTGATCAAATGTTAAATTTATTATTATTTAAATTTTGTTAAATAGTATTAAAAAATGTTAATTCATGTTGATATTTTTGTTTATGATGTGTAATATTTTGCGGTAGCTGTAAGTTAGGGGGTTCACGGCGAGTTTGTCGGATGGAAACAATTTTCTTTTTTACAAATGGGGCCTTTTCGTTTTATTCTAACCTAGCTGGCACACTAGTTGTGAACTTGACCGACTGGCACGGTTAAATACTTGAAAGAAGTCTAACTATCGTATTCGTATGATCAAGATAAAGTGTATGCTTGAGTCATATCCAACTTGAATGAGTTTGAGGTCTAGAGGTCAATGTAATTCCCACATTACGACGCCCTCACCCCCTTCAGCTGGTGGACACATTTTAATTGCCCTTTTCGAAACAACGAATTTGACTTTGGCTCCGGGTTGAGACTCCGTACCGTTTGTTTGAAGTCCTTCACACAAAACGCATTTCCAAGGTTACTGACGTAGCTCAAGCCTCCTCCGGAGCCTAAGCCGAAGCCGTAGTTTCGAAAAGGGCCTTCTGACGTCACACTACCAGTGGGTAGGCGGCATGCATAGCAGCCGGCATTTTGTTGCTTGCGCAATGACGCAACACTTGAGGCTAGGCAGGGTAGCCGGCCATACCGTACCGCAGCAGCAGCTCCGTCTCCGTGCACATGCATATGACATAACCATTGTGTAGGATTTCTAACGCCAAAAATTGAAGTTTACTTTACAGTTGAAAGTCAAAATATTTTGAAATACATTCTTTAGAGTAAGGTTAGCCTTAAGTTAATTATCATGAAAATTTGGAGTACAGAACACGTGTTTCAGTAAGTATACATTTTGTTAGATCTATTCGTAATCGTATTCGTAATCGTAGCACTAGCATTTTGCGGATTTTGTGTGTGTTGCATGACCGGTCTTCTCTCGATGACTGGCCATCGACGAATCACGGCACTAAATACACCATTCATTAAGTTTCACCATGGAGCTTCATGGTTTATCAAAAGCAATCTTCATCTTGCAGTCTTCATCATAGGACCTTGCTCTATGATTGTGCCTATGTTGTTTATGGTCGGGAAAAGGTTGTTCGTTGTTCATAACTGCCTCAACTATGAATTAGGCCTTGCCTTTTACACCGTGTAGATCTATCTACATCATACATGCCATGTGATCACATTCTACATCATGGAGGTAGAAACTAGAAGTATTAGAATTGAAAATAATTTATAAAAAACTATGTTACACTTCAATTCAAGGCAGTGGATATTACAAGAGGAGTATTCTTATTTTTTGTGATGAAAAAAAAACTTGAAAAATGGCTTTAGGATTAGATCGCAGAACGTGTCGAACACCATTGTTTTCTCTGTGTGCCATGGCATCAGGATGTGGCAGAAACCTTGGTAATTTAGTGTTGGCTACTCGTGTACGCTTCAAAATAAAAGAGCACTATACGATTTCCGGCTTAATAATACTGTTAACTAAAACTAAAAGAAATCCTGATCAGGTAAAATATCCACTATCTTTCTTTATTCATTGTCAAAAATCCTTGCCACACTAGTACAGTAGTGGGGCTATCTATCTTCTTGGCAACCAATGTGGAGGAAAAACTCGGTAATTTTATACGTTACATAATCTCCGCTACTTGTGTACATGTATGTGTTAGGCCCCTACTAAATAAAAGCCGGTTCCGGCAAAATATTCACTACCTTTGTGACCAGCACACCGTAGTGAAAGAGTTAAAAAGCTCTAACTTTAGCCTAAAAAAATGAAAATAACTCATGATTGTGTCCGGTATGGTTTGGAAAAATTCATGATTGATTTTCACCTTAAATCTTTGCAAAATGGCTTTCAAACAAAGCGGTTAACAGGCATGGTTTTTCAAGACTTTTCCTGATTTCAGGATTTTCTCAAAATCTCCTTGAGCCTTCAGATTTTCTCGAAAGAAGTGAAGCAGTCACCAAATGCAGAAAGAAATAGTCCACATTGTGTCCAAATCTGTAGCTTTGTATTTTTGGTGATGCATAAAAATGGGTCTGTAAACCTCCTGAATTGTATCATCTGGGAGTGGGAGGTTCTGGGGGAACCCAGACCCGCAAGCTACTTTCAGTCGCAATCTCATCCCTGGGTTAAGTATGCAGCAGGATATGACTGCACGTTCTCCATAAAATTACATCAAAAGATTATTTCTGTTCCAGTCTACCAGGCTACTAATTCTAAAGTTTGTCCACAGTCCACTTTTCATTTGTTAAAAGTTAACCTTGCGTTGGTTTCTTCTTGCAGCCATCCGTGGGAGACGGTTGCTAAGGCCGCATGGAGGAAGTACCCTAATCCAATGAATACAAGCGTAGTAGGTGTTGATGTTGTCGAGAGAAGGGTAGAACCATCAGGGAAACTATACAGCCATAGAATACTCACAACCAAATGGGGTGTACCCGGCTGGGTAGTCAGAGTAAGTCAATAGAGTTCAAGATTTTTGCCCCAAAATTGAAGTCCAAATGGACCAATTTGTGTCATTTAGCCCCGCAGGCCGTAGGCTGTAGCGAGGTGCCTAGCAACAGAGGTCACTCGGGTGATGCCTACAACATGTGTGCATCCACACACACATATAAAGCACCTGGCTGTATTACCCCAAAAGCAGCAGCAAGTTAACAGTTAAACATGCATTGAAGCAAAGGATGCCCATAGCAACACCCTTAGCAACATCTGCAGCCGCGAAATTCAGACTCGACTTCTAATCTTGGTCGTGCCATGTTGGGAGTCAATGTCACTGTGTTTTACACCTGTATACAGTATATTGCGCATTTTAGGTGACGCAGCGTTTACACTTATACCTATTGACTCCCAAAATGGTGAGCGGGGGGCAGTCGCTGCGTGTGACGTGTGTGCAATGTCAATAAAAGACGTTCCTGCGGCATGAAATGAAGTCCTGCAAGACCAAGGGCAACACATAAGTAATAAGTTATTAACTTTCAAATGAGATATCGATTAATAATGAGTAATTAATAAAGAAATGTTTTTTTGTGTGTGGAGCACAATAAATAAACTCCGAGCGCTGCCTGCTCATTTTCAGCCGGGTGCCTTGCGACACAGAAAAAATGTTGTAATATAGCTGACTTCTGGGTACCAGCAGCGGGCATGGCCGTCGAACACATTTTCTTGTAGGGTGGTTGGCCAGGACAATTGTTCCAAAAACAACATTTTTAAGGTCAACACGCCATTTATTAATTTTCTTTGTAATAACATATACATACTCTTTTAAATTTCGTTCACTGGAACCAATAAATTTTCAAGCAGAAATCACAGGAGCACAGAGCATACATCTTTAAACTGTCAAATTATTGGGATACCAGAATACCAGCCTTGTTTTTACTTAATCGCCCCAGGTCAATTTTTTTGATAATTGTCAAAGTTGACTATTTTTAAGTCTTTGAATTTTGTTGTTGATTTCAGTTTTTAGGTTTGAATCCAACATGCTATGTAAGTGAACACTCTGTAGTACATGCCGATGAAAGAACACTACGCCTTAAATCTAAAAATGTAAGTTGTATACAACTCTAAATTCTTTATTTCTATGCTACCGGTGCCCTGGCTTTCTCCATTACATCTGTGCCTTTGATGATACAGGCATGGAATTTGGCACACAGTCAGAGTATATCATGAAAAACATATTTGGACGTTGAAAAAAATATAGATAGAATAACCAGCAACGGCAGCCATTTTGAAAATTTTGAAAATTGCTTGTTATTCTAGGTGTGGTTTTTGTCTGAATTATACTGATTAGACGAGATGATTTTTTTTTAGTGTTAAGAATGGTCTGTGGGGTTTAAAAATTGCAAAACAGTTTTATGGAATTTAGTCAAAAAGTAAATACATTAGACACTCCCATCCCAAACATTTTGAATGACTTTTAATTTGTTTCCTCTGATCTCTTCTAGATAACTCTAAATAGCTACGTATCCATTGATGAAGAACTTGTATATAGACCTCATCCAACTATAACAAATGCGTAAGTAACAACGTTTGACACTGTTAAGTACGAAATCTACAGCTGTTTTTTAACCTTCACCTCTTTTACCCCAAATCCATACGCGCTGGTTTTGTGCCAGATTTTGGTGGAAACAAACCTGAGAATGGGGACTTTGCCCTCATTGCTGTCGTCTGTGGAACACGAAATAGTGTACCCTCAGCATGCCTCGGCTGTGCCGTAATGCGTTCTGTTACCATCGCTGTGAATGCGTATCGTAGTAGAAGTGCATGGAACGGCATGAACACATGCAGCGTGATCGCGCCACGCTTGTTCATGATTGCATTGGACATGGTCACGCTAAAGCTGCGGATCACGCATAGAAAACATGTCATATTTTCCAGGCGTGTTATTTTGATAAGCTGTCAACCGTTCGATTTCTGCAAATGTCAGGTTTTTTGAGGGTGCACTCTATGAGATGCCATCAGGAACGACATGGTTACACCGGGGTGGGGGGTATAAGAAGTCCCTGATTGCTAGTTTATTTCCTCTGGTGGAGCAGCAAAACCAACCACACTTAGTAAGAGGCCACTTGTTTCCCAGACTCTGTTAATGTTGCTGGGAGCTTCTTGTGGCAGAAAGGAAGTTTGTAGTGGGAGTGCCTAGAGACTTTTTAGTGATAGTTGTCAAGTTTATGGCAGTATGTCTCTCTGTAGTTTTATTTGTTTAGGTTCTAAAGAAACCCAATGACTGCACTACACGTAGACTGTCCAGAACCAGTGTTGATTTTTTTGTTGCAAAGACACTTAAAGGATGTTTTACATCGCTGTTTTCTTTTTCTTTGTTCACTCAATAACAGAACGTTACTAACGCAAGAAGCTATCGTCACTGTCAATGGTTTTAGTCTTGGTAGTCATCTAGAAGGAATGGTTACAAACACAATATCATCCAAATCTGCCTCAGTAAGTTCAATTTCTCCTTTAAAAGTGTCATTTTCTCCTTCCTTCAGTCCTCTATCCCCCCCCCCCCCCCCCCCCCCCCCACCGGCCCACCACCACCAACCCTCCTGGTGAAAGTTCTGACTATTTTCTTGCAGATGTTGTTTATGTTGTGTTGAAACAATGTAGCAATTGATTTGTACAATTACATGTAGATGGTTGTCATAATTTTGTCAATCTTTGTCTTATTCCCCGTACACGGTCACAATATTGAATACTATTGTTTACTGTATAATGCAAGTGCCAGACTATACGTATTTCATGTAGCCCCAGATTTCAGTAGCTTCCTTGTTGTGAATATTTAACACTATGTTTAAAGACAATGTAACTTAAGATGTGACGTAAAAGAGCCACCACAGAGCTTGTACACAAGTCAATAGTCAAGAAAGTATAAAATCTTGCATATTTTGGAGACCCCACTGTTTGAGATTTCGTCACAAATCAAAACTTCTTCAGCCATTATTTTTACAATTCTTGATGTTATATAGTAATTACAACGAAAGAACAGAAAATTACTCATATGATCAATGTAGTATCTTTCCTGTCAGTAAATGGTCTTGGAATGTACAAAGTCACTCTTTTTTGTAAACAAGGTGATAATGTCTATTGACCTTTATCTTGAAGCGCAGCGCACTTACTTTCGCCTATCCAGTCCTCCATTTTGGGAATCAAAATGTGCACAAAGGAATTGACTCCCAAAATGGTGGACATGGTAAAGGTGCATTGTGCGGAGGTGCGTTCTGCTTCTTGCAAGAGGTCAGTAGCATGTAACGTGTTAAACGCTGGTCATTTCAGTGTCTCACACATGGGTCATCGTCGTGTGCCCGGTAAAAGGGCGTAAGGTGTTACGCCCTTTTACCGGGCACATGAAGTATTTCGTCCCAGTATTTAAAGGACGTAAGCAATCAAATGGTACCTGACATGAAAGATATATGGCATTATTGTTACATTTTTGTTGCTTGAATTAACCCCAAAGACATGTTTTCCCATTCCCATGCAGAATTTAACCTTCCCATAATATCTTTTGAACGGTAAAAAATTGTTCAAACTTTCCTGCTTAGTTTTCTTGAAACACAAAGTTTAACATTATTTGCTTACGCCCTTTACCAGGAACTTGTCGTTACGTCCTTTTACCGGGCACACAACGTCATGTGTAATATAGTCATGTGCATTTTTGTTATTTTAAGGATGGTGGTGTCCTTTGCATATTTACCTTTATGTATCTTTTTACAATTTGTTTTATTAGTTATTTTAAATGGCTGTTTATTTATCTTTATTCTTCATATTTATCAAGAGTCAAATATGCTGTTTGTAACAAATTTTCTTGTGTATTTGTTTTTTGTTCTTTTATTATTCTGTAAATGTAAATTTACTATTAACTGCTGTTTAATATACTTTTATTTCTTTCAATTTTGAGGTTAAAATCTAGAGCCAGTATTTTGACATAAGATTTAGATCTTTAAGTTCTTATTTGTTCTTGCACTGTGCTATGTGACATAATACAAGTCCAGAGTGCAGGTGTAATGAACACAGTCCATCAATAACGACTCAATTCTTGACATCTCACAGGGTCGCGAAGCAATGGAATGGGTCATCCAGTCAATCAACCAAGAAATGAAGGACTTGGCCTCTCAGGTGAACAAGAGTATGGAGGGTATCAAGCACAGCATGGAGACACTAAACTACGACTAAATCACCCAGGAGCTCACCCTCGTCTGAGAACGTCTCACCCCTCATCTACATGTGTGATTTGCCTTACCTGTATGGGCTCTATTCACCTGACGTCATCATCACATAAATCTTGGTTGCGCCATGTTGGAAGTCAATGGCCCTGTGTGCTGTACAGTGTGGAGCGCAATTTTAAGGCGACACAGCGTTTACCCGTATACATTTTGACTTCCAAATTGGTGAGCGTGGCACGGTCGTGGCGTGTGACGTGTTTGAACAACTCGTTCTCAAGGGACTAAGCTACGATTTTGAGGGTATTTTCAGCAGAGAAACATTCAAGTTTGTTGAGGAATGTTTCGAGTTCCTTACCCGTGTGTGTGAATCTTGAAATAGGTGCTTCAATGATATCTGATAATGTTGTGATCCTTAGGTCTTGCAGATTTTCTGTGACCTGTTAGGTTGGTTTAGGGAGGGAGGTTGGTTTTGGGAGGGGGGCGCTGTTTGGTTGGTATATGGGTGGGAAGAAGAAGGGGTTGGGGTTAGAAGCAACAATCTTTAACATAGAGTTTATGGTGCTTTAGGCAGTCGTATTTTGCCAAATGATTTTTTGTTTTTTCCCCCACTGTGGCCTTGGCTGTCTTGTTCCCTAAGAGTCTACTGAAGAGCACTGTGACGTCACTGACCAACATCAAAGGATTCAGACCATTTAGGACACAAGCCTCATTATAGGGCTGCTGTACGGTGTTGTGTAAACAAAAAGGAGGTGGTTGCTAAGTGATATGAGTATGGTAGCTCAAACAGAGCACTGAAGATGTGTTCACATCAGCTGGGCCCAATTTCATAGAGCTGCTGAAGCACAACATGTAGATAAGCACAGCTTATGGGAATAAGGTTACCAGTCAAAATACCATTAAACATTGTATCAATTTTGACTGGCATCCTGCTTATTTTTGCCAAGCCAAAATATTGTTGAGCAATATTGTATGCTTTTTAAGCAGCTCTATGAAATTGGGCGCTGGTGTGTCTGATTTAATAGTGTTGCAAGATCTGTATCTATCTACAGAGTCCATGAATGAACACATGGAATGTTTTAATGAGGGTACATTTTCTGTTACAAAGACACCACTAAGCACAACAGAGCGGTTTACAGTAACAAAAGCATATAATTATTATTATTTTGACCACAAAGGAGTTGAATATATTTAAAGAATTCAGTTCACCCGAACAGTCCCTATTCCATCAAACTCCAACAGCAGGTTTTGTTAGGATTTGTTGGACTGGGTACTGCATGAGTAAACTGATCATGCTTAACATGGGTTCAGGCATACCACCATAATCAGAATACCACAGTTTGGGTGTTGAGTTACCACATGGTGTCGGAATTGGTCACAGTGGGGAAGGATCCTAGTAAATCACTCTGGGGAGTTGGGGTTAAAGTTTTCAATTTGTTGTCTAAATGGGAACATCTTACACCTCCAGAAGATGTCATATGTTCATTACATCTTCATGTACATGTTCAGAAAGGATTGGAGCCCAGCTCATTTAGAATTTGACAGTTAAACTTTGTGTATTGATGTACTGCCACATAGCCCTATGTAGGACTCGTCCTCTGTGCTGTACACAGATACAGAGTCCTAGATATGAGGGTCCGTTTCCTGGGCGGAATATTTTCAGAGCTCCATACTTCCACCTGTAAAAAGCTACTGATCTCACCGGATTGACATTCAATGGCCGCATACATTTTTTTGTGGTGGGTTTCGGACATTAGATATTACTCATAAATCCTGCGTTTTTGTGATATAATTCAGCTCTCAATGTAAAAAATGTTCTGTTTTGTTCGTTTTCTCAAACATGTCTGTCGTGTGTATGCCAGCATGTTGGCGCAGGACGCTTGCGCGTATTTCGTCTGCATGTATAGTGCTGTGCGGTCAGTGTACAGTGACGCGCAAACGCATGCAAACACACACGTAATGGGTTTGCGAGATGAGCTGTGTTTAAAGTGTGCAAAAATATTTTAACGTTGAGAGCTGAATTCTATTACGAAAATGATCAATTTATGAGGAATATCTGACGACCAAAACCCACTGCCGAAAAAATGTATGTGGGCCATGGAATGTTAATCCAGTGAGATTAGCTTCTTACAGGTAAGATTTGAATTATGGAGTTCTGAAAATTTTCCGGCCCTGAACTGGGCCCTCATGTCCAGAACGTTAATGTAGGTATTTATCAAAAGTGAAAGGCCTCTAGGGCCATACTGCCACACAAAAGACACACTTGAAAGCTTAGCATTTTGTGCTTCCGTTTTTTTTAGATTCACAATATTTTACCTGATTTTGTTTTCGCAACCAATTTTTATTGAAATGTCCGACCGTTTTATACTAAGCACATTTTGTAGTTTTGTGTATTCGTTTCTACTGCGGTCTGGCGCGCTGATGGCGTTGCAGTGGTTGCGTGAGTGGTAGAAAGTTTGTCTGACACCTGGGTATTTCCAGAACAAGCCTGCGTGTCCATTGACATGTTGGAACACTTTTTGGCTGGTATCAGGTACTCGACCCAAAATTACAACCATTGAAAAACCTGCTATAATGATGGAGGCTAAGTGGTACCCCTCTATGGTGTTTCCTGTCAGTTACGTGTATCGTTTGCAGTGTTCAAGGTTCAACTTGAACACATAGATGCTTGACTTTCTCAAGCTTCTTGATATTGTAGTCACACATGCAGCAATCCCCTTCGCTGATCTTAGAAATCAATTTCTTTTACTAAAAATGAATTTGTTTATGCTGTAACTCCTGGTGTGGTTCTACAGTGTTCAGGCATTCATGCCGACTGCCGTTCCATTCTTGCAAGCAGCCTGTACATTTTGTGTCCAATAGGGGCTATGGGGTTGCACTAATCTGAAAAGAAAATCACAACAGACTACACGAAAATGTTGCTTGAAAACACATTACCGGAACTAAAATTTTGCTTTCATGATTTGTTTTTATTGGCAATGCATTCATAAAAGAAAAACAACTGCTGACGACCATATAGTTGCTAATGCAAAGTACAATGTGTACATATTTGAGTTTGATTTTTTAAAATTAGATTTAAATAGTTTGCCATTTATTTTAATTCTATGAGAGGTAGTTATTTTAACAGATAATTTTATTTCTTTGTTCTCTTGTAAAGGGTAATTTAACCACAGCAACATGTTCCCTTTTGAAAACAAAATACGCTTCAAATAACATTTTTTAATTACTTTTAAAGAGAATGGGAATGATTTTTTCTCATCATACATACAAAACAAAAAAAATTGAAGAGCAGTACTACAGTTTGACAATAGACCTTATGCACTTGACATCATTTGAGTAGGCCGCCCTTGCCTAGAGGTCAAAATGAGGTTGTTCATTGGCCAATCCTGTGCGCCGCGCGTACAAATCTCTGCGTTTCCATTGTTTCATCATCAATTTACCTCTAAGATGGCGGCGTGATGACGTCAATGCATAAGGTCTATCCAGAGGGCTGCACTCCCCGGTAGATGATGGGAAATTCTTAACGACGACAGTATGCACTTTAATAATACGTTCTGTTTATGCAGGTGAAGTCTCAAAAACATGACCAACCATCCTTCAGGACTGTATGTGTGACAGTGGTGTACCCAGACATTTTACAGACTATAATATATTTAAATTTACAATGTGGCATGGGGAAGGAATGAACACGGGCAGGTCAAGAAGCACCTTGTAAACAATCTCTGAATGAGTTATTTTATGAAAAGAACCAAACCGTTATCCAGAGATTTTCAAAATGTGGCTCAGTTGTGTTGCTGGCATCTTTTTTGAAGAGGGGCGAAGTGGGAGGGGGTGCGCAGATATCTGTAGAGGGGGCAATTTCAGTGAAAATTGCCTGATCAGAGGGGACAAGATGTTCCAAAAACCTTTTCTTCCAGAGTAAGAGTTAATTTAGTTGAGCAATCTACTGAAAGTATTCGTTTCCCAGTTGACCAAAACGTTAGGAAATCTTTGGGCCTTGACTCTGCTAGGGTCTTGACTCTGCGAGGCCATTAAAAAAAAAATTGAAATCTTTTAGAGAAATTTGTATTTTCGAATTGATTTTTGCTTTGATTTGAGCTACTTTCAAAAGCTTCTGAATACCCAGCAATTTGATCCATTAGTGTTGTTGTTTTTGATTGAAAAGTTAACCATTTTTTATCATTTGTTTTGTAAATTGAGCCAATTAAATCTAATGGGCATCGGATTATATTTTATATTAAAATGACAAGGTATACGTGAACCAAATTTATTTTTAAGTGTATAAAACATGTACTCGCACAAGTGGTTTAAATTCTCGGAGGGAATTTTGTAATTTGGCAATGATGGAGTTCAGTTGTTACGAGAATATTTAATATTTAAACTTTATTTGTACCTTTTGGTGGTTTCGGGGAGAATAAAGTTGTGAGTTTGAGGTTTTTCATATAAAGTCGTTCTTTGGATTGACTTTTGTGTCTCAATGTGTAGAGTGAGCCAGAAATGAGCAAATAAATATCAATGTCTATTCTGCTCAGATATGTCGGGCTAAGGTGGTGGGTGAAATTTTTCAGTTAATTCGCATTAAGAAGGTGTGTTTCTAAACACGTGGTGCTCATGTGTGGCATGGTGTGTCATGGCTGAGCGGTTAAGAACACAGGGCTCCAAGGTCTGATGTTTCTGATCAGCAGAGTTCGAGGCCTGATCTTGACACTTGTGCCCTTACGCAAGACACTTCAGCAAGACACCATTATTTCTGCGTCATCATTCGGATGGGATGTAAAACTATAGGTCCCGTGTGTTGTCATGGTTCTATTAATATATCTATCAATGCACGTAAAAGGAACCTAGAAACACTTATCGCTAAGAGAAGGGGTTCGCCCCGGTGTTCTCTGGCGTGGTTAGTAGCTGCAACTGGCTCCCACAAGTTTGTGTGATGTTTCCGTCAAGATGCTTTGCCGACTATATGATAAGGATAAAGATTATTAAAGATGGTGTACCATCACCATGTATCCCATCATCACCTCTATGGAATTCCATATCGCGGGCAGATAAACTTGTGCTCACTGTAAACTGTAGGAGAGCTCATGGGTCATCGTTATTTGCAGAATGACATTGGTTCCCCATGGCGGGTCTTGGCCGAGCGGATAAGAACACCATGACACTTGTGTCCTTAAGCAAGACACTTAACCATTATTGCTGCGTCCTTTGGATGGGACGTAAAGCCGTAGGACCCGTGTGTTGTGTAATGCACATAAAAGAACCCAGTGCACTTATCGATAGATAAGGGATTCACCCCGGTGTTCCTGGTTTGATCGACTGCAGATTGCGCCACAGCACCTTGTAAACCGTTACTTGGTGCTGAGTAAAGGTGCGGATTTCACAAAGCACTAGCGACTAGTCTTTATCTTGAGTTAGGACGAGTAATTAGTCCTAACTTATAGGACTTGTCGTCAGTTAGGACTAATCCTAAGGCAGGACTAGTTTTGTGAAATCCATCCCAGGTCTTATTCTTCAAAATGTAACTCTGCACACCTTGCAGGAAACAATACTGAGCACATTCAGATGCCCATCGGGTGTGATAAAGCGCTATATAAGAAATGCGTATTAAGGAGCAATGCATCCAGTTTAAGACTCCAGTGCAGGAGTGACATTGCTCCACTTAATCTTGCAAAAATGTTTGAACTTCACCAACTCAACCACCATGGTCTTCGTTCTTCCCAGGACATAACTCGTCTCAACATTCCTTATACCAGATTACTCTATGGCAGAAATAGAGTTCGGCTGCTGCTCTCCGGAACAGTCTTCCAATTAACATTTGAGACTCTTCTTCAGTTGTAACTTTTAAAAGAAATCGTAAGACGTATCCGTTTCCCAATGCATAGTAGTTTTTATTTCGATGTTTCATTGTTTTTCTCGTAATACGTAATGCACTTTGATCATTTTTGGAAATGCGCAATATAAATGCCTTATTATTATTATTAAAACAACAACAGTATCCTCTTGCATTTTGGTGTGGCATCCAGTTATCAAGGACAATTACCATTCAGTGATGAACTCCAACATAGAACGATGAGCAAACTGAATCAATCATTTACCTTCTGATGAATTTCTACAAAATTTGCATCTCCTAAGCAAATGACAAACTACTAAGCTAATGAAATGGAGTAATAATTGGTATAAAGACACTGTTTTTTAAGCTTGAGTTTCAATAAAATTTTATTAGAAAATCTGTTCAAATGGTCTTACCCCCTCCCCCCCCCCCAACAACAAAAACTTACAGCATGGTACGTAGAAGTAACAATACATGAAGTGTTTCTCGTTAAAATAAGTACATTATTTTTAGCAATACATTTATAACATGATCTGAATAAAACATTGCACCACTTGCATGCACGTCACACACAGCAACTGGCCAGTCGCGACACTTGTGTCCTTGAGCAAGACACTTTTCTCATAATTGCTTTGTCCTTCGCATGGGACGTTAAGCCACAGGTCCCGTACTAGGATGGGTAGTGCGCGTAAAAGAACCCAGAACACTTATCGTGATAGTGTAGGGTTTTACCCCGGTGTTTCTGGTTCAGATAGCAAGCATCCTTATCTACAGGTTTCCTCAGGCTGCCGAGCTACAGTGATTAAATTTGCTTTTGAGGCATCCTTGGTTTCATTACCAGAAATTAATAATAATAACTGTGCCACGCTCACCAGTTTGGATGTCAATAGGTATAGTGTAAATGCCGCGTCGCCCAAAAATGCGCACTACACTGTATAACACACAGTGACAATGACTTCCAAAATGGCGCAACCAAAATTATTGTGATGATGACATCTGGAGAACTGGTTCAATACAACCAAATTGTATGAAAATCAGAGAAATTGTGAAACTTTGTGACCACTTCACATTACCAGTTTTCTTCACACGCCCTTCCCCCGCCCCTCTTTTTGTGAAATCAACTTGAATTTTCGCATGCATCACTGGAATTCAAAAATATACATTCACACAATGTTAGGATAAAGAAACTCAAAGGTGCAGTGTTTACATGCAACTATGGCCGTTTACGAAACCACGGCTTGGGCTTGGGCTCCGGCTTGGGCTCCGTCCTCCTGCTTGAAGCCCCATACGAAAAGCACACATTTTCTAAATAACTGACAGAGCCTAAGCCTAAGCCCAAGCCCAAGCCATGGTTTCGTAAACGGCCTATGTCTCATTCAAGAGTGATTTGTATGGAAATTTTCACAAAAATATACCGATTTATTAACAAACATGTAGGGTATAATCCCCTAGAGAGATGCATTGAAGAAGCAAAATAACTCTAGGGATCATGTTTTTTGGGGTAAATTATGTACCTATTTTCTGTTACACATACGGCTACTGTCTGCCATGCTCATCATTTTGGGAGTCCAATTGCACGGGGAGATTATGGTAGGCAAGTAAACGTCGCATCGCCTAAAATGCGCACTACACGGGGACATCAATTCCCAAAATGGCAAAACCAAAATTACTGCGCCGATGATGTCAGTAAATTGGGCCAATAAAGCTTTTTTTAAATTTTTTTTTATGAAGTCCCTTTTTTACTCTCCTGGACAAAAAAAAGATGTCACTTCACAACATTCTCAGCGCGGTATTTGTATCAACTACAAAATAAAGTGACTTTTCAAAAAACCACCATAATATTATTTCAAGCGGAGTTTATAAAATCTGTTGTTACCTTCTCCTTCAGAGGCCGTGACAGCAGCTGCAACAGCACACAAAACATCTTTTAAAAAGTTACAATTACAATACTATGATCTTTACACCATGTTTGAGTTACTTATTAGTATTTGAATATAGGTTTTCCCGGTCTATAACAATAAATTCAGTTTCAATGAAGCGCATTCAAATTCATGCATTTTCCCCGAATTTGATCTGACTACGGTTTCTTTTTAGCTACTCTGCATTCAATTTAGTTTTCCTGCACACATGATTTTGTTCTTCTCATTCAGGTCCCTGAAGATGAACAGAGTATACTGTTTGAAATGTCAAGACCACACCGGCTCTTTTCAGAGCCACCACTCCTCTCCCAAAAGAGATTTTTACGTGGTTGTACCCGCAATGGTTATAGTTACTTCTTATCCTTCACACCATGCAAAGCTTCAAACGTCATTTACTCTCATTCAGGTTCATTTCAGTCATTCTACATCGTATACTGGCATTCAAGACTTCATTGTCGCCATTCTTCAGTTGAATGTCTGCTTCCTATTTACAATTGATGAAATTTAATGGTTGACCAGCCTCTTGCTGCTGGCTTTAATGAAATTGAACGATCTTTGAGACCTGATGATGAATTTGAATGATCTTATTTTGACCAGTGAGTGCCAAACTGTGGAAATTTAATTGCTCCTTTTGACTGTTGAATGCTGATGCAACGGAGCATTCTTTTCAAACGAAATTTAAAGAGTAAGGTGTGAAATTAAAAGACATTTGTTGAAATTGGCCGGGAAAACCTATTTGTACACAAAAATATAATTTGTTATAAATTTCATTTACTTTTAAAGGGGCTGTGTCGTCATGATTATAGCAGGCCTGTGGCTGCACATGGAAAGATAAACTCTCACCCAGATACTGCACAAAGGGTCAAGTCACAAAGGGTGACATCTCGTCAAGCTGTGATGTGACCACCGGTGCGAATGCACGCATAGTAACTGGGTTATTTACTGCTATAATCATGACGACACAGCCCCTTTAAGAAACTGAGTGGCAATGTAGGTGGCATATCATAATCTTTAATGTACTATCCTTTAAATAAGTTGTTCACTCGTTGTTGCATCTGTGTAAAAAAAACTTCTTTTTGCAACAAGGTCTTTTTTAATACTTGTAAGATCGCAGGTGACTAATGTCTCATACCTTTGATTTTGTGCATACATTCAAAATACTTTCTAAGTACAATACATCATTGTTTTCAGGAAAATTTCATTCACTCCGATCTTATAGTTTCTTGTAAGAATTTGTTTTAAGAAGAAGTCGAATATGGATTTTATTTCTTGTCTAGGATTTTGCGCGTATTATATTTGCTTGGTAAAACAAAAAAAACAAGAGAGTCACTGTGTTTGGGGACAATTTTCTAGGCAATTTTTTCAGGACAATATTGGTATAAAATTCCTAGCCTTTGAGAAAGACGCTGCTAGGGTCAAGTTATGAGTTATGTTTTGCATTTGGGTCATTCCACCATGTTGGGACACAGTTTGTGACATTTGTATGACGTCTGCATGATTTTAGTCCAGCCCCATTTCTACTGTATTTAATTACTGACTATCACAACAAATGTTTTGCCTGGTACATTTTGTACCTTGTAATTAGTGCAAAAAGTGAATTTGCATAATTATGTATTTGAGTGTTGAAAAATTTGAAAAATAAAATTCTGGATGTAACACGGACACCGTGTTCGTGTTACATCCAGAATCTTATTTTTCATAATAATTTCCATTAAAATACATTAAAACAGTTTTATATGTAAACTAACATTTTCACATACAAAGGAAAATGTCACATGAAATAATTAAGTCAAATAAATGATTTCTTTTCATAATATGGACAATGTTGCACAAAAATCACACTGTGTCCCAACTTGGTGGAATGGCCCATTTTTACCATGGGGCCTTTTGTTTTGTAAGCAGTTTACAACAGCTACCTTATTGATTTGATTTTCTTCAAAATTCCTAAAAGTGATTAAGCGCCATTAAGAAATTGTTTATTATGTGTATTTCACCCGACACCAATGTTAAGTATTAGTCCTTACCCAGTGAACTATGAAAAAAACCCCAAAGGCATCTCAGGTTGGAGGACATTAACAATTATTTGCACTTATAACACAGGTTATCTTATTTGGTAGTAAGAATGCAAAATTCTTCAAAATTCCTTAAACTTAACACACAGGGTAAAACAAAAATAATATGCAATTTCTAAATGGAGCTAACTTTTAGGATTAAAATTTGCTGTTGCGAACTGCTTATTCTCACCCCCCCCCCCAACCCCTCCCCCAGTCCTACATGTATGGACAAAATCCAGAGGCATTTCAGAAGGGATCTGAACCCAGGATCTTTACCATTCTAGAATAGATGCCATACCAGGAGATTACCGAGCATGGTAGCTAGAGGCCCACCCACGTAATATTCCTGTGGATTTCTTTTCCTCATTACATCGGTGTATGGGTAAAAACACAGTTAATATTCTTTATCCCTGATGCAAATATAAAATCGTATAGTTACCCGCTGCTTAAATAAAACATTTGAACTGCCTCTAGCTACCGGCCAATCTTGGTGGTCTTTTGGTTAAGACATCTGCTCTAGACTGGCAAAGGTCGTGGGTTCGAATCCCACCCGAGAAATATGCCTGTGCATTTTTTTTCACAGGACTCGGGAAAACCGAGTATACAGCTTGCTTAACACACATCGGTATATGTATTGGTAAAAAACATAAACACTATTCTTTATCCCCCCATGTAAATTTAACATCTATTATATACAAATAGATTGCTTATCTTTATGTATCATATGTTTTAGGAAACGAGGGCTCGATTTCACAAAGAGTTAAGATTGATCTTAAATGCAAATCAATCGTAATTGCTAAGCAAAGTGTGATGGGTCAATACAAATTACTATGGTAATACTGACAACTCATCTTAAGATGAATCATAGTGCTTTGTGAAATCGACCCCTGTTGCAATAGATCGATCCATTAAGCCTTGCATACTGTGCACGTACGCCCCATATGCACCAACACGTTTGTCGGACTTTTGGTTGTGCAATCAGGTCTGTGATTGGTCAATACAGCAAGGAAGGGGCTTAATTGATCGGTCTATTATCAAATTGCATTTAGTGTAACAGCACTGTTACCCTGAGCGATGCCATCACGTTAAAACAACACAAGATTCATTTGGTATTACTGTTTGTTTTGTCCACAAGGTTTTTAAAATATACTGAGTTTAAATCATTCATATAACTTGTTACATACATCTATACTATCAGTGCATTGATTGCATTTAGCCTGTGCACAAAGCAATTATAAATTAACCTAAGCATGTTTTTTTTTAATTGTTTTTCTTTCCCTGAAAGATGAAAGCGCTAAAGAGAGATTTTTAGTTATACATCAAAACTAATTTGATATTTTCATAATCACTAAACCACTTCACGTCCGATGACGTCTTTTTCAGCCAAACTTTTCCAAACTGAATAACGGTGGATGTTTATGAACGCCCGGAACAACTTCAAATCGTCCTCTTTTGGTTGCGGTCAGTTGAACAGGCGACAAACAATTACGCCCCGGGACAATTCATTGTTTAGCTTACACAGGCATGCACCTGCCGTGCTACGCTTTGTTTCCCCTTACAAAGAGGAACAAAGGGTACTGGAATGTATGCTCAAAATCTCTTCTTTTCCGGGGGTTATTGTGTTATCCCTGGGGGTCATTGTGTCAGGCCTTTGCCTTTGTTGTATAAACGAAGATTACGAGAGTTTACAAGAGTTTGATAGGTTTCATCTGTTGTTTATCATTGTATTTGGCATATGGGAGGCAAGTCTCTGATGTGATGCGGTAACTGTTTTTGCAGAGTATAACGATCAAAATCTAGATCCAGTTCCAGAAGTCCGTGGTTCTGGCTTTAAAGACATGTTACCAAGCAGAAGCATGGTAAAGTTTTTTTTTTAGTATCAACGTGAAGTGGTCTAGGTATTATTACACAATCTAAATACACGATCTAAATCCATAGGATAACAAATGCTTACTTAAATCTTACAGGATAACTGTAAAATTGATCTGTTGACAAATATTACATTAGGCACTGTTTTCAAATACAAAGGCACATCGGTGTCCATGATGGGTCACACAGTTCTACCAAGGAAAGGGGATTTAAAGACGTTTATGTTTGAAAATTTTGGTTTTGGGCATGCAATACAGAACACCGAGACGAAGTAGGACATCTTAACAGGAGACTTTTAGGGAAAACTTTTGCCAGATAAGTGGATTGTTTGTGGAAATATGCACATGCACAGACCGAAGTAAACAACAAAAAACTACCTGGTATGTCTGGTGCCGCCTGGTGTTTCACAGCCCCAAATTGATAAATATTAATGTAGGGAAAGAGATCAGGAAAAGTGGTATTCAGTGAACCACTGGCATAACTACACATTTTATTTATTTTTTTTGTGGGGGGAGGAAGAGGCAAAGACATAATTATTATTATTACTTTTGAGGTGTGTGTCAGTTTGTATACACATTCAAACTGGGGACCTATAACAAAAGGGACAATAGAATCCCCAGTTGGGTGAAGGTCCCCAGTTGGAAAGTCATGTACAAAACCAATGGGAGCTGTTGCCAAAAAAGTTGCCAAACAACCAATCAGAGCAGCGCTGACTATACACTGAAACCTCTGAATCCCTATAAGGAGACCAGCGTCTCAGACACTCTTCAGTCTCCTGACGATGACTAGAGCAGGCTAGTCAAAACGTTGAGACCAAACTCACTCTGCGGCAGTAAAGAGACCAGCATCTCAAACACTCTTCAGTCTCCTGACGATGACTAGAGCAGGCTAGTCAAAACGTTGAGACCAAACTCACTCTGCGGCAGTAAAGAGACAAGCATCTCAAACACTCTTCAGTCTCCTGACGATGACTAGAGCAGTCTAGTCAAAACGTTGAGACCAAACTCACTCTGCGGCAGTAAAGAGACCAGCATCTCAAACACTCTTCAGTCTCCTGACGATGACTAGAGCAGTCTAGTCAAAACGTTGAGACCAAACTCACTCTGCGGCAGTAAAGAGACCAGCATCTCAAACACTCTTCAGACTCCTGACGATGACTAGAGCAGGCTAGTCAAAACGTTGAGACCAAACTCACTCTGCGGCAGTAAAGAGACCAGCATCTCAAACACTCTTCAGTCTCCTGACGATGACTAGAGCAGGCTAGTCAAAATGTTGAGACCAAACTCACTCTGCGGCAGTAAAGAGACCAGCATCTCAAACACTCTTCAGTCTCCTGACGATGACAAGAGAAAGCTAGTCAAAACATTGAGACCAAACTCACTCTGCGGCAGTTAAAGAGACCAGCATCTCAAACACTCTTCAGTCTCCTGACGATGACTAGAGCAGGCTAGTCAAAACGTTGAGACCAAACTCACTCTGTGGCAGTAAAGAGACCAGCATCTCAAACACTCTTCAGTCTCCTGACGATGACTAGAGCAGGCTAGTCAAAAAGTTGAGATCAAACTCACTCTGCGGCAGTAAAGAGACCAGCTTCTCAAACACTCTCCAGTCTCCTGACGATGACTACAGCAGGCTAGTAAAAACGTTGAGACCCAACTCACTCTGCGGCAGTAAAGAGACCAGCATCTCAAACACTCTTCAGTCTCCTGACGATGACTAGAGCAGGCTAGTCAAAACGTTGAGATCAAACTCACTCTGCGGCAGTAAAGAGACCAGCGTCTCAAACACTCTCCAGTCTCCTGACGATGACTTTGGCAGGCTAGTAAAAACGTTGAGACCCAACTCACTCTGCGGCAGTAAAGAGACCAGTGTCTCAACCACTCTTCAGTCTCCTGACAATGACTAGAGCAGGTTAGTCAGAACGTTGAGACCAAACTCACTCCACGGCAGTGAAGTTATCCGAGAAGTCCCCTTGATCCACAAAGCGAAAGTAGTAGTAGTCCCGGCCAATTTCCTACCTCCCCAGGTAGTACTTAATAAGCAGGACAGTTCTTTTCAGAACTAAGTTGTCCCCAGGGAATTCCGAATCTACTCAGCGGTAGTAGAATAAAAACAAGACAAGTTCTCACAAGAACAATGTTTTGTATATAGCAATGTAGTTATAATCACACGGTGTTACCGCAAACCAAATATACATTGATACCCCACCATGCAATGCCTCAAAACCTATAGAACTTTCCTAACAAAATTATTTATAATTACTAACACAAAAAACTTGTTTTCCTTTTCGGTTTTAATATTATTTAGCTAAAAAAAAATTGCATTTCGATAATGAATCTTGTTCAACATCAATATAAAATTGTTCAAAATTAAAAAATATAAAATAATACAAAAAAAAAATAAATAAAATAAATAAAAATACACTGTACATTAAATCTCAAACATGTGTGTCTCCCTGATGAAGCTTCATGACTTCATCGTAATCAGGAGGTGGGGTTTCAGACCGCTGCCTGATGTACACATCTTGATTTTCCAGGACTGTGTTGTACGGTGGCGGACTGTCGATGTACTCCATGGGCGTGTTATCCCCTCCTGTGGCCGATGCAGTCTGGGCTTGTCTGATATTGGCAATGTGTCGGCGCAGGATGTGCCTGTCCCAAAGTTTGAGTGAACAGTAGATGAGACAGCTGATAACGATCAGGAGGGCTATGAGTCCGTTGATTAGCACAACGATGAGTGGCAGAAAAGAATCTAAGAAAGAGAAAGGGGGGGAATATTTACTATACCTCATACATATTCATGATTGAGAGCCGAATTCTCACTGGTCCATTCACCATCAGAACTATTTTTGCTGTTTACCAAGTGCTGGCCCCAGTGTTCATGGATGGTAAATATGCATGCATGGTAGACTGTCGCATGTGCGACAATCTACTACACGTGCGCTTTACGAAGTAATCGTGGAACTGTTAAAATTTTAATGTTTAAGGAGATTTTGAGGTAAATTCTCAAATCAGGAGTAATCCTGAAAACTCACACCCCATTTGACAAGTCCGCAGTAACTTCTCCAGTCCATTTGAGTGATTTATTTTGTATGTGAAGAATCTGTGCAAGTGGTGGTTTACAATGTTATTTAAGACATAAATTAGTTAGTCCGACCACCTGCAAATACTTTTTACCGGTCATCATATTTTTAACTTGGAATCGGCAGCTAACCTGAGAGAATGCCTCCTTGACCAGTTGACACCGGCAGATGTGTGTACACGCCAATATTGTCTATGCCGGAAATTGGATGACTTGTGCACCGGCATTTGTATAAACTTGGGATACTGGAACATCAACACACCCGGACATTCCAATGTTGTGTAGCTTGCACAGTGCATACGCTCACGGTGCAATGTTTCGCTCCCCGTACAAAGAGGGACAGAGGGTAATGGAATTCATGCTTGAAATCTTCCTTTTTACGGGGAGTTATTGTGTAATTCCCGATTCCTGACCTTTGTCCTTTTTGTTGAACACATGAGGATTATGAAAGATTTATAGGCTGCCACCATTGTTGATCATTGTATTCAGCCCAATGGGAGGTAAATATGAGTGGTCTGAGATTCCAGCCAACCATGGCCAATTATTGGCCGTGGCTTACGGCCAAGGGTTTGGATTCACGGTGAACACATCTCATATTTTTTTGAGAGAACAACAAATCCTTGGGCTTTTTTTTGAGAACCTTTGTCGTCCTCGCTTTGTTTAAGGGTTTCATTGTGACAACAACATTCTCAAAAACAAGTTAATCCACCGAAAAATTAACCCCGGCGCTCAGTGGTTAAGTGCAGAATTTTTAAGTACTTGTAGTTAGAGTTAGGGTTAGTGTTTTACGTTGAGGTTTATCTTACCTGCTGGGTCTGGGCTGATTGTGACCAAGGGGACTTTACTCTCGTGGCACTGGACGCCCGCATCTTCACTGTGCTTACAGTTATGAATCCCCAGCCCTTGGTGGGCACAGTCCAAGAGATCTGTCTCGTTCCCTACACACTCCACGTCATCCAGGAGGATGGGTCCACTGCCCTCACCAAAGTATGCTTGGGATACCACTGCGTCGGCGGCGTAGTACCCAAGCTGCCTGCACACCACGTCGGCATCGTCATAATCCCAGTTGTCATCGCAGACGGTCCCCCACTGTCCCTCATATGAAATCTCAATTCGCCCTTCGTAGGGGAAGTAACCGTTTGTAAGTCGGACTTGGAAATCTGTGAAGCATTTTTAAAATTACATGTACATTATTATTATTATTAATGTTTTCTTTCTGGTAATGAAACCAAGGATGCCTCAAAAGTGAACTTAAATCACTGTAGCTCGGAAGCCTGAGGAAACCTGTAGATGAGGATGCTTGCTATGTGAACCAGAAACACCGGGGTAAACCCCTACACTATCACGATAAGTGTTCTGAGTTCTTTTACGTGCACTACCCATAATAGTACATGGGACCTACAAGCAATTTTGGTAAAGTGTCTTGCACAAGGACACAAGTGTTGTGACTGGCCAGGCTGGGATTCGAACCCAAATTCTGTAAACTACAGAACTTAAGTTCGGCGGACTAGATCGCTGGGCCACAACACTCAACAATGATGACAAAATGTTTTGCAACTGTTTTGATGAGTTATTAATTCCTAAACACATTCTCATCTTGGTGAAAATGAAAAAAAAAATGAGAATTGCAATGTAGAATGCTGTGTACAAACCAATGCATATTGAGATTCACAATTCATGACAATGCTCAACTTAAATAGGTTAACAAATTTTTCACTTCGTCACAAATGCAAAATGGCAAATCTAGTGATTCGTCGGCCATGCTAATTAGTGTAGTTTTGAAACTATTACGTGTTAGGCCCTGAAATTCACTGAAAATGCTATCAACAATAAGTATGTCAGGAATTTGTACCAAACCGATTTGCCAAATTTTATTATTGACACATTCGTCACTTCATGAAAACGGTGAAACGGTGAATGATTGTGAAACAGTCAAAGTCATAGTTCACATTCAAAGTCACAGTCACTTGACACAGTCACAATGTTTACAGACGCAGCCATGCTGCAGCTCTATTATTAAAAAAAATGGCCAGCTGGCAAGACTCACCTGGCATTGCTGTAGGCTCGCTATCACTACACTCTACCACGGCTAGGCGATCGGAACTACACTCATCCACTGTGGCAAACTGTTGCTGGCATTCGGCCAGTGACCCTTCTGTCCCCTTACATACGATATTGCTGATGAGTATTGACTTGGCAAGCTTCATGCAGTCCTCTGCAAGAGGTACAGGGAGGGCAAACTGAAAGCCAAGCTGCCTGCAAGCCACCTGCGCAGCTGCCATGTCCCACCCTTCGCTGCATACAGACCACCAAGTTCCAAAGTAATCGACTTCAACTTGGCCTCTACTTGATCCTCCATCGTGTGACAGACGAATGTTAGCTCCTGTTAGGGACAGAACAAAACAAACTTTAACCCTCTCAGCCCCTTGTTGTTTACTGACTTGCAGCCTGTGGTGCCCACATTGTTTGACCACTTGAGCGTTAACCACACATTCTTACACAACAGGAAGCTGTTGTACAAAGGCCATTTTTACAAACTCTACTTTCACTTTGAAGATGTTGTTTTACATCAAACAAATTCTTCCTTATCAAATTTCCTTTCCTCGCATCCAAAAATTATTGGGACTGGCCAATAAATGTCCAAGTTCTTGGTCTTTGTTTCCTCAGTGTGGTCTGTAAACTCAATCACTTTTTTTGTACACAACCATATGGTGTTCTGTAGGTGTTTGGCACTTTGGATCTTTCCACTCCAATTTGAAGGAAATAGCAACCTTATTTGATTTTATCATCAATAGAAAGATCTGATCTTTCTCTTTCCATTGATGGTAAGTTTGAGTATGGAGGGTGAATATGGACAAATTTACAGCTTCTTATCAAATGGCCCTTGATCTCTGGCTTGAGTGCAGTTTTGTGGGTGACCTTGGTCAATTAAAGTCGCCATTGGGGCTCAAGCAGGGTATGGTGTACACTCTACTATAGTTGCCATTGGGGCTGAAAGGGTTAAAAGTATAATCCCTTACTGAAAATTCTCCATGGATGTGCAAAATACTGGTCCTGTTAGAGACTGTATCCTCTAAAATCCAACAAATGTCCCAAGGTGGAGTGTTGATTAGGAATATGCTGGTAAAAAACTTGACCCAGGTCAAACTTCAAGGGAAGTCTAAGGATGGGGGCTAACACTTGACAAGTGGATCACATGATCTGCACTCCCTAAACTGCCTAATGAACATTCATAAATATAACAGGGCTCATCAAGACCAGATACCTGCATTTGGGGAGCTCTGATTGCTACAAACGACGCCGGCATTCCTGAGGCAGCTCCCAATGCTTGGGCCACTACTCGGGCACTGCGTCAAGAACTCCTGCCATCTTGGACAGCTGAAATCCAACCGCTGCCTGGGGCTCTCGGGGTCAGCCCCCGTCTCCCCGGGATGGAGCGCCGTTGCGGACAGTGCGTAGTGGAATCCGAGCTGCTGGCATACAGCCATGGCCTCGTCTATGCCCCACTGGTCGTGACACACCGGTAGCCACTGGTTTCCATACAGGACTTCTACAGCCCCTTCTAAGGGTAGCTCGCCTCCTACAAGCCGGACTGAACATAAAAGAAGAAAAACAAATTATGAAATGTTCCTGACCAAAAACATTTCTCAAAAATACTGATTAAATGATAATCGATTGCTGTGTATGAGTGTACACTATTTATAGTTAGTGAGTGGAATACGAAAACCATCCCATACACTGAGGCACGCAGAAGGCCAAATTGCATATATGGGATGCAGAACCCGCTGTTCTGCATTCCAAGAGTGACCTGGGATAAAAAAAAAATTCTCTTCCCGCAAAATTGCAGCTGAGAAAACAACAAACCCAAAACAAAGTTGTTCCATCCCAATTTTCTAACGTTTTAAAAATGATTTGAGTCTTTTGATTGCTTCTGAGGTGTTTCCACGAAATGCATTCATACTACAATTACAGTTCATTTGTATTTATTTTTATTTATTTATTTATTTATTTATTTATTTATTTACTTATTTTATACCACAGCAGGTCTTAAAATTCAACACTGGACTGCCGGCCTGAGGCCAGTGATTTTAGCATTGGGCCAGTAAACTCATGACGGGACAAGTCTGGTGGTCTTGTGTTTTCGTTCAAAGGGGCCTTATGACTTTCAGTCTGATAAAATGTCTTTTATATCTTTTGAGCGTTGAACATTTCTTCCACATAATACAAAGAAGATAAATCTTCTTTTAGTGCTTGTTTAAATTAAAACAGCTCCAATGTGAAACTGTGTATGTATTTTTTGTTCTTCTCTCATTTCAATTCTGGTCTTGTAAAAAAAGATAAAAATTCTGGTCCGGAAAACATTTGTAGCTACAAACCCTGCAGTCTTGTGCATTCCCCCCCCCCCCCCAAATTCGAGCAATGCACAGTTGTTGATAAATCAGAAGCGAGGATGAATGCTTGACGGAGGATAAAATTGTAAATAAAGAAGAGAAAACATGAGGAAGACGTGACATCTTTTAACCTGGTAGCGGTTTCTCTTGACAAAACACAGCAGCATCTTCAGCCCGCCGACAGCTCTGTGTAATGGGTTTGACGGAGGAGCACTGCCCAAGATTGCTCTCATTCCCAGCACATTTGAACTCCTTAATAAACATGGGCCCGTGTCCCTGACCAAACTGTTCACCACTTATCGTGGCCAGATACAGCTCATCTCCTTGTAGGAAACCCAGCTGGCGACACACCACGTCAGCGTTGCTCGGGTGCCAGATGTTGTTGCACAATGTCCACCATTCCTCACTGGTGAGGATTTCAACTCGGCCTTGGTGAAGATATCTTCCCTCCACAATCCTGACCTGGATTTCTGAAAGTCAAATTCGAGGATGGAAGAATGAATTCTACTTAAATATTCACACAAGGTACATGTACATTGCCAGTATAAAGTAATGAGTAAACTGGCAAAGTAAAAATGAAGAAACACAAAAAAAGGTCATCAATTTTTTTTATGATTTCGACACTTTGTAATTTTATTCAAAGTGCCTGTTCCTCTCTGTATATATTCTGTCAACCTTTCTGGACAGGTAAGAAAATAATTTGACCTAAATAAAGGGAAATAAAGTGGCAGCCGGATACAGCATTTTTGCCATAAATTTTATTAAAATAAATAAATGATAAATGGGGCGCTGACCTCCTTTTTTGAGATTTTTGACATTATCGGTCGTACTACTACTAGCTAGTGCGACCAATAATGTCAAAAATCTATAAAAAAAAAATTAAAAAAAAGGAGTTATAGTATGACCGACATTGTCAAAAATCTCACAAAAGGAGTTCAGCACCCCAGTCACTGGGTCTATAGTACAGTCATTTGACCAGTTCAGGATCATTGACCAATTCTGGATCACTTTAACTTTGCATTGCCCCTCGATCATCAGTAAATTACTCTGTATGGTGAACAATTTAATAAATGTAAAGAATAACATCCAATAAGATAACACACCAAAATTCAAGTGCACAACATCATTGTTAAGTAAATTATGGCAAATTTTCTGAAGTTCATCAGTGACAATCCTTGTTATTTTTGAAACAAAATGTGGGTTCAAAAATGCTGTTGAAACTTCCCACCTTTCATATTTGAAGGTATGAGCAGATAAAGCTAATTTAAAATGGTTCAGATGCATAACCAGTGTTTACGTAAATTTACTGAGCAGTCATCTTTTCTCATTAGGTGAAAAAATGACCAAAAAATGTTGTTTTTTTGTGACACTGCACCTTTGACCAGTTCTGGATCACTCAACATTAAAGCAATGTAAATCTGGTAAAATTATACTTTTTACTGCACTCCATATACATTTTTATGTCGAGCAATGTAAAACTATTTGACGAAATAGCAATAGAGGGCGCTCTACTGATCCGGAATAGAAGCAACTGATCCAGAACTGGTCAAAAAAGATGTAAATTCTTTTCTCTTCCAAGATGTACAAGACGTACAAGATGTCATTTGATACTTGGTGACTTTAATGGCATGTTTTGGTAAACTAATCAACATCCTTTATTTAAAATTGTTGAAAAAGCTGTGATGGCACAGCGTGAATTCATAAAAGTGATTCAGAACTGGTCAAATGACTGTAGACTAGAGTAGTACTACTACTAGTCTGCTAGTACTAGTAGGACATTCAATAAAAAAAAAACCACAAACAAGTCTTTACCACTTTTGTGTGTCGTCGGTGAATCACCTGGAGAAGATAAGGACTTACAGACATGGCTAAACACAGTCAGCACGAATACTACCACAAAAACCCTTCCCCACAACCACATCCACCATGTCCACCGCACTGGCGTAGCCATTGTCCCGACTCTTGTCTTTCTTAATGTTACATGCATATCCTTGAAGGTCGAGTTGACTTTTCACCTCGATCAAAGCATCAAAAAAATCAAAGGGAGCCGCTGATCTTGGGCACTGTCAGGTTGTCTCCATCCCTGTTTTTTTCTCCTGAAAAAAAAACGTCCATCTCAGGGTACAGACTTCATGGTTTTACTCGTTTAGAGTTTGACAAAACTTGTTACTGGGTGACTCAGCCGCAGTGAACTGCCACACAATAACCAGCAATCTGTGTGTTGTTTTGAACACAGAGAAATCAGAGCTTCCTTCCTTCTTGGACTCTCAGATTGTTGTTCTAAACAGCGCCCTCCTTTGGGAGGAAAGGATTTAACTTACACGCGAAATTTTAGTGAGAGCGCCTGTGGGGGCTGCACCCAGTCAAAGTCCTACTACTTCAACCAACAATGTATTTAAATATATGAACAAAATGTCTCTCAGTCTTTTTAAACAAAAAAGATGAAATTTAAAGATGGTTTAAAGTAAACTGTGTTTAATATATGTGCTTAATAACAATGTTTAGATACCGGTAATATGATCCTCTTCCACTACACAATTCCGTTTGGGAATTCGTGGAAATCACTGGGGAAATGTGTGGTTTGTTTTTTAATGTCATTCGCACACTGGTCAGTACTGTGCTGCAATTAGTAATAACTTCAATGTGTTTATCAATTTATCAGTCCTTGGCCCCCAACCTCAACTCCAACCCCGACCCTTAATCCCCTATACCCATATACCCGTGCCCGAACATTCAAACCCTAACCCTACCCCACCCAATTTAAACCCTAAACTCTGCCCTAACCCTAAAGCCCAACCATGACTCCTAATTCAAACCATAGCCCCCTTAATTAACCCTACTCCATCCTAATTCAAACCCTAACAACCCCTGCCCCGAACCCCGACTCAAACTCTGACCCCAACAAATTCTGTACTCCTGCCCCGAACAACACTGACCCCTAATTCACACCCTAACCCTAGCCCACCCAAATTTAAACCATAAACCATGCCCCTTACCCTAAACACCAACCCCGACTCCTAATTCAAACCTTCCCAACCCTAACCCTACCCGATCCTTATTAGTCAAACCCTAGCCCCACCCCTACCCTACCAAATCCTTATTCAAACTCTAGCCCCACCCTAACCCTACCACATCCCTAATTCAAACTCTAGTCCCACTCCTAACCATACCCCCATCCTAATTCAAGCCCTAGCCCCACCCTAACCATACCCCCATCCTAATTCAAACCCTAGCCCCACACCTAACCCTACCCGATCCTTATTCAAACCCTAGCCCCACCCCTAACCATACCCCATCCTAATTCAAACCCTAGCCCCTGCCCCGAACCCTAACCGCCAACCCTGACTCATTATTCAAACCCTAAAGCCCCCTAACCCTCCCCCACCCACCCCGCCCCTCAAACTCATCCAAAACCCTTTTTTTATTTTTATTAAGACCCCACCTCGACCAATGAAAACAAGTCAAATAAGTTGCTCATGCACCTTCTTCGGGCAGACAAAAAGATGGGGGAAATGATCACCTTATAGCCTCACAGTTATGAATGATAACTACCCAGTTTGCGAAAGCGAAGCAATGTGCTCCCGTCACAATGATGACTGGACAACGCGCAGTGTTTGTGTCATACCGGGTTGAACACTTTTCCTCATTGATGACTTAGCAACATTTTACCCACTGGGAAAGATCCCACATCCTGTTTAGCTCATGATTATTTCAAACAGTATTATTTCGAGGACAAGAGTTTAATAGTTTATCCATCACCGTGTGACAAAAAATGCCGAGAAACTTGCCTAGTTTCAACCCGCCCCTCTTTCCGTAACCCCTCCTTTCAACCTGAAGCCACACCTTCATTTTCTTAATGGTTAATTGTTTTTAGATGTTAAAATCATGATAATAATTATTACTAAGAGAAATGTCAGCCTAAAGACCCGTTTCTTTTGCAAAGTCACAGCCGAGTTTTAACCAAGATGAGAAACTACGGGGAGCCGTCAATGCAAAGCAAAACAGATAATCACAGTTCGCAAAAAGTTTACACAAAATAATATTCAACATTTTTGAGAATTTGTTGAAAAACAAACCAACCAATAATGGGATGTTTTTTCTTTATATGGAAAGCTTGCAAACACGTTGAATTTGGTCACAACGACAACAACACTTGAATGTTTTGCTACATTTGGCCGCCCAACCAGCACGGTTTGTTTATCAACAGTAGAAAGGTTAAACACGTGTTTATTATTTGCAATTCGAAAATGGGGAGAGGATGATGTTCAAACGAAGTTAACTCTATTTGTAAACTGTAGTGCACGGAGACGGCTGCAACTATCCGAAGAGACGCAAAATGGCATTTAGCCTTTTCGTTTTTGCGTGTACTTTCTCGGTTCATTATATTTTCCAATTGTTCTTTTTCCACAGTTATGATTAGTAGAATATTATTTTTAATTAAAGTTTATTTCTGAAAATAAGTTTTTTTTTTCTACAGGGCGGGAGCCCAGTAAATAGTGACTGAGTCAATGCACCGAGCCTCGTTAACAATTATTGTATGCCCTCAAAAATGGCTGCAAATGACAGATTTGAGGGTCATTGCTTTTATTGTTGAAATTGGGTCCAATATTGTATCTTGGGGTATCAAAACTCAGTTTTGGGTGGTTTGGGCAAGATAGGCCATGAAAAACATGGTCCCAATTTTCTTACAAGGACCCCTTTTTGAAGATGGCCGCTCCTCTGTTTGGAAGCTGTTTTGTCCCCGCAGCGCTTTTTTTTCTTGTGACGAGCGTAGCTCGGGGCCGCACCCTGGACTACCCCCATAAAATTGAAAAGAAAACTAAAGTTCAGATGTCACTGCACGATTGTGTCTTTGTTTCAAAAGACTGAGGGACTTTTAACCATTGTTTGTATATTTATGAATCTTTATCATTTAGCGATGGTTGAATATTAATTTTATTTACTGGGGTGCACCCATAAAGTTTGCTTTGACGATCTTTCCGGAAAAAAAACATACCGCCCTCCATTGACGTGGTATAGTTATTTTCATGATGGCGACTTCCGTGTTCGCAGAAGAACCATCGGTACACCTCTTTTGCCCCGTGTGTAAAAACCTTTTGCAGGACCCTGTGATCAGTGTAGGTTGTGGGCATACATTCTGCAGGCTTTGCTTAACAGATGAGGACTCTTTGGTGATTTTAGAAGTTTGTCCCGTGGACAGTAAAGTGCTCAAAAACACGTCCGTTTTTGAGAACAGGTTTGTCTGTTTGTTATTGATTTTGTACACACCCTTTCAAGCCTTATTAATATTATAACTAGTGGTGACCGAAGGGAAAAGTATCCATATCCGACTGCCACTTTCTAAATCTAAGAATTTTTTTAGATTTTTGAATTTTAAATGGATGTTGGGGCTTTGGGCTTTATTTCCCATTTTTTAATATTCTTCTCCAGGAATTTGTAGCTAACACTTAAAAATAAAATGCTAATTATTGACTTTTAAAAAAGACAAATGAAGCGGACATTTCATCAAACGGCCGGAACTTTCACGCATTCGTGACCAAAAGAACTAAAATTGTCAAGCCCGTTGCAACGTAGACGTGAAACTGAAAATGACTGATTTTTCAGGATTTGGACACTTTGTAATCATTCAAACAAAGTGCCTGTTCCTCTCTAGCTCTGTACAATATATCCTGTCAACATTTCTGGACAGGTGGATATATAATTTGACCTAAATTAAGCGAGGTAAAGTGGCAGCCAGATACAGCCTTTTTGCCTGTGAAGGGTCAAATTCCATGCGATTCTCTAAAACTAAAAGGTTGCTTTGTTTGGTTTCCTGCTCTCAATATAGTGATAATACAAATTCTTCTCATTCCATTCCAGCCTCAGTTTGGTTACATTGATTGGCAAAACTGGGATGAATTGAATGGCTGCACCATGATAAAGGTGTAATGCCCATCACTTCATGCCCATTGGCGTCTGCTGCTGTTGCTAAAAGTCGCTAATTTGGAAACGGTCCTAAATTACTGGATGTCTGTCAAACAATGACTTGACTTCAGGCAATAACAATAACATTTGTAAACCCTTTTATTACTTAACTCAGTCCTGTTTTTGTGAGAATTCAATGGACTCCAATTTCATCCTTGGCCCAGAGTTCATAAAACTTGCATGTAACTTATGTGTAGAAATTTGGCAAGTACAGGAAGTTCTTTTTTTGCCTACAAAACAAAACAAAAACAAATTGTGGAAAGACTAAAGAGGGCCATGTTAGATTACAACTCAAAGTACCAGTCCATAGTATTTTATTTGCAAAGATAAGAGTTTGGTTTGAATGTGTGAAAAATAGAGCCACATTGTGTCATGAAGGGTAGATAATTTTGTACGTTGCTTGTACAATTATTTTTGTCCACATTGTTTAAAACATTTTGTTTGTCTTTGCAGAGCAATAAAATCTCAGATTGACGATTTGCTTGTATACTGTAAAAATGGAATCAAACGGTTCAGCTCCCGCAACGATGAGCTTATCTCAGACAGCTGTGGCTGCCCTGAGCTCGTCAAACTGTCTCAGAAGAGTGACCATGAGGAGACGTGCCCTTACAGTGCCCTGTCATGCCCCAACAGCCCGGAGTGTGGCATCCTTCAGCGTCAGTTCCTGGAGGACCACATCTTGAGTGCATGCTCTTTTGTTAAGTGCCGATTTCAGGAGAGAGGTGAGAGAAATTAAGAACTGCATGATCATTGGTTACCTGTCTCCAAACGCATAGAATTCAAACTCCTCCTACTGACATACAAAATGCCTCAACCAATCTGGACCCCAATACCTCCAAGAACTCCTCCATCCACACAAACCTCGTCATACTATTCGTTTCAGCTCTACATGTACTTCTCAACTCGTCTCATACAGCACTCGCACTACATCATATGGTCATCGCTCATTCTCACGTGCTTCACAGACACTGTGGAACAATTTGTCGAACTACATCAAAACTGCTCCTAATGAAAACATGTTCAAATCTACATTAAAAACTAAAATCAAGGAAAGATATGACCTGTTGCTCTGAAGGGACTGGGTTTTGCATGTGTGCAAAAGAAAAACCTCTTTCCTAAAACTGAGATGCATGATCGCAGAACTGATGCGATGCTTTGATGATGCCATTCAGGATATGGTGGATTCTTTTTTCTTTTTCTTCAAAAAACCAATCCATTTTTATTCTTTTTTTTATGAAGATAATGACATCGAACAAATAGTTTTTTTTTAACTGCTCTTCACTTTGATCTTAGGTTGTTTGTTCCAAGGAACATCCCAAGCTGTGGAGGACCACTGCAAGACATGCCAACACAAATCTGAATCAGCGGCAACTACAGCAACAGAGAGCAGCCAGCAGGTAATGACAAAGTCATCAACTTTGGGATGTTTAACAAATGTTTCCCCTGTCTAGAAACAGAAAGCCGTAGAATTACGGATTGTTTAAAATCGGAACACCGGAGCAGAGTTCGCCCGGACATTTCACAGCTGAGCGTGTGCAGACCACACACACGCCCTGTAACGCTTCATTTCACCCACACAAAGACAAAACATGGTCTTAATATTGTGTTGTTTTCTGGCTATTGAGAGGTGGTTTTTGTGTAATCCCCGATTCCAGACCTTTGTCCTTTTGTTCCGAGAAGAGGATTACGAGACATGGAGAGGTTTCCACCATTGTTTATTCGTAGTATTTCGGCCCAATGGGGGTAAGTCAGAGTGAGCCGGGAATCGAGCCACGTTTCCGGGTTTAGTACCAATCCTATGCCATAGTTAACAGCTGATGTTTTGCAATTCACGGTGCATGAATTTGACGTTTTCTCGGTCGAGAAAACAAATGGACAATGTCATGAGAGAATCTTTGTTCTCTTGGTTTTGTCAAGTCAGGGTTTCCTTGTGCCAGCAGTACTCTCCAACAAAAATGATTCCAGCAATTCCGACAAAATAATCCCCCAACGGTGGATGGGTTAAAAATGGTAGATCCCCGGCGGCAACTGGTTAAGGAAAAAGCTGTCAGGATTTTTCAATTGGTCTCTGTTCTCCTTCATATTTTCTTGAAAGAGGTGGAGATGCCATCACAAGGATGAACAACAAAGCTCACATTATGAGAAAACCTCTAGGTTTTTAATCTTTCTCCTGAAGACAAAAAGAGCATAGTGATCGAAATGTCCAGTTTTTACACCACCTATTCTTGTCAGAACTCATGGAGAGACTATTAAATGGTGTTACCGCAAACCTTACTAGATTGTGTCCCACCATGCAAAGTTTCAAATCCTACTCGTGTACATAATGGCCAGTAACCAATGTTGTACACGTGCTACCACCAACTTTTTTGTTCTGTCTATCAGACAAAAACTTGGCTATCTCCATCTTTGTCCCCTTGTTGTTAGGGTACGTTTGGATAATTTATCAGAACTCCGGAACTGACGTGTGCTACTCCTTTTGGCTGAACGGACAAAAGTCAAATGCTATGGCCCCTTTGCAGTCACTATGGTTTGTCTTTGTGGAAGATGTCCTCTAAATCTTTTATTCAATTTAGTTGATGACTTTATTTTTGACAGTTTGCCGATGAAGAAACCCTGAGGAAGCAAGTCCAGACGCTGACCCAAAAAGTGACGATGCTGGACAAAAGTAGAGAAGAGATGAAATCCAACCTGCAGGCCTGCACAAGGTACAGAACTTCAGGCTTGCAACTTTTCAGCTGATCGGCTGATTTCCTTGTTTTTTGGTTTCTCAGCTGTGCCATTGAAAATTGGAAAACATAGTACAAAGTCTTGCTTTTTCTGACACTTTCCTCTTTTTTTTGTGTGTGTGTGGACAAACTGCAGTTGCATGCCCGGCAATTTATGTTAAGGTCAAGGTTGAGTCTTCAGCACTTTTCACCTTTAGCTACTGCACTAAAAATGAAGGTTGTGGGTTTGAAGCCAACACAATGTGCCTGTGAATTTCCCTTCAGCTGAGATTTGTCATTTAGCAGTCAAGGGTAACCAACTGAAATCATCGCAAAATGAGTATTAGAAATGTTTGCATTTCCCAATTTCCCTTGTGGTTTATTACTTGATATTTCAAGAAAAAGTTGCATCCCCTTACAATGCCTTTTCCCAGGTTGTATCATAAGCTGAGTGTGATCCCTGGCTATAGGCAGTACATGGTTGTACGACTTCTGACTGGCACCCACTGAACAAAGATACTGAAAAATTAGGGAGTCCACCAATGTAGGGCTAGATAGCTTAGTTGGTAGAGTACCGGCACGTAAACTCAGAGGTAGCAGGTTCAAATCCTGTTCTAGTGGCGTTTTGTGGCCGAGCAGTTAAGAGCACCAGACTAAAGCTCTGGTGTTCCTGATCAGCAGAGTGTGGGTTCGAGTCCTGGTCTTGACACTTGTGTCCTTAAGCAAGACACTTAACCATTATAGCTTTGTCCTTCGGATGGTACGTAAAGCCATTGGTCCCGTGTGTTGTGTAATGCACATAAAAAAAGAACCCAGTACACTTATTGTAAAGAGAAGGGTTTGACTTGTTGTTTCTGGCATGATCTGGTTGCAATATGCGGGGTGAAAAAAAAACAGTAGCTGTTATTTCCTTCAGATAATTATAAAGAAATCCTGCTCTTTGGTCTACTTCTCTAGTGCTGAGGATACTGTTCCCAGAAATCCTTTAAGATCTCTTTAACACCAGGGGTTACCAAAAGGTGGAAACGCCGTCATTTCAATATACTTCCTAATACTTGGATTCTAGCTTCAGACCTGTTTGACAGCAATAGCTCTCACCGATACCAGAGGTCACTCAGCAAACACTTTCAGTTTCATGTGCACGAGGAAAGGCATAAGCCCTGTTTGAAACCAAAACTTCTTCCTTGAAAAGTTGTTGGGCTGCTCCTCTAAACAAATATCTTTTGACTTTTATTTCTTTACTAGTGCATTGGCTGACATGATGGCCAAGTATAAAAGCTTAAGATTGGCAGTCGATCAACATGATGCAAAACTGTCATCCCCCTCCTTCAATCGGGCGAAGCGGACCGCGATGACGACAAGAAGAGCTTCAGGTGGGTCATAGGTCATAGGTCGTATTCAGGGATAGTTGGTATCCCCATGGCATTACTGCTCACCATTTGTAGGCCTTGGTCTTGACTTTGGTCACCATAAAATTAATTTCTCGGAACGACCAGATTAATTTTTTCTTTGAGAATACCACTGGCAGAAAGAAACCCGGACTTAACAAAATCAAGAGAACAAAGATTCTCATTGAAGCACGGGATTTTTGTTTCTCTTTCAACAAAATGAGACAGGGTCGATAATTTGTCCCACAGCCGAAAACCAAGGCTGAAATCTCAGGTCACTCGGATTTACCTCAATTGAACTGAAATAAAATGATAAACAATGGTGGAAGCCTTTCGTAATTGTCTTCTTATAAGAAAAGGACAAAGGTCTGGAATCGGGGATAACACAATAAACCCACATAAAGGGAGAATTTCAGCATTGTTTCCAGTACCATCTGTCCTCTTCCTGTGGGTGAAACCAAGTGTTGCATGGTGAGTTCATGCGCTGTGCACGCCCCGGAATAGAATATCCAGGTGACCTTCATTTCAGTCTTCTAAATTCTTACAAAAATACAAAGTTCATATCGTGCCATGTCTGGCAGGGAAAGTATTGGTGTGTGGACACATCATCCGCTGTTAACTGGTTGCCATCATTGATGCTGCTGTGGTAATTAGTTTTTGACATTTATTTTTTTAGTTTTTTTTTTGTCATTTAATTGATTTAGAACGACATGACTCTTCCAGCCCAGAGAATACAATTGTCAGCTATGATAACTGGCAGGTGCCATTTGAGTTTAAATGCATTGGAACTCTCAGGTGAGTTAAAACAAATGTTGAGTGGCTTTAATTCGTGGAATGGGAGGAATATTATCAGTAAAATTTGCACTGTTTTATTTCACGAGGTGAAGCTGAGTGAAATGGAACAGTTCAAATTTTACTTTGCAATAATATTCCTCCCATTCCACTCTAAACCACTCAGTATTTCTACACTACTCCTGTAATTTGACTCCTCTACATTATTCATGAACAATTCTTCAAACTTCCTGGAAGTAAAAAGTAAAAGAGAAAGGGAAAGTTCAACATTGGCATAAAAAAAAAATAATAAATTCATAAATACAAATATATGAAACTGAAAGACACTGTACATGGTTGTTAAATATCAGAAAAAATGAATAGTTGTTTTTGTATCTGAAAGCTTACTCTATCTAAAGTCACACTGAAAGTCATTACTGATATCAATCATTTTGACAAATATTTTCATTTGGAATGGCGTCATTTCCAAGAGAATTGTTTTATATCAGCCCAGAATTTAACTGTCTTCATAAATTTGGGTTTTGAGTGACATGACTATTTTGAAAGATTGTCATTTTTTTCAACCAAATATATGCAGCATGAAGGTAATTTTTGTTGACAAATAACGGATTATTTGGGTGGGGGGGGGGGGAGGGAGGTTATTTGCTAAGAAGTGAGCTCTGATCTTTGATCTTTGGATGACCCCATAGTTTTTGTAGAAGTGTTGAAGGTACATGAGTGCAAACTTTGAAAACGAATAATTGAAATTGGCCGAATGTTTTTTTTTCCTCAGAGGTCATGAAGGTGCTATCCATTGCCTGGCAACCAGGGGTCATAGGTTATATTCAAGCGGAGCTGACAAGGTCATCAAAGTATGGGATATAGACGCCCTCAGCAAAGGCTGCGTACAGAACATTAAAGGGCACACCGATATGGTAAAGTCAACCTGATGATAAAACGGAAAGAAATAGACTCCTTGCATATGACGTCACTCTCTCAAACAGCGCCCTCACTGAGACAAAAGGAGGCAGATTATCAGATGACAGCTGCTCGTGGTGCAGAAAAACTGTGCGCGTGACCTCAGCGTTACCTGCGCGTGACCTCCGCATGACCTGTGCGTGACCTCAGCATTGGGCGTTATGCAAGGGGTCTACGTATCCAACTTTCCAATGTTAAAACTGACTAAACCATGTTTTCTAAGGATGCTTATTGTAATAGAATCTTGCTCAACAAATTCTTTTACCAAGCAAAAGCAGAGGTGATTTATCATACATGTAACAAGGCATTTTGATTGGTAAGCAAGATTTTTCTATGCTGAGCAGACTCAATAGATAGGGACCTGAAATTTGTCTAAACACTTTTAGCAAGATTTTCATGCAGCAGTACTTTTCTTTATCAAAGTGTAAGCTTATAGACGGATGAAAATGTATGTTTTCATGGGGATGGGGTTGGCGTCATTTTCATTGTTCATGTGGAGTTTTGTTTTGTTTGATGGTGTAACAGCGCCCCCAGAGAGAACAGTGTTTGCGCACTGAGGGGGCTACCCCAATATCAGTAACATTTAACAGTAATAATATAAGTAAAAAAAAATAAAAATAGCTGTTGCAAACTGCTTACCAACCACAAAGACCTGTAGTATAAATGCACAACATTTGTTAATGGGCTCACGTTTTGACCTTAGCAGAGTCTTTCTCAAAGGCTAAAATCCCTGGGGGCGCTGTTACACCAAACAAAACAGAACTCCACATCAACAATGAAAATGACGCCAACCCCATCCCCATGAAAACATAAATTTCATCCGTCTATAAGCTTACACATTTTGTTGAAGAAAAGCACTGCTGCATGAAAATCTTGCTAACAGTGTTTAGAAAAATTTCAGGGCCCTATCTATTTTGAGAAAGACTCTACTAGGATCGAAACGTGAGGCCATCAACAAATTTTGTGCAATGACATAAAGTAAAGCCATTTTGAGATATGATGGACACGTTACTACACCACTATTTGGTTTGGATAAAGCTGTTTGTATTACACCCAAACCCATATACATGTAGTGTCTACCAAAAAGGCTAATCAATCAGTTTAATTACATGTTAAATTTTGCATTGGGGATAAAGAATATTATTTGTGTTTTACCCATACACCGATGTGTTTTAAGCAACAAAAAAAAGAAGAAAAAAAAAGTTAACATCTATTCTGCAACTCATTTCCTTGTGAAGGTTGTGACAAAAACCTACAAATATCTATGTTGTCTCATTAAAAATTTGTTTTCCTCGTTTTGAAGGTCAATGCTCTCTTAACTGGCAAGGAATATCTGTACAGTGCTGGGGCCGATAAATCATTACGCATGTGGAAATACGACACGATGACAGAGCACAAGTGTGTCAAAGTAAGTCATAAGAAATACTTCTTTTGTCAAATGAATGATTTCAAAGAGCGGCAATTCAAAGAGTGACCAGGGGTAATTTTGTCAAGTGCCATAAGCGTCACTTTGTGACAGATATGACCACTAAAAAGTTAGTTACTGTTATTTTTAATTTTGGGGTGAACAAAAAGTTTATTTTTTATTTCCCCCCCCCCCCAATTCCGGGCTTTTTTTTCTGTTTGCCACTTATCACTCATCATTAAAGAATGAATTTAAGTATCTATAATGGTTGGAAACTAATGGCATGTTTTTTGTTTGTTTTTTTTTTGTTTTTTTTTTTGCAACAAACAATATAACAAAAAGAGCAATAATTTTTTTCAAAGAACAAAATTATAAAATACACGAACAAAAACAAATGATTAGATTTGGATTTGAACCTACGACCTCCGGGTTTATGTGCTGGTGCTCTACCGACTGAGCTATCTAGCTATGTATATGACTTCTTACTGGTGCCCCTGGCAAATAATTATATTGGCAAAATAGGGAGTCTACCAACATCAGGCTAGATGGCTGAGTTGGTAGAGCGTCGGTGGTGCAGGTTCAAATCCCCTTTTAGTTGATTTTTCTTTTTTCACCCCAAAATTGATAAATTCCCAGTCAGTTTTACTGGAGGTTTATAACTTATCAAAGGTTTGACTTCGTAACTGCAATTTTTGAATGTTTGTTTTGTTTTGATGGATTTTGCTGTCTTTTGAGCTCAAATTAAGCCTCCAAAAGCCATCTCTCTCATATCATTGTTTAACATTTGTATATAGCAAAGTAGATCTTCTTCTTCTTTCGTATGAGTTAGTAGTGTTGTATGTCCATCAGGCTGTTTCTCTAAGTTGGGTAAGCCAGTTGATTTGTGCATCATTTGGGCTTGATAGGTCAGTCATTCCATCAGGGGGTTGGAGGTCAGGGCAATTGTAGATAATATGATCTGCCGCTTATCTGCACCGCAAGTGCATGCAGGTGAGTCTCGAAGTTTCCAGCGATGCATATTGGCGCTGAATCTGCCAACCCCAGTTCGCAGCCGGTTGAGTGTTACCCACTCCCTCCGAGGTAGTTCAGAGCCAGCAGGAGCTTTGATGCCAGGGGAACAGTGAACTGCCGTGGGCGAATTGTCTCTTGCCAGCTCTTTTCCCACTCCTGAATGAGGCTGAAATCCGATCTGCTGAGGGCGGCTGCATGACGGGAGAAAGGTCGACGAGATCGGAGGCGTTGACGACCTAGGTCCTGGGATTCTCTTGTTATCTTGTGCAAGGGGTGGTCCTCATCAGCCAAGGATTTGGTTGCTAGCCTGTCTGTCAGATGCTCGCGGCGTAGACTTGGTGGTGCAATTCCAGCAAGGACTGGAAGGAGATCTGTTGGTGTAGGCCGGAGACATAGCAAAGTAGATATAATCACATGGTGTTACCGCAAACCAAAATATACATTGATACCTCACCATGCAATGCCTCAAAACCTATATTATTATTTTAGACATTGTGAAAAAACCATGGCTGATTTGGGAATCAAACTCAATTTAAACCAAGTGATGTTTGAAGCTTTGCATGGTGTGGATAATAGGAAGTCACTAGTAAACTTGCGAGTACAACCATGTGTAAATCTCTTTTGGGAGGAGTGGTGGCTCTGAAAAGAGCTGTTGTGGTTTCCCAACAGCTCTCCCGCCAGGAATCTTCAATTTTTTCCCGTCCAGCCTGGTGGAATTATTTTCTTGGAATTGCCGAAATAATTTTTCTGGCACAAATAAACTCTGACTTGACAAAGTCAAGACAACAAAGATTCTCATTGAATCACCAGGATTTTTTTCTCTGTTGAGAAAATGTTAAAATCACGCACCATGAATTGCAAAATCTGGGCCGTGAGCTACGACCGAAGATTGGTCCTCAAGGCTGGATTGAAACCAAGGTTGGATACTCGGCTCACTTGGACTTACCTGCATTGTTTCGAAATACAATGAATAAACATTAAGAACCATTTGTTCTCTTTGTGTAGGTGAATTGAAGCGTTGCATGGTGACCATTGTTGCGGGCTTCAAATTTCAAAGAAAAATACAAAAATCACACCACCCGTTTGCTGGTTCGGTATATAATGGCGTGTATACACGCCATCCGACGTCAACTGGTTAACATCTGTAAGAAATATTTGTCATTTTTATTTTTTTATCAGCATGCTCATGACAGTGAGATTTGTGCTTTGGCCAAGAACACCAAGTATCTGTTTTCTTCTGGTCAGTCAACCATAAAGGTAAACATTGATGTTGCTTTTCCGTTTGAAAAGACTTTGAGCATTTAAATTTGATGTGAATGGGGGACTTTGGAACGATAGGTGGCAGCAGACTTACCAGGTAAAGTGGTCATTGTTTACGTAGTTATGAGCATTTGCACATTTCCGAGAACAATGGATGTACCTGGTAAGTCTGCTGCCATCTAGCATCCTCAGAAGTCACCCATTGGAAGAGAAGTGTGATTGAAATACAAGATTTGCCCCAACGTCTCTGAGGTAGTGATGGAGATTTCATTTTGTTTAGACCTCAGGCCCTGTCCAAATTGACGGCTTCGGCTGTGGCTACAGCTGGATCGCTGAAAAGTCCTATTCTTCAACATTGCTGCTTAAGCCAATGGCAAAAGCCATAGCCGAAGTCCCTTGATTCAAACTCGTCCATAGACTGTGTATAAATTGACTGTCTTCAGACTGACTGTGGTCTTTGTGCGAAAGCCGTTCTGTTGTTACACTAATAGCATATCTGACGAATCATAATTTTCAAATTTTTGCGGCGCATTCAGTAGCCACTGCCAGAAACACCGGGGCAAACCCCTTCTCTTAGCGATAAGTGTAACTGGGTTCTTTTACGTGTATTACACAACACACGGGACCTACAGCTTTACGTCTCCATCTGAAGGACGAATCAATAATGGTTAAGTGTCAAGACCAGGACTCGAACCCACACTCTGCTGACCAGAACACCAGAGCTTGAGTCCAGTGTGCTTGACAGCGCACGGCCTCGACATGCCAACATGTTGTCTCACCACCCATTTTATTTTTTTTTAATTTTTATATTTGTAAAATCATACCCCTATAAAGAATGAGATATTTAGAAGGTGTAATGCAAGTCAATATTAGTATATATTTTCTTTGTTTCATTTTGTAGGTTTGGTTAGTGCACACTTTAGAATCTGTTACAACAATAGCTGGACTACATCATTGGGTGAGGGCATTGACCATCGAACCTTCTCAGGTATGCAGAAATTTGATTTTAGTGCGAGATAGCCCAGTTGGCAGGGCATCGGCACAGAAACCCGGAGGGCCAAGGTTCAAATCCTGTTCTTGTCAGTTTTTCTTTGCTCACCCTTAAACAGAATTCAAAGGACAACTTGAAATATTCGAGAACCATTCCATGTGTTTCTTTTTATAGGAAAGTCTGTACAGTGGTTCACACAATATAGTGTATATCTGGGATGCCACAGGACAGTTCACACCCAAGAAGAAGCTGGAACATGAATATGGATCCGTCTACTCTATTGCAATAACATCACAATATATTATATTAGGTAAGTGTTACTGTCTGTCCCTCAACTCCTTTCTTTCGTCTCCTCTCCTTCCTCATTAGACTGATCTAATAAACCCCGCCTACCTTAGCAGTTGCCTAGCAACAGACGGTGACCATAATGGTGTGACTTTCTTGCCACGATCGCAGTGGTGGTTCGGTTGCTGCCACACACACGTATCGGATACACACACGTACATGGTTTTCGTAGTATGGATTTTGTTTCGTGGCCTTTTGAGAAACTGTGCCTTGAGTCCAAAGAACAATGCAGTCAGGAACACTGTTAAACCACTTTTACATGACTGTACAGGGACCACTACTGTGGGATTTGCACCACCAGAAATACGGGGAAAAAAACATGTTGGTACAGTTGTGTGTGCTGTTGTGTGTCAGAACAATGGCGACAGTTTGTTTACTTTTCTAATGGGATTTTAACGTGGCGGACTTTTGTCGGACTTTCAGTGGCATTGTCAAGGCTGTGATTGGTCAAGCGGGGCTTAATGGATCGGTCTATTGTGGACCATTCCCAAGTTCAGCATATATTGGATGCTGGACCAAACTTTCCTGGCTCTGCTTACAGTAATACAAAAAAATAAGCGCTTGTGGTTGCAGGAAAATCTGTGCTTAATGGAAACATGTTTCACAGGTGAGCAAGGAATTTTTGCTGTGCAGTGTTAAAGCATTCTTAGCTAAATGCAGCTACCACAGAAATTTGATGCAAACCCTGTAAGGACCTTAACCAGTTTTAACCAGTTTTTCTCCATCGAGACAATGTTAAATTCATGCACCGTGAATTGCACAAACTTTGCCATGTGACACGTCCTACAGTTGGTACTAAATCCAAAACCAAAGCTTGATCCCCAGTTTACTCTGGACTTACCTCCATCGAGCCGAAATACAATGAATGAACAATGGTGGAAAGCTTCTCTATGTCTCACAATCCTCTTCTTGGAACAAAAGGACAAAGGTCTGGAATCGGGATTACACAATAATGCCTGCACAATAGTCCAAAATCTGCAAAATATTGAGCGCCATCTGGCCTGTTTGTGTGGATGAAATGAAGAGTTAGACAGGGTGTGCGTGTTTGTTTAGTGCACGCTCAGTAGTAAAATGTCCGGGCGTCCTTTGTTCCGGTTTTCCGATTTTACACAATGGCGTGTTTCAACGTCGTCTGTTTGCTGGCTCAACTGGTTAAGCGCAAAGTTCCGTAATTCTTAGAGAGCCATGAAATTGGGTAATGATTGGGAAGATCTTTTCAGACTTCATAGATGCTATCCTGTTGGTATTAGTCAATGAGTCATACATTTATACATGGACCCACTGGTCGCACAGTCAGGGTTTTTTTGGCTGTGTCTGGCTCCAAGAAGAGAGGTTGCGTGACCCTGGGAAAAGTTCATTTCCCAGCCATGTTGGGTCCAGCCATGTACAAACTCAATGGCTGACGCGTCGTCTGCTGAATGATTCTCAGCGGCCGAGTGGCCGAGTGGTTAGTGCGTCGGACTCAAGTTCTGGTGGCTGAGTCATCGGAGTGTGAGTTCGAATCCCGGTCATGACACTTGTGTCCTTGAGCAAGGCACTTAACCATAATTGCCCCGTAAAAGTTGGAAAGGTAGAGCCTTCTGCTCTACCAGCCAGGCTTCTGATAGATGATACCTAAGCCTACATCCTTACGGACTGTAAAGTGGGTTACCCTGTTTCAGCCCCAGGAGTAGGTGGCAACAGCCCTTGGAAAAAACAGTTGATTTGTAGCCCACGCCTCGAGTGGCTTACTGGCCTTGTGTGTCTGGCGACTTCCATAAAAAGTTTTTTTTTAAAAGTGTCTGATTGTGCACGCAGCATTAGAAAAAGGTCTCGGGTGAGGATAAGGAAAAGGATAAGGAACGATTCCAAACAGCAAAATATAAGAGATTTGAAGTCACTATGCCCGTTTAAACTTTCTCAGGCTTGTTATTTCATGTATATGTTGGGTCACACAAACTGGTGTGTTACTGGTCTTTGACAACTATACCAATGTTGTCCGCGTGCTTTAATATAAAAAAAAAAAAAAAAAAAATATTTTTTAAACTTCCTTTTTTTCCTCTTTGTGATATGCCGTTTCTAAAGTATCTGTTTTCCTTGTTTATATATATGTACAGAATGCATTCCTTTTGAAATATTCAGTTTTTGGGATGAGAAATGGAGCATGGACATACAATGTTGTTTGTGTTTGTGTTCAGTAATTAGTTCTGTGGTAATGCTTGTGTTTGATGCATGACTTTGATGTGAGTATTCTCTGTAAACTGAAAAGCCTAGTTAGTGGTTACATGTAAATTATAATTGTTTAAAGTCTGTGTGTTTTTAAATTGGGGATGGTACAACATGGGCGCCCCTTCATAGAGCTGCTTAAGCAGCAAATATCGCCAAATAGTTTTCTGCTAAGCAAAAGTTAGCAGGATACCAGTCACAGATGGTACATGGGTAATTTTTATTTTTGGCTGGTAACCCAATTGTTGTAAGCATAATTGTGTTGTGCTTAAAGCAGATCAATTAAATTTGGCCCTGGTTTTGAGACTTCAATGTCCTCTCAAAAAATCTTTACTTCACAAAGAAAGGTATTTTATCTTTTACAAAAATTGTGGTTTTTTTCAAAGGGATCACACAATACTGAAAAATTGTGACTTGCACCATTTTATGTTAAAAACTATCAGTATTTGTTAACATTTCACATGTACCAACTTTGACTGATATCATGCTCATTTTCGCTTAGCAGAAAAAATGTTTAGCGACATTTGCTGCTGAAGAAGCTGTATAAAATTGGGCTCATGTAGCTTTAATAGTCACAGTTATTCATTTTTAAGGGATCTTTGGTATTTGTGCGTGAAAACTCTCTTCCTTGTCTTCCTGTGACCCTTGAACTTTGACCAGGTACTCGGGGAGAAAATGGGAATGAGGACAAGAACTTTAACGACAGACATTCAGGTAGGGTTTATAACAGTGATGGTGCTTGGCCATTACATGTGTAAAAGATCCCTAAAAGCAAAGAGGAAGAAATTATTTTTAAAAAGGCGAAAACTTCATTTTTTTTTTTTATTTGTCTTCTTTTTCCTTGCTTTCATTGAATTTCATTAGGGCCTTTCCAGCCTGATGGGTTAATTTTCTCAGAATTGCCAGAATCATTTTTCTTTGAGAGTACCGCCGGCACAAAGACACTCAGACTTGACAAAGCCAAGAGAACAAAGATTCTCTTTGAAAGACCGTGACTTGTGATTTCTTGAACGAGAAAATGTCAAATTCACACACCGTGAATTGGAAAACCGAAGCCGAGGATTATTCCTGAAACCGGAACAAAGTCTGGATACTCGGTTAACTCGGACTTTACCTCCATTGAGCCCGAAAACAATGAATAAACAATGTTGGAAACCTCTCTGTCCTCTGTGTATGGGGGAAACAAAGCTTTAAACAGTGATTGCATGCTCTGTGCACGCTCCGTAGTGAGAATTTCCGGGCGACCTTTGTTCTGGGCTTCAAATTTCACACAAAAATACAAAAACATATGTCATCCATGAGCTGGCCTGGATAATATTGGCAAGTATACACTTCGGCGTTGACTGGTTGAGAATATCATTGCAAAATTGTCATCCTTTGCTTTTCATTATTAACTATGAAAATTAAGAAAAAGAAATAACAAAGAGCAAACGTGTGTCTGCAGTTTTTTCAAGTAGTTTTTTTTCCGGTCAGTTATGCAGTGTGCAGTGTTTTGTTTGCGTTTTTATTTATTTCATGAAAGTCAATATTTATGATAAAGTGATAAAGGCACTTTTAAAATGTCTTTTTAATTCCATGTTTTCTATGGTTGTTTTTGTTCTTTTTTTTTGGATTGTTTTTTGTTTGTTTTTCATCTTAGATATCTGTATTATGACAAATATTTGAGGTGAATGATTTAGACATTTTTCTGTGTTTTTTATTTTTATTTTGTTTTATTTACATTTTCCGGTGCAGGCACATACAATAGGAATATGCAAATATTTGACGTCATTACCCATCAGCACGTAAAATGCCTCGGCGGTCATATTGGAATTGTCACTGACTTGGCAACGAGCCCTGCTGGTCAGTTTGTCATATCCAGTTCCTATGACAACACAGTGCAGGTAATTCTTTTCAAATCCATTTGGAGGCTTCTGAGATGCTTGGCAGCTTCTGAGATGCTAGGTAACACCTGAGATGCTAGGCAGCACCTGAGATGCTAGGTAGCACCTGAGATGCTAGATAGCACCTGAGATGCTAGGTAGCACCTGAGATGCTAGGTATTGCCCGAGAAGCTAGGTAGTGCCTGAGATGCCAGGTAGTGCCTGAGATGCCAGGTAGTGCCTGAGATGCTAGGTAGCACCTGAGATGCCAGGTAGTGCCTGAGATGCTAGGTAGCACCTGAGATGCCAGGTAGTGCCTGAGATGCCAGGTAGTGCCTGAGATGCTAGGTAGTGCCTGAGATGCCAGGTAGTGCCTGAGAAGCTAGGTAGCACCTGAGATGCTAGGTAGCACCTGAGATGCCAGGTAGTGCCTGAGATGCTAGGTAGCACCTGAGATGCCAGGTAGTGCCTGAGATGCCAGGTAGTGCCTGAGATGCTAGGTAGTGCCTGAGATGCCAGGTAGTGCCTGAGAAGCTAGGTAGCACCTGAGATGCTAGGTAGTGCCTGAGAAGCTAGGTAGTGCCTGAGATGCCAGGTAGTGCCTGAGATGCCAGGTAGTGCCTGAGATTCTAGGTAGTGCCTGAGATGCCAGGTAGTGCCTGAGAAGCTAGGTAGTGCCTGAGATGCCAGGTAGTGCCTGAGAAGCTAGGTAGCACCTGAGATGCTAGGTAGCACCTGAGATGCTAGGTATTGCCCGAGAAGCTAGGTAGTGCTTGAGATGCTAGGTAGTGCCTGAGATGCCAGGTAGTGCCTGAGATGCTAGGTAGCACCTGAGATGCTAGGTAGTGCCTGAGATGCTAGGTAGCACCTGAGATGCTAGGTAGTGCCTGAGATGCTAGGTAGTGCCTGAGATGCCAGGTAGTGCCTGAGAAGCTAGGTAGCACCTGAGATGCTAGGTAGTGCCTGAGATGCCAGGTAGTGCCTGAGATGCTAGGTAGCAACTGAGATGCTAGGTAGTGCCTGAGATGCTAGGTAGCACCTGAGATGCCAGGTAGTGCCTGAGATGCTAGGTAGTGCCTGAGATGCCAGGTAGTGCCTGAGAAGCTAGGTAGCACCTGAGATGCTAGGTAGTGCCTGAGATGCCAGGTAATGCCTGAGATGCTAGGTAGCACCTGAGATGCTAGGTAGTGCCTGAGAAGCTAGGTAGCACCTGAGATGCCAGGTAGTGCCCTTGCCTGAGATGCTAGATAGTACCTGAGATGCTAGATAGTACCTGAGATGCTAGGTAACACATGGAATGCTAGGTAGCACATGAGATGCTTTTAGTGCCTGAGATGCCAGGTAACACCTGTAACACGCAACGCTTCACACAAAGGATTCACTTAGTCCACCGACAAGATTAAATGTATTGATACAATGTATGTTGCCTGTTTAGGTCTGGGATCTGAAGAATTTCTTGTCCCTTCAAGTTCTGTCTCGTCACCAGGGTAGCGTCAATGTCATAACCTTGCGTCATAGCTTACTCTTCACTGGCTCAGAAGACAAAGAAATTAAGGTAAGATTTAGACAATAGAGGTAATTTCCAGGCAGGGGAAGCATTTGCATGAAAACAGGTAAACAGTTAATGTAAGCAATTATTCCGCAAAAGTACACAGCAGTTATTAATGATGCTGTTTGCAAGGGGTCTGTTTCAGGCAGAATTGTTTCTCTTCAACAGGCTGGCATGATACTCTCCCTACTTTAATCTGGTTTTCTGATTTTGTTTGCCGTCAGCAAAATCAGCAAATTTTTTTATTTAAAACCCTCACAGACTAGGCAGTTTTGCTAGCTTGTGGCCTCAATCCTCCCATATCCTCTTCTCCTATATCACTCCAAAACAAATTGTTTGGAATTAGATAAGATTGGAATGTCTGGCCTTGTGGTCAGCAATAGACCGATTGTGCGACCTGCGTCACGTGACCCCTTCTGGGTATTAAATGTAAACACACACAATGTCCTCCATAGGAAAGTGCAGAACGGTACACGGTGATTGTTGCATTTAGTTTATTCGATCGAGGCTTTTCTTGCTTGAAATCTGTGACAAATATTCCAGAGTTTGTACCAGAGACCTTCGAGTGGCTGAATAAAGCCAGTAAGGACAGTTCCAGCAAGTCTTGAAAATTGTACAAGTACCGTATAAATGTGCAGGATGTGTACTAGTGAAGCTGAAATCATCCAAAGAAATTGCTTTCCAAAACTGTCTGATTCCTTTGCCTGTTTGAAATTTTGCAAGGCTAGGTGTAAATGCTCACTTTCCCAACGTTCTTTATCCGTTTTTTACAGTGATTTAGGCCTACATTACAAACAAAATAACAGGCGGGAGGCTACATAATAGTCGTCCGACGCCGGTAGTGCATTGCTAAAAAACCTCTTTTTAGTAGAATTCTGTCAAAATGCCACAACATACTACTTTAAATAAAGGGGCTGATTAACTAGTTTATCACTTAGCAAAAGTAAAATCGACTGTTTTTGTAGTCACTCCGTGTCACGGCATATCTCTTTACACGTATTTTGCCATCAGCTGTACGATGTTATACCCATAAGGGGTCACGTGACCGCATGTCAACATTGGTCGCGCAATCGGTCTATTGTTGTTTGGCCCTACTGGACCAAGTCTTTTTGAATCCTTTACTTCTGCAATTTGATATATAAAATGATTTGGTACTGTACGATAATATCCTGAAAAGGTGTATAAACCAGTAAGTAGGTCAGCCCGTACTCATTCAAATTGTCCTACTCTTTTCCCATAGGCCAACTATCATGCCTGTTGACAAATAGGTCAGTGTACCAGACATTGTTCAAAATCTACTCTGCAAATGTCTTATTTGGTAGCAGGGGAAGATATATGGCTGCACGGCGATGAAGAAGTATTGAAATATATCAGGCTCTGGGGGGAACAAAGAAAAACTGACTGGTGTGGGATTTGAACCTGCGACCACCGGCTAAATGACCGACGCTCTACCAACTGAGCTATCCAGCCCTAATGTTGGTGGTCTCCCTATTTTGTCAATATCTGTGTTTGGGGGTTGGGGGGGGGCGTTGATGCCAGTTAGAAGCCATTTAAAAATTTAAAAAATAACCCAGTCAGTTTCCCTTGTGGCTTATTGCTTGAAATATATCAGCCATGCAACCTGTCAGGTGATCAGCTGAATTTCTCTTCTTCAAAGACACTGACGCAATTTTATTGTCTTACGAATTTTCCTTTTTGTTTTGTTTTGTTTTTTTGCAAAAAGTTGCATGTCTGTTGTACGCAAGTACAAAACCAACAAAATATCTGTTAAGAGTTGTACCCATTTTTTTCCTGAAATGTTTTTAAAGATTGTTTTGTCCTAATTTTTTTTTTCTTTTTAAATTCGTTCTCCTTATTTTCAGATCTTTAAATACTTTCGTCTGATGACCTACAGTAGCTTCGGCAACCACATCTTGCCAGGAAAGGACACATGAGGAGTATGAACTGAGAGAAGGTACGCCTGTAGGAAGAGCTTGTTAAACAGAAAAAGATTACCGCCCCAAATAACACGTTGTTTATGTTGATTGCAACCTCGTTCCCAGGGGTGATCGATCTTACTGTGGCATTTTTTCCCCAGCATGCCTTGCTCGCTCAAAACCCCTGGAATTGGTTAATATATGGAACATTTTAATAAGGCCTGTGTCCAATCCACTCTAGGCTCACGCTGAAGTATGGTAACCCGCAAAAGAGGCATCAAGTCATAGAGCAACTGGTCCCCTCTCATTCTTCTTTGATTTTGTGACATGGTTGTCTAACTGTATGCAGTTCAGGGTGACCATATTAAAACATGATTCATTTAAAGTGGAATCGTGTCAAAATACTTGCATTTTTACACGCACGTAGTAAGTGCCCAACAAGCACCATACAAATGCTCAGAAAGCTTTTACAAGCGTGCGCGTAAAGCAGTCACTTTTGGGTCCAATCAGCGTTGTTTTTCAGTACGTCCCTACCAGGGGTTGGTGACGAGAGGTATTGGTACGGCGCGCTGCCCATTGTAGCCAGGTTGTATTGATTGTGACTTGTTTCAGCACAAGGCTTTTACTTTGACCTTTTGGGCGAGTGGAAGTTGGTCAAATCTTGTAGCCGTTTACATTTGCGGCCGTTCAGGGCATTTTGGTACCAGCTGCTTGTGGCCACTAGGGTCTCTGATGGGTTAAGTAATATTGACAATATTGTCTTCCAGAACGCACTAATCCTCCAATCAGATTGCTCAATGGGAGTGTGATAGTAAAGCATATCTTACTCCCAGTAGTCTATATTGCACTCTGCATTTTGTGAGTATCATGGGTCACGCTCGGCATACAGATAGTGCAAAAAAAATGTTCTAAAGTTTGCGCTTTGAACATGCTGCTCGCTGTGAAATTGTATTTCTTCCAGTTGGCTGGAAGATAAATTCTTATCACACGCCCGCGAGTGGAATACGAAAAAATATAGTGCGTCTGTGTCCCATATCCCACTCGGCCTTCAGCCTCATGGAATATGGGATGCAGAAGCGCTATATGTTTTGGTATTCCACTCGCTCGTTTGATAACTTATATTATCACCTTCTTGACTCTTGACCTTGATCTTGATTTGTATATTAACCAGGGTATTCACCAGACCTTGTCTTTGCCTTGACTTGGCTGCTGTCAAACAGTTTCTCTGATTTGTAGTCTTTTTTTCAACACAGAGATTTTAAAAAAGCTGATAAAGTCAAAGGCAAGATTTGGGAAAGAACTTAATAAAAATTTATTGCAGCTTAAACTAATGAAGATAGGTATTTGGGGGTTTGGATTATCCGCAGTGTAACTGAACACTTCAATGTGTGAATTTTTTACATTTAAACTGGGTCTGATTTCATAGTCTTGCTCCCTGCCCAATTCTTCGCTTACAGTCAATATAACAGGGGTTAGCGCCAAAGTTCTAGGCTAGCTATGTAAGTGAAGAAGGCTTAGGCTCGTTTCAAACATCACGCTCTTGCCGTGTCAAATTCAGATCATTTGAGTTCGGCAATAGCGCGGCATTGGCGCAGCAGTGGTTTCAAACGTCGTGCTTCTGCCGAACTTTGCCAATAGCACGGCAGGGCCTGTCTAGCCATGGTCGAGCTAAACCTCTGACGCGCCGAATTCCAAAAATGGTTTCAGACGTCGTGCTCCTGCCGTGTCGAATCGAAAAATATCAGAAAATTTTAATTCAACACAGCAAGAGCACAACGTTTGAATTGGGCCTTAGTAATGTAAAGTAGACACTCCCACAAACAATAATTCCTGTTAATCTGTGAAATATGCTTACATTAACTGGAAATTTTGTACAGAGACATGACAATGGGCTCTGCATATGGCCAGGAGATGTCAAATAGGAGACACTCGTGTCACTTAATTCAGTGAGCATGATTCCTTTCTGATGTGTGAATTCTACAGCTACTTTTATAGCAGGCAAAGGTAAATTCTCGATGAACTGAATTGTTCAGGAAAAGCACCACTAGACAGTGATTTTTAAAATACCACCAAATAAGTCTCGTTCATTTATAACTGTCCTGTTTTATTAATAATTCTACTAATTTTTTATTTTATAGAATCAATGGCAATATCAATTCTTAACTTCAAATATTTATTTTGAATAGATGTAATAATTGCATCTGAAAAAAGAACGTTGAAAGTTCATCCTGAGTTGATAGTTAGAGATAATTTTCATGGTAAACTTTTGATTACAATTCTTAGAAATTTCCTGTACCTGTGATTATCGACCGAAGCTTCAGTCTTCATCTACAGGATAACCCGGTCACGGAGTGAACTTCCTGGTCATCCTGCTGATGAATAACAAAGCTCCCGTCGAAAAATTACAGGTGTGGAATGTATCCAGCTGTTGTGATCAAACGTTTACCATTAAATAGACCAATCCATTTAGCCCCGCAACTGCCTAGCAACAGCACATGGTGTGACTTTCTTGCCACGATCGCAGCGGTGGTTCGGTTGCGGCAACCACACATGTCGGATACACACACGTACGTGGCTTTCGTGAACAGTTAGGATTTAGTTTCGTGGACTTGAGCAGTGCCTTGAGTCCAAAGAACAATGTAGACAGGGACACTGTTAAACCACTTTTACACGACTGTACAGGGACCACTGCTGTGGGATATGCACCACCAGAAATACGAATAAATGAAAAAAAAAAAAAAAAATTACTGATGTGTGTCAGAACAATGGCGGCAGTTTGTTTATTATTCTAATGGAACTTTAACGTGTCAGACTTTTGTCGGTCTTTCAGTGGCATTGTCAAGGCTGTGATTGGTCAATACGTTAGTAGGCGGGGCTTAATGGATCGGTCTATTATAATGTTTTTTGGGTCTTACTCTAACACCCTTGTTAATAAGTACTGTGTACTCCTGCTGCAGTCCTGCAGAAATACGAGTGGGACTCCAACCCACATCCTCGGCATTCTTAAGTAGATGTTATATATAAAAATAAAACAAATAATAAATTCCATTATTTAATTACAAATCTCATCAGTTGAATATCTACCATTCTGATGATAAGTTTATTTCAAAGTTCTGGAAAATATTTTCTTTATTTAGAAGTAGATACGTGTATTACTATATAGGAATATATATTACAAACCGTTTATTTCTTTTTTTTAATTGTTTTAAAATTGAAAAAAACAGTACTATAACTTATAAGGAGACATATCAATACTCAATTGGATGATTGCAAACAAAAGCCATTTTGGTTGGGGTAGGGGTGGGTCAAAAACGGTTTGGGTTAAAGGATATTCATTCAGAGCAATGAGATTTCAAGAATCATGTCGTAAAATAAATTGGTAGAAATTTTATTGAGATTAGGGCTCACTTCTCTGAAGTAAACAGCGTATAAGAACGTACACTCTTAAAAATTGAAAGTGTTAAATCAACTCTTAAAGGGTTCGGTCAGTGACAACACTTTTATAAAGTTAGATTCAACCAATACAAGTGTCAAACTATCTTTTCAGAAGCTGAGACTTAACTCTTAATAGTGTAAACTCAACTCTTCAATTGAGTTACATTTAACTCTCTCAAAGTGTTGTCACTGAATGAACTCTTTTAGTGTTGATTTAACACTTTGGTTTTTATAAAGCTCCATAACACAGTTCAAAGCAGAGTACAGGCATGATTTTTTTTTTATACACGAAACATTTCTTAAATCTCTAGCCTCGCAAAATCAGTTTTGAGATTGGATTTGGTACAATTTTTAATTTCGTTTTGTAAGATGAGAATGCTCCAGATAAACTGATACATTCTTCTGCACCTTAATAATAATAATAATAATAATAATACACAGTTTTTATATAGCGCTTTATCACACCCTTTGGGTGTCTCAGAGCGCTCAGTATTTTTTTCCTGCAAGGAATAATGAATTACGTTTTTGAAGTATGAGACCTGTTCCTTTACATAGCACCATGTAATGGTTTACAAGGTGCTGTGGCACACTCTGCAGCCGATCAAACCAGGAACACTGGGGCAAACCCCTTCTCTTTTCGATAAGTGTCAATACCTTGTAACAATACTGACTGTATACCATGTAAGCTTTCATGTTTAACTTTTATCTTTTTATATTTTTCTATGAGTTCTAGAGTTGCACCTTGTCTGTAATAGACCTTATGCACATGACGTCACCGAGCAGGCCGCCCTCGCCTAGAGGTCAAAAAGAGGCTGTTCATTGGCCGATCCTGTGCGCCGTGTGTTCAAATCTGTGCGTTTCCATTGTTTCATCATCGTTTTACCTCTAAGATGGCGACTGGACGATGTCAATGCATAAGGTCTATAGACCTTTATCATGCTGCGGCCATCTTGATTTCCTCCCATCCAAATCAGTGTAAACCATACCGGGGCTGAAAGGAGAAATAGTCTGGCTCCTTCTTGTACATTAGCATTCATCACTGTTATTGGATACATGGATGATGGCCAAGATGGTGGCAGTTTGATCATGGTCTATAGATGGAAAGTTACGGCAATTAAATAATGTTATGATACAATAGGCCTTTGGCATCTATTTTTAAGTAAGTTTGGGATCCTAAAAACGATCTATGCAAAAATTGTAACTATACGATAATGAAAGGGCCAATTTTAACATTCAGTAATCGAGATGATTCAAGTTCACTCTATTGCTAAAACTATGTGTAACTTTGTCATGTGTAATATTTATTATGATCTTTACATAATACTCAAGATAACTTTTTTGTATCGCTGCGATGAATTTTTAAAATTAAACTGACTGACTAAAAGTTATTTTAATGAATAGTCTAAGAATGGAAATGTAGTTTGTGTAGACCTGCAGACGATAATGATTTTGTCTGTCATTTATAACTTCTGGGTATAATTGATTGCACCATAACATTTCAAGCAGAGGTCAGAGCAACAGCAGAAAGGGGTGACATGAAGCGACTCAAACGATGACGTGAAACAGCTCATTTGTATTTCCTTATATTTTTGTTTTTTGTTCATGCATCTGTGAATGTGCACTTTGTAAACTGTACATGTAACGACATGTTTGTATGTAATGTACATTGCCTACTTGCAAGTGTGAAGGGTTACTGGTCATGTCGCCCCCCCCCCCCCACGGTAAAGTCCCCACCCCCTCCCACAAAATCAAACATCTGAAATTCACAATTTAGCTTGGCCTTTTCGTTTGATTTCACCTGTGGTGTTGAAATTTTCAGACGTTATTCAAACTGATGATCTGACTTCGTAACCAGGTTTTCATGAAGATTGAAGAGAGCCTACAATTTGCTTGGTTCAGTTTTGAATCATCACATAGTTGGCGCTTTTCGAGGCATTCACTTTTGATAACATTGACTTTGTTATGTCTGATTGAACGCAGTGAGCGTTCGGAAAAATAATTCTACTCACATAGTGCCTTGGGATTTCATAGCTACATCATACAAAACAACCAGTGTTGCCGGATGGAAGAAGGAATAGTAATCCAGCAATAGCCAGGGGCTACTTTTGTCGTGGGGCGACTTTGTTGGGGGGTGACTTCATTCAGGGCGACATTGTCAGGTGGCGACATTGTTGGGTGGCAACATTGTCAGGTGGCGACCTGACTGGCACCCGTGTGAAGCAATTTTGAAAGCAGAGACCTGTTGGGTTAAAAAATATATAGACTTAATGCCATGAAACACTTGAGCTTTCCAAAATACTTTTTTTTCTGTTTTCAAGAGTTGTACCTTGGAACTAGCACTTACAGTCCCAAATCCTTCTATATCCAACTGCCAAACTGAAGGATTTATGAGGACTTGTACCCTCAGGCTCAATCAACCAGTGCTTATCACAGGATCCGGCACTCCAGTCTTTTCCCAAGTCCAGACCATTTGGTGTGGTGTGACTTAGGAGAAGAGGGTATTAGATGGATTGGGCCACATGCTAACCAAACTGCCGTGTCTGTACTTCAGACCTTTCGTATAAACGTCACACTGCCAGTGTTTTTGATCTCCTTAGTGTGAAAGTATCAGACTGAAAACTTAACTACTTAGTTATATATTAATCTAATAAATACTATTAATGATTTACTTGTAATTTTATTCCTCTGTGTTTTACAGATTTGTATCCCTCCATTACAATGACTTGAGAATTTAACAAATAAATACTTAATACATGAGCACAACAACAGTGCAATATCAAAATGTTGCAATATCACATTATTTAAATTCATATTTCCAAAAAAGAAGTGTTTTAAAATGGCATCAGCAGTGCCTCCTGCATGGTAAAATTACACCTTAATATTTAGCCAAAATCCTAGAAAGACAGTTGATGCTTTAGAAAGTCGCCGGTGACACTCCTGATGCCATTTCATATCTGTCATATTACCAGAGTATTCACGATTTTCTTTTTTTTCTTTTGAAATGATTTTAATTAACTCCCCCCCCCCCCCAATAATCCTTACTCCCCCACAGGCCTATGGAGACTCTTTGGTTGACCTGAGATTTTAACATTTTTTTTCATATGTTGATCATTTTCATCTTGTGGTAAAATCATTCATATTATGACAAAATATGATATTAATTTTTCAGACAAATCCTTAATAATATCAAAAATATGAAGGATGCAATAGGTTAGGTGATATTAAATGGCATCAGTGAGGATGCCTGCTTCATTTTATAGCATAAAATTGAACTTGAAAATTTTGCCAAAAATTGAAAAAATCACAAGGGGTAAGTCCAGCATTTTTATCAAATTTGGGTCATTTTTGAAGGTTCGATTTTATGCTCCAAAACGATACAATAGGTACTACTGAAGCCTTTTTATTGAACTTGATCGATGCTTTTCGTTAAAGTTTTGGAAATATTAATAATTTTGGACAAAATATATTAATTTTTCGGAAAAATCCTGAATAAAACCAAAAATATGAAGGATGCAATAGGTTAGGTGATATTAAATGGCATCAGTGAGGATGCCTGCTTCATTTTATAGCATAAAATTGAACTTGAAAATTTGGCCAAAAATTGAAAAAATCACAAGGGGTAAGTCCAGCATTTTTATCAAATTTGGGTGATTTTTGAAGGTGCGATTTTATGCTCTAAAACGATGCAATAGGTACTACTGAAGCCTTTTTATTGAACTTGACCGATGCTTTTCGTTATAGTTTTGGAAATATTAATAATTTTGGACAAAATATGATATTAATTTTTCGGAAAAATCCTGAATAAAACCAAAAATATGAAGGATGCAATAGGTTAGGTGATATTAAATGGCATCAGTGAGGATGCCTGCTTCATTTTATAGCATAAAATTGAACTTGAAAATTTGGCCAAAAATTGAAAAAATCACAAGGGGTAAGTCCATCATTTTTATCAAACTTGGGTGATTTTTGAAGGTGTGATTTTATGCTCCAAAACGATACAATAGGTACTACTGAAGCCTTTTTATTGAACTTGACCGATGCTTTTCGTTATAGTTTTGGAAATATTAATAATTTTGGACAAAATATGATATTAATTTTTCGGAAAAATCCTGAATAAAACCAAAAATATGAAGGATGCAATAGGTTAGGTGATATTAAATGGCATCAGTGAGGATGCCTGCTTCATTTTATAGCATAAAATTGAACTTGAAAATTTGGCCAAAAATTGAAAAAATCACAAGGGGTAAGTCCATCATTTTTATCAAATTTGGGTGATTTTTGAAGGTCCGATTTTATGCTCCAAAACGATACTTTAGGTACTACTGAAGCCTTTTTATTGAACTTGATCGATGCTTTTCGTTATAGTTTTGGAAATATTAATAATTTTGGACAAAATATGATATTAATTTTTCGGAAATATCCTGAATAAAACCAAAAATATGAAGAATGCAATAGGTTAGGTGATATTAAATGGCATCAGTGAGGATGCCTGCTTCATTTTATAGCATAAAATTGAACTTGAAAATTTGGCCAAAAATTGAAAAAATCACAAGGGGTAAGTCCATCATTTTTATCAAATTTGGGTGATTTTTGAAGGTGCGATTTTATGCTCTAAAACGATGCAATAGGCACTACTGAAGCCTTTTTATTGAACTTGACCGATGCTTTTCGTTATAGTTTTGGAAATGTTAATAATTTTGGACAAAATATGATATTAATTTTTCGGAAATATCCTGAATAAAACCAAAAATATGAAGAATGCAATAGGTTAGGTGATATTAAATGGCATCAGTGAGGATGCCTGCTTCATTTTATAGCATAAAATTGAACTTGAAAATTTGGCCAAAAATTGAAAAAATCACAAGGGGTAAGTCCATCATTTTTATCAAATTTGGGTGATTTTTGAAGGTGCGATTTTATGCTCTAAAACGATGCAATAGGCACTACTGAAGCCTTTTTATTGAACTTGACCGATGCTTTTCGTTATAGTTTTGGAAATGTTAATAATTTTGGACAAAATATGATATTAATTTTTCGGAAAAATCCTGAATAAAACCAAAAATATGAAGAATGCAATAGGTTAGGTGATATTAAATGGCATCAGTGAGGATGCCTGCTTCATTTTATAGCATAAAATTGAACTTGAAAATTTGGCCAAAAATTGAAAAAATCACAAGGGGTAAGTCCAGCATTTTTATCAAATTTGGGTGATTTTTGAAGGTGTGATTTTATGCTCCAAAACGATACAATAGGTACTACTGAAGCCTTTTTATTGAACTTGATCGATGCTTTTCGTTATAGTTTTGGAAATATTAATAATTTTGGACAAAATATGATATTAATTTTTCGGAAATATCCTGAAAAAAACCAAAAATATGAAGAATGCAATAGGTTAGGTGATATTAAATGGCATCAGTGAGGATGCCCGCTTCATTTTATAGCATAAAATTGAACTTGAAAATTTGGCCAAAAATTGAAAAAATCACAAGGGGTAAGTCCAGCATTTTTATCAAATTTGGGTGATTTTTGAAGGTGCGATTTTATGCTCTAAAACGATAGAATAGGTACTACTGAAGCCTTTTTATTGAACTTGACCGATGCTTTTCGTTATAGTTTTGGAAATATTAATAATTTTGGACAAAATATGATATTAATTTTTCGGAAATATCCTGAATAAAACCAAAAATATGAAGAATGCAATAGGTTAGGTGATATTAAATGGCATCAGTGAGGATGCCTGCTTCATTTTATAGCATAAAATTGAACTTGAAAATTTGGCCAAAAATTGAAAAAATCACAAGGGGTAAGTCCAGCATTTTTATCAAATTTGGGTGATTTTTGAAGGTTCGATTTTATGCTCCAAAACGATACAATAGGTACTACTGAAGCCTTTTTATTGAACTTGATCGATGCTTTTCGTTATAGTTTTGGAAATATTAATAATTTTGGACAAAATATGATATTAATTTTTCGGAAATATCCTGAATAAAACCAAAAATATGAAGAATGCAATAGGTTAGGTGATATTAAATGGCATCAGTGAGGATGCCTGCTTCATTTTATAGCATAAAATTGAACTTGAAAATTTGGCCAAAAATTGAAAAAATCACAAGGGGTAAGTCCAGCATTTTTATCAAATTTGGGTGATTTTTGAAGGTGTGATTTTATGCTCCAAAACGATAGAATAGGTACTACTGAAGCCTTTTTATTGAACTTGATCGATGCTTTTCGTTATAGTTTTGGAAATATTAATAATTTTGGACAAAATATGATATTAATTTTTCGGAAAAATCCTGAATAAAACCAAAAATATGAAGGATGCAATAGGTTAGGTGATATTAAATGGCATCAGTGAGGATGCCCGCTTCATTTTATAGCATAAAATTGAACTTGAAAATTTGGCCAAAAATTGAAAAAATCACAAGGGGTAAGTCCAGCATTTTTATCAAATTTGGGTGATTTTTGAAGGTGCGATTTTATGCTCTAAAACGATGCAATAGGTACTACTGAAGCCTTTTTATTGAACTTGACCGATGCTTTTCGTTATAGTTTTGGAAATATTAATAATTTTGGACAAAATATGATATTAATTTTTCGGAAAAATCCTGAATAAAACCAAAAATATGAAGGATGCAATAGGTTAAGTGATATTAAATGGCATCAGTGAGGATGCCTGCTTCATTTTATAGCATAAAATTGAACTTGAAAATTTGGCCAAAAATTGAAAAAATCACAAGGGGTAAGTCCAGCATTTTTATCAAATTTGGGTGATTTTTGAAGGTTCGATTTTATGCTCCAAAACGATACAATAGGTACTACTGAAGCTTTTTTATTGAACTTGATCGATGCTTTTCGTTATAGTTTTGGAAATATTAATAATTTTGGACAAAATATGATATTAATTTTTCGGAAATATCCTGAATAAAACCACAAAATATGAAGAATGCAATAGGTTAGGTGATATTAAATGGCATCAGTGAGGATGCCTGCTTCATTTTATAGCATAAAATTGAACTTGAAAATTTGGCCAAAAATCGTAAAAATCACAAGGGGTAAGTCCATCATTTTTATCAAATTTGGGTGATTTTTGAAGGTGTGATTTTATGCTCCAAAACGATACAATAGGTACTACTGAAGCCTTTTTATTGGACTTGATCGATGCTTTTCGTTATAGTTTTGGAAATATTAATAATTTTGGACAAAATATGATATTAATTTTTCGGAAATATCCTGAATAAAACCACAAAATATGAAGAATGCAATAGGTTAGGTGATATTAAATGGCATCAGTGAGGATGCCTGCTTCATTTTATAGCATAAAATTGAACTTGAAAATTTGGCCAAAAATCGTAAAAATCACAAGGGGTAAGTCCATCATTTTTATCAAATTTGGGTGATTTTTGAAGGTGTGATTTTATGCTCCAAAACGATACAATAGGTACTACTGAAGCCTTTTTATTGGACTTGATCGATGCTTTTCGTTATAGTTTTGGAAATATTAATAATTTGGACAAAATATGATATTAATTTTTCGGAAAAATCCTGAATAAAACCAAAAATATGAAGGATGCAATAGGTTAGGTGATATTAAATGGCATCAGTGAGGATGCCTGCTTCATTTTATAGCATAAAATTGAACTTGAAAATTTGGCCAAAAATTGAAAAAATCACAAGGGGTAAGTCCAGCATTTTTATCAAATTTGGGTGATTTTTGAAGGTGTGATTTTATGCTCCAAAACGATAGAATAGGTACTACTGAAGCCTTTTTATTGAACTTGATCGATGCTTTTCGTTATAGTTTTGGAAATATTAATAATTTTGGACAAAATATGATATTAATTTTTCGGAAATATCCTGAATAAAACCAAAAATATGAAGAATGCAATAGGTTAGGTGATATTAAATGGCATCAGTGAGGATGCCTGCTTCATTTTATAGCATAAAATTGAACTTGAAAATTTGGCCAAAAATTGAAAAAATCACAAGGGGTAAGTCCAGCATTTTTATCAAATTTGGGTGATTTTTGAAGGTGCGATTTTATGCTCTAAAACGATGCAATAGGTACTACTGAAGCCTTTTTATTGAACTTGACCGATGCTTTTCGTTATAGTTTTGGAAATATTAATAATTTTGGACAAAATATGATATTAATTTTTCGGAAAAATCCTGAATGAAACCAAAAATATGAAGGATGCAATAGGTTAGGTGATATTAAATGGCATCAGTGAGGATGCCTGCTTCATTTTATAGCATAAAATTGAACTTGAAAATTTGGCCAAAAATTGAAAAAATCACAAGGGGTAAGTCCATCATTTTTATCAAATTTGGGTGATTTTTGAAGGTGTGATTTTATGCTCCAAAACGATAGAATAGGTACTACTGAAGCCTTTTTATTGAACTTGATCGATGGTTTTCGTTATAGTTTTGGAAATATTAATAATTTTGGACAAAATATGATATTAACTTTTTCGGAAAAATCCTGTATAAAACCAAAAATATGAAGGATGCAATAGGTTAGGTGATATTAAATGGCATCAGTGAGGATGCCCGCTTCATTTTATAGCATAAAATTGAACTTGAAAATTTGGCCAAAAATTGAAAAAATCACAAGGGGTAAGTCCAGCATTTTTATCAAATTTGGGTGATTTTTGAAGGTGCGATTTTATGCTCTAAAACGATGCAATAGGTACTACTGAAGCCTTTTTATTGAACTTGACCGATGCTTTTCGTTATAGTTTTGGAAATATTAATAATTTTGGACAAAATATGATATTAATTTTTCGGAAAAATCCTGAATAAAACCAAAAATATGAAGGATGCAATAGGTTAGGTGATATTAAATGGCATCAGTGAGGATGCCTGCTTCATTTTATAGCATAAAATTGAACTTGAAAATTTGGCCAAAAATTGAAAAAATCACAAGGGGTAAGTCCAGCATTTTTATCAAATTTGGGTGATTTTTGAAGGTGTGATTTTATGCTCCAAAACGATAGAATAGGTACTACTGAAGTCTTTTTATTGAACTTGACCGATGCTTTTCGTTATAGTTTTGGAAATATTAATAATTTTGACAAAATATGATATTAATTTTTCGGAAAAATCCTGAATAAAACCAAAAATATGAAGAATGCAATAGGTTAGGTGATATTAAATGGCATCAGTGAGGATGCCTGCTTCATTTTATAGCATAAAATTGAACTTGAAAATTTGGCCAAAAATTGAAAAAATCACAAGGGGTAAGTCCAGCATTTTTATCAAATTTGGGTGATTTTTGAAGGTGCGATTTTATGCTCTAAAACGATGCAATAGGTACTACTGAAGCCTTTTTATTGAACTTGACCGATGCTTTTCGTTATAGTTTTGGAAATATTAATAATTTTGGACAAAATATGATATTAATTTTTCGGAAAAATCCTGAATAAAACCAAAAATATGAAGGATGCAATAGGTTAGGTGATATTAAATGGCATCAGTGAGGATGCCTGCTTCATTTTATAGCATAAAATTGAACTTGAAAATTTGGCCAAAAATTGAAAAAATCACAAGGGGTAAGTCCAGCATTTTTATCAAATTTGGGTGATTTTTGAAGGTGTGATTTTATGCTCCAAAACGATAGAATAGGTACTACTGAAGCCTTTTTATTGAACTTGATCGATGCTTTTCGTTATAGTTTTGGAAATATTAATAATTTTGGACAAAATATGATATTAATTTTTCGGAAAAATCCTGAATAAAACCAAAAATATGAAGGATGCAATAGGTTAGGTGATATTAAATGGCATCAGTGAGGATGCCCGCTTCATTTTATAGCATAAAATTGAACTTGAAAATTTGGCCAAAAATTGAAAAAATCACAAGGGGTAAGTCCAGCATTTTTATCAAATTTGGGTGATTTTTGAAGGTGCGATTTTATGCTCTAAAACGATGCAATAGGTACTACTGAAGCCTTTTTATTGAACTTGACCGATGCTTTTCGTTATAGTTTTGGAAATATTAATAATTTTGGACAAAATATGATATTAACTTTTTCGGAAAAATCCTGTATAAAACCAAAAATATGAAGGATGCAATAGGTTAGGTGATATTAAATGGCATCAGTGAGGATGCCTGCTTCATTTTATAGCATAAAATTGAACTTGAAAATTTGGCCAAAAATTGAAAAAATCACAATCAAATCACAGTCCAGCATTTTTATCAAATTTGGGTGATTTTTGAAGGTGCGATTTTATGCTCTAAAACGATGCAATAGGTACTACTGAAGCCTTTTTATTGAACTTGACCGATGCTTTTCGTTATAGTTTTGGAAATATTAATAATTTTGGACAAAATATGATATTAATTTTTCGGAAAAATCCTGAATAAAACCAAAAATATGAAGGATGCAATAGGTTAGGTGATATTAAATGGCATCAGTGAGGATGCCTGCTTCATTTTATAGCATAAAATTGAACTTGAAAATTTGGCCAAAAATTGAAAAAATCACAAGGGGTAAGTCCAGCATTTTTATCAAATTTGGGTGATTTTTGAAGGTGTGATTTTATGCTCCAAAACGATATAATAGGTACTACTGAAGTCTTTTTATTGAACTTGACCGATGCTTTTCGTTATAGTTTTGGAAATATTAATAATTTTGGACAAAATATGATATTAATTTTTCGGAAAAATCCTGAATAAAACCAAAAATATGAAGGATGCAATAGGTTAGGTGATATTAAATGGCATCAGTGAGGATGCCTGCTTCATTTTATAGCATAAAATTGAACTTGAAAATTTGGCCAAAAATTGAAAAAATCACAAGGGGTAAGTCCAGCATTTTTATCAAATTTGGGTGATTTTTGAAGGTGTGATTTTTATGCTCCAAAACGATAGAATAGGTACTACTGAAGCCTTTTTATTGAACTTGATCGATGCTTTTCGTTATAGTTTTGGAAATATTAATAATTTTGACAAAATATGATATTAATTTTTCGGAAAAATCCTGAATAAAACCAAAAATATGAAGAATGCAATAGGTTAGGTGATATTAAATGGCATCAGTGAGGATGCCTGCTTCATTTTATAGCATAAAATTGAACTTGAAAATTTGGCCAAAAATTGAAAAAATCACAAGGGGTAAGTCCAGCATTTTTATCAAATTTGGGTGATTTTTGAAGGTGCGATTTTATGCTCTAAAACGATGCAATAGGTACTACTGAAGCCTTTTTATTGAACTTGACCGATGCTTTTCGTTATAGTTTTGGAAATATTAATAATTTTGGACAAAATATGATATTAATTTTTCGGAAAAATCCTGAATAAAACCAAAAATATGAAGGATGCAATAGGTTAGGTGATGTTAAATGGCATCAGTGAGGATGCCTGCTTCATTTTATAGCATAAAATTGAACTTGAAAATTTGGCCAAAAATTGAAAAAATCACAAGGGGTAAGTCCAGCATTTTTATTAAATTTGGGTGATTTTTGAAGGTGTGATTTTATGCTCCAAAACGATAGAATAGGTACTACTGAAGCCTTTTTATTGAACTTGATCGATGCTTTTCGTTATAGTTTTGGAAATATTAATAATTTTGGACAAAATATGATATTAATTTTTCGGAAAAATCCTGAATAAAACCAAAAATATGAAGGATGCAATAGGTTAGGTGATATTAAATGGCATCAGTGAGGATGCCCGCTTCATTTTATAGCATAAAATTGAACTTGAAAATTTGGCCAAAAATTGAAAAAATCACAAGGTGTAAGTCCAGCATTTTTATCAAATTTGGGTGATTTTTGAAGGTGCGATTTTATGCTCTAAAACGATGCAATAGGTACTACTGAAGCCTTTTTATTGAACTTGACCGATGCTTTTCGTTATAGTTTTGGAAATATTAATAATTTTGGACAAAATATGATATTAATTTTTCGGAAAAATCCTGAATAAAACCAAAAATATGAAGGATGCAATAGGTTAGGTGATATTAAATGGCATCAGTGAGGATGCCTGCTTCATTTTATAGCATAAAATTGAACTTGAAAATTTGGCCAAAAATTGAAAAAATCACAAGGGGTAAGTCCAGCATTTTTATCAAATTTGGGTGATTTTTGAAGGTGCGATTTTATGCTCCAAAACGATACAATAGGTACTACTGAAGCCTTTTTATTGAACTTGACCAATGCTTTTCGTTATAGTTTTGGAAATATTAATAATTTTGGACAAAATATGATATTAATTTTTCGGAAAAATCCTGAATAAAACCAAAAATATGAAGGATGCAATAGGTTAGGTGATATTAAATGGCATCAGTGAGGATGCCTGCTTCATTTTATAGCATAAAATTGAACTTGAAAATTTGGCCAAAAATTGAAAAAATCACAAGGGGTAAGTCCAGCATTTTTATCAAATTTGGGTGATTTTTGAAGGTTCGATTTTATGCTCCAAAACAATAGAATAGGTACTACTGAAGCCTTTTTATTGAATTTGACCAATGCTTTTCGTTATAGTTTTGGAAATATTAATAATTTTGGACAAAATATGATAATAATTTTTCGGAAAAATCCTGAATAAACCAAAAAAAGAAGGATGCAATAGGTTAGGTGATACTAAATGGCAACAGTGAGGATGCCTGCTTCATTTTATAGCATAAAATTGAACTTGAAAATTTGGCCAAAAATTGAAAAAATCACAAGGGGTAAGTCCAGCATTTTTATCAAATTTGGGTGATTTCTGAAGGTGCAATTTTATGCTCCAAAACGATGAAATAGGTACTACTGAAGCCTCTTTACTCAACTTGACCATCTTAAGATAGAAATTGAAGCGGTCTGATAAAATTAATAATTGACGCTATGACCCACCCACTGGAGGTTGAATATGATTGTATGATATGTGTGGAGCAGTTTGTGTGGTGACAGTTTTCCACCCATGTTTGTAGTAATGGGGCTGTCGAGTAGTCAGTCAGCAGTCAGCAGGTGGGCACTCGTTCACCCCCCCTCCCCCTAAGCCCACCCTTAAGCAAAATTTTCGCATTACATATCAAGTGCCTTGTTAAAGAAGCCTCAACAATCAGTGTGTTCTTATCCTCCTACAAGAATGGGTGTAAATCTATGGTGTTACAATATTGAAATAAGCTTCACTAGTACGGAGTTATAGCTCAGGCTACTTTATTGACTAACCTTTCTCGTTCCAGACAAATGAGTGATTGTTGTTTCATTGCCGGCTAAAGTCCTCTTAATTATTGGGGATCGGTGTAAGATCGGTTGCCTTGACACGAACTGTGCGAATAGATCAAGGACAGAGAGGAATACGTTCTGTGTGAAGTTCAAACTACGTTCAACAGCCGCACAGCGAACTTAAATCCTTCACGTTCCTGCATGTTACACGCCTATACGTTTCAACATAAGTTTGTACTATGAGCAACCGTAAGCGCCGCTTAAGCGGATTAAAACATGCGAATAAAGCAAAGGAATCTCCACCTTTGGAAGCTGTATGCTTAACACATTCCATACGATGTCAAATCTGCAGACTTGGCACTCAAGTAAGATCAAGATTGCACTGGGCAACGGGACGACTAGGCCTACTCAACACACCTGTCACGCCCCTTTCAGCTCATTCGTGGATATTTTTGTTTTACTACAGTCTAAATATAGAGTGTTGAAAAGGGTTAGGCTTTGGGGAACTCAATTACTTTCTGCCTTTCTGCATAAATTTTAAGTAATTTTTAAGACGAACATTAGACTGTTTTTTTTTATTCTCTGTGCCATGCATTGAGAAGGCCAACCGCACCGATCATTCTGTATGTTTTTATTACATAGAGGATCACTTCAGTAATTATAATTTTTGGGGTGTGAAAGTGACTCCCAACGGAACACATCAGTCAGAGGCATAGGCCTACACGGGGGGTTGATAACCCATGCCCCTTAATCCTTATTGTTAGATATCCATTCTTCCCATTTATGATTTTAAGTCAATTTTGTTTTTTCAACCTAAAAGAAACTTCTTCTTTTTTTTGTAGTTGGCGGAAGGTTTTTATTTTTTATTTTTTTTATTTTAAGAAATCAACAGAAAAGAAGTAGTAATATTTCAGAAGAAACAAGCACGAACGGGGTTCCTTCCTCGTCGATGAAACACTAGCGGCCGCTCCATAACCTTTTCGACATTGATGGACTATTGCTAGTCTACCGATGTCTTTATTCGGGATCGGGCAATTTTCATAAGTTATTCGCAATTGGTTTATTTACATGTCACACCTGGCGGCTGTCTGGTTTCTTCCTCCACGCTCTGATGCAAGAGCTTCGGTTTGATCTCAGCTAGAAACGAGACAAAATATAATAAGTAATGGCAGATGATTCTGATGAAGATGATTTGGTCACTTACGGTACTTCGCTCGAGCCGATCGACGACGGTAAAAAAAAAGAGTTCAAATTCTACTTACAAACACATGTTAAATCATATTGACCAGTAACAGTATTACGTTTTCAGTACAACTGCTGTACGTTTTTTAATAATGTTTTATCACCAAAGCTTCATCCAGGAGAAAACCTGTATTTTTCTTTGATTATCCTTGCGGTCAGAGCTTAACATAATTAATAATGTAGCCCTGGTCCCTGGTGTAGTAGGATTGTTAGTCTCCGTTGCACTGCCACTGCACTGGCACTACAATACAACTTAATACCACAAGTTACAACTTACATGGTTGTCAGTGTCAGTGACAGTGGCAGTGGCAGTGCAATGAATACTGATGTCCTCCTACCACAGTACCATGGCTACATAACAATACTTAGGATTTTATGTAGTGCATCAACCTCTAGCCCCATAAATAGTGCCAATACGCTGGACTACCTCCGCTTCTTGGCCCTTCTAACACAAATGTTCAAAATCAGGGATCATGGCTCTGACGACGTTGAAATGTGTCTGTATCAGCGCTGAGATTTTTCATAAAACTCCACCAAAATAAGACGTACCTGGGATCTAGTGTACTTGAGACTCTGGCGCAATGATATTGAGATCATCGATGGACAAATTTGGGCAAAAAAGTGTAAGTTTCGATTCGAAAGTTAATCCCTGATTTTTGACAATTGCGTTCGTAGGGCCAAGAAGAGGAGGTAGTCCAGTGTATTGGCACTGTTAAAGGGGCTAGTCAACATTCATATTGTAAAAGAAATTCACACCACCACTACTACTAGTTTGGAAGGGTTCTAAATCTTACCGCAAAGCATATCATTATCAATTCAAGTTTCAAGCCTGCTGTCTTTGTCTTTGCCTCCAAGGAGACAATCTCTGTAGCATTGATAGGTTGATTGTCAAAAACCTAGCCCCATATAAATAAAAATTTTGCAAAAATTTTAGACTCTGATTCTTCGCCCAAGTCAGGCCTGTAATGCTTTCTTGAACGGGCAAAGGGCACCAAGGCATTTCGTCCATTGGGCACCTCTATGAGGAAGTTATAAATTTCTAGTGGAACATTTCAAGGGCACCAAGTCAATGACCAGGGGCATGGAGGCAATTTTGCCCCCCATAAAGTATCAGGTCTGCCTAGTCTCATGAAGCCCAGAGACACCAAAAAGTTTCCAACAAATGATCAGCTTTTATATCCGTAAATCTCGTTTACAATGTAAACATTTGCAAGGTTCACCTCCAAATCCTTGGATACACAGAGGAAGTTCTCCTGTGACTCGAGTGGATTGGAGTTGGCCTATCGTTCAAAAAACCTACCCATTATCATGAACATTAAGGGTTAATAGGGAGTTGATAATACTAAGAATGCATTTTATTTAACGAAAGGCACTGAAGAGGAAAAAAAGACAAGAAAGTACATGAACGGACAACCATCTACTAGTTTACAGAATGGACTTGGTCTTGATCAGTTAACTGAGAGTCAAAACACTGTCTTAATTTCTTAAGTGGACTGACTGGCACAACACACAAACGTCGACATTGGTTTAGTTGATGTTTTCACAAGGCTCTTGAAATAAATTATTTGTCTTCAGATGCAGCTCGACGCAAACCAGTCCTCCTTGAAGATCAGGTGGTCACCGACAAGCAAGGACGTCAAAGATTCCATGGGGCTTTTACAGGTGGCTTTTCAGCCGGCTACTTCAACTCGGTCGGCTCGAAGAAAGGTAAAAACACAGTAGAAATCGGACAAACAAATACTCAAAGAGTTACTCCATGATGATGTTGATGATTATTTTATTTCTTGTGATGAAAACCAGGGATCTAATGTAACATTATTATTATTATTTTATTTCTCTCCACAAAATTCAATGAATAACACAATAAACTGCACAAGAATTAAGAAAACATTAGATGTAGAGAAGGCTAGACTGAAGAGGAAAATAATAAGAAATTTTCTTATAACCAAAAGGTTCAGTCTGCCAATAAAATTGTTTTAAAAAGGAAAAAATCATTAACAAAGGAAACATTTAAAAACATTAACATTTAGAGACGTTAAGTTGTATATCCCAGAGAAAACTGTTGACTGCCACTTTAAATAAAGACATAGATGTTAAACAATGATTATCAATGGGCAATGAGTTCCATAAGGCAGGCAGGCTATAAAAAAAATTTGATACTTTAAACTGATACATCTAGAAAAAGGAATTTTGAATTAAGGAAAATCTCTACATTGGTTGATTTGCAACTGAGAGTTGTTAATGCCGGTGTGATAATAAAATAATTGATAACAAAAACACAGACTCAACAGTTTTCTTTGTTTCAAGCGATGTACGATCCAAACAACAGAGCAGTTAAGTTAACTTGTCTTGCTCAACTGGTCTTGCTCAACTTGCCCAAACGTCTTTGTCTTCACACCAATTAGTTTCAACTTGTAAAAGATTAAATCTAAATCATATTGCTTTTTGTTTTTTCTTCCTCTCCCCTTTAAGGATGGGAACCATCTACCTTCACGTCGTCCAGGGGTCAGAGGTCAAAGGGAGCATCCAATCAGAGAGCAGAGGACTTCATGGATGATGAGGTATGGTCAAACAGTCTGAATGTATTTCAGGAAACTAAGTTCATTATTCAAATTCAGTAGTCTGGTGACTTGTGGTTTTTTAATTGAATTTCTTAGGTATGAAGCTAGTAAGAACATGTGAACCCAGTAAGAACCCATTTTTTCAATGACAGTTGCCTTCATCTCGTTCTTTTTATCTTAAACTTCTTGAAAAGAGGCTACCGGATGAAAATTATTCAAGTGAAACTTTAAAAGCAACAATTATACGTATCGTATTGTCGTGCTTTTGTTGTCAAGGACTTGGGTGATTTTGGGATTGCTCCACGTAAGATTGTGACAACGGGTAAGTTCACCAATGAGGAGACACAACGGAAACGTCAAGCACAGGTAGTCGGCCCTAGCGTCATACCCGGGGAATCCCCATTACAAGATTTGATTGTTCCAAACAAGTAAGTTGTGTTTTTAAGGAGATGTGAAAGGATATCTCAGCAGGCAGGTTCTTTACAGGACATTTTGCCTAAAATATTGTCAGAGCCCCAGCTCAACATTGGTAAGAAGAAAAACCTAAATGCTCACAGATTTACATATACCTGACATGGTATAAAGATAATGATGATAGAAAACTTTCCTTGAAATATTTCTGCCTGAAGTGTTATCGTTTTTAAATAATAAATGAAACAAGATCCAAAATTAGTTTTCGTCTCAGTGAGATGAAAACTCTGCCTATTGGAATGGTACAAAAATGCTGAATACATATTTACCATTTTCTGACAAACGCAACAATGAAATGAGCTGACATTTTCACAGGTTGGTTTTATTACAAATATCTTGATTTGTGCAAAGAATTGAAGCATTTACAGTCAGTTTACCAATGTTGAGCTGGGGCTTTAACAACAAAGTGTTTAATTATGATGTTTTTTGTTTGTTTTGTTTTTAAATCAAAGTTGAATATTTCATTTTAATTTAATTATTAAGATGTCGTTGACCAGATGCAAAAAAAGTTTCATTACATTATCAGTATAAGGGGTCTGAATACATTCCGGGAATCTACTTAAATATACTTTTTTTTGACAAAATAAGATTGATAAATTGAACTGTTTCTTTGTCTTTTCATTTTTCTCTGGAGTGATTCCATAGGAGCTAGGCTCTTGCGTAAGATGGGATGGAGACATGGTCAAGGCATAGGGGCAAAGGTCAGGAGAAGGAAGAAGAAAAGCGCCCTCATTGGTGAGCACTGAGTCGGATGTGTTTTGATTTGTATTATGTGTCAGCCTGTGTTATTGAATGTGTCTGAATGATTGGTCTGAGATTTTGACGACAGTGCTTGAAACAAGTCAATTCCACATTACATCGGGAACAGAGGCATTAGAGATCTTGGTTATCAGAATGACTACTTATTAAAACAATATTTGATTCTTTAATAGCGCACATATCCTAGCAGCTAGATCAAGGCGCTTTAACAACATTGTTATCCCTGTTCATCAGGCATACTTAGACCAATCCACGAACTTTGAAGATTGTACTGATAACAATAAAAATGTCGGCATATCAAGTCTAGAAGGTCATGCAGAAAGCCAAATTACTGTTACCTGTGTTCGGTTCAACACGAGTCATTATGGAATTGCCCCTAGACAAGTCACAAAATGATGGTGCATCTTAGCTCGAATTTACTGACTTGATCCTACCGAGTCTGGTGTGATTGTGAAATATCTTTCCAGACGCTGATTCAGGAGCACCGGAAAGCGACGGCAGTGATGGAGACGATAGCAACTTCTACCAGGGATTCCTCTTTGCTCCTGCCGACGTAGATGAGATCGCTATGACGCCCAAAGACGACCACCACGGCATTGGGTACAGGGGTCTAGACCCCGCACTGGCTGGTATGGGGCGTCATGTTTCGCTATTCCAGGAACCTGTGAAAAGTCACGGTGGAAAGCGTGGGATCTCAGGACAGGTAGGTAGCATGGGTTGGCAACAGCGGTCACCAAGTTGTTTGAGACCCATGGTTTGACGTTTTATGGTGGGGTGTGTGTACTGCAGGGTTTTAAGGAAAAAAAACAAGGCCTGGATACCATTACTTCTGTTACTATTAGAGAGACTTCACTTTCACTTTTAGTTTGTGAGATTAGTATTTGTTCACGTATTGTACCTTGTTTTCTTTTTATGGAACAACTAAGAATACTACTGTATTGATTTGCGATTTTATGGGAGGCAAAGATGTGGAAATTACATGTAAATGTAGCAAACAATGTAAGAATTACGTATTTAAAAAAATAGATGAATTTTGGATTCATTTCCAAGGCCTTCGGCATCGGAGCTTTCGAAGCAGCCGATGACGAGATTTATTCCATGGATAGTTTGGCCAACTACGACCGCGTCCTTGGAGGGGAGGAGCCCGGGGGAAGCAAGTATGGCTGGACAGCACCTGTTGAAAGGCATAAAGGTAAAAAAATAATGGGAGGTCCGGAGTGGGGTTTTCAGCCGGAATTCGGAAAAGGATGTCAAAACATGCTGTAAATTGAGAACAATGCCATCTAAATTGCTCACTTACATACAATTTGTTTTTTTTGTTTTTTATAATAATAAGAATAGTTTTCATTACCATAGTGCCGCTGTCTGCAAATTTTGACATTATTACCCTGGTCACTTGGCCACTTATTTAATTCCTTAACCATCTCAGCTCCTTGTGGAGTATGCAGTTTGTGCTATAGTACATCAGATTAAATCAAGCATCAAATTAAATCAAGCACAAGAACCATCTCTGCCCTCACAGGTACCCATTTACTCCTGGGTGAAGAGAAGCAAGTATAGTTAGGTGTCTTGCTCGAGGACATAAGTGTCATGACTGGGATTTGAACCCACACCCAGATGATTTTGCCACCAGAACTTGAGTCCAGTGCACTTGAATTCTCAGCCACGACAGTGAGATAAAAGAATGGTAACTAGATTTAAAACAGGCTAAAAAAGCAAAGCCAGTGTCTTGCACCCAGACACCCCTCTGGTTAACATCAAGGCCCTGAGGCATTGCAGGAATAGATGTCCAACTGTTTGTGCTTTTAAAAGTTTTTTCTTCTCACTGGCCTTTTGGTTTTATCTGTTGATGAATTATCCAGCAAATTTGATATTGACATCTTTTCTCACACATAGGAAGTGCAGGAGTGCTGGAAAACTTCCAAGCCTCCACAGAGAAGAGGAATGCAAATACGGTAGGTTTGCAGCTGAAAACAGCTAGGTAACAGTACCAATCAGCCAGAGAAATATTGCCATCTGAAATTCTGTCAAATTGAGAAGAAAAATGTTTGGAGACACCTAGAATCACCGTTGCTTACTTGATTGCCGCAATTCCTGTGTGAAAAAAAAACTGACAAAACATGAACCTTTTGTCGCTTTTTTCCCTTAAAAAAAATTGATGAAGTTTTCACAAGTTGGTTGTATGATGTGTTTATTGAAAAGGAAAGCTGGAGGATGGCAACCGATCTAAATTATGCAAAACAATGACATATTATCCCTTTAAACAGTTTTGGAGTCATTCGGTAAAGATTTCACTCACCACTTTGCTGGAACTCAATACCTACAAGGTTGGAATAGTCTTGACCCCCCCCCTAAAATTAATATAATTCTGGGTCAAGTTGCTTTTAGTCTGTATGGTCTGTGTTATGTTTTATGCATTTTCTGAGGTGATTCTTGCCATTCCTTCACCAAGGTGTACCCTCCTCCTGTCCTTCCAAAAGATTTCCGTCCCTTCCACGTCATGAAGGCTTCTTCCAAGGAGAACGAACCGCCGACTGCAGACTATCAAAGTAGCCGGTTCACACTGAGCGCAACACAGAGGGGTGCGATGCTTGGTGAAGAACAGCTACCTGGTAAGACATGACGTGTTTCATATAATCCCTCTAACGGAGTTAACAAAATCTTTAACCAGCGTTGGTACATGAAGAGGGATATTTTGAGTTGCGGTGTTTTAGATCCACTCCATTTTGTTTGAGGAGCGACTCAAATATTTGGAATGATGGAATGCTCCTTTTTTACTTTACCCAGAAAGAATGTAACTTCCCTTAGAAGGAGCATGGAATCATCAGCCAGAAGCTGCCATAAAAGCCCACCATGTCCAACAGAAACGGGCGTTGGTTGTAACCTGTTTGATTAGGGAACAGACTTTGGACCCAACAGGAACAAGAGATGTTACCTTTTTGGAGTTGGGCACTCCCGTATTCCCCAATGGCATATTTCAAAAGAAACAAGAAAGTCGGTTAAATTTACGTCCCTGTTCTCGTTCCTCATTTTTAGCTCCATTTAATGGTCAAGACTTTCATTCACAGGACCTTCATCTGTGTTTGACTTCCTCTCGCCTGAAGATCGGCAAAAGTTAAAAAGTAACGTCCCTACCCAACCCCAAGTACCCCCTGGAGAAGAGCGTCAATCTTCCAGACCACCGCATAGAGGGTTCAGCCAGCCACCACCAACGTCAACCCCCACAGTCCCAACAGCCAGTGACCCCCAACGTCGCTGGGCTCTAGGAGGTGCCTTCCAACCCTTTGCCAGTAACCCAGCAAAACAGGCGAGGTACGACAAATTCCTTGCCAAGAAGAAAGATGGAAAAGGTGAGTGTCTGAGAAACGGACGAGGGAATCAAGTTATCATTGGAAGGGAATCATTTGAGTATCCTAAGCGTGAACTTTTCCTATGTTGAAAAATTAAAATACAAGTGGATTACTTTTTATATTTTTTTGTTGATGACAAAAATAGCGATAACATTTTTTGGACTGTGTAATAGTTGTGAGCAGTTAATAGACTGTAATAGTTGTAATAAGCTGATTTCAGCTTTTTTGTTTACATTTTTACTCTGAATTTCAGCTTTTTTCTACACCTGCTCTGTACAAAACTATTGGAACTTTTTAAATTTCAGCTTTTTGCTGGCTGTTTTCAGCTTTTGTTTGTTTGTGGGCACTCACACCCCTGGATTATGCCATGTTTTGTTACTGTTCAACAAGAGATTTGTAGCACTCATCCAGAGTAAGCATCAAATTGTTTCATAACTTACAAACTTTAGAAAGGTTCAGCTTGCGGTTACCTTTGCCATTTATACATTTATATCAAGTGTTGGATTTTCATTCCATTTAAGCGACTACTGGAACCAATTTCTGATCAGTTTCAGACATGGAAGATGAAAATCTGACAGAGTGGGAACGACAAAGAGAAACTGAGGAGTTTAACCGAGCTGCTTCTCTCTATCGCCCACTGACCGGTCTCATGGCAACCAGATTTGTCGCTGCCAAGAGCAACGACGATGACGACAAAGTAGATGTACAGGCTGAAGAAGGGGTGCGTTTTTTAATTTTTATGTATAATTGAAAGAGCTTCAAGGAACAGATAGATAGATAGTCGCCATCTTGGCCATCTGTGGCCATCTTGGTCTGGGCCCCTGTATGCCTTCCTGTTGGTGAACTTGAAGTAACTCTACCATAAATCACACCCACTTCACACAGTTTGGCTCCCATGTTTATCAGAAGCCCATTGGAAATGCATTGGAAGTATTTCAATGCATCTTTTGGGATTTAAACATGAAACTGTAAAGGTCTTTCACATGTTTTATTTTCATAAAAAATGCTACCTAAATTGGATTTAAATGGTGAACGGAATTTAGCAGAAACAACACACAAAAATATGCCAGCTTAGGAACCAAAAGTAGCCTAAAGCATAACACGGGGGTGGCTAATGCGTAAAGCGCTCTCGCCTCTCACCACTGTGGCCCTGGTTCGAGTCCTGGCTAGGGTCGTATGTGAGTAGAGTTTTGCGATGGTTCTCTCCTGTGCAATGACGGTTTATCTCCAGGCCCTCCAATTTTCCTCCCTCTAGAAATATCAAACACTTTCGATCTCTGACTGTGCTCAGTGGTCACATATTGGTTGGTGTGGCTGGCTGCCAAAGGCATTCTTGAATGAATGCAGCTCGAACACGTATAGCCGCGTCCTTGGCAATTCAGCTTTTCAGCTGCTAGTAAGGATGAGTAGCCTCCCAAACTATTATTGATGTACATGTACCAACAGGATTGTAGCAATGAATACTGATGCTATGAGAACAACGTAAACAAGGCCCAAAACTGTTTCCACACCCAGTCTCGGTGTGGTAACATCAAATGATAGAAAATCACGTTGGCTAAATCACAGCAAGGCTACGGCGGTATGTCCTGTATTTCTTTTGTGCTAGTAAGATAGCCCTGGCTGTCTTGTCCAAGAAAATGGGGAAGATGTTTAAGATGCCTGAGGTTCTCCTGATCGGGGATGTATGTATCAATTAGGATAGTTTGGCTGTCGTTACCACCCAAGATTGTCCTGCACTGACTGTATATTCCCCGAGTCCTATGAAAAAAATCCACCAGCATACTACTTGAATGGGATTCGAACCTACAATGTTTGCCATTCTAGCGCAGATGTCTGACCACCAGACCAAGGAGCTTGCCTGGTAGCCTAGAGGCAGTTCGAATCCTATTTGAGGATTCTTTCTTTTGTTCTTCCACAGGGAGATAAATCGGAGCAGGCCAAAGCAGCAGAGATGAAGATGTTTGGTAAACTGACTCGAGATTCCCTGGAGTGGCATCCAGACAACCTCCTCTGTAAACGCTTCAACGTCCCTCACCCTTACCCCGGGTAAGACCAATTTGCATTTCTAATGAATACATGAATATTTAAAACTAATGTGCTCGACTTGTCAGTTAGATTTCAGTGTATCTTGTTGGTCACAAATTATTTTGTTACGATTTGCATAATTTAGAAATTCTAAGATCACTGAAAGAAAACATGATAGAAATATTGCTCACATCAGAACTGCGAAAAAAATTGTTTATGTTTTCAAATATGTGTTTATCTTAGGCTGTCGGAGTGTTTTCATCAAAAAAATTGTTTAGGGTTAACATTGCTTTGTGTATCTTGACACTTTAGCTCAACCACAGTCGGTTTAACCAAGGTTAAGAAAGACAAATTTTCCATCTTCAACTTCCTCACTGTTGCCACGCCCAGTGCTGAACCAGCTCCACCCCGAGCAGCCCCTGACAAGGGAGTGGAAAGGGTTGGGTCACACGAGGGGGGAAATCTCCAGAATGAGAAGGGGTCCCGGTGGGATAGGAGACCCGCCCTTCTTGCAAATGTGGGAGTGTCTGAGGGGGGAGATGTAACAACCAAAGAGGACCAAAGTAAGATGCCCTCCAGTCTTCAGGTAAGAGGGAGTGTCCGGAAGCAAGTTTTAGACACTTAAGAAAATTATCTAAAGCAAATTGTACTTCTGTCTTGGAAATGGGAAGAAGTTGAGGAAATGAACAAGCATATCCTTCCAAAAACAACAGTTGAACCTTTTATGTGAAGATATTGTTTGAATGAAACTTGAAACTTGTATTGAGAAACTTTGAAGTAATTTCTTTTGTAGTTCCGTGCAAAGTATTGTGAGTTGTGGTGGCCCTGAGAATAGCCAGCGGCTTAACAACTCTAGTGATATTGCTCAACACATGCTACATACTTAACAGACAAAATTACTAAAAACAAAATTTCTGAGGCCAAATCTAATTGATTAACATAAATGACCAAGAAAGTGTTAATTCTAGCTTGTGATGATTGTTTTTTTTTTTGGAAATAGCCCCTTGATGATCCAGACAGTGAAAACCGACCTCCAATGGACTTATTCAAAGCCATCTTCGCAAGCTCAAGTGAAGAGGATGAAAGTGATGATGATGAGGAGGAAGAGGAAGGGGTGGCCAAGGAACAGCAAGGGCAAAAGCGAAATGGTAAGAAATGAGAGCCACAAAGAATAAGGGGCATGATTGACAGTTGCTTAAAACATCTTTTAAAATAGGTAAATGGTCTTGGTCTTCCCTTGGTCTAAAGGGTTGACACCCCCTGAAACCCCAAGGTGTACCATTTCAGAGAATATACGGACTCTCCACATCATCACAAAAAAAGAAATATTAGTGGGCGCGGGTCTCCTACTGGTCTAGATGATGAAGTCTGAAGTCTCCAGAACCTCCATGATGTTCCTTTGCAGAGGATTTACACACCACAAATAAAAACCAAAGGTAGCAGGCTTGGGTTATCCCATGGTCTATAGGATAAAGCCACCTGAAACTCCTTGGTGTTAGATTGCATAGGAAATATCTACAATCACTACAGAACTAATGTAGTGATCTGGGTTTCCCTATGGTCAAGAGGATGAAGCCCCCTGAAACTCTTTGGTATTATATTTGAGAGGATTTTTCAGACTCATTGCAGAATGAGGATTGTACACAGAATGGGCTACGAATCACAAGCCTTACAGAATTACGAGACAATACCAGTAAGGAACTGCAGAACATTTGACGAACATTCTAGCAGTTACCATCACACACGGACAGAGTATCATCAGAAAATACGCTGGGGTTCTCCTTGTACACATATTTACTGAGAGATCAAGCCTGAATTGTATTCGTAGTTTTGAATTTTTTCCCCCCAGATGAAACATGCAGCACAACATCAAAACCCACTGGGATGTCAACGGCAAACCAACACCTTACCCTTGGAATTTCAACAGCCACAAGCTCACCTCCTGCTGCCGGGAATAGACAGCCTGAAGTCTTGCGCTCCGCTTCGAGCTCTGGTTCAGAATCAGATGGCTACTACGGTCCTAGACTTCCTCCCCCTCCCTTGTCCGACCCGACACAACGGATCAGTAACGAGGGAAGAGGTCACAACAGCCGTTTGGAACCAGCGAGTTCGATTAGGGACACCAGCGGGGAGCATGTTAAAGCCAAGACTCACCATAAGGAAAAACATAGGAAAAAACACGACAGGCAGAGTACAGGCAAACAGAAACGAAGCAAAGATAAAAAGGTAAGTTAATGATTTAGATTTCTGGATTTTAACAAAATGTTACTTGCTTGTCCATAAAGTCAAATTGCAACTAGGGATGACAATTGTCTTTTTTTTAAGACTACTATTATCACGACAGTCTCAGTTCCTGCCTGAATTAATTTTAGACCCATTAAGGCCAATTATCAAATTAATTATTCTCCCGTTATTTGTTGACTTTCTTTAATCAAGCACAAGTCAAAGAAGAAAAAGAAAACCAAAGACAAAGACAGCAAAGTGAGGCACAAAGGTCGTCACAGATCACCATCAAGGTCAAAATCAGGTCATAAAGGTCATAGGAGACGGCCAGCATCAGAGTATGACTACGATGCAAGCGGGGACAGCATGAGCACCAGTAGTGATTCCAGCTGATAAAGACTTCATTCCATTTGATTTATGTTTTTCACTGGTATCCCCTTGCACTGATGGCATACGCAGCAAAGTGGCGCATCGTGGCCGAGCAGTTTAGTGCATCAGACTCAAGTTCTGGTGGCTAAGTCATCAATCAGGGTATGAGTTCGAATCTCAGTCATGACACTTGTGCCCTTGAGCAAGACACTTCACCCAGGGGTAAATGGGTACCAGTGAGGGCAGAGATGGTTCTTGTAATTGATTTAGCTCAGTGCGCTATATTCCCCCAGGGAGCTGAGATGGTTTAAGGAATGAAATTGAATCGGCCAGTTGGTAGTTCTTGGCATCGAGTACAACATCATGAATCATAGCAAGCAGGCTACTCTATAATAAACTCTTGTAACCATACAAAGGAATCTTAAATAAATCTGACTTTATTGAGAAACTTACTTTACCTTTTATAAAAATGTCATCTTTGAATCAGAGTACAATTGAAAACTGACACTGACACTGTCTATTTCAGCAATCACAAATCCTATAAACTACACATGAAATTTGTTTTCTAACACATATTCACAACTTTGTGGCATACATGTACCTTACAATCAAAAACATACAGTTTCAGTTAAAAATAGACTATTGGTCATACAAAAATAACCGAGTGGTCAAGTTTTTTTTGTAAATCTCCTTGACGCTGAAGGTGGTATTTATAAATAGTCTCCAGAAATGTTAATGAATACAACTTGTGAATACATTATCGCTATTTTGTGCAACGCTCAAATATATTTTGTATCCAGCTTAAAGTTAGAAGAAATGTTGGTTTGTACAAAAAACTATTAAAAGAAAGAAAGCTCAGTGAGCTTCAAATTAAGCAAAAGACTTTGTGAATTGTTTTTTATATTTTGAAAAATGTTTCGTACAACATTACACTGAATACAGTACATGAACATATTGTCTTGAGTATTTGCAAAGTTGTCTATAAGGTCTATTGTTAATGGTTCCACATTTGGAACTAAAAGGCATCTTCTATATACCTAAAATGCAACAATGAATACAACAAATGAATACAATCATTAGTACTTCTAAGATTACTACACAACATAGGTTTGTAATTTGAACAAAATGTTTTCTTTTAAAGAAAGCAAGCATAAACCTGGTTTTATGTCTAAAAGGAATTGAAGCTAATAGCTTGCAACGAAGGAAGTGTTTCTGAAAAGAAAGTCCATTAAAACCCTTGGCCCCTCGGCCCACTTGCCCACAGGCAACCTCAATCCTCCAGTATTCTCAACCTCGATGGTCACTCAACACCAAAAGGTTTGGACTTGAATAAGTCTGGTATGCCTGGCGCAGTGATAAGCAAATTGTTATTTGGACCAACAGTCCTCAATCTTCCGCAGTCAGACAACTTTCTGATGAGGATTTGGGAGGGTCGGGGCTAGGCACCGGCCCACTGATGTACTGACAAATCACAGATGTGATTGTGCACCAAAAAAGCCTTGACTCTGTGACCGTGACCAAGTCCAAGGCAGTGGGGATCTCGTTGGCTCAATGGTTTCTTTCCCTGCCTTTCACCTCTGTGGACCCGGCTCCTAATACCACTTAGGCCAGAGCTTTCCATGTGGATTGGGTTTTCAGTTCCTACCCATTGGGGTTTCCCCCCCCCCCCCCCACATCTACAACTGAACAGTTCTTCTTGATTCTTATCGTTTCTCATCACCATCCAGTTATTGGCACTAGCGCTGTCGGTTGTGTAATGATAATAAATAAATACATTTGGTACAAAGACAAGACCTGACATGCCTGAATGTACAAGGCAGGTCAAGATCTCAAGATCTTAAGAGTGTACAATTACACAATGAGAAACGAGAGTAAGTCAACAAAGCTCCAAATGACACTGGTTACTTTTGGCACATCATACACCCTTGGTGTTGGGATGACTGACACCGGTCCCCCGTCTCATCACTGCCAGCGCCCTGCATGTAATATCATCCCCTCATGGAAACCTTATCTATTACATATATTTCAGTAACGTCCTTTTTTTACAGCAAATTAGTCTACAGGTGGTAGGCACAATGCATACATACATATCCATGCTTACGTGCTAGTACAAAAAATCAAAATCCCCCCTATAACATCAGGGTCTAGTCATGGCTTTGCTATCGTCAAATACTGTCTTATTACCAATTAGATCATAGAAGTGGTCAACATGTATCGCACAAGCGTTTTGACAAGGGGGAAAAAAATACTGAATGAGGATAATTTTCCCCTCGTCAATTTTCAGAGATGGGTTGACGAGAATCCAACAATCAATAACACTTTTCTCATGCATTACTTTTACAACACATCAAAGATTGGTGTCACAACATCTTCAAGGATTGCATTTTATGCTACACATGCTTTACTTTTCACTGGCTAGCTTGGTGGATATGTGGGAAAAAAAGCCGTATCCGGCTGCCACTTTATCTCCCTCAAATTATATCCTTACCTGTCCAGAAAGGTAGACAGAATGTATACAGAGAGGAACAGACACTTTGAAAGATTACAAAGAGTCAAAATCATGAAAAATAAGCCATTTTCATGTCTACGTTGGGCTTGACGATGGTACTCGCTAATGCCATTTTCGTTCCTTTGGGCATGAATGCGTGGAAGTTCCGTCCGGGCGATGAATTGTCCACTTGAATTTTTTTTATTTTTAAAGGTCAATTGTTAGCATTTTAGCTACCATTAATAAATACCCAGGACAGTTTGTGGATTCTGATTGGTCAAAACGTGATCACGTGAGTGTGTATTAACGGCGATATAAAGACCGGCTAACAAAACAAGAAAGTATCGCCGAGAAAGAAAAGTTACAAAATGGACGATTTTAGCCGTTTATTTGTTAAAAAGGTATTTATTAATGGGAATAACAGTGCGAGGACCCGGTCTTCACTGCTTGGTAATGACCTTGGGTGGTGGCTGGCCGCTGTTAACGACCGCGCCTCCGGCTTGGTCGTTAACAGCAGCCAGCCACCACCCCGGTCATTACCAAGCAGTGAAGACCGGGTCCTCGCACTGTTATTCCCTAATTAATTCCTCGAGAGGAATATTAAAAAAGGGAAATAAAGCCCAACATCTGTTAAAAAATAATAAAAAAATTCCTTAGAAAGTGGCAGTCGGATATGGAAACTTTTCCCTGCCAAAATGTAATGGCTAGCGATCAGTACCACATACAAACACATAACTTAATACTAATTTTTTTTTCAGGTTCAGTTCAAGAACAGTGCAAATCTGAGGCAATAACAGTCAGAGACCAACACCAAACCACAGGGTGTTAACACCACGACAAAGCCAGGGACCTAGACCAGTCTCAAAAGCCTATACCAGTCTTGAGACCAACAATACTAGATATATACAAAATTACAAAACAATCAGAAGTCTAAAACACTCAACTCACTTTGCAATAGAAATATCAAATAACTACATGTACAAAATAAACTGTATAAAACACTTTATAATACTGAATGCTAAACCATGCAGAAATTTCAAAAGGACTTACCAGGGCTGTGCACAAAATAAACAAGTCACACTAGGTAACATGACTACAAAGGGAAGGCGAGGTGCCAGACTCACAACATACTGACTAGCAGCAGCAATAAGAAAATGAACTTTAAACTTTGTGAACAAATCTTTGGCCAATAAAAATCAACAAGCTGTAGTGGTTTAAACTATAGTACTACAGATACAAAGTTAAAAACAATTTATTTATGTATAAAGTACTTGAGTGAGGATGGCGCTCCAAAATGGAAAGAGGGTTTACACTAAATTCACTTCGTTCAATGTGTAGTCTAGGGGGCTCAATAAAGGCGAAAAATAAATTATTAAACATACAAAAGTTCAATACCTCAAAAAGATTACCAGCCAAGATGCCATGTAGTCTAGGCTTCCTTTTTTTTTTTGACCGGTTCCCATCTTTTTTTTTGCTAAAGCTCATGTTTGTCAAGTTCTATTTTTTACTGCAAAATAATGGGATCTTTTAATATAAGCGGGAAAATATTGCCATTGTTGATGTAACTGTGAGCCGGTCACATATTAGTAACATAGACACTTTGGCTGGTTACCTGATTTTGCTTTGCAAAACATTCTGTTTGTACTTGTAATGATCTATTAAAATGGGAGACTCTGGAAAGCTAGGTGGACTTACCAGGTAAATTTCCATAGTTTGCGTAGTTTTGAGCATGCGTACATTTCCAAGAACAATGGATTTCACCCGGTAAGTCTGCTGCCCTCTAGTGTCCTCAAAAGTCTCCCATTGGCCCCCCTCATGAACATCTAAACCATGTGCAACAGGGTGAATATTTTAAGTTATCACACAAGCGCGAGTGGTATCCGTGAAAATATAGCGCTTCTGCGTCCTATATCCCATGAGGCTAGAGGCCCAGTGGGATATGGGATGCAGATGTGCTATATTTTCCTGTATTCCACGAGTGCGAGTGTGATAATGAATTTATCTTCCAGTCAACTGGAAGATAATACAACATTGAGCGTTATTTGATGAAGAGTAAAATCAGCAATGCGCAAATTTTAGAACGTCATTCTGCACTGTCCGTATACGGAGAGTGACGCATGATACTCAAAATACGCAGACTGCAATATAGATTACTTGGAGTATGATATGGTTTATTATCACACTCCGGTTGAGCAATCTGATTGGAGGATCAGCGCGTATTGGACGATAAAGTACATTAATATTGACAGAGGTTTGGCTAAACACATTTATAAATACATTAACACCAAAACACTTGCCAACGCAACCTCAAAAGCAGGATTCTGGAAAATATACCCACTAAAAGAGAAACATTTCAAGTATTTACACAAAAAAAGTGAGATACAATTCAGGGAATCATTTTTCATAACTTACTCATTTGATTAAGCCTTACTTCAAAATACTGATATTGACCTAGTCTTGTTTTAAGACCCTCCTGCTGTTTATTTCCCTTCACCAACCACTATCACCCCGAGAGGGCGCTGTCAACCACTAACAGCTATAACCCAGGAACCGTTATTTTCGGGGTGATGGTGGTTTGTGGTTGATAGCGCCCTCTCTGGGTGATGGTGGTTAGCGCTGTCTATCGGCGAGGGAAATAAACAACATGAGCATCTTGAACCAAGACTAGGATTGACCCTGTACACTACATGTAGACCTGTTACATGTTTATGGCACACTCTTTACAAAACTAGAGATACTTTTTTGTTGTTAGAATGTTTTTAAAATTCAAAACACATGGTAAGATAATCTTGTATGCTGTTAGAAAATACCCAACATTTTTACATAGGTTTAAACAACACGGTTATATTACCTCAAAGTGCCATTTACATCTGGTCATGATTTGAGGTCCAAAAACAATGCTTTGGGGGTAATTTCAGTTACTCATGGGCGACAGAACTGAGAGGGGGTGGCATCCCCCCCCCCATTTTTAAGAGGGGCTGTGTCGTCATGATTATAGCTGGCCTGTGGCTGTGCATTGAAAGATGAACTCTCACCCAGATACTGCACATGCGCTGCGCTTGTGGTCAGTTCACAAAGGGTTCCGTCTTTGTCAAACTGTGATGTGACTGCCGGCACGCACGCGCGTATAGAACTGGGTTATTCCATTTACTGCTGTAGTCATGACAACACAGCCCCTTCAAACATTTTCCTTAACAATTGACAAAAGCATTTTGGGGGCACATGAAAGTAATGTATCATTACTTTGCCCCATCCCCCTCCCATACTTTTAACCAGTTAATGCCTGATGGCGTGTATACATGCCAATAGTTTCCCTGCCAGAAACTGAATGACATGAACTTTGTATCTTTGTGTGAATTCGGACGACAGGAACAAAGGTCGCTCGGATATAAGGGCATGCACTCTCTGTGCAACACTTTGTTTCACCCACACAAAGGACAGATGGTACTGGAAATAATGCTGAAATTCTCCCTTTAAGTGGGCATTATTATGTAATCCTTGATTTCAGAGTGTTGTCGTTTTGTTATAAGAAGGGGATTATGAGACATCGAGAGGCTTCCACCCGAGTGAACCAAGATTCCAGCTTTGGTTCCGTCTGTCAGAGCAATAATCAGGCCGTGCCTCACGGCCGAGGTTTTGCAATTCATGCTGAATGAAAACTAACATTTGCACGAAAGAGAAACAAAAAATCCCAGTGCTTAAATAAGATTGCTTGTTCTCATGGCTTTGTTTTGTCAAGGTTTACTTAGAGCCAACAGTATTCTCAAAGAAATTTGATTCCAGCCGTTCCAAGAACTTTATCTCATCAAATGGCACGGAAACATTTCGAGAATTTCCGGCGCTAAGTGGTTAAAAGTGTTCCACCTCTGCTGCGTTTACTCGCAGCACACTGACCATGGGTATCACAAATTTGGCTTTCTGAACACTTTAAGACATGATAGCAGACAGTTGTTACTGATAATAGCATCACTTCAACAAAACAAATCTGACAAAATCAATGTAATGTAATGGAATTGCTCTTTTGATTAATTAAAAAAAAAAATAACTCTTTTACTTCATTAACCTGGCAAGTCTGCTCCTTGTTTAAATGTCATTACGTCTTTGATCAAACACTAACTAATCCACATCCTTCAAAATCCATCCACAAGGTTTAACCAGATTTTGACAGATTCAGTACTGCAGAATTAAATGTAACCCAACCATGCTTAGCATTGAGATTGGCATATCAATCTTTTTATCACACTCAAAAAGGACGAAGGATGCATGCAATTGTACCAATAAATATTTTGGTTGAAAACAGCTTTTATAACCCTGGTTAAGGTGTAGAAAATTAATGACTAGTACCCTGCTTTGATGTCGATTTAAATAATGAATACCAAGCCGTGGTTGACGTTCACCACTTGAGGCACCATTGCCTCTAGGAGGCGCACCTGTTGTAAATCAGTCGACGCCGAGGTCCACCACATGCAGTGGGTCAGACTTTTTGAGCGTCATATCTTCATAGAAGCCCATTGGAGGCTCGTAATATTTGAGGCTCACCACGTGGGGGGGGGGGGGGGGCTACATGCTAAGACTCACTACTTGCGGAGGTATACCTCATGACCGAGCTGTCCCATCGTGAGGTGGATCTTCTCCCATTCATGAGGCCTTTCCGCTGGTTGAGTCACTTGTCATTCACTGAAGGTTCAATGTAGTAAATGAATTATACAGTGATGTGCCTCACAATGTCTCCTCCTAGCCTCCGTGAGGGTTATTGAATCACCCTGTGAACCTCTTTCACCTTATTGAGGCTTACTTTACTAACAGTAACGCTGCGAAGAGGTGCACCAGCTTATAAAGCGTTACCTCTTAAGCATTGAATGTAGTAAAACCAAACCTCATAGAGCTCTACCTTTTGTGAAGTGTCTTCACTCAGGCCTCAATGAGGAGATGGAATGAAGGATCCCCAAATTCTAGTAACATTTCTCACAACAATGAATGGTACCTCTCTGAGGTCTACTACTCATATTACATTGATTTGGGGAGGCACACTGACTTTATGAAGTGTCCCCTCATAGAGGCTAATGCACAAGTGTGAGCTTTGGACACTGCTGCCTCACACCAGTCCACTTCTCATAAATCATCCCATCAAGTGACAGAGCTGTTTCAACCTCACTTCAAAAAAAAATAAACCTTCATATCAGGCATTGTGATTTATTTATTTATTTTTTTTCGTTCTACAAAAGCGAGGCAATTTCGGATGGCAAGTTTACAACAGAATATATTTACAAGGGTGTGCCTCATCAATAGGCAGAAGAGTTATCCTGTCTGTCCAGGACGGCGTACCTCATCTGCGTCGCAGCTGCCGTGCGTCTTGATCGCCTCACAAAGATGCAGTAGCCAGCGACGGCGGAGAGTACGAGGGCCATGATCGCTAAGAGGAATGCCAGCATGATGGCATACCGGGACTTATTCGAACTTGTAGATGGACTCGCAGAATCTGTAAAAGGAATATCGAGAGCAAAGTTTTAATACTATGTGGTGGGTAGCTCACTCAACATGTGATGCCCGCACTGATAAACACATCAGGCTGGCATCTACGGCTGAAAATCTGCCCGTCTGTCTCCATTGTGTGCATATATACCATTGCTCATCTATTTGTAATCACTCTCTGGAGCATACATTCATTGTCGATAGATTAAATGCAATGGTATGCCCAGAGCAGCTTGAGGCCGATTAAACTGATGCCGTACTGGTCATGGTCGATTCCGGGCAAAACGTATTTCAGATTCGCTTGACTGCCAGTCCAGCCTGTGAGTGCAAAGCTGTCCTCAGAACAGCTGCCCACATCACATCACTGCATTTTTTTCACAGCTGCCCTGGTGAGCAGTCCCTAAATGAGCTAGACAATCCAGCCATACAATAGCCAATTGACACCAGTGTGATATTTAATGGTAGTTCAATCTGAAACATATGCATATTCATCTAAAACTAGTAGGAGTGATGGATTTAACTTTTGATCCAAACCGGACCTTTGTCAGAGGTATAAACAGGCACAGTCATTAAAACAGATCTAGTTATAGAAGAAAACAGGGGGTAGGGGGTAGGAAATGATGGGAAGGGATCCAGAAATAAGCTGGAAAATGATAACCTTATCAAAGTAAATACATTACACACAAAGAGATGGCTAATGACCGATCAGAGTTTAACAGTTTGGACAAAGGGATGGTCAATGTTGGACAGTACAAAAGGGGGATTACTGAACCAGAAGATAGGGCTAGCTGCATTAGGGTTATGCAGCTAGCATAAAATAACAGGATGAATTACTCATGTAACAGAATTAAGTTAGCAAAGGGGACAGCTCTTTAAATATAGAGGTAATTGGAAGTGAAAAATCAACATTGTATAAACTAAAAGGTATAACTATATGCAATATTGATGAGGTAATACAGATTTATGAAAGTATGCAAGTTGCCTAGCGTACGCTCTCATTTCCACACACTCTATGCATTAGGCATACTGCTGTGTGCATAGTGTGTAAAAGTGCGCAATGGACACATGGATTTTCAGCTTTCATCTCAGAACATCACATAAATGCAACATACAGATACTTCAAGTCACAGTTTACTGTTAAAAGAAAAAGACAGCTTTCTGATGTTCAGTTTCTTGACATACACTGATCTGAGAAGCTCATTTATGGTGGTTTACACCACCCCAGCTATGATCGCTGCTCGTGAGAACTTGACAATAGTAAGTCAGCCACACATATGTACCAATCAGCATGGAGGATTCACAGTTTGAGTGCGCTGACGCAAGCGCCTGTGGCGGCAATAGCTACGGTGGTGCAAACCACCACAGACAAGCTGCTCTGATCAGTGTATAGATAGTCGAAGAGTTAAGCACCCAAAGCTTGCAGCCCCATTTCTATTTTATCCACAAATGCTTCGAGACCAGGGTTCCTCAATTGTGGCCTCAACATCAATGGGACACTTTGGAGACACTAGGTGTCAGCAGAATTACTAAGTAAATCGACTGTTATCGGAAATGTGCACATGCTCATAACTACATAAACAATGAAAAGTTACTTAGTAAGTCTGCTGCCACCTATCATTCGAAATTACAAAATTTACATAATACTGTCACAATTGTTATTTTGTAGCATGTCATGGCTGAGCGGTTAGTGGATCGGGCTCAAGTTCTGGTGGCTAAGTCATCAGGATGTGGGTTCGAATCCCGGTCATGACACTTGTGTCCTTGAGCAAGAGACTTAACTTTAATTGCTTCAAATGATGGAAGAGGCAGTTATGTTTGTCTCACAAACGAATTCATTTACCCCTCCCTGTTCTTAGCTGTGCTTTGAAGAGACTTGCGTTTTTATATCTCGCCGTGTCTTGTTTCTGCGCATTGGGGCAGGTTTCTATCCCTCCAAAAAGTAGCCCACACCTCGAGTGGCCTTCAGGCCTTGTGACGGGCGAGTTGCATTAAAAAAAAAGAAGTTTGAATTAAGTGGCGGAACTATGTCTTTCTCACCTCCCTTTGAGCAAGCTACCCCAGCAGTTTTCTTCTCATCACAGACATGCTTACTGGCATCGTACCACTCAATCGTGGGACAGTCCTGCACCAGCACCTCCATTCCAGTACACTTAAAGGTCCACATGCTGATGGCGCCGGTTCCGCTCCCGTAGTATCCAGTCTCTTGGACCACATTGCCCTCTTTGTATCCAAGCTGACGGCAAACCACCTGGGCCTCATTTCGGCTCAGCCCAACCCCGCAGACTGATCCCCAATTGCTGTGGTGGTACACCTCTAGCCTGCCGTTGGAAATCTGGGAGCCATTGTTGAGACGGACAACTATGTCCAGTTCTGGAGAGGAATTTATTCAATGTCATGTTAATATTTTTTAATTTTGTAGGACTGAGTGCACTTAAAAATGCCAAAGGCAGTAGCTGGTATCTGATTTATGATTTTCTGAATGATGTCTTGACTCGAGTTTTTGAGATCTCATGAGATCTGCTTGCAATAGTAAAATTTTGCATATCAAGTAGCGTGTTGTGGCCGAGTGGTTTAGTGCATCGGACTCAAGTTCTGGTGGGTGTGGGTTCGAATCCTGGTCATGACACCTGTGTCCTTGAGCGAGACGCTTACCTGTAATTGCTTCTCTTCACCCAGTGATAAATGGGTACCAGTGAGGGATTCTTGTGATCAATGGCATAATGAGACGTTTTCATTTTTTTTGGGGGGGGGGCAAGGGGGGTGCAAAGACATAATTTTTCATTTGTTTATTTATTTATTTTATTATATTTTATTTGTTTTTTTGTTTTTTTGTGTTTTGGGGTGGTGTATTAAATGTATCAAACCATTCATTTGTGCAATTTTTCGATCTCACTTGGGGGGCCAAAAAGGGGGCAAGAGGAGGGGGGCAACAGTTCTGAGTGGGGGGCTCCCCCTGCTTACGCCACTGCTTGTGATTGGTGCACTACATACTTTGCAGCACATGCTGTATACTCCCCAGGAAACTGGGATGGTTTAAGGAATGAAATAAATGGCCCAGTGACCGGGGGCAATAACGGATTTGAGCACTATATAACGCCTTAAGTTTGTAACACGAATTGCCCTCCAGTCCTAAATACGTACCACTATCAATCACTGACCCATAGCAAACAACGGCTGCTGTCTCCCCTGGCCTACAGTTATTCCAGTCGTGTCGATACCACTCCAGAGGCAAACAGTTGGCGACGTTCTTCTCTGAACCGTCGCGACAGGGAAGTTTGTCCAGCAGGACCGGCTTCTTTTCATCACTGAACCGTCCATCTGAGGGTATGTACCTGGCGTCGTAGAAACCGAGTTGCTTGCAGACGACGGTGGCGGCGTGCATGTCAAACCCAGTAACGCAGATGGTTCCCCACTGTCCGTTATGAAATACCTCCACCTGGCCCTCCTTGTCGCTGGGTCCGCCTGTTAGTCGGACGTCCACTGATGTAACTGAAATATTAAATTGTTAACAGACCTCCTTGTAAAATATTATAACTCTTTCTGGTATTAACAATCTGCACACAGCAAAGTTTTAAATTCATGTACACTCACAACCTCTTTCCCTGTATCTTTTTCTTCTTGTTTCACTACCATGCAAGACATACACATGCACTGCGCCAGATCTCACAACAATATATTACTGCCATTCACTCGCATGTCATTTTCCATCAACACTCTTCCAGGCCTTGATCTTAACCTAGGCCACCGAGGCCACCGAGGCCATTAGCCTCATGCCCTGTCGAGTTGGCCAGCATGCCCTTCAAAAAAATTGCACTGTCACTACCAACTTGGCCAGCATGCCCTTGTACAATTTCTCTGATTTGGCCAGCAAAGGCCTGCCCCCGTTTATCTTATAATCAAGGCCTGCTCTTCAATTTTATGGTCCCCGTCTATGGAACAATATTGACACAGAGGTAAAGGCGCGGTCGTCCTTGGGTGGATTCAAGTCTGCCTATAGACTCATTCTAGCAGCTCGTTCATGGGCGTTTACACGCACACGCACACGTCAGGGCACACGCACTGTGAATCCTCCATGCTAATTGGTGCATATGCAAGGCTGACGTGTTAATAGCTGCGGTGGTGTAAACCACCATGAATGAGCTGCTCGGATTAATGTATAAGAGTATCCTATTTCCCATTAGGTATTACAACCTCCTTTTTCGAAAAATAGCCATTTCTTGTTTTCTTTTTAAAATTACTTTTCTGCATTTGGCTATTTTTCATCATATTCTAGGATTCACTTTCTATTCGCTTTGCTAGTCATGCCATGCTTTGTCCTGTATTCCATATAATTTATAGCAAGCTTCCAGTTTTGTCCGTTCGTTGTTTTGTTTAATTTTCATATTATTGGTTATTGCCTGTTTTTTTCTTCATCATGGATTTTGAATAAGGGCATTTTCTACTAGCTTTGGCTTTTTTGAACCCATGCTTTATTTCATTTTCACATTATTGCTGTTCTTGTAATGGTTTCACAGGGACTAGTATTTATTATATTTTTCTGCTGGTATGCATTAAAGGGGCTGTGTCGTCATAATTATAGCAGACCTGTGGCTGTGCATGGAAAGATGAACTCTCACCCAGCGACTGCACACGCGTGCTTGGAGTCAAATCACAAAGGGTGCCGTCTTTGTCAAACTGTGATGTGGCTGCCGGCGCGCACGCACGCGTACATGTAGTAACTGGGTTATTTCATTTACTGCCACAATCATGACGACGCAACCCCTTTGAGAGTTGTACTCATATAGAGTTTGAAATAATTAGTGTGCACTGAACTGAACGAAGGCAGTGTTCACACACTACTAGGATTTGAAAAACGCTTGCCAAAAATGAGCTACAAATTGAATCTACCAGCTCAAATTGAGCTGGATTTCTGCCAAAATAGAACTAACCAGTTACAAATAGACCCCTCCCATGAAATATGCAAGTTGCGCACTAACACTACTGGTGGGCAAAATGAGGAAACATTGCGCTTTTTTGTGTGGGGCTAATGGTGGCGTGACGCACACGCGTTTGTGTGTCTACCTACTGCACAACTCTATGGCGTTTGCCCACCAAGAATGTCTGTGCGCATGCGTGAATTAGCATATTTCATGGGAGAGGCTAATTCTAAGGCGGCATGAACACAAACAATTTCAAGTCACTAACTTTGCACCACTTCTCCTCAGAGTTAATAACACTAAGTATATAAAAGAGAAAGTATGTACAGCGTGTCATGGCCGAGCGATCTAGTGCACCAGACTCAAGTTCTGGTGGTCAAGTCATCGTGGTCAAGTTCTGGTGGTCAAGTCATCATGGTCAAGTTCTGGTGGTCAAGTCATCGTGGTCAAGTTCTGGTGGTCAAGTTTTTGGGGTGTGGGTTTGAATCCCGGTCATGGCACTTGTGTCCTTGAGCAAGATGCTTTACTATAATTGCTTCTCTTCACCCAGGGGTATAAATGGGCACCTGTGAGGGCAGGGGTTGATATTGTGTTTGAAAAAGCCTTCAGAGTGCCATGGCAGCTTGGGGCTGTATACTCCCCAGGGAGCTGAGAAAGATTACAAGAATGTTATTGGCCCAATGATCAGGACACTAATGTAAAGCGCATTGTGGCGTCATTGTAAAATGCGCTATATAAGAACTACTTATTATTATTATTAAAATTTCTATGGAAACCTTTTTCAAAATGTTCAGTGATTGAGCGACTTGTTTTCTAGCCCACCTGTTATTGGTTGAGACTCCACATCGCATACGATGCCTGCCGTTTCCTGTGGTGTGCAGACACTGTGTGCTGGGTACCAATCAATAAGCTTGCAGGCCTCCAACTGTTCTGCATTCTCCTCGCATTGGACACCGTTTAGGATTATCAAATCTCCATCACCATAGTAACCCGGCTCATTAACCTGCACAGAAACCAACAACAAATTGATTTTCTTGCCTTCGCGTTTTTTCACAAAAAACAGGATAATCGTGTTTTGCAGAAATTAGTTACCAGCCAAATTATTAAGAAATGTGAAATGCTTTTGACCATCCAAATTAATGATAAATGTGGAATGCTTTTGACCATCCAAATTAATGATAAATGTGGAATGCTTTTGACTGGCTGCTTAGCAAAATACACAGAGCAATATGCCCAGCTAAAATATTTCCCTTTATTATTATTATAGTTATTAATATTTCATGATATCACAGCATGCAAAAGAAAGATCACATTTTCCTTTGTGCCAGTAACTCCTCGAGTTGGCTAAGTACCAATCGTGGCCTGTCCTGGCTGAGCGGTCAAGCACACCGGACTCAAGCTCTGTTGTTTCTGATCAGCAGAGTGTGGGTTCAAGTCCCGGTCTTGACACTTGTGTCCTTAAGCAAGACACTTAACCATTATCCTTAGTCCTTCAGACGGGACGTAAAGCCATTGGTCCCGTGTGTTGTGAAGTACACGTAAAAGAACCCAGTACACTTATCGTTAATAAAAGAGGGTTCGCCCCAGTGTTTTCTGGTTTGGTTGGCTGCAGATTGCGCCATCAGCAAACTGTAAACCATGGGTCTTATATTTCAAACATAGCTCCGTATACCTGTAGAACAAAATTATGAGCGTCGAGAAACAATGCGTATGAAGGGCTATATAAATGTAGAGCAAGAGGGATCTTGAAAAGCAGTATCCTTTGTACAACCTTTAAAAAGTTGAAAGCTTTTGACTATCCCACCAGCTCTATCAAATTAAGCCCTCTTTTGTTTTCATATCCAACCTGATCGACGCAGCCAACATCAAAATCTTTTGAAACCAGATGTTGCGTCAAGAATCAGTGAGGGGAGACGTACCTCAAGAGCTTTCCTGAATCCCAGCTGGCTACAGACCACGTCCGCCTCCGACATCGAGAAGGTCTTGCCGCACACCGCCCCCCACTCCCCGTTGTGATACGCCTCAACCCTACCTGAGGATTCCAACACACCCTGAACAAGTCTCACTCGGACTGTTGGATCTATATATTATGCACAACGAGAGAAGAAAGTATTCTTATGATTCAGTTGGTCGGAAGCATTCTGTGGGTGTAGTCGAGTCACTTTCTCTGGTCAACCCAAGGTTTCCCTATGTCATTGGAATAGCTCATATCGTTACTCTGGCGGCTATCCTGCCTACTAAAGGTACATGTACACTTACTTTTTCATCTTACAGTGATGTTCAAATATTTATCACAAAAAGAAGAAAATATATTTGGCTTCTGACTGGAGCCACTGAGCAAAGAGGCATTGCACAGGACCGCCCACCAACATAGGGCTGGTGCACTCGTACAGTATTCAAGAGGTCGCAGGTTCGAGTCTGGCATCAGCCAAATTGTCTTTGCTCATCCTTAATTTTTATATATATATAGGACCGCCCACCAACAATAAGGGCTGGTTAGCTCAGTTGGTAGAGCGCTCGTACGGTATTCGAGAGGTCGTGGGTTCGAGTCCGGCATCAGCCAAATTTTCTTTGCTCACCCTATTTATTTATATATATATATATATATATATATATATATATAAATAAATAGCGTGAGCAAAGAAAATTTGGCTGATGCCGGACTCGAACCCGCGACCTCTCGAATACCGTACGAGCGCTCTACCAACTGAGCTAACCAGCCCTTATAGTTGGTGGGCGGTCCTATGTGCAATACCAAATCTACTTTGCTCGGGGGGACCAGTCAGAAGCCGAACCGTGCTGCCGATAAGCCAGGGATCACTACCCCGGTTAAGATGCAAACAACCTGGTAAACGGCAGTAGCGGGGATACACAACGAATGGATACAGCTTTTTACGTGGATTTACACAGAGAAAGTACATGAGAAACTGACTGGGAGAATATTATAAATAAATAGCGTGAGCAAAGAAAATTTGGCTGATGCCGGACTCGAACCCGCGACCTCTCGAATACCGTACGAGCGCTCTACCAACTGAGCTAACCAGCCCTTATAGTTGGTGGGCAGTCCTATGTGCAATACCAAATCTACTTTGCTCGGGGGGACCAGTCAGAAGCCGAACCGTGCTGCCGATAAGCCAGGGATCACTACCCCGGTTAAGATGCAAACAACCTGGTAAACGGCAGTAGCGGGGATACACAACGAATGGATACAGCTTTTTACGTGGATTTACACAGAGAAAGTACATGAGAAACTGACTGGGAGAATATTATAAATAAATAGCGTGAGCAAAGAAAATTTGGCTGATGCCGGACTCGAACCCGCGACCTCTATATATATATATATATATACAAATTGGGTGGCGGGGGTCGTGGGTTCAGGTCCCACCCGAGGAAGGGTGCCTGTGATTTTTTTATTTATTTTTTTTTTTTCACGGGACTCGGGAGGGTACTGGGTGTGCAGGGCTAGACACACGTTGGTGTATGGGTTAAACATTACCAAATAATATTCTTTATCCCTGATGTAAAAATTAACATCTATCATGATATACAAATTGGGAAGAGCAAAAATAATTTGGCTGATGCCGGACTCGAACCCGCGACCTCTAGAATACCGTACAAGCGCTCTAACCAACTGAGCTAACCAGCCCTAATTGGTGGGGCAGTCATGTGCATGCCAGACCTCTTTGCTAGGTGGGGGTCATTATATATCTCAGGGGTGACATTTGGCCTTTGGAAAAAAGTAGGACATTTTATTGAGGACAAGGGCTGACCTATGTGCATATGGTATAGGCTTCCATAGATTTTCCATGCTATTTAATAACAGTTTTACTGGTTTTTTCTGAGGGCAAACAAAAAAATCAGAAATCAGAATAAAGCAGGAAGACTATCAGGCCTGCATATATACAGCATTTGTAATGTGTGCTTTAAACATGGTAGGTAGTCAAAATCACTTCATTTCAAAACAAAAATAATGGGCTTTTAATTAATACAAAAAAAACTTTAGTGATAAACTACACCTCATAACCTTTTGGTTAAAAAATTAAATAATGACATTTCTACTGTTCCACTGTCTCACACAAGAAGGCTTATGGTACATACAACTGAAATTGGTGAATTTAAAAGCGTAAAGCGAAAATGATTATACACACTATTGATGACAACAATCAGAGGTAACCAGGGGTGGATTTCACAATACTTGTCCTAACGTAGTACCAGTCCTAACTTAGGACTAGTTACCCGTCCAAACTTGAGATAAGACAAGACTACATGTTGTTCTGGCGATTTGTGAAATCCAACCCAGGACCTACAAATAGGATGTCTGAATGTTCTGTTATTGGGCTCTTAATTCAAAATAAGGCGTTCCAAAGACAAATAGCTGGCTAGTACCGGTAATGAACTACTAAATTGCTCTCAAAGGTCGAGAGTCAAAGGGAGGAGGGGCAGTTTAGACCTACCTTCAGGAATTCCACATATCACCCCTGCATCTTCCCTATGATTACAGTTTGTCTGCGGGTACCATCCCGGTTGATCGCAATCAGATATCGAGGTCTCTGTCCCCTCGCAAGCAACATCAGACAGCAGAATGGCCCCCTTGCCCTTGCCGTAGGGGCCTCCAATGGAGACAGCCGGGCCAAAGCCGAGTTGACGACAGACGACCTGGGCGTCCCTCAGGTCCCAGCCGTCGTCGCATACCGTTCCCCATTCACCGTTGTAGTAGACTTCAACCCGGCCATTGTGCTTCGTCGTGCCGTCCACCAAGCGTACCCGGGAAGTATCTGCAAGTTGGATTTAAAACAGAGGAAAGTTTCTGGACATTCCTTGGCTACGACAAAGTATACCAGCACCATTTACACTACTCTGCATTTAGAGACGGAACAAATGTTTGTCCTTTAGAAATTATATTACCACTAGAGCTAGTCATTGTGAGAAATTCAGACAGCTCTATTTGAAAAGTGGCTTTAAAGTGTCTTATAAAATACCTCTTTATTGTTGTTAATGCAATTACATACATGTATAAACAGGCATTTATACCTAGCCTTGCGAAATTTCAAATAGGCAAAGGAATCACACAGTTTTGGAAAGCAATTTCTTTGGATGATTCAGCTTCAAAACTTTGAAATTCTTGTGTTGAAAAAGGTGTGATCGCGGTCGTCTGGCCTAAACATTCTGTCGTGCGCTGTTTAGTACACATCATGCATATTTATACGTTACTTTATTCAGCCACTCGAAGGTCTCTGGTACAAACTCTTGAATAGTTTTTTACAGATTTCAAGAAAGAAAAGCCTCCCATCGAATAAACAAATGCGACAATCATCTTGTACCGAACTGCACCTTCCTATGGAGGACGTCGTGTTTGTTTACAGTCAATACCCACAATAGGTCACGTGACGCGGCTCGAGCAATCGGTCTATTGGGTCCTGATGACTGATGGAATTCTCACACTGGGAATTAATATGAACATTGAATTAAATATAGGGGCCTACGTTAAGTAATCAATCACTATAAGTGCTTTCTCTGGAGTCCAGTGGGACAACATCCCCAGAGAACTTGGTTGGGATTAGAACCCACAACCCTCACCATGGGATGGCAAATAGTTTAGCCACTAGACCGTGGGTAAAGGAAGACCAAGTCGAAGCAGAAGCTGAAATTGTTTATTATTTACTTTAAGCAGTTTCCGCCGGGATTCTTCTATTTTTTCCTGTCCCTGTGGTGGGATTATTTTGTCGGAATTGCCGGAATCATTTATCTTTGAGAGTACCACTGGCACAAAGAATCCCTGACTTGACAAAGGCCAAGAGAACAAAGATTCTCTTTATGCACCCTGAGTTTTGTTTTCTCTACCAAGAAAATACAAAATTCATGCACCGTGACTTGCAAAACCTCGGCCGTAACCTTTGGCACAAGATTGAGTACTTAATCCGGAACCATGGCCGGATTCCCGTTTTACTCTGCCTTACCTCCACAGAGCCGAAATACAATGAATAAACAATGGAGGAAGCCTGTCATTGATCCTCTTCTTAGAACAAAAGGACAAAGGTCTGGATTCGGGGATTACACAAAAACCACTGCACAATAGCTAAAATCGGCAAAATATTCAAGACCATGTTTTCTCTTTGTGTGGGTGAAACAAAGTGTTAGATGGCTTGTGTGTGCTCTGTGCAAACCTTTGTCCCGGTATTCTGATTTTACACAATGGCTAGTTTCAACATCGCCCTCTTGCTGGCTCGGAATTTTTTTTTGCTGATACACGGCATCCGGCACCAACTGGCTAAGGTCAACAATATACCAATCTATCGATGAAATTACAAATTTAGAAATCTCACTACAAAACAAAAACAAGCTGCTGCCATTGGGATAGCTGCATTGTTCATTCTGAGTGTGGTGTTTGGCACTGGCTTGATTGTTCCAGGAGGTTAAGACACACAATCTCCCCAAAGTTGTCATTGCCAGGCAGCTTCTATAGCCGTGTTAACATTGGACTTTTTGGGGGAAAACTAACTGAGCAAATGGGTAACTTGACCATTTTTGGTCAAGTGTGAACAGCCCAGTCCAATGGGTAGTTTAACCGGCCACTTTCTGCCCAGGTAAACTAACCTGGTCAAACTAACCGAGCCCAAAAGTCCCGGTAATAGTAAAATACCACATCCAGTTCAAACGTGCAAAGGCTGGTGCAAAGGTGACCGCCCGATGGTTGCGCGATGCGTGATGCAGTTTATAGTGGACGCTGACGCCTCAGTTGGTTTGTTTCACCATCGTCTCGGTTAGTTTACCCATCGTCTCGGTTAGTTTACCCATGTCAGATAATCCAAGTGCGGACACCGGTAAGATTTACCCATTGGCAGTTACCCATGGTCTCAGTTAAAATATTAATCCAATGCGAATGCGGTTTATGATGGCAGGGACCCAGTCTATTTATAATCTGAACTGACAAGACAGTCAGAGACAAAGGTTCCTAGACTCACCCAAATCCAAAAGTTTACAGATGACCCCGGCATCGTAATAATGATCACAGTTGTGTCTGTACCATCCTTGATGACTGCAGTTACCAAGAGACTTCTCGCTTCCACTGCAGTCAACGAAAGACAGCATGATAGTGCCGGTGCCGACTCCGAACGGATCATGGTGATCCCTTACCCCAACAACATCGGAAAAGCCCAGCTGGCGACAGACGACTTTACCGTCTGTATGTGACCAGCTGTTCTGGCCGCAAACTGTTCCCCATTCACCATTGTAGTAGATTTCCACACGGCCAGAATAAGTTGTTGTCCCGTTGACCAATCGGACTGTCATTGGCTCTGGTAGAATTAATATACACATGGGGGAAACCACAGTTTCAGTATTGAAAAAAGGAATCCCTGAATAATTTGATAAGATTTGGGGTAAAATTTGGGCAACGTAGACTATGCTATGGTTTTTGGTTTGTTATGCTAGCTGATCACAGGGCAATAAAACGGAGAACTTCTCCTGAAGGCACTTGATCTAAACAATCAATAAAATCAGTGCAAAACAACAAATTTTGTGCGGCATTTTAACAGTTTTCTAACTACGGCACTTTACCCAAAAACATTTACAAGTGGAAATTAGCCGATCCGCTTGCAATAAAGGTATGTGATAAACAAGGTAGGCTGTCTTCAAGTGCTGATTCAAAAGATAAACTATGTATTTTAACCTTCAATGTATCAAAAATGAATTATAACCTTCAATGCTCTTGCGATTATTTAGTTTGGACGTACCTGGGGCATTTGGCCCACCCTCTTGTTGACATGCAACGGCTGCTCTGTAGGTATCAGGACAAAGATCGTGGGTACCGTTCCCTTGACGACTACAATTCAACAAGGATGCCTCGTCTCCCGTGCATGACACAGTCTCATTCCAAACAGGGTGCGAGGGCGCTTTGTCTTTGTAGTTTGCATACGGCGAAACCAGGGGACCGCAGCCCAGCTGACGGCACACAACCTGACCCTCTGGTTCGCCCCAGTTAGAGCGGCATACCGAGAACCATACGTTTTGGATGTTGATCTGAACCTGGCCACTGCAGCGGGTCACTCCGCCTGTCAGTCTGAATGTCGCATCTGCAACAAAAAAATATGGACTCTTTTAAAATTGTGCCTCACAAATTGCAAAGCGTCATCGCATTCAAAACACTGCCGCAAGACTTGTCACCTGCTCATCACCCTGCCAACACATCACCCCAATACTCCACACACTTCATTGGTTACCTGTCTCCAAACGCATAGAATTCAAACTCCTCCTACTGACATACAAAATGCCTCAACCAATCTGGGCCCCAATACCTCCAAGAACTCCTTCATCCACACAAACCTCGTCGTACTATTCTTTCCAGCTCTACTTCTCAACTCATCCCATACATCACTCATGGTCATCGCTCATTCTCACGTGCTTCACAGACACTGTGGAACAATTTGTCGAACTACATCAAAACTGCTCCTAATGAGAACATTTTCAGATCTTTACTAAAAACTTACCTCTTTAACGAACTGTTTTTGTTGTTGTAAAGCGCTTCAGGACTTTTGTGTGAGGGGCTATTCAAGCACAGTTTATTATCATTATTATTATTAATCTAAATAGATCTTTCAAGCCTCGAATTAATTAACCCCCTGGCACCCACAGCAATTGCCGTGGTGCCCTGTGCTTTTGCTGCGGGGCCCTTTGCAAAGTTCCAATACAAATGTACATTGTCCTCATAGAAGTGCCCCTTACCAGATGAAAATTGCTGTGCCCCTTCAAAAGTGAATTTCAAGGCCTGACCTTTGGTCCAGTACAAAACAATTTCCAGACTAGACTTGCTGACAACAGTCTTGTTGTAGCACCTAGATGTGTAACAATCTTAGTTTTCATCATTTTTAAGAAAGGAATTGCAGGCCTCCAACTCGCTTCAGCAACCATAAGCACTTCCTGTTACCATGGTTTACTGTTGTGCCAGGGTTTACCCTTTAAGTTTTCAGTGTCTAGACAGAGGAACCAGGTGCCTCATTGTCGTTTCAGCACTCTGCCAGCTTTTTCACTGGTCCCATATTTTCAACACTGGCCCCCCGGACCACTTTGAGAGAATTTAGACTGGTCCTCAGTCATTTTCACTTAGTATTTGGCCTGCGGACCACTGTTAAGGGAGAACATCGGGTGCTCTTCGTTAAGTTCCAAATACAAAGTGCCGTTTATCAGGGAAGAATTTATGTGCCCCCATGAGAACAAGTTCCAAGTATCCAAGTCCTGGATATGAGATGTTCAAAGGTGTCAGGTTTGCTTTGCCTGTCTATCATCTCTGTGGACCCTAGTGATCATCTCTGTGGACCATAGTGATCATCTCTGTGGACCCTAGTGATCATCTCTAAGGACCCTAGTGATCATCTCTGTGGACCCTAGTGATCATCTGTGGACCCTAGTGATCATCTCTGTGGACCCTAGTGCAAGTCCCATCTCAAGACAGAGTCTTGCATTTGGATCTGGGTTTTCAGTCACGACCTGATCACCCCGGTTTCCCCACTTTGAAAATGTTTCCCATCATGGGCATCTTCAGGCAGGTACAGATAACAGCGCTAGTCGCTTTTGAGGATCCTTTGATTTCATTACCCGAAATATTCATAAGTAAATAAATAATTAGATCAAGTTAGCTCACCTTGTACTTCTTTAGCTGCCTGTGAGTGTTGAATGTGAACAGCTAATAGCAGCACAGCTAAAAAGATAACCGCTTGCATATTCTGTAATTTCTTCAATCAGGAATGTCTGCTGAGAAACTGTGACATGAATATTCTTTAATAATAATGAGTACCAACTCGGCAGGTCTAAGCTCTTCTTTAGAAATCACAGGAAAAAAATGCAAAATCTGACTGCCACTTTTTCACTCCTAATGATGACCCAAATTAGTATCTTATTTACCAAAAGTTGATTATATTTTTTGACAAAAGTGGCAGACGCACGTTTGATGCTGCATTTGACCTCAAAGATGGCGGCGGATGCATATAGACAATATTTCTTACCAATCCTGTAAGGCTGTATTTCTGCTTGTCTTTTTGCTAACACATACCGTACTCATAAATAGTGTTAGTTACAATGCTGAACACAAAGTCGACAATGGCAAAATGACATTGACAAGCATGATTCTCATAAATTAATTGTCATTATTTTGTCAGTCACTGTCAGTGTCACCGACTGTCTTACTCTTTGTTGACAGAATGTAACTAAGACAGTAACAGAGTACACTGCGCCCTGCGGCGGGCGCCTGTGTGTTATAATGATAAAATACAACTAAAAAATAAGTGATGTTTGAAGCTTTGCAAGGTGTGAAGGACCCACAGGCCCCCTGCTAATTAGTTACACGGACGGGCCTAGTTACTTTTTAATAAAAAAAACAAAATACTTACCCAACACCACTCGTCTACTCCTCGATTCAGAGCCAGAGAGCTTCGACGTTTACGAGTCGCTATACCCCGTAATTTTTTTTGCTGAAATACCTTCAACGGACACATTCAACACTTCACGTGAGGCAATCTAACAATGATCAATAATAAAACAAATCTTATCTTGCTGTCCGTGTGTGTAAAGACCATCAAAAACAACAGTCAGCGACAACGAAAGACATGACAAAAATCATCCCTGTCGACGACAGAGAAATTAGTATGACGCCCTCTACCGCATACAACAACCATCACAAAGGAACAAAACTAGAGGGCGCCATTTCATCAGCCTCACTCTCTGCGCGCCAGGTGCCAGCTGCTCTGAGTACAGAGCAAGGACCTGCAGTTGCTCTATGCTCTGAGCTAGCCTCGCTACCTAGTGGGCAGCGCGTCGTAGTATCGATGGGTGCATGCACTACACTAAATAGAGAGAAATCCATGGACCGCTCATTAATAAATGTAAACCCACAACTTTTTTCTGTAAATCCAAGATTTGAAGGTCATGGCGGAAAAGTTTCCATATCCGACTGCCACTTTCTAAAGTTTTTTTGGATTTTTTAATTGATGTTGGCTTTAATTTCCCTTTTTTAAATGTTCCTCTCCAGGTATTAAGTAGCTAAAACGCTAATTATTGCACTTTTAAAAGGAAAAACCAAGCGGACATTTTGCGCATTCATGCCCAAAGGTCTGGGGCCTTTTTGATGTATGTGAATCTGTATTCATTATTGCGTGATGCAGGCAGGGAGCACAACAAATGTAGTGACATACTAAAGAAGTGGTATCCGTGAGCAATTTTACCAAGATTTGTTGGCTGATCACAGGCAACAAAAAAGGGAACATACAAAAAGAGACATTATTTAGTCAGAAAGTGTGAAAATCTTAATAAATCGCTTCTTTTCCAGATGGCAAAGATGATCCAGATGATGGCAAAGATGATCATGAAAAAATCTCCCCCCCCCAAAAAAAAAAATAAATAAATAAATAAATAAATAAATAAAATAAATAAAATAAAATAAAATAAAATAAAATAAAATAAAATAAAATAAAATAAAATAAAATAAAATAAAATAAAATAAAATAAAATAAAATAAAATAAAATAAAATAAAATAAAATAAAATAAAATAAAATAAAATAAAATAAAATAAAATAAAATAAAATAAAATAAAATAAAATAAAATAAAATAAAATAAAATAAAATAAAATAAAATAAAATAAAATAAAATAAAATAAAATAAAATAAAATAAAATAAAATAAAATAAAATAAAATAAAATAAAATAAAATAAAATAAAATAAAATAAAATAAAATAAAATAAAATAAAATAAAATAAAATAAAATAAATAAATAAATAAATAAATAAATAAATAAAAATAAAACACTAATTAAAAAGGGTAAAACAATTTAACATTTACTCCATTTACTGATTTCATATCCACACGGTTTTTTTATAGGTTTTCCCGGCCAATTTAACAAAAATTTCAATCAATTTAACGCCAGGTTCATTCAATTTAGATCGAAGTTGAAATATCACGCAGATAGTAATTCAAAAATTAAAAAGAATCATTCAATTTCATTATCCGAGCATTCTACCATCTCTTAGCTTCACTCGTTTTCATAAGAGGTGCATTCAAGATAAAAAATGTTGCATTGTTCATTCAATTTCGCCTGAAGCAGGTGCAAGGGTTAGTCGTGTATTCATTTTCATCAATGGGCAAACATTTTTCAAATTTTATTTTTTTCAAGCATTTTCTTACATGTATCTGCTTGTCTTGTGAGTGTGTGGTGGAGGTGGCGCATGAAAACGTTGGAGAAATTACCCAAGAGAAATGTGTCCGATGGTACAACTATTCCCAAACATTTATGCCCCGATGTCTAGCACGTGAAGAAATCGAAGGGTGAATTCAGCAAAAACGTATCCCCAAAACACCGCCCCAAAATGGAACAGTTAACAAAAAGAAAGAATAAACATATCCGCAGCAAGAGCATATCTTATAGAATTATGAAGAAATTGGGTTTAATCTGACATTACAGTAGCGTTTGAGAAAGATCCGAACGTCACAAAATTAAAAAGCGTTTGGGTTGGGGTTAGGATTAGGATTAGGATTAGGGTTTGGGTTAGGGTTAGGGGAAGGGTTAGGGTTGGGCTTAGCTTGATGCTTTTTCTCTTTTCATTTCATGAAACAGTGACGCGTAACGCATAGTTGTGCGCGCAAATGACAGCGGCATAACAAAGAAAGCCAAAAGAGCCAATGACTTAAAAGGAAAAAAACATTAATTTAAATGGGTCAATACGTAACGAAAAATCAAAAACAGCAAGAAATTATAGCATCTGGTCTTGTCTATAAACGTGTATAGTGTGCTTATTCTCAAACATTTGCTTCTTATCGGTTACCGCGGTTTATTTTGTGGGTTAGGATTTCAGGATAATTTTGTTAAGGGATATTTTTATTTTTAGGGTTGGGGATGATTCAAGGTTAGGGTTATTTTTAGTTATACGCTTATTTATATATAATGCTTATTTGTAAATAATGCTAATTCATAAACTATGCTTACTTTTAAATAATGCTTATTTATAAGTAATGCTTATTTATATATAATGCTAATTTATAAATGTAAATAGCAAGTAAAGCTTAAAATGTCACAAAAGTTGCACCGTTCTAATCCAGAGAGCTAAAACAATGGACTCAAAAATAGTGACGGGCGTAACTCCCTAACAAAGTATGCAATGGACTGACACTTTGTGCAAGTGTTGGTCATAGGATGGTGATTATTTTGAAACCTTAAAATGTATGGTCCAATGAGCTAAAACAATAGAATATTCAAAGGGTCATAATTTTTGACTGAGACATCGCACAACTTGGTAAATTCGCAAAAACAACATTCCTGACCGGTAGACGGAAATTACTGCTTCCAATTTTAGAAAACATTTACCGTCACGCGCTACTGAGCTAAAGCAAAGACAACTTTAACTGTGCCGTAATCGCGTTGGCTTCAAAATCGGCACAGAAATATTAGTCTTACAATGAAAAAAAAATATAGACAGTCAGAACAGATAATAGCTTGCTGCGTTTCGAATCATTGGGCTAAAATAACGGAATAACTATTTCAATCACTTCGCATCTTTAATTGCAACTTACAGGATTCAAATTACTTCTGAAAATGAAGGTGGAATGATGACGTCATCACATACATGTATTATGTGGGCAATTGGCCTGAAAACAGTAATAATTTGAAAGCATTATAATTTGCAAGGACTCCAAGATGCATCAAACAACTCGGCGAACATCGTGGCCTATAATGCACAGGGTGCCTGGGTTCAAATCACGGCCAGGTCAGGCAAATTTTTCACAGGTTCTGTTCTTCGTCTTTTCTTTTTTTCTTATTTAATTGAGAACTTGCCCAATAGTGAACTATGTAAGAGCAACCCGGCCACCTATCGTTTGTTGACAATAGGGCAGCCCTCGTTCTCAGAAGGAACCAAGTGTTTCACACAATGTGAAATGGAACATTTCAAATTCTACCTTGCGATAATAATCCTCCCATTACACTCTGAGTCACTCAATAATTGTATACTATACATTACATTAGAATAAAACAAAATAAAATAAAACAAAATAAAATAAAATGCAATAAATTAAATAGCATAAACAGACAGGTAAATTCTTTGCCCCCACGCTTGACCCCACCCCTCCACATAACAAACAAATAAACCAAAAATATCTAGTTTGGAAACTTTTTAAGCTGGAGCCTAGGCCGAAGCTGTGCTTTCGAAAAAGGTTCAATGTCTCACAACCACAGGCAGTTTCAGTGGACTTTTTCCTCTTTCCCGGTGCAACCATCATAGCAACACCAAACAGGATATGCAGGATTATGAGGCAACTGCGACGTGTCGGTTAATTTTCGACATCCAATTTCATTTAGTGGGAGAAATGAAACTTTCTTTGGGAAAAGCAGGAAATAATTTCAGTGATAAAGTGAGGCTGCTCGATCGATAGTCTCATGTACAAGTCGCTATACTCTCCGGAAACGGCATGCATAATCGAAATTAGGACCCGAGGGAATAACTCGTGCAGTATTGTGTTGGGTTTTGCGTGAGCACTCCATCTGCAAACATAAACAAAATTCTAATAATCATCTTTAATTTTGGATTTTCTGCCAACTTTGTCATGATACTTTGGTTGTCGTCAAGAGCGATCGCGAGAAAATGCACAGAGAGCACCAGACTATAGTTACTATTTCCCCTTGGTCTTTTACAGGGATTTTTTTTTTTTTTTTTTTTTTTTTTTACATTATTAACGTCTAAAAAATAATGAGTACATGTATTCATTAATCACTGTTGCCATGCTACCAGAAATGGGTCAGGCCCACCGAGACCCGGAATCCGGGGTAAATTCTGACCTGTGATTTTTTAGCGTGCAGTCAATGTCAACACCTATTGAGTCTTTAGTGGGGCAAGATAAAATAATTGACTCTCATTTATTTTATGAGACAGGAGGAGCATGGGACAAAACTAGCGAAACATTGTGTTTAAGCGCTACATAGCCCACAAAGTGTGGACCTGGTAACAAAAGATGTCCACACTGTGTATATAGGAACTTGAAACACTGCGTGGACTTACACACGTCCACACAGTGTTTTCACGAATTAGATATTCTCGTTTTACTCCAAAAGGGAAGCATTTTTTTTGTACCGCATTGAATAACTTAAAACCGAGTATTATATCGAAGGGATCGGGTGTCCGAAAACCAACTCTCACGACACTCTCAAATAGAAATGGCGGTGGTTTTAAAGATTTCTTGTTGTTAACTAACAAAGGAACGCCACGCAGTGTATGTCACAAAGGACGGTGTGCTTTCACTGCTCTCTCTCTACAACCAGGTCATTTAAAAAATATATATATATATTTAATATTCCCTCAAGTTACAAAGTGTGACTTGCACAATTTGGGAAATAACTATATAATTGTTTTTGAGGAAATGCAACACTTGAGGCTATATCAGAAACGTGAACATCTATGAGTGTTCCACGCTATCAGCTAAAATCACGTTTCGCGCCTACTCAGGATGGGAACGTATGTGCTCTGCCATAAACCAATTGTATAACAACTCCCCTCTGGTGATACAGCAATGTACAACTGCTTTGACTTCCACTCCAAACGGCGTGCTGAATGAGTTCCACTATTAAAAATGACTCAAAGGAATCAAACGCAAAGTGTTGCTTGCATGTTGACATTTTAAGAGCAGTTGAGGAGCTTTTATACAGATTGTTTTTTCGTCTTTGCTGAAACTGGTACTAAATAAAATGCGCAGACAACCCTCCGGTGTACCACAACTCCACGTTCTGAATAATATGAGGAGTTGGTGTTAAGACTCTGTGGATGGCTATGGAGTGTTCCTAAAACCTTTGACTAGAAAATGTTGATTTCACACATCTTTATATCTCAAGAGTTTAATACAGAAATAGTAGATAATAACGAATCCTTTAAAAGAAGTTCAAGTGTAAGTTAATTTTAGTGCCTTCCGCATTTTGTTTTTTAGGAGGGGGGAGAGACGGGCAAGAAAATATTTGTATATCTTAGTTCCTAAAACCTTTGTGCTCGAAATGTTGATTTCCCACATCTTTATCTCTCAAGAGTTTAATACAGTAATAGCAGATAATAACGAATCCTATAATATAAGTTCAAGTGTAAGTTCATTTTAGTGCCTTCTGCATTTTGTCTTTTAGGAGGGGGGGGGAGAGACGGGCAAGAAAATATTGTTGTACCTTTTTGTTTTACATTATTATTCATCTGTCACCATTCACATAAAAAAAATATTACAAAAGAAGGAGCATACAACACAGACAAGACACTTACTAATGACATGAACTAGAAAGTGAACATTTTCATGTTTCGAGTTCGGCCCAAACAAGACTAAAAGCCACTGACTCCTGCTCTTGGTAGGGGAGACAACTTGCCACTGTTACCCTCATGCATTTAGTTCCCGATTCAGAGTAAAACCAATTAAAAGTAAAATCCATTAAAAAATATCTTACGATCAAAAGTTGGAAAGCAAGCAAACGGTTAAAAAAAAGGGAACAACAACACCGAAAAAGGAAAATACATATGAAAACGAACAAACAAAATCTGAAAAATCCAACCGTTCAGAAATAATAACAACCACGGGAGTATAGAATTAAAATTATGAACATGTAAATAATTATACTTTTTTTTTAAAATAACATATGTAAATTTAAATTTGTAAACGATAATTTGGGGAGGGTAGAACATGTCAACTGCGCGTGCACTGCTTCCCAAAAATACTGGATAATCCTTAAGGGCGCCCGTCTCCAAGTTCCATTTACTACCATTGGATTATAAAGTTTAAAAAGACTGATTTGATTAAAAGTATTAATTTGGCCATTGGATTTTATACCTAACTGATTGGCAGTCATATATATAAACTGATTGGCAGTCATATATATATTTTTTCGATCTCCTTTAGAGGGGCAAGAGAAGATAGGGGCAAAAGTTCCAGGCTCAGTTCCCCCCCCCCCCCCCCCCCCACCACCCCACCCCGCAGCTCTCTGGATACGCCGCGCCACTTGGTACCATTAGTCCATCTTGATTTTGTTTTCCGGTCAGACAATGTAACACAAGATTCTCATATAAAAATGGAAACAAAACATACACTGATAAGAATGAAAACTTTTCAGACGAATTGTACATCATCCTGATGTATTATTCGTCATAAAAAAAAGTTTTCTCGAAACCCAATTTTAACGAAATTTGCACAGGTATATTTTTTATACTATATATTTCGTGAAAGTTGTTTACAACACAAAAGGATAATGCATGCAACTACCGATATCAGAAAAAACCATGACCATTTTACATCTAGGTCTGAGTGCAACCTACGCTGTTACTGATACACCGTTGCCATTTTCAATATACATCGACGTATACTTAAAGACTTCACAGTGCCTTGACAACATTGTTCCAAGCCGACACTACACTCGACTTTGGCAACAAATTTCCCCAAGGGCTGTGGCAATATTCATGCTGATCACCTCCGATGCTTAACATGCTTGCCGCTTTGGATCACCCAAAGGTATCATCAGCTAAACCAAAAAAAAAAAACCTTAATGTTTTTACGCCTCTGCATGTCCACGTACAGTAATCAATTTACGAAACCCATAAGCGAAATGCCGATTTGCCTTGGAATCGCACTGGGAGTTTAAAGGTGCTGTCTCGTAACACTTTCTTCAATGATTATCCACCTCTATGGTGACGTCACCATCTTGGTCGTGTTCCCTGTGACAATAGCAGTGCTAAATACTGATAGTGATACTAGTTGTACAAAAAAAAGTGGAAACAAGACTGTCGTGACCTAATTGCGGTCTCAGGTTGGTCACATTGCAAAAATGAAAGAAAACAATTTGATAAAAGCAAGAGGAGTCCACTTCGACCTTTGAACCCTACTCCCAACTCAACATTCGCGGCATAGAGTGAGATTTGCAAACGATTATTTCAGTTGTCCAACCAGCTGAATTTGACTTCAATGTTTTTAACAACGAGCAACAAGTTTAAATCGAGCGACGTGATAGCACCTCTAAAGGACGTATAATCAAACATGACAGTATACCAAAAGTGATTTGAAGCGAACTGTCCCGTAAAAACTGACATTTATTTTCATCTAGTATAAAAACGTTTCTGAACGTTATTCGAAGTTGAGTTCCTTTTGGAAATACTATCAATAGACCTTGTGCACATGATGGCATTCGAGTAGGGAGCCCTCGGCTAGAGGTCAAGAGAAGGTTGCTCATTGGCACATCCTCTGCACCGCGTGTATACCAACAAATTCAACACTATATTTGGATATATTTGTAACATTTTTACAAACCGATTATCCCAGGCTTTTTGAAAGTCAACAAATCCCGTTATCATCCAATGACATCTTCCACCGTTGGTGACAAGTAATGAATATTTATATATTGCGTCATAATCTATGTTTGGCTTTGGATGATGCCTGACCTAAGATTTTTAACAACAGTCGTCATGGAATCTTTGGTCAGGGAACCAGACTAGGCAAAATGAGGGAACATCGCGCCTTTTTGTGTGGGAATGGTGGCGGGACGCACACGCGTTTGTGCGTCTGCCTAGTACACAACTCTATGGCGTTTGCCCACCAATAACGTCAGTACGCATGCGTGAATACAATTAGCATATTTAATGGGAAGGGCTATTTTGCGTGGTCTTGGTACCGTACTACTACTAAAATGTAGAAGTTTGCATGCCTGTACGTCAAGGTTCACGACGATCGCCTTTTAGTGCTTATGCTTTAAGGTTTAAAACAAAAATGGAAATTAATTTTAACAAAATAAATAAACAACCAATTAAAAATCAAAGGTGTGCTTAATGGTTTACAATTTGTAAATCAAGCTTTTATTCATTCAAACCATATTCAATGGATGGAATTTTATATTAAAACAGCACAGTCCAAGTTTGTTTGTTTTTGAATGCCAAAACACTCGCTGTAGCTGCTATGAGAGGTGCCCGGAAGTCAAGATTCACGCAAAAACTCATACGCTCTGGAGGTCACTGTGTGTACAGTGTATTTAAAATCAGTCATCTTGAATCATTCACCACTAGCCTGCAAATCGCCCAACAACAAGTGACGGAACGGAATTGTCGAATTGGCGGTGTTTTACAAGAAGATAAAAACCCTATATCATAAGCCACTTTTTTTTTCCTTCGGCAGAATGTCCTTGCTCCATCTCTGGGCAGAAGTGCATGGGCTCCGTATAGTTAATCTTACGGGTCGTGGGACGGTCGGTCGTCAGGGTATCACGTTCAGAAGAGTCACTTTGACCATGGCTTGATGGGATTTGATGGCGGCGCTTTGTGTAAACAACAGTGATCATACACCCTTAATGCACTGCTGGACAGAGTATATCAGGCAGTAATTCGCACAGCACGAATTTTCAATCATATTAAATATGTCTCGTGATTATTCTTTTTTCTTCAACGGGATATGGATATTTTGATGACTATTCTCCCCCCCCCCTTAAAATTGAGAAAAGATTATTTCTGACATGCTTGTTATCTTGTATGAATGTTGAGTACGTTCCTATGCGTCATACTTCGTTTTTCTTGCAAGGTGAGGACATTATAATCAATACAAGCAGTGATCAAAACAACCGCATCGGTTATTACTACAACGCTAATATACAGTAATATTGTTCGAATGTTTTAATTCGGCCTCTAGGTGCGAGTACATTTTTTGTTATTGTGAATAAATCATTTCAAATCAAATCACAAAAAAATGTTTAGGGCAATGGCTAATAGCGAACGGCTTGCTGTTTTTACTCTACGTAAAAGTGAGTCCATTTAATTAAAACAGATGAACACGTGACTTTTTTGTTAAAAAAAAATCATTAATAATGTGTTCTCGTTACATTTAGAGATGTATAATCCATGTTTCTGTGATTTGTGCTCGAAGGTGCATTGAGTCCAGCAAATGAAATTTAAAAGAGCCATGTTATTTTATGACGAAGAAAATTAATAAATCGCGTTTTGACCTTGTAGATGGCCATACAAATATTTATGAAACGATTATCTTGGCCAACCAACCTACGTGAAAATGTGTGCGACGGCCATGCCCGCTGCTGGTACCCAGAAGTCAGCTATAATTGCAACGTCATTTCGCCTGCGTTTTGAATCTGTGTCACAAGGCTGAAACTGAGCAGTCAGCGAGCAGAGTTTATTAACACCGTGCTCCAAACAATTTTTACTTCTCATTTGGAAGTAAGTATACTTTTGGTCATCCTACAAAAGTAAAATCAAATCCAGCACGGTTCATAAATCTTTATAATGCCAAAAATAAAAACAAAGCCGTCATCCTCGATAAAAACACACAATGTGTGTCGATGGTTTGATCACATTGCCTTAACTGTCTTAATCAGCATATGACTTCCGCCAAAGATTGTCTCACATTTATTTTCTTTTTAGTTCTAAACTTGCGCAGTTGTGATTCAACTTTCAGAACTTTTAAAAGTGTCCGTTATATTATACAACTAAGTAAAAAGTCAATCAAAATCCAGCCTTGGCGTAAAGTACCACTTTTAAATTCGTTGACCGGAAAATATGCGTCTTATTGTACTTACATTTGCATCCTCTCAACCAAGACAAAAATGAATAGATAAAGACGTTGATGACTTACCACCTGCTTGATGAAGTATAATTTAACCTTTTCAACGGCTGTTTGCTTAAAAGGTTAAAATATCACCATGACAGCATGCCTTGGGTACAGTAACTTTTAGCAGGACGCAATAAAGTGTCGATTTTATGCAGTTCTTGTCCTGATCTTCAAATCTAAATTCTTTAGGTGATGGATTATTATTATTATTATTATTATATTTTTTTTAGTAGTTAATTCAAAAATATCTACAGTTATTACTATATTTTGTAACTCATGCAAACGAAATTTCAAAAAGAGATGAAACATCCGTGGATTTGGGGAGAGCAAATCCCTTCAAGACATATCAAAATGCAAACCGAAATCGGTGCACATTTTTGAAGGAAGCAGAAAGCAAATTGCTTATCTATAAATGTAAATTGCTATTCCCCTTCGAAGCAATTTCAGGGGAAAAACACTTTGTTTTCTTTTCGCGAATTATTTATTACACGTCTTCAGAGATAATGAAAGTTACTTCCACCGTCGACTTTATAAATTTAAACCGTAATTTGAAACAGTATTTCTTCTGAATTTCCATGCACTCATACTACTTAAAGACCAAGAACAATAAAAGTTCAATATGGTATCAGTGACAAACCTCCAAGGAAATTGCCGTCCTAAGTACTGTCAAACATCGTGAAACTAGTACTTGGAGACCCCCTATTTTTAAATTAAAAAAATAAAGAAGTTCAATCAATCAAACAATAAACAAATTATAAAAAAAGCAATTAAATAAATATATTAGTAATGATAATAATAATGATAGTGATGAAAAAATAATGATAATAATAATAGTGACAACAACAACAAAAACAACAATAAAAACAACAGCAATAGCAGCTGCAGCAACAACAACACTGACAACAACAACAACAGAATGGAGAGGAACAGGAACTGCTTTACTTCCCATTTATCAGGTGAATCGACATGTAAGTTGAAATCTCCTACAAGGAGTAACTGTGGATGGAGTGATGGACAGCTCATCAAGGAATTTATCAAACTAAATGAGAAATTCGGACGTCTTGAGGCCGTTTGCCGTGGATGGCGGGGGGACGATATATGGCGACAAACGTGATAGATTTTCTTTTGTCAATTACATGGACATGTTCAAAGCAGGTTGTTTCAATATCGGAAGGGATGGTGACAAGACTTAATGGTATCTTGAACAGTACACCAATGCCCCCACCGTGACGAGAATTACCTCGAGGGATGTTAATAAAGTCATAACCAGAAGGGGTACAATCACTAGTTACAGGTGTATCATGTTCAACAAGTCATGTTTCCGTAAGAAACATAAAATCTACGTCATTTTCTATGACGAAATATACCAGAGTGGCTGCTTTATTCCGCATAGAGTTTGCGTTCCATGTATGGACATTTAAATTGGAGTGAGACTTAACCCTTGGTGTAGGAGCGAGGTTATTCAAGGGTCATGCAGTTATACGGACGTTTTGTGTCAACTTTTTTGATATAATGGGGTTTGCTTTTTCTGGAGCTGAGCCTACTAGATACTTTAAGTTCCTCCTGGGCAATGATGGACGCCGATCCCGTTTTCTACCTACCCGACTACCTCGGCGGCGCCTGCAGCGTTTTGGTTTTCGTTTGTTGATAGCTGACGGGGGTTTCACTATGTTTTGGGGGTGATGATGTGTGACACATGGCTTGCAAATGTACCCTTTCAAAAATGTTCATGCTTTAAACAAAATAATTGCAAGGTAAAAAATTAAAGGTATGGGTTTAATATCTCGAGTTGTCAAAATGTCACATTTTTTTCCAATTCATTAATCTAACTGTGGGCAATCAGATCCACTCATCCGCCCACCAGTCTGTGATAAAAAAGGGTGGACCTGATTGATCCAAAAGGGGAAGGTGAAACATGGTAGTCCCGTTGCGTAGACTCCAGCACTCGTACTGTCTTAGCTTTTCTTCTCAGGCCCAAAAATATAGATGAACTTTTGTTTGATTGATCCCAAGTCAAGAACATTTTCTTCATTATATATGACCCTGGCGTGTTCCCTGTTTCCAAAACACGAGCGTAAATCCCCTGGGGACAGGAGATATATCCCCCACACTGTTTTGAACAGGGAATGGCCCATGGGATCGCAACCCCCCCCCCCCTAACCCCAGCCTTATATAGGACTTCTCCTCTATACTGAACACAGATACGCGTACATATTGTGGAAGTGGATTTTGGACGTCAGATTATCTTCATAAATCCGTCATTTTCGTGAAATAATACATGCATAATGTATGCACCCATGTAATAGTAATCCGATGAGATTAGTAACTTTTTATTTATGTACAAAAGTGAAAGGCCTCCAGGGCTATACCCCCTCCCCCCATCCCACCCTCAGATTTTGTCGAGTGGTGAAAAGAAAAGAAATTGACTAATATCAATTTGTAATAAACAAAAATTCAAACAAAGTGATCAATTTATCTCAAAATAACATTCTGTGCAAACTTCATTTCGTATGATGCCGCAAACGTATAAAAAGTCAACGTATAGTGCTGTATAATGCGTTTGGATAGCGACAAAACAATTGGGGGCGATTAGGAAGTGTATACAGCGTCTCCTTCTCGTCCCAAAAGAGAACAAAAGTCGGGCGAAAAAAACCAATAACAGATCAAAGTTTGCCTCGAAAGATAAAGAACGGCTGAATATGTACTCTTAAACTGCGAAAATGTCCCGGGCCCTATTTCTGCGGGCCTTGGACCCCGTGCCACCCTTATAACTTTCAGAATGCGTGTTTGTATACGATCCCTCAATTTTCGACCACTGACTTTTTTTCAAGACCATAAGCAAAGGTAAAATGTAAAACACACAGAACAGTTCAAGCTTATCATGTACCGATATGTCAGAATTATCCCCAAACTTGCCAACAATGATTTTCGCCACTGAATTATTAATTCTCGTTTCCAACGGGGCCAGACTAATTTCATGTCCGATCTTGGTTTGTTTATGTATAGAAGTCTCTCGTTGGAAAATGTTTAAATCTTTCACCAAACCACGTAGTAGCTTTTATATGTGTGTTGTTGTTGTTGTTGTTTTTTTTAACCCTGGAGCCTAGAGCCCCTTTCAGGAGAATAAACAAGTATTGAGGGCAAACCAACTTTAGGGCAAATTAACCACACCAAAGCTCGATGATCATGTCCATGGCTGATGCAATAAACAACAAAGTACAAGCGAACTCACTCCAATGGCGTAACAATTAAACGTAATACATAGAATTGGTAAAAAGCTGATAGTGCAGTGTTCTTTACATTGTGCGATTCAATGTATCCGCGTCAGGAGAAAAAACAGTGAAAAAAACCGTGCACACTATTCAGCATGTAAATACATCGTCCTTTAATTTCGATTGTTACAATATTGAAGTTAAAATCGGGGTCTTCAAATTCTATTTCCTCGACTTTGACAGTATTTCAGACAGAAATATTTCTATGGAAGATTGGTACTGGTATGAACATTACACTCTAAAACTAAAGTTAGTCAAAACAGCCTTAATTAGTCATTTTAGACCATTTTTGACTAATTTTAGTCAAAACGTGGTCTAAAATGACTAATAATGTTGTTTTGGCAAAGTTAGTTTTAAGAGTGATAATCGGTAAGCTTTCAGACTGATACAAAGAAAATATGAATATATTTGATACACTTGAATTATACCTTAGGGGTATTGCCTGCTAGGATGGTAAACCAATTACTTTCATTCAATAGCATTTCCTCCCCTTTTGTAACTATATTCAAGCACAAAAAACGTGCGTTCAAATTTAATGTGTTTTAGAAATAAAGCTAGCATGTAACCGTTACATGTTTTGTCGACATAAATAAGAGCATTTCATCCGGAAAAGTACAAACTTTTTCTGTATATCTGACACGTACTTGGCAACGTTTACATTACGTCAAGACTGATCTTTAACTCCGCCAGTCGAGGTCAGGAATTAGAAATTTGAAGTGCAACATGCAAGCTCAGCTGGCATGACGTGCCTTTGTCTATTTACTGACGTATATCCCTTGCAGTGATTGATAGTGTGTCGCAGAGGGCGTTTCTACCCAAGTGGACAATGCTGTTCGCCGGAGTGCGCCCCATTAACAGCGACACGTGAAGTGAAAATTGTTAAATGCCATTGGCCTATCTTTACTTCTTTACAGTTTTTCTGTGGTCCAGTCCTCTTCTGTACACCTCTTGAATATTCATGTATGCAAGTATTCTATTTACATACATCGATCACCTGCGTTTGATACTCTCACAGTACCCTATTTAAGATTGACACATAATTATTTGTTAATATTGCATTCAAGTTGCTACTAGTCTATCTTTACGTCTCTATAGTAATACTAAGGTCATTCCTCTTGTAAAACTCTCACTGACATTCATAAAGATCGAATAAAAAATGTACATACCTCGGGCCTCTACGGCTGTTTAATGAAAGAGGATATTATACCATTTTTCAAAATGCGGAACATCAAATAGTTTGGAGAAAAAATACTCTGTTTCCAATCCTGTGGTTAAAAAAACAAAACAATTAAGATCACATTGGAATACGTCATTGAAATTGCAGGCAACGTTTAATTTTAACGCTTATTTAATCATGCTTATTTCTTCAACTTCCTTTGGGTAGGAAAGAGACTCAAAATTGGTTTAGATACAATTGTTTTCAAAGATGATGGTATTTCAGATATTAATATCTCTAAAGTTGGCAATCAAAGTTTGCAATCAAATTTTGGATAATTAGCAAATTCTGTAACATGTCTTAAGTCTAAACATTTCCTACGGTATGAAAATAGCACCGGAAAAATGTGTTCAAATAATTTGTACAAATGAAGTGCGTATTATTGTTCTTTTATTGTAGAGTTATAGAAGAGGTGTACAGCATTTGTGACAGAATTTGTGGAATTTAATGGCCTTCATTTTTCACAAAATGACCTCAAGATGTCACATTAGAACAAAATACTTGCCTCCTAGGCAACTTTCTAAAAAGAACAGATGGAAATCAAATACGTGAAAAGCCACGGTCAGGCAAAGGCTTGCAATAATATGGTAATTGACAATAAGGGGAGGGCCAAGTGTTTCTTTTGGCCAATCACGGCGCACGCTCCGTATCACTGTCAAGGTGTTCGTATAAAAAGGCGCGTGAATGACTTTGGCTCATAATGTATGTATCGTCTGCCAGCGCAAGGTTTTGTACGATCTAATTGTATTGTGTGTCGTGCCGTGTGTGTGTGTGTGGTAGTTTATCAGAAGCTCTTTTATAGAAAACAAAATAATAGTAAAATAAAAAAAATAAAAAACAGCGGCTCTTTTTTGTTGTTGAAGACTGTCCAGTTATAGTTTGAGAGCCAGCGAGTGAGCGCCAAACCCGACGTGGAGACTTCAGAGATATTGTGTGGCTGATTTACAAGCATTATGACAAGACACCTCACGTTCCTCATCTGTTTGTTTTATGGTAAGTAAAGAATGACTTTGTAGTGACCTCTATTTACTGCCGGCATCGCATTTCCAAGTGGGCCATCAATGCTAACTATGCGTCAGAACTAAATATCTATTGCGGCACCGTTGCAGCCAGAATGTGTCTATCGAGAAAGTGAAGGAAACTAAATTTGCACACGGCAATCAATTTTGAATAATTGTACATTTTTTCGGCAAATTATTTTACTTCAAACGATTAGATACAACAACGTAATGTAATGTAATTATAAACTAAGCAGTCAGCTAAGTAAATTAAATCAGCGCTGATTGTGTGTGAAATATGCCTAGATTTGTTGTTCTCTCGCTACTGGTTCGTTGCGGGGGGGGGGGTGCGTCGAGAGTAACGCACACAGTGAGTCAGGCTAAAAAGTGTTAATCTATTTCCTTATAGTTTACTTAAAAAACAAACTTGTTCTTACAAGATTTATAGATCATACTGATATTTTTCATTAAAAAACAACAACTTGCATTTAATATTCCAATGTTGATCAAAACAAAGAAACGGTTCATAGATTTTGATGTCTTTGTTTTTAATTTCGTCACTCAGTGTAGATCGATGGAGACAAAAAAAGAGCAGGAAAATACGCTCTTGTTAACGTTGACTCTAATCCAAAGTTTTTGGCATGGTGATATTGGCTAAAACAATAAATGTTCACTAAATTTTAATTGGGAGCCGTTTTGATGTATGTCTGTATAATTAATTATGATTATTGTTTATACCCGAATACATTTTGTTCTCACGGGATTAAACTGTGAACGGTATAATAAGCGTGTCACAAGAAAGTATTTGATGCATTATTTGCTAAATCAACAAAGAACTCACGTTCTGAGAACAGCCAACCCGACACTACCAACTGTGTATAATACACAATCTCTTCTAATTTGTAGAACTTAAAACCTGGTTACCAAGGAGATCTCGTGTTAGCGTATACTGACCTTTCCGTTGCTTGTAAGTCAGAACAGTTGAGAACCCCCAAAATATCCCCCCATAATTTTACCCCCCTTAATCCACAGGAGTGCGGATCCGTAGCAAATTTTCTTCGGGGAGGTAAAGGCCTTGGTCTGGGTGTTTGTAAACACGACCAGTAATGTTGACGGAAGGTTCAAAAGTGGACTTTGCGTTTGGTATTCTCACACAAGTCACCGACGAAGCAACTTTTACATTTTTGTCCATAAGAAGATAAATAGTTGTCGTTAACGGTGAAACGTTTATAGTTAGCGAAACCTAGGTCTAACACTCGCATTGAAAACGACGAAAGTTCTATGTTTAAAATTTTCTTTGAAATCAACAACTCTAATTTGGTTTAGGTCGAACACTTTTTTCTTGAGGTTATGGTTTGCGGTGTGTTTATTCCTGCCAACGGATTGGTGAAACTTTACTCGTTTTTCAACACCGCGACAATTCTCTGTATTTCTTTGTTTTTTATGTGTGTGTAAGTCATTTATCAACCCTGACTTATTTCGGTCATTATTAGATAATGATCACTGCGTTGGTCGACTCACTTCACATCACTCATCACACTGGTTTTTTATATATAAAAAGGTTAACTTCGAGAGTTTTCTGTTTGTTCGTGGACGAGAGGTTTTGGAGGTCGGAGTACCAACGTTTCTTTCGCGCTGCAACAACCATTTTAAAAATAAACCAACGTACATTAAAATCAGGAACAAATTAATCATCGTGGGTTTTTTGTGGGGTTTTTTCAAAATTGAGATACGGATTTAATTTTTCATTTTTTTTATTAAACTAATTCAAACAACATTTTTATTACCAAAAGCAAGTCAAAAGCAAGGTGTAAACGTCTCTAAAAAGAGATGTGTTTAAACGACTCGACGTTTCGGTTTATGTGCTCTTATTGTCTTCAGGAACGAGTTGTTGAGGGCGTTGTTGTTGCTTCCGCTGTTGTGTGTACAACCGCAGTGGTTGTTCTATTGTTCTTTCTGTATCGAGGTGCTGCTGATATTCATGATGCTGTGGACATAGTGTTGTTGTTGACTGACTATTATTCAATTTCCTGTTTTAGACTGTTTTGTTTCTGTTGATGCTGTTGTTTCTTCTGTCGCTGCTGTCTTTGGTCCTGTTGTTGATGTTGACATAGTGGATATTGCTTCTGCTATAGTGTTGTCGTTGGTGATATGATTAGTTTGATTTTGTTCGTGTTGATGCTTTTGTTTCTGTTGCCATTGGTCTTAGTTTGTTGTTGATGTTGAAATTGTGTTTTAGGCATGTGTTATTGTTGATAACAATGTTATTTTGGTTCTTTTGCTGATGCTGCTTTTGTTGCTTTTTATACATTTTGCCTGCTTTGATTCTTTTGCTGCTATTGTTTTCGCCGCTGAACGGAAAACAATATATCATATCCACAAGGGATTGTTTAAAAATGATCGTACGATTCTTGACGGTTACTTGATGATAGCAAGTTTACAATAAACAAACTTTATCTTAGCCTCTAGCTAGACAAAAATCGTAATCTCATACACAGATGACCATGAAACTAGATAACTATCCGATGATCATGATGGATGCGCTTATGTACACGCGTACGTCATTTCCGTAAAATATAACATTGACCCATCTGGGGGTGCTAAGGGCTTTATTAATCACACCTCGATAAAACTAATTAAGGCCCGTGTCAAATCTGATCTCGCCTCGTATTTCTCACCAGTGTAACATGACAACACAGGCTGGTCGTTCAATTTCGGAATGAGCGTACGTGTTTTTTTAAATGTGACTCGTATCACCAGCTGAAGCCTCTAGTCTCAGCATTTAACTAAAGTATGTTATGATTCCCGCCACAAACACCGCAAGATTACGCAAACCGGGTTATAATCTTTCTCTAGGGGGCGGCCAGGAGGGGACGGTGGGGCCGTCCAAGACGGTGATAAAGACACCTGCTCCAGTGGACGGGTTTTGTCAACAGCGTTTTTTGTTGTTGCTTCGGCAATGGATCAGCCTCGGATGAAGGAGCAAAAACGGAATAAACATCGTCTTGCACGGTTCACCACGTTTCACAAGGCCACGTTTGAATCGGCTGCTTCTTTCGCGCCAAAACAAATCAAATGAAAGTGTGTTCCCATTAAATAGGTTCTTCGTTGTTGTTGTTGTTGTTGTTGTTGTTGTTGTTGTTGTTGTTGTTGCTGTTGCTGTTGCTGTTGCTGGTGCTGTTGCTGCTGCTGCTGCTGCTGCTGCTGCTGCTGCTGCTGCTGCTGCTGCTGCTGCTGCTGCTGTTGTTGTTGTTGTTGTTGTTGTTGTTGTTGTTGTTGTTGATAAACATCAATAACGGTTCCGATTTACTTAACATCTTGCAGGGAATTTGCACTGTCTGTGAGCTACACAGTATATTTTTGTGGATTGAAATTTAGTGAGTGATTCTCATACAAGAATAGTTCATTTTCAAATCAAGAAACAATAGTCGTATATGTGAAATTCTGCAATGTGCCAGAAATATTCGTAATTGGATTTGCCGGAATCGGAATACTAAATAAAAACGTTCCCTCAAAACCTCTTTAAAATAAAAACCGTGAGGGCCCATATTCGTTTTTTTCTACTTGGGTTTGCGCACTCAGATTATCGATTGTGTGTTAAGTTTTTGAAACTCAGAGGATGTACTCTTCCCGAAACAATTTGGTGTAGCCCTATAAAGTTGAGGTTAACTTAACTCGCCAACAGCTTTTGAAGAGCCAGTGGTAACATTATTTTAATGAATTTAAAAATGACAGTGTGCTGTTCACTGAAATTGATTTACATAGGAACCTGCGGCCTGCTGACAAATCCATTTATAAACTCACTCACGTCACTGCCCGATGAATTACTAATCGAGCGGAGAGAGGGGGGAAATGGTAGCATCATATCTCCGAGGAATATAATTATACAGACTTTTTTTGAAAGGCATTTTTTTTTTAAAGCTCAAGCTGAACATTGCTAAGAAGAAAAACATAAATGTTCACAGATTTACACACACACGCACCTTACGTGGTACAATGATAATGACGGTAGAAAACTTTCATTGGAATATTTCTGCCTGAAGTGTTATCGTTTTTAAATAATGAATGCAATGAGATCCAAAATTAGTTTTCGTCTCAGTGAAATCCCTATAGGAATGCGTACAAAAATGCTGAATGCATTTTTTGCCGTTTTCTTGCAAACGAAACAACGAAATGAGCTGACATTTTCACAGGTTGGTTTCATTTCAAATATCTTGATTTGTGCAAAGAATGGAAAAATTTACAGCCAGTTTACCAATGTTGAGCTGGGGCTTTAACTCGCATTGTTTTGAGATTTATAACTTTAAAGCAATTGTGCTGATTTTAAACAGAAATATTGTACTTTTTTCATGTACCTCGAGCACGCTGAGCTTTATCACAGTCAGAATGTTGGTATCTTTTCAAGAAAGTTGTGTCATGCCTAATGCGATTCACCCTTACTCACGGTTGATATGAGAACGGGGCTGTGATTTTCACAACCGCACTCTGTAGCGGGACACGTTGCATTCGGATTGGGCGCTTTTGGGCCATAAAAAGCGCTCGTTATAATGAATATGATTGGCAAGATATTTTACAAGGAATATAATTCTAACAAATCTCCCCTGAAATTTTGTGGTGTTATTTAATTTCGTGACAGCACACGGTCCGCCATTTTGTAGACCTAAACTTCTGACTCCACAAAACGGTGGATTGTATATAGTTCCTCTGGTCGTATTTCCAGCGGCAAATTTACGTTTTGTGAATCACTAATCACTAATTACAACACACTGTTTAGGTGTTTTATTGCATGAATAGCTCTTAAAAAGGTTCAGGAGCAATCCTGTCAGCAACAATTTACTGAGAGATTTGAAGGCAGTGTGCCCTTTAAAAAAGCACTGTTTCATTCCTGGAATGAAATAACTCTTTCATTTCAATTTAGCAAAAAAAGCACTCAGTCAGTTTGAAAGCGAAGTTGCCCGTGCAAACAGACAGAAAAATAGTCTGGTTACCGTAGTGAGAATTGCACACCAAACCGTTGCAGTCATGCCACATTATAAGACGGCTAACTCATACAGCATATTTCGTGTACGCCGATATAGCTGTTGGTAAATTGAATTATGGGATTTGTGTTTTGAACAACGTCTCTCATCGGGAATGACTTTTTTTACCGACTTTCTCATCAAACCAAAACAAGTTGGGCGTAACATTCCTTTCGCAATGGGAAATCACATCATTCTAGTTTGTCGCATCGATGTCTGATCTCGCGTCCAAGATCATCACGCCTGTCGCAAATAATAATTCTGTCGACTTGAGACTCATGTTTGACCTTTTCCCAGAGGCGATGTGTTTACCTGCGAAGCAACTTACATCAACATTCTAATTCAATTAGCGACTGGTGCCCTCTCCGAAACCAGATGAGTCCTTTACTTTTTTTTAAACACAGACTAAAATCCCCGCCGTGTTTGATCTTCATCCAACTGGATCACGGGCTGATAATCCTCAGATAATGGGTTTTGTGTCCCCTACCCCCTCTCTCTCTAACTCTCTCCGTTGTTTATCGGCAAATCGGCTTTTTACCGCAATTTGTGAAGTCTTAAGTTGGCAGTTTAATAATAATGATAACGATATACTTTTACTACTGATGGTAATCAGATCAAAACAAGGATATCCCGGGATACAGTCTCCACTTTCTTACAATTTGAAAAAAAAATCAGATGAATTTATTTCTTAATTATAGCCTTTCTAAGTCTTAACCCGAAACCATGGGATCTTCACTTTGGTGTTAATTCCAAAGGAAATACGATGACAAAAATATAATCAGTCTTAGGCGTGGGAGGGAGGCAAAATAACAAAGATTGGTGGAAACCCACTCATTCAGATTCGAACCAGCGTTCGTGGGAAGAAAAATGGAGACATTATCAACTGGGAAAGATACTTTGGTTTCTTTCGAAATAGTGAATTAGTCGATTGTCACGTTTTCGAGAAGAATAAACGAACGTAATAACCAACCCATTATATTGTTTTCATTAAAACAAAATGCGCTCCTTTTATTCTGTCGAGCAAGTTTACACGCATGGTTAGGCCATCTGCTGACTTCCCTTTACACTGACAGTTTGAACACTGCAACAGGACTCGAGATCAGATTCAAAACTTTTCTCAAGTGAGAGTGTTTGAGATGGAAACAATTTGGAAAGGAAGTGCAAGGACCTAATCAGACTATTTCAGACTATTCATGGGAAAGGCTAGCCTTTCCCATGAAATATGCTAATTACATTCACGCATGCGTACAGACATTATTGGTGGGCAAACTAGGCAGACGCACAAACGCGTGCGCGTCACTCAACCATTAGCCCCACACATAAAAGGCGCGGTGTTTCCTCATTTTGCCCACCAGTAGTAGTGCGCACGCGTGATGTGCAATTCACATACTTCATGGTAAAGGTCTATAGACCGATTGCGCGACAATTATTACATGCGGTCACGTGACCCCCTATCGGGTATGACGTCATACAGCTAGTGAAAAAATACGTGTAAAGAGATAGGCCGTGACACAGAGTGAGTTCGAAAACAGTCGATTATACTTTCGTTAAGCCATGAATTAGTTAATCAGCCCCTTTATTTAAAGTAGTATGGTGTGGCATTAATTTAAATCACATCTCTGTTTCATAATTTAACAGAATTCTTCCGAAAAGAGGTTTTTTAAGCCATGCACTACCGGCGTCGGACGACTATTATGTAGCCACCCGTCTGTTATTTTGTTTGTAATGTTGGCCTAAATCACTGTAAAAAACAAAAAGGATAAACAACGTTGGAAAAGTGAGCATTAATACCTAGCCTTGCAGAATTTCAAATAGGCAAAGGAATTACACAGTTTTGGAAAGCAATTTTTTTGGATGATTTCAGCTTCAAAACTTTGAAATTTTTGTGTTGAAAAGTGTGTGGTGGTCGCGGTCGTATGGCCTAATGTTCCGTCGCGCGCTGTACACATCGTGCACATTTATACGGTACTTTTACAATTTTCAAGACTTGCTGGAACTGTCCTTACTGGCTTTATTCAGCCACTTGAAGGTCTTTGGTACAAACTCTGGAATATGTTTCACAGATTTCGAGCAAAAAAAGCCTCGATCGAATTAACTAAATACATTAATCATCGTGTACCGTACCACCCTTTCCTATGGAGGATTACGTGTGTGTTTACATTTTTAACCCAACAGGGGTCACGTGACGTAGGTCGCGCAATCGGTCTATTATAATTAAGCTCAAGAATAATTAAAAAAAAAATAAAACTAGGCTGCTGTGTGCCCTTGGTCTGTCATTTTTGAGTGGAGTTAAATTGTATGTTTAATAAGATAATGTGAACACGCGCTCGTCGCCTGAAAATGTGAAGAAAAACTGTGTCCGTACTGGCGGCTGCGACTTCAGCTGTTGCTAAGGGTGTACGAAAGCCACAGCCGCAGCCGCTAATTCGGACTGACAAACGGGGAAACTAACTCCCAAAATGGGGCATCCAAATTTTATGGTGATAACAATGCATTGGTACCACTAGCCATCTTTGTCATCAAGTGCCCATATAGGAACTATCTGTAGGAATAGGAATCTGTAGAAGGAGACCAGACTATTTTCCTTCCAACCTCGGTTTGGCTACATGGAGTTTGCATATAGAGGATGAAGAAGATGTCTGCAACATGATACTGGGCAGTAGGAATGAAGTTCGCTCTAAGGCATCTGTGGCAAGTTTAAGCAGCACAAGTATTTACAAGATCATGTGATGAACTATCATCCGTGCTAAAGTGAAGTAAAAAAAAAAAAAACACGATTACCAGTGCTTTGAATTATGTTTAAAGATTCGATTTTTATAACGAGACCATAAATACCGTGGCAGATTGCTGCCACTCAGACATATCAACAAAATATCGCTTAATTTTGTCGAGTGTTGCTGGCAGATATTTCCCACTGTCTCCCCACTCTCTCATTACGTATCTCTTCTCTGTTTGTGGAGCGCCGAGTTAATAATACACGCTGCTTCAATTTAGCCTAAAACCGTGCAGAGCCTGTAGGGTTGCAGGCGAAGCGAAAGGGGCGTATTTGCTCAATGTTCCGTGAGAAACAGTTGATTTTGAAGGTTAGAGGGCTTTTCGTGATGGGATTAAATTGTGCTGCAAACGCAGAAACATACACAAGATAGATTTGCACAGTCCATTGCATTCTACATCACGACGTACGATTGTTAAAGTGGTGCAATTAAATTAATGGACCTCAGTTGATTTTTTCTTGAGATATATTACTTTGACAAATAACTACTACTAGAAGTTTTAACCCCCACTACACCCCAGCGCAGTGGCGTAACTAAGGGGGGAACGGGGGCCACGTCCCCCCCCCCCCCCTTGATGCCTGTGCCCCCAGGTACAACCTCCCCCCAGCCATTTGAAATCTGGACTGTGTAGATTAAAAAATTACCAGATTAAAATGTTACATTTATAAGCTTTTATGTGGCAATTTCCATGTTTTTGGTAAACTATTTTTCTATTTACACACAGACAGTTTGTTTGTTTATTAAACCTCCATGTCAGATTATCTTATTAAATAAAAAGTGGTAAACAGCATAGCAAGAGCGCTGAAAAGGGGCTTGTTTGGGGAAAGAGAACATTTTTAATTGTCCTGGAGTGCCCCTTCCACCCCTTGCGCCCCCCTAAATGTAACCCTAGTTTCGAAGCACTCAAAACACGGTATTTATGTTAACATTGTTTTACTACCTAATACTACATTAATGAATGAATACAAATTGTAACTGCAACAACTCGTCAAATATTTCTTTGCAGCAAACTTTTTTGAGCTATTTTGATCGTGCGCATGAGTCAGTTGCATTTGAAACTTCGCATGGTTTGGGAAATAAATCAGATCAAAAATAATCAGACTTGTGCACAGACAGACTGCAAGTGTCGCGCGTATCGAAAATGAGAAAACAAGTCGAAGGACGAATATATTTTTTTAGGAAATCAAATCTTCTTTTAAAATTATATTTATACAAAATTCGTTAAAATAAATAATAATCTTCAGCAATTATTTATACAAACAATTTCAGTTTATACAAAATCCAAACAATTTGTCAAAATGACATAAAAAAAACAACATTGGGGCGAGGACGCTTATTCGATCTCAATGATTCCAGACTACATGTAATTCGAACTGCGAAACCCGCATGAACTTGTGAACAAGGTAACCGCGGAAATTAATTGAGGTCAAGTCTTATTTTCGTGTTTTCTTCTTTGATTTGTTAAAGTTAGTTTACTTTCATATAGGCCTATCTCATTGCAAATTTTTTATTTTTCCCGACAATATAATGTAACTTTTATAGCCATAAACCATGTTAAACTAAAGCATTTGAAGAAACAGAATCTCGCACACGTAGAATTCAATACGGTTGGGATCGTGACCAACTTTTCCCGGAAGTTCGAATATGCGCAAGACTTGCAATCTATGGACCCCTTGTGCGCACGTCACACGCGGCGACTGCGTCACGCTTGTCAGTTTGGAAGCATAGATATAGAGCATTTTATTCTATATCTATGTTTGGAAAGAAATAGGTAAAAGCGTGTAGACGCCGCGTCGCTTAAAATGCGCACTTACGCTGTACAGCACACGGGGACACTCACTGACTTCCAAAATGGCACAACCAAGATTAGTCTGATGATGACGTCAGGTGACTTGGGTCGATACCATGTAAATAATCCCTCTCCCTCGTGATTTGTGATAATTTCTAATCAATTTATCCGTGAGAAATGTATTACTGCCACTGCCAGAAACACCGGGGTAAACCCCTTCTCTTAGCGATAAGTGTAACTGTTTTTTTTTTACGTGCATTACACAACGCACGGGACCCGGACGGCCTTACGTCCCATCCGAAGGACAGAGCAACAACGGTTAAATGTCTTGCTTAAGGACACAAGTGTCAAGACCGGGACTCGAACCCACACTCTGATGAGCAGAACACAAGAGCTGGAGTCCAGTGCGCTTGACCGCTAGGCCACGTCACGCCAAAACTTATACACTTCTCATTTGTACAAATGTTCTCAGTGAGTGTTTTCTTGACCAACATTACTGTATTTTTATAAACAATGTGATTCGACATAATCTTGAATGAGCCACACAAAAAAATGCCTCGACTTGCGGTAGGCAGAACGTGTACAGAGGACAACAGTTCACTTGACACGCAGATATAATGACAGTGTATGATTTTTGATATGGCAAAAAGGGTATAGGGGCATCTTAAAACTTATTCAGCTGTTACTTTTGTACAATTACGCAGAAACCGAGGTACAAAATATCACATTTCCCAAATGAAAACATGGGAAATAAAAATGGTCTGAATCCATGCCACTCTTTTTGTAATCAAGAGGACATGACGTTATGTACAGCTTATTTTCTTAACGGTGAATGGTCAAGTTTCACAACACGATCTAATATTGAAACAGACTTTTTATAAACTTGAAACCGGTTGTCAATTGTCCTGAGAACTAGTTCCGATTTTGCCAAACTTTATTTGGCTGAATTGGCCCAATCGCAATGACAAAAAAACACACCGTTCTGTATATGAGGTGTTAAAGCCCAGCTCAACATTGGTAAGAAGAAAAACTGAAATGTTCACAGATATACACATGCCTTATACGGTATGAAGATAATGATGGCAGAAAACTTTCTCTGAAATATTTCTGCCTGAACTCTTATTCGTTTTTAAATAACAAATGAAATAAGATCCAAAATTTGTTTTCGTCTCAGTGAGACTCTGCCTATAGGAATGCGTACAAAAATGCTCAAAGCATTTTTACCGTTTTCTTGCAAATGAAACAACGAAAAGAGCTGACATTTTCACAGTTTTCTGTTTTTTTGTTTTACATATATCTTGATTTCTGCCGAGAATGGAAGCATTTACAGTCAGTCTACCAATGTTGAGCTTGGGCTTTAACCCGAAAACGTGACCAGGATGATGAATAAGTTCACACGTTGGCCGCAATAATATGATATTGACATGAATTTTCTCTTTCGATTGCTCTGTTTAGATATTTTACCTTGTTTGGTTAAGAAATGCGTTCCTGCCTGCAAACGCAATTACCATTCTGACATTGACATTTAAAAGCATATACATCAATATGACGACCCTTTTATCGGCCTACTTTAATGATAGCCCTAACTGGAAAGTCAATATTGTATATTTAGTGTACGATTCCATCAGTTAATGTTTCTCTGTGTGTTTTCTTTTCTTTCTTTCTCCTTCTTGTCCTTATTCTTCTAAATGTCAAAGCGAAGCCCATTGCGGTTTTAGTTTGCATCGTCCCTGGAAGTATATTGGGTGTGCAATAAAGATAATGAGTTGGGGTACATCTGTATGGTTTTCACCCGAAGTAGATTTGTTGCAGCTGTAAACCTTGGTTCTGTTCTTAATGGTACAATCATATTGTTGTTCTGTGCAATCAGCTCTGAGAAACTGCGCCCAGGTCAGATAGTACAACAATCTTGTTGTTGTTTGTTTGTTTGTTTGTCTGCCTGTCATGGTTTTTTTTTCATTTTTATTTTTATTTATTTATTTATTTTATTTATTTATTTATTTTTTCGGGGGGGGGGTTTGTTGGGTTGTTTGTTTGTTTATTTATTTATTTATTTGTTTGTTTGTTTGTTTGTTTGTTTGTTTGCACTTATCGTTGCCAATGTATACTCTAAAAACTAACTTAGTCAAAACAGCGTATATTAGTCATTTTAGACCACATTTTGACTAGAATTAGTCAAAAATGGTCTAAAATGACTAATTAAAACTGTTTTGACTAACTTTAGTTTTAGAGTGAGGCGACACGACGGATATCGTTGAAGCCATACAGCTCAGAAAAAGGTTCACACTTGCTGCCAATATTGATTATCATTCAATCCCAATCAGAACATGAGCGAGTGGTACATAGCCATTAGAGAAAGTGGACATTTTTTGAGATGCCTTTCACTGAAATAAGTTTATAGCGTAAGAGTAATGGGCCTACAGTTTAAAGGATGAATACATTTAACTTGCTGTTTCATAATGTACCCGGTACACGTGGAAAAGCTCATCATCAGTATGCATTATTATTTATAGAAACCATTGATGCACCATTCTTTTATGTGTCATGGCCCAGCGGTCTGGGCCCAATTTTATGGGTCTGCTTACCGCAGAATTCAGCGCTTACAGCACCCTGTAAAGCGCATGAATCTCTGGGCCGCAAGCGCAGAATTCCGCGGTAAGCGCAGACCCATGAAATTGGGCCCTGGTGGCTGAGTCATTGGGGTGTGGGTTCGAATCCCGGTAATGACACCTGTGCACAATGTATGCAGACTTAAGACAAAGTATGTTCACTGAAGCTTGTTAACTACACAATGTCTTCACAAGCACGACCTTTTGTCCTCTCAAGAAAAAAATAATTGTCACTTGCATTTCAAAATATATTTTCTTGTTTTTTAATGAGCTGAAAGCGAGGCAAAATGTAAAACAAAATAAATACTGAGTATGTTTGTAGTCATTGTTATAACCCTGCTATAATGTAAACACTTCTGCTGTTTATTTACTGTTGTTAATTGTTGTCACACTCCCTTGGGTTATGGGTGTTTGTTCCTGATTTGGAAAAAAACAGTCAGGCATGTATTATTGTTGTTATTACCACTACCATTATTTGTATGATATTTTTTTCTGTACAAATTAAGAACAGGAAACAACGTGTGTGTTTTGTTGCTATTCCTGAAAACCAATTAATGTTTCATTCCTTGAAGGCATCAACATTGTCTGAAAGTTGACTCCCTCGCCTGTTAATCACATTAACACTTGATTAGTGCAATAATTACTTGGGGGTGCTGCAAGCAAGCCACGGGATTTATTCATCCCGAAACCGTAAGGAATTACGGAGTAAATTATACTCTGAAGAAGAAAAATCTATTAATACAGTTCACCTTGTGGCTTAATGGGATGGCCCCAGGAAAAAAAATGACATTGAATCGCCTGCCTGATAAAAATAGAAAAGTTTTAATCAATGTATTTCTTTTTCTTTTGAGGACGTGGGGGATGAGTGGGAAATGCAAAATACCCGTGCTCCACGGATCAGGTGGAATTGGCCCCATGTGGGTGGTAACGCCAGAGCGCTCTGCGCCCCGGAGTGGTGGAGTCGAAAAAGTGAAAAAGACTTGATTTACACTCGAGGCAAACAGTCTTTAAAGATGCGTCCAATCCTGATTGGAATTGAAGAGGAGAGAACAGTAAATAATCTTGTAATTTCCTTGTGCACTTTATTTCAAAAAGGGTATTTCGGTGATAAATCATGAGTCAAGAGTCGTCACCATGTAAAAAAAAAAAAAAAAGAGTTTCAAAATTCCAGCAATGTTTCTTTTTCTTCTTTTTTTTATTGAGAAATACCTCGCCCTTGGAATCTAAATGAGCTTCTGAATTAAAGAAATGAATACTCATAATTATACTTATGCGTCATTTTCTCTGTCATTCATTTTCAGGGGTGAAATGTTCGTACTAATACACAACGATGCAAATGCAAACTGCATAGTCTTTAAAATTAACTGATTTAAAATTATTATAATTAAAATTTAAAAATTTCATTTATTTTTTTTATTTTTTTTTTTTTTGTTGAGTCCGTGTACTTATGGTTTTGAACGCTATAGCCTTGTTGTTTGAATGTTTCCTTGTCGGCTTCGGTTGGATTAATTGGTTGTAGAATAATAATTATGATAATTAACATAAATAATAATAATAATAATAATAATAACGTGTATTTATTATATGCTCTTTCAAGCCAAGTAGGCCCATCAAAGCGCCTTTCATTAATACCCCCTGTCCATCGGGATGATATTCCTGAAACCATCTCAACTCCTTAGAAGTATGCAGCACCGGCAGCCAAATTAGGCGCACAGGCTGCTATAAATGATTCACATAAACAATCTCTACCCTCGCAGGTGCCTACTCCTGGGGTAATGACAAGCAGTGATAGTTAGAATGTTTGCTCAAGGACACAAGTGTCACGACCGGGACTCGAACCCACGCTCCGATGACTCTGCCCCAGAACTTGAATTCTGTTCGCTAGCTTGACCACTCGACCACGACTTGCTATACAGATACAAATTCTTTGCGCCAAAGCAGGGCTTTATCTTGTGGGTTTGCAATATTATTTTCTAGTAACCAGGATATGCCCAAAACCGTTTCAATCGGTTTCCATTATAGATGTTAAATTTGCATCGGGGATAAAGAATATTTTTTTATGATTTACCCATACACCGATGGCTTTATGCACTGTTACACTCAGTATACTTTCCCGAGTTATGTGAACGAAATCCAAAGGCATATTCCTTGTGTGAGATTTGAACCAACGAGCTTTGCCATTCTAGAGCAGATGTCTTACAAACTAGACCACCGAAGTTGGTTTCCGTTGCGGCCTTGCATAATACATCTTTCTGCACATTTAGTATTTTAATGTTCATGCCTATACGCGGCAAATTCACTTCAATCAAACAAGTAAACAGCTGGACATAGAGCGAAGCAGAATTAAATAAATATTCAACATAATTTAAGAGTATCACATATCGGGAGTAGGCAAAGATACTGAATTTGTATATAATGCATGCAAACAAAAGGTAACAAAGTAAAGCGAAGACCAGCATAGCTTTTAATTATAAAAACAGTAGGAAAGGTGCTTACCGTGAGTGCGTTGCCCAACAACAGATGGGTGCGTCTGCCCAACCTCAAACGACACAGCCGCCGGTTTGTACACCCCTCAACCGGTGACTAATCTGGGAAAACAATTAAATAAATACACAACAGGTGTCAAATCATAAGAACCTCAAGATGTAATTCTTGCATTAATTTGTGCATATAGATACAGACAGCGGTATCGTTCTTCACTGAGTTCGGATTGGTCAAAAAAACCTTTGGGGGGGGGGGCAAAAAACACGGGGAAATTCCCACAAACTTTATAAACTCCGTTCATCGGCATAAAGGTTTAAATTGCATAGTCTTGTTGAGTGCCTTGTTGTTTCCGGTCAGCTAGTGACAACTTGCATGGATCACCTCAAACGCAATGCAACGAGAACATTGACTTTTAGTATAATATTTACTTAAGCTTACAGTGGGAAAAAATATATGGCTTTTAGGCCTACCATAGCTCATGCACGTATACTCTTCGGATACTATTACCATAGAAATTAGTCATCCCCCTCTCATGATAATGTTAATCAATACTGTCTTTTCACTCGTGTACGTCAGGAGAGCAGACTTCTAAGTATAAGCCGCAATACGTATCCGATTACACCTTACTCTGCTCGAGCTTCCTGTCTTTTCAGTCTACACGCAATACGTAATATCTATATATATAATATATATATTTTGATCTGTTTTTAAACCAGTTCAGAAGGCCCGTTCCTCTGACGTCATTTTTTTTCTTTCTTGATACGGTCGGCCCACGTCACACGGAAATCTCCCGGGCTTTGCAAAGTGCGAAAGTTACTTCCTTTTTCGTTGAATTTTGTCTAAATGTGGCTGTGCAAGAATGAAGTGGGGCATCACAAGGGGAGGGGGTAGTGGTCGGAAGGGGGTGGGTGTTTTATGAATACATTGCTGTAGAGAAACCTTTCCCATCATTGCTTCAAAATCAATGCCGTATACAATATTGTATGCCAGCAAAGAATGAGCAAGGTTATGAATACAACTTTGGTAGAAAGAACAAATCTTGCAAAAGAAAATATATGCCACAATGCCCTATGAGACTATGCAATGCTTGAGACTCGTCCCAAACCGTTTCTTTTGCCTTAAAGGCAAAGTATACCTTTGGTTTTTTGAACCGTACGTTTGCCTTAATGCTATATAATTGTAGATATATACCATAAAACTAACCTGTGTAAATTTCATTTCAAAAGGTGGCAGCGTTTTTGAGATATCACCAAAAATCTGGAGCGGTTGTGTTCACGCAGAAGTATCCGTCATTGGAATACACATTCTGAGAAGCGTTACGGCCATAACGCTTCTCAGATTCAAATTTTTGGGTGATAAAAAGTGATATATTTCTTCATAACTGCAGTACTTTGAAGTGAAACGTTTCTCAAAATGCATTATACTATCCAAAGCTGCTGTACTTCTTACCAAGTAAGTTTTTATTGCCAAAAATTTTCAGAGTCATTACCAAACGTATGCAATGCCTTTAAGGCAAACCCGTTCATTGCGCAATATTTCGAATTTAGCATTCGCATGAGCTTCAGGCTACGTGGAAGATGTATATAAACTGGGTTTATTTGTTTATTTATATAGGCTGGGTTTCAGCTTACTAATTGTCCCGGTAATTATTTTATTCTGTCAAGTATGATAAATTAAGGTCGGGTTGGCCTAGTGGTATCTTTCCCCGCCTTCCACCCCTAGGACCCCGGTTTGAATCCCGCCGGGGACATTATATGTGGATTGGATTTTTTCAGTCTCTACCTGATTGCGTGGGTTTTCTCTGGAATATTTCTCTAGGGTTTTCCTCCCACATCCAAAACTAAAACTTGCTTCCTGAAAGGGGCTCTTGGCTACCGTAGTGATTATGTTCGCTTTTCTGAGAAACCTTAAATAACCAGAGTTAGTAAATAAATAAAACGAAACTAAATGAAAAGAAATGAAACAGTTTTCAATTGTTTCTTATTTTGATTTTTTCAGATCAAAATAAGTTGTCGGGAGCGTGCACCCTCAGACCCAAAACTAAAATTGCAATTTTTTTCGTCATGCAGTTTTTATTTAAATCCTAAAATTCGTGACCACCTGAATGTTTGATTTGTGTGTGTCAGGTGGTGGCTTGAAATTGAAGTAAAATAACCTCGTCAAAAACGAATTCAATGATGTATAGCACACTTTTAATGCTAACTCAGGCCTCCTATTGGACTTCAAGCTAATTAGCACGGTTGAGTGGCACGCCTCGTGATGCACACTCTAAACGATCAGTCATTGTCAAAATTAAATTTTTCTTTCTATTCTTTCTTTTTTTTTTCATTCTTTTTTTTTTATAGAAAAGGAATCCGACAAGCTTCCAACATTTCTTGACAAAAACAACTTACGCGCGTCATTTCCTTGTTTCTCACGCATTGCCAGAACCACAATTGCCAAGAGACATAATTACATTTGATGTGTTTTCTCGGAGGCTTGTAGGGAAAATAAATCAACAAGATTAAACAAAGAAAGAATATATAGAAAAAAAAGAGGTTATAAAGTTTGTAATCAAGTCAACTGGACTTACTATTTAATTTATAACGACAGTTGCACGTCCTATCCTGGATACATCCTCAGGCCGACTGGTCTTAATGTGGCAAGAGGTTGATGAACCGTTTCGGGGTCAGTGGGTAAAAAAACTGAGTAACTCTCAAATGTGTCCAAGCTCAGAGTGATTGTGTATTATGATATACATTTAGAGCCATTTTCGTTTTTATGACGTGAGCCCAATTTTGCTGACAATATTGCATCTGTCAAATCTAAACACTAAGCAGGAAATCAGAGTTTGGGGCCGCGGCCAATAAGCTATATTATAACGAGGCATTGGTTTGAGCCGGTTAGCCTGGTTTTCACTCAGCAAGATTTCTCTATACTGAGCTTCAACAACTCTAGGAAATCGTGGCCCAAGGTTGGTGTTGCAACATCCCGGGTCACGAGTCCGACACGATGTGTGGTATACCAGGCGCTTTGACTGTGGGCTTCAATTATGTTTCCATGTGTAAAGTGATGCAATGATGGCGTGGTCCACAATAAATACAATTTTAGAGAAGGTATCACACAGCGGCGTAGCCACGGGGGGCCTGTGCCCCCCCCCCTCCACAAATTCGCAGTGCCCCCCAGGTGACCCCCATGAAAAAACCCTAGATACATGTAATTCATAAAAAAAAACATAGACCCTACCCCCATCCCCACCCCACTGGAAAGCAATGCCTCTGCTGTGCCCCCATTGAAAAAATCCTGGCTACGCCACTGGTATCACATCAAAAATAGGTTATTAAAGTTGGTTATTAAAATTATTAAAATTGTCCTAAGTTTTCAGGAGAAAATTAAGCTCACATTTAAGAGGAAAAAAATTCTATGTTGTTATTTATCCACACTGACGATACTACGAACTTAATGTAAGTTTTTTTTCCCCTTTGTATACAAAGATTGTATAAAACATACAGATACAATAAGGGTACAAGACCCATACTAGTGTAAACGGTAACAAATACATCCTTGGTTCATGGGAGCGTATATTCATTCATAATCATACTGTACTTTTTCAATACACACAGCACGAAACCGACCTGTGAAAATCTCATCAAATTAGGTGGCCATCGGAAAATGGTTCATGTTTTTTTTTTTGCTACAATGGTGATTTGTTGGGGGTCTTTAACGGATATTTCATCGCTTAAGGAAGTTTTCTAATCAGTGCTTTTTCTCAGGAGGATGGCGCTGATATGAAATTATTTTTAATCAGTGAGCTCTCAATCTGAATCTAATCATATTGCTCTCGATGATTATGAATCCTGTATACTGCCCTTAAAAAAAAGGAAAAGAAAGCAAGAACACAGAAACTCATTTCGACATCACGCAGTTACATCGAACCGTCGAAATGCCACATTCGATCCTTGCCCCCCACCTTCCCGTCAACCAGGATTCGGCTTCAGAATTTCTTCTTTTTTTCCCACAAATGCGACTATCAAGGTGTGATCCACTTATCTCTTATGAAGCGGCAAAGATTAACGTGGGCGAAGACGAGCCTATCTCCGCAGTCGCCATTATCCATTAAAACCCTAAGCCGTTCGGGAGGAAAGGGAAAATTAGTGTCGTAATTTTGTTGGCAGAAGAGATTTTCTTGCCGTGCTTTAGTAAACACTCCCTTTTCCCGAGTGAGTTTCAAGTGTCCATTTACGTAAACTGTTGCTAATTTCTCCATTTTCAACGAAACAACACATTAGACTTGCCGTCAGTCAGCACTTTGAAACATTGACAAAACATAAAACAAAAATTTATCCGATTAATGTCAGAACAATGTTTACGGTTCGCTAGCATCTCCTGAACAAATTTCTGCTAGACTATTTATATCATTTCGGAAAAATCGATCTACTCAATTACAGTTGACGTAAATCCATGCATTAAATACATATAAATAAACTGATTTCAATCCCCAGTTCAACATATTTACATATACCTTACATGGTGTAAAGAAAATGATGGTAGAAAGCTGTCCTGGAAATATTTCTGTGTTCGTTTTTGAATAATAAATGAGATAAGATCCAAACATTTACGTTCGTCTCATGAGACCAAAACTCTGCCTAAGAATGCGTACAAAAAAATAAATACATTTTTACCGTTTTCTCGCACATGAAAAAACGAAATGAGGTGAACATTTCACAGTTTTTTTTCACCTATACCTTGATTTGTGCAAGAAATGAGAGCATTTACAGACACATACCAATGCTGCATGGCCATGGGCTTTAAACAGCTTTGTCGTTGAAATTAATTCATCATTCATGATTTTACAACAAAGCTATGAGTGTGAATTGCGTAAAGGGAAACTTCAATAAAGATAAAATTCGGGTATGGTCATTATCGAAGTGACCATCAAACTGAAAGCTTGCTGATCATAAAGTTCCTCATACCCCGGTACCAATCCCCCAGAGAAATATTTCTGGAATACTGCCAAAGTCGAGAAAGTAGCATTTGAAGACATCCAAAACCACTGTAACTTATTTCGATTGTCCCAATTCTTAAGCCCGAATTGAAGTTTCTTTTAAACAGTGTTACCATTTCTTTGAACCCCTTTTTTTATATTCTATGCAAAAATTTCCCGTCGTAATTTATAAACGGAGACACAAAGCAAAATGATGGAGAATGGGGCTGTTTAGAAACGCTTAAAACAGCTCAAGAAAGTTAATACCGAGAAGTTTAATTTTATGATGTCTTACTTTTGCTGTATTCGCCTCAATAAATATGAAACAAGCCTTCCACACCGAGAAGTGTTAACGGTAGAATACAAATTCATTGAATTTTGTATTTATTAATATCAGTCTGAAAGCTTACTGATTATGAAGTTCATACCAATCTTCCATAGAAAAATATTTCTGTCTGAAATACTGTCAATGCCGTGAAAAAAAGAATTTGAAGACCCCAATTTAATTTCGGTTATAACAACCGAAATAAAGGACAATGTGTTTACATGCTGAAAAGTGTGCGTGGTATTTCACTATTGTCTTCTGACTCAGACGACGGATTAAGTCCAAATTTTCACAGGTTTGTTTTTTTCATGTATCTGTTGAATCACACAAAGTAAGAACACTGCACTGTCAGCTTTACCAATCCTATATTTTACCTTTAAAATGCAACTTTGAATATTTGCCAAATTGTAGGTCTCAAACATAACAGTAGTATTTTGATAAATCGACGCGGCAGCTACCGTTGCAGTATTGCTTCATTTACCTTTTAAAGGAATGCGGGACAACAGGGAATTCTTTTGAGAAACTGTGTGTCCACTTTGTGTTGTCTGAAAATATAGAAGTGAGTGAACGGTGTTTTTGGTGCGAAATTTAAGAATCCTACAAGCTTCAACAATCACATCTGACTTCAATACACGGATGGGAATTCAAAGCGACCACAAAGATCTTTTCAGATAGTAGCATATATGAGACACCCCGAAACATGGACAATCATAAAGTGTATTTCGTCAAGGGCTTTTAAAACAACATCAAGCTTGGCAATACTATAGACGTTCACAAAATACAGAGTCTTAAAACCATATTAATAATATACTGTACAGTTTAACCGGGGCAAAATGTGTTAACCCTCCGCACCAATCAAGCCATTCTCGATTCCTCGATTCCCTTTTTTAAGGGGGGGGGTCTTTCCAAAAGCTTGTTCTCAACTTTTACAAAAAAATATTTCAGACGGAATTTTTTTTTTTTTTTGAGGATTGGCACTGGGAAGAACTTTGCAATCAATGAGTGAGCTCTCAGACTGAAAATAATCAAAAATTGTCCCCGTAAATTGCCAACCGTGATTTGTCTTTGAAAGTTCGCGCTTCCTCACTCAACGCCGTTGTCTGATTTTGAGAAAACCGGATCTTGAGCATGCCGTCATCAGGGCACTTAAACGCGCGCACATCAGCATATGGCCCGCACTCGTGTTTAATCGGCAATGCGTTAAATCATACTTAAAAATATAACCAGAAAAATGTGGCCGTGTTCTGAGCGGTGTCAGTTTGTTCATTCGTGAGTAAATACCCCACTCTGACATTTAATTAACTGAACTTCGCTTTGGCCTCATACATTAAGGCGGTGTAATGAGGAGTTGATCATTGTCGAAATGGGTTGAAATGTTGGGATTTGACGAAGAGGTCCGTATAGTCATGTCCCCCTGGGGACAAAGATATCATTTTACGCTCTCCCCTTTTTCTGCGAACAAGGCTGTTGAATTATTTGCTTCGGTCTCAGTTCGTGATAAGACCAAATCTGGATAGCCTTCGGGGTGATACAGTTAAAGACAAAATTCCAAGGCTTATAGCATCCTTACCAAAAAAAGTGGAAGAATGAGTCCTACCCTTGCTACGTAAAGTGATGATACGAATACGATAAGCTGCACTCTTTTGGCCTAGTATTTGTTATCAACTATTCATTTTGTATTTTTCTGTGGAAATGGAGCCATGAAAGATTGTTAAAGTGACCTTGCAGTGCAAAAGCAGACTACCATGAAACGTGAGAAAACGGCAAAAGAAATGTTTTTATAGGAAAAAATACACTAGATAGACATCACGTTCAAGGAGAAAAAAAATCATTTTTATCAGAAAGCTTATAGCTGTACATTATTTTTATACTTATCTCAAATTATTGCTGTTTTTAACGTGTTTTTTTTATATTATACATAAACCTGGAAATTTAAATAAGATGGTATGTTTATAATATGTGCTGTCAACACAAATTGTATTAATTTTTGCGAAAACGATTGTAGTTTCCCGAATATCAAGTGTTTGAAAATGACGTACTAGTAAAACGATGATGTATGACATCTGTTAAAGCCCCAGCTCAAACATTAATTGGTAGGAAGAAAACAACATAAATTCACACAGATTTACATATACCTTACATGGTATAAAGATAATGATGATAGAAAACTTTCCTTGACATACTTCTGCCTGAAGTGTTATCGTTTTTAAACACTAAATGAAGTAAGATCCAAAATTAGTTTTCGTCTCAGTGAGACGAAAACTCTGCCTATATAAAAATGCGCTTTCTCGCAAATGAAATAACGCATGAGCTGACATTTTCACAGGTTGGTTTTGCCATTAAATATCTTGATTTGTGCAAAGAATGGAAGCATTTACAGTCAGTTTACCAATGTTGAGCTGGGGGCTTTAAGGACATAGGCCTATTTGGTGAGAGCTAACAATTTGTATGAAATATGAAGCTTTGTTCACAGGTATGAAAAGTATCGAAAGCCATCACACCATACACAATTTTTGGTGCCATGAACGCTCCAAAATTTGTTGTTCGCCCAAATCGAAGGCCATCTTTTTTCATGGGGTTGAGAGGCGATAATTTACCAGGAATTTTAATCTGTGTTTTCTCAGCAGTTTCAGACGTGAGCAATGCATTGTACCTCCCTGAGCTCGAGATCAGACAAATGATTGTAAACACCCACAATGCCTTGCGGCGGAAGGTGGCCACACGTTGGGCGGACAGAGGACTGGCCGCGAGCGACATGAGGAAAATGGTAGGTCAAGGTTCAAATTTAAAGAATGTCCCATATGCCCGCCTTTCCCCCTCAAGAAAAGGGTATTGGAACGCTTGTCCTTAGTTTTACCTCATCCATTTCAAAACTAATTGTTGTAAGTCATTCACACTATTCTTTTGGTAAAAGCTGTTTCAAAATGTATAGCAATCCAGTTCAAAAAGTCCCATAATGTTCTACCGGTTATTAGCTGCTAGTGCTATAGTCTTGTTATTGTGTCGCTATTGCTCGTTAAAGTTTTTAGGATCTGTTGCAAGTTATTAGTTTAAAAAGTCCAAACCGAAAGTTTGCGTGCAGCTTTAACATTTTAACCCTTATTTCATTCATTATTATTGATTAACTCATTTGTGTAATTTCAAGGTAAAATAGAGGATTGGTAAAGCTAGTGCAGTGATCTTACTTTGTGCGATTCCACATAATACATGAAAACAAAACTTGTAAAAACTGGGCTCAATCCGAGTCGGGAGAAAAAAAAAGTGAAAACCGTGTACACTTCTCAGCATGTGCATACATTGTCCTTAAATTAAAATCGGGTTCTTCAAATTCTACATTCTTGACTTTGGCAGTAATTCAGACAGAAAGATTTCCATGGATTATTGGAACTGGTAAGAACTTCATAATCAGTAAGGTATATGTCAACTTTGGATGAATTCCAATCTTGTATTTTACCTTTAAATGACAGTTATTCGGGCGATAACAACGACAAAAATCGATTTTACACTTAACCACATTCCGCTTAAAACAAAGGAACGAGCATTGAGAGAAGCTTATCTCATCAGTTCCCGATATTACGTGTAAAATATGACTGGAATATCATGGCCACGCTCCCTTGGTAGTCAATATCTTTGCATGGAAAAAATGAAACACCAGGATTCGTTTCCATTAATAATAAATCTTACTTTCTTCAGACATGATTTTGCACATTTCCTCTAATCTCATTTTCATCCTTACTGGATCAATCATTTTAATTGTGTGTGTATGTTTGTTTGCTTTTTCCCTATGTGTTTTTGTGTTTGTTTTTGTATGGGCATTCCCTAACACAAAGTGTGCTTATTTTGGCCTTGCCCCCGATTCGTTTTTACTGTTTCTTTTTCTACGCACTGTATTGATTGTTGGTCTTTGAAATAAATGTTGTTGAAATGAATTGAATTGGATTGAATTGAGTTGAATAAGTTTCGGTTTAAAAAAAAGTGGCACCTAGAATAAGGAGAACTTGTGCTTGAAACGAGGGATAAACTCGCTTTGTTCTGTTTTTCTGGAAAATTCCGTAGTCCTAGCTCCCTCAAAGCGCTTGAAGTCACTCTTACCCACGACACGTTTCAGAGAGCGAACTGGGACAAACTGTTTTTCAGCTCCTCTGGCGATTTATCGATTTTGCAAAAAAAAAAAATAATTTCACGAGGGATTATTTGGTATCTAGTTACACATTTCGCTCGGGTTGGCTTGCTGAAGAAGTTATATGCTGGACGTCGTATGGCTTCGATTCGCATAACAGGAACGTGTGATATGGAGTTGAGGATGTAATTTGCTCCGTTTTGCCAAGAGAAAAATCTGTAGTTTTCTACAAGATCGGTTGTTTCTGATATTTTTTTCTGTACATATTTGAATATTTCTCAGGAGTATGAATACATATATCTCGATAAAAGTATACTTTCCAAAGATACGGTTTTCTGATTTTGTTTGTGTACATTATTTTCTTAATTTGTCTAGTCCGCCGAACTTACTAAGTTCTGTAGTTTACAAAAATGTGGGTTCGAATTCCGGCCTGGCCAGTCGCAACACTTGAGCAAGACACCTTTACCATAATTGCTTTGTCCTTCGGATGGGACGTTAAGCCGTAGGTTCAGTGTACTAGGATGGGTAGTGCACGTAAATAAACCCAGAACACTTATCGTGGAAGAGTAGGGGTTTTACTCCGGTGTTTCTGGTTCAGATAGCAAGCATCCCTATCTACAGGTTTCCTCAGGCTTCCGAGCTACAGTGATTAAGTTCTCTTTTGAGGCATCCTTGGTTTCATTATAATACATTAATGATATTAATATTACTATCACATGGACCATGGGATGACAATGTGTGCTTGTAGGGGGTCATTTCAAATGAATAATTCAAGTTTTAAAAACAAAGATTGATATTGGTTTCTTTAATATCGTTTGTAAACGAAGGGACATTGTGTGCAAGTTTGGTCATTTCCTTTGAGGCAGTTTCTGTGTTCGAAAATCTGTATTTATGCTTTCACGGAATACTGCAAAACAAGACACATCAATTTGGAAACAGCATTGTATATTGGATTTTGAACAGAATTTTATGCACCAGACTCGTAAGTTATACAACTTTGACCCTCTCTGGGAAAACTCTTGGTGGCGCACTGTATTGTAAACGCTCCTAATTATTCATTGTTTATGTCCCCTTTATATTATTTATTCATTAATGGTTATCATCTCTTTAAAGTTAAAACAATGAATTACGGCTTTATTTTGTACATTCTATCACGTGACCGCATCTTCAAGCCTAAGCATGCCCCCCCCAAAAAAAAAAAATAAATAAAATAAAAATAAATTGCTTCAAAAAATAAACCCTTCAATGATCTATGGCACGGCGATATACATAATTATATAGGCCTACTTCACTTCAAAAGGTTAAAAAACATTAAAGCGTTCCTCTTTGGAAACATTCTTTCCAAAAAAACAAACACCAAGATTCAATTGTGTAAGATGTTATTCAGGTAAAAAAGAACAATATTTAAACAGAGCCAACAATCGCACTCCTTCGTCTGATGAACAAGATGTTTTCGCCACTCCTAAATCAAAAGCCAGCATCACACACACTGATACCATAATATTTGTTTTTTCTGTCTTTTCATTTCTTAATATTACTCTTCACCGTGCACTGACGCGCATTTAAAGGGTGTCTCCGATCCGACACGCACCATACCCACGAAAATATTATCCTTTTTTTTTTTTTTGCAATTGAGTTTTTTTTCAAGCTGTTATCTTTTCGTAGGTCATCAGAGGCTACGTAAACCCTCTTTGTGTCTTAGACATGATGCGTGCAAAGAAGGAAAGATGACTTCATACATCTAGAGTGGCTGCTGGTAAACACCCCGCGAAAACGTTTGTCCATTTTTTTTTTCTTTCTTGTTCTACTATATCGAGAAAGGATAAGTATTTCGACTGGAGTGACATGAATAACATGTTTGTTTGCTTTGTGGTGGACGGAACAAGTTCCCAACAATTGCCAAAATATTAAAAAAGTGAATCTCGAGAGAGTCAAGGAATGGACAACGTCGGGTGTAGCTCTCACGTGTCCGTTTGTGTGTCCAGTTTAATAGTTGCTATAGACTTTAGTTTTGATTGTGCAAAAATCTTTTGACTGATGGTGACAATCGGGTGACCTTTTAATAAAAATGGTCCCGGTTTCGGTTGGGTACGAGAACGCTGTTCTTATCGACCCCGGGGGATGTTTCCTCCTGGGAACAGCTTGATTTACCTTAGTCGTACCTTCACCTTCATTTTTATTGTAAAGGCATCGAGACTTTGAACTAGCGAAAGACTGTGTTTCTCGTTTAAAATGTGGGTTAATTCCTGGACAATCCACAGAAAAAGAGCACTCACACCATAACATCTTGCATAGTGTGACCTGGATTAGTCTGGTAATTTTGTATCAGTACCTCACATGGGTACACTGGTTAGCGTACCTGACGTCTTTACAAGAAGTCTCTGCAACAGAGAGATATTAAAAATGTATGTATAAGAACTCTGGAAAAATAAATGCGACATTGCTTCTTGGACTGAACATCGGTCACCCCAAACCCCACGCCGAGCATTTTCTCGGTCACACTTATTAGCTTCTATCCACCTTACCTGAATTTGATATCCCCACTGCACCTACTAATGCGATCCATCGTCACATAAAATATTCCCTTTGTACCCGACCGTCAGCCCGTCGGATGCCTCGCTGTCTTTCCACTGACTGTAAGAAAACAAATAATATGTGACTTTATCAGTCAGGTCAGTTTTACATATCCCCTTAGAAAAATGCGTTTTTTCTTTGAACCATAACTGTTCCAGCTCTTTATAGTAGGCTGATTAAACAAATTAGAAATTATAGGGGACAATTTAAAGGGAGTTTTTATTTTATTATTATGCCTGTTATTAGTATCATTGTAAGAAGTTGCGATGTTTTCTGGAATGCCTGATGAATGGTCTGATGGACTGGGAGTTTAGTAGTAAGAAAAGATAAGTAGTTTATCTGTTACAACCTTGTGATATGGACCGATCCACTACGCCCCGCCCCTAAACATATTGACCAATTACAACATTGGCTGTATCACCACTGTATACGTGAGCAGCACAATGTGTGTTGCTTCAATGCCACACTGCACCAACCTCGCCACCATGGGCAGCACGCCAACCTCAGTGCCAACAAAATGGCGCGGCGAGATCAATTACCCCTGGGAATGAGGTTGACACAGCACGAGATGAACGCGCGCTGTAAGTACGCGCACGCATGATTACATTTTCCAACAGGATTTTATCGTGTCGGACTTTTGTAGGACTTTTGGTGGCGTTTGGTAAACACGGGGCGGGGCTTAATGGATTGGTCTATTGACCTAGGCCTGTGTTCTGAGAAGAACCTGGGGTTTAGGTAACGTTGAGTCTCGATACGTACACTCTACCCGTCTTCGGTACTGAGATATTGTGATAGTGTTAGGTGATTTGATATTTGGTTCAAATGCACTTCACATATTATGCAGCTGTAATCATAAAACGTGTTGAAGTCGAGAAAAAACACGGAAAACCAACTCTTTTAAGAGCAAGTTCTTTTATCTTTTAGCTGCTTCTTTTATGCTTTATCTCTTTAAAGTTTTCGCCGGTTGATCCTGTTTTCTTGTCAAAGGTAAAAGATTGGTAATATTGATAGTGCAGTGTTCTTACTTTGTGTGATTCAATATATACATAAAAAACTGTGAGTGGGCTCAATCCGTCGTCCGAGTCATGAGCGAATAGTGAAAAACCGTGCACACTTTTCAGCATGTAAACACATTGTCCTTAATTTCTATTGTTACAACGGAAATTAAAATCGGGGCCTTCAGATTCTATTTTCTCGACTTTGACAGTATTTCAGACAGAAATATTTCTATGGCAGATTGGTACTGGTAGGAACGTCACAATCAGTAACCTTTTAGACTGATACCAATAAAACAATTTGTTGGTGAATACCAATCCTGTTTTCTGCCTTTAAATGTATATTATATGGTACCGATATCCATTGAAATAAGTACATTAGTTGAAAAAATTCTAACATTAAGCTACAATGCTAATGGAATGACTCTCCCAACAGGTCAAATGTGCCTCTCATGGCGAGGTCAAATAAGACCCTTTTTGAGCGCTCTATCTCTCCCCCTCATACAACGATGACACTTTTTTTGAACTGATATTAAAACAAAAAAACACTGCAAAGATAATTTATTGCTGCAAGTCTTGAAACTGCTATCGTCCCAGACTTCTCTTTTTATATGCTATTCTATCGGTAAGCCGTGTCAGACGATCCAATTTCCCTTCCGAAAAACAATTATTGTGTCATATTTCAAGAATTTAATAAGTTAAGATCAACGGCCTAGGGTCGCCTAGGAGCGTCACGCGATTCATTTCAACGGGCAGTTTGGGGCATTATCTTTATTTTCTGACTGGAAACCAAAAGAAATGCTTTAGGTGACTGTTTATTAAAAACTCTATCATGCTATTAAGGTTTCCAACGACACGCAACAGCTTTTTAAACGCCAATTTGTAAAAACTAAGATAGTAAGAATTCAACTGTGACATGAAAGTCTGGTTTGAATTATTGTACCAAAATGAGCTTAAAGATTTGTTAACCACACAAGGCAAGCTGTGAAAGACTTGATTCTTGCTCAATTATGCAGAGCGAATGTATTAAGCCCATGTTTACAGCAATGCTCGTACACAAAAAAATACCCAAAGCACAAAACAATTTGTTCACCAGAAAAAAAGCGTTACCAGCAAAAGTAACGTGACATAACTGTTTAAACAGGTTCTTCGCTCATTTACCTTATTTCAGAACCATTTAAAGTAATAACTTTATGCTGAAGAAGCTTATGTAAAATCGGTCCCATTACTGTTTATAAAATCTTTTTAGTGCACATACAGTTTTAAAAAGCGTAACAATTGTGCTTGACAAAAGCACGTCACCATGAAATGAACGTTACATTGACTGGTGTTTCTCTATTGGCCACGGCAAACAGATTTGCCAAACAATTTTCCCTGTACAACTTTGCTTTTGGGAAAAGAAAAAGAAAATGTGTCACCAGCAAAATCACAATGTGATGCATGATGTTTCGGACCGGCCTTTCAGTTGTTTTTTATGCTTCCGTTATTTTGATGGTTTTCTCGAGCCGGGGGGCGCTTGGGTTCAATACTCAGCAGCTAAGTTTAAGGCTTTTGGAACCCAAATTGTTTGCAGATTTAAGAAGTTCCTATGCAAATTTCGAAAAAAAGTAATCTTAGTCTCATTTTGAGGAGAGATGAAAGACTTTACTACCACCCAGTCTCACACGACCTTTAACAATGCTACGGCTTCTTTGTGGCACACAGAAACCACGCCAGCGGCTGATCATATCAATTTGCTCTTAGAGGAATCTATAATGAACCTGAGTATCGGTGTTGTGGTGTCAAGATAAAACTTTCCCCTAGTTTATCGGAAATTTGTTAAACAATGATCGATCCGATGTTCTTGTTAGCTGCGTACATTGCCCTCATTTATCCCTCACCCCATCTCACCAGACGTTATACGTGAGAACATACCTTAGCTCGCAATCCCCATTGCCGCGGGGGGCAAAGGTCACCGCGTACGAAGTGGCAGGAAAGTCACGTCTGTGACCAACACGTGGCGAGGTGGAGTTGACTCGCGGGCGATCGGCTCGCTCATTCCCGTCGTGCAATGCGGGGATCCACGCTCCTCGGCTGTAGCCCTGCGGCTATATCAGAATCGAATTCCACTGCTGGCTGAGATATGACTGTATAATATATTCTACAAACTGACACACTAGCATTCAAGTCATGTGCGGGAGAATAATTGACATATTTCCTTGTGGACTGTGTGACTTTCTCTTCTTATAGAGAGAAGACCATGTTTAACTGGAGTGGTACAGCAATACTATATTGCCATTGGTTGCCCGCGGTGGTGGGTACCAGTCTCTGCTTGATGTGTTAATCGTCTATGCCTTGGGGCGATCTGAAGTCGTGCATGACCGAACGGACAAGCGAAGTGATCCCAAGTTGTATTGTTGAATTCAATCACATTACTTAAAGGTGCAATGCATCAATGGGTTTTGGAACAGTTCACTGATTCCCATCCTCGTTCTCAATAATGCACTTCACAATTACCAACCTGTGGGTGCTCCGTCCAAATAGGTGATCACATTTTTGAAAAAAACAAAAACAAAAACAAAAACCAAGCAAAACAAAAACAAACAAACAAACAAACTAATGTGATCTATCAATAATCATATGTTGTACCTTTAATTGAAAAACATACAGACAATAGTCGAAAAAACAGACTCAGTCCCAACTGACTAATAAAAAAAAGTATTTCTTGTGATTCGACGCTACACCGTGTGACCTGACTCTACACCAAATAGCGATGTGCCTTCCCTCAAACTACACTCCAAGGATTTTCGCACAGAATGCAGCCCAATTTTGAAGTAGCACGCATGAACTTTGCTGCTCGAGACTCGTTTTTAACAGTAATAATACGCAGTTATCACACCCAATGGCGTCTCAAAGCACAGGGGCAAACCCCTTCTCTTAATGACAAGTGTACTGGGTTATTTTACGTGCATTACGCAACACACTGGACCTACGGCTTTACGTCCCATCCGAAGGACGAAGTAATAATGGTTATTAAGTGTCTTCTTGCTTAAGGACACAAGTGTCGAGACCGGGACTCGAACCCGCATTCAGCTGGTAAGAAACACCAGAGCTTGAGTCCAGTGCGCTTGACCATCACTCGGCCACGACTCGCCACTGTATTGGTAAAAGACCACTCAAAATTTAACTCCAAACATCGTTGTCATCCGAAAGTTCAATAGGTACCAGCTGCTCCGAGAAACCATGCCATATTGATATACAATTTCACAAACACGATGTGCTTAAAATCTAATCATGATTCATGCTATAAACCGATTGTCTGACAAATGAAATTTAATATACCCGAAGTGAAATGTATTTGAAGTTAGATTGCATTGATTGAACGAACACGTCGTATCCAATTTATGCCCTGCTTTTCAGGTTGTACTAAAGGGTGACTAAAAAAAAAGCCAAGTGCTTTGGTTTTTTTTGCAAACTTCCTCAACAGTCAGTCAGTCATTCGTGCTTAAATTTGTTACAGTTATTTATTATTGATGACATAAAAAAAAAACTCCCCATGAGGTCCAATGAGTCTCAGGTAAGAGGGAGACTAAATGCATTAGGGGGAAACGTCACAACAGCACGGTCAGTGACATTTCCCAATTCCCGGTCTTCGTGGGCTGGCGAGTGCAGCTAAAACATTTGGTCCCGCACCAACCTGATAACGCCGTGGACTCTATCAATTCTGGCTGGTCCCTCGCCGTAATTTCAATTGTCAAGCTTTTCTTGAGTAACGCTTATGGTAAAAGAAAAAAAAAATTTGCCCCTCAAATAAGGGGAGGGGGACGCCTCTTTAAAGTTGCCGCAATTTTATCACCAAAGACAGAGATTTTGAGTTGATAGGTTTTTCGATCCTGTGCAGATATCATGTTGACAGTGACGATGATAGAAGAGCACGGGTAACATGTACAAGCTCAGGCCCGTGAAGACCGCTCGTGGTGTGTTTAAACTAGATTGATTGACGATCTGTGAGCTGTGACACACAAGGGCTAAGGCTTATGCTGGATCACCCTACTGAAATTGGTTTCTGCACACGGGTGTTACCCGGTGTTGTTACAGGGGGTATTTCGTCTCTCTTGATCGGGTGTTGACAAGACGAACTCATCTTCAGTTTCCGATCTTAAACGATTAGACTCCGCGCGTTACGTGTGTCACCGGAGAGGTGAACAACCGACCTGTTTTTTGTTTTGTTTTGTTTTTTCCTCCCTTTACCCTCAGAAGAAAAGTATAAATATTTGAATTTAAAGAAGAAGAAAGAAAAAAAAGAAGAAAGACATTCTTGTGGTTTTAAAGGGCCATTTGGATAAACTTGTTTGTACACTGACAATGAACGAATTTACCTGTATTACTTGATATTGTGACACGTTTGCATGCGTTCGTGAGACGTCACTGCCAAGGTTCGAAAAAAAATCTTGTTCGTGGAGATTGACCATGCGTTGTGTTGTTGAGCATGCTATACAGAGCATAACAAATACCTCGTCAAAATGTATTTCGACCAAACATAGACCCTTGTGTAACCCTGTGAGCCTTTCTTTAATTACCATGTGCTCAAATTACATACTATGTGCTGAATTCGTGAGCGTCTTTCCTATTTATATCTATTTTAGCTTCTCCCCCCCCCCCCCCCCCCTCTTACCATGACATTAATGACCCAAAACTTATCAATCTTCGGCAAATAATATAGTCAAACATTGAAGGTTTGGCACAACGGGGAATTAATAGCTCCACATGCAGGTCGTTACAGCCCCAGCTCAACATGGGTAAGAAAGAAATGTTCACAGATTTACGTATACCTTATATGGTATAAAGATAATGATGGTAGAAAACTTTCCTTGAAATATTCCTACCTGAAGTGTTATCGTTTTTGAATAATAAATGAAATGAGATTAATTTTTCTCTCATGTGAGGCAAAAAACTCTGCCTATATGAATGTTTGTAAATGCTGAATGCATTGTTACCGTTTTCTCGCAAATGAGGTGTTGAAATTAGCTGTAATGTTCACGTGTTGGTTTTATTACATATATCTTGATTTGTGCAAAGAATTGAAGCATTTACAGACACTTTACCAATGTTGAGCTGGGGCTTTAAAAGGGTCAACTTGCCCACTCATGCCCCGACCGAAGCGGTATCATGGGAAATTATACTATATCTCACCCATGGGTGCAGGGTGTTACCAATGTATTACCACGTGCAACCTTCCAGTTAGTGTTATGAAATATATATATTTTTAAACAAGTTTTCTGTCAAATTCATAAATCATGAGTACAATAGACACCACATGTATGTACAGCCAATGACTGAATTACAGTTGGCACCGCCTCTCACCAACAATTTCTTCCCGTAATGTGTAAATAAAAGTCACAATCCGCCCTAGAAATTCATCTGAAACATCTTTTCCGAAAAATATATATATAATATACAGAAATTCATTCCAAGCCCTCGGCAAGGTTTGTCTGTACTCCGCAGATTAACGCACCTAAAAAATGTTGAAGTGTGGGGTTTTATTTTGCCGCTTCGAAGATGCTTGCGTGATGGAGACTCTCTCATAAAGAGAAATTGGAAATCGGATCTCTGCTCGCACAGGCTGCGGTAAGCGCTGGCGGTGGCATCTCGGACAACATCGTAGGCGGTGTGACGGTATACACAGAAGGAAAACAAGTGTCTTGCGGGGTATCGGGGCGTTGGATTTCATCCCGCTGACCCGTTCGGAGATATCGACTCCTCATATCGATATGACATGAAAGATTAGCGTTAAGGGAGAGGGGAGATATAGGCGCTTGTTGGGAAATCACGCGCGGTGGAATCAGCGATTTTACGCGGGAAATCCCTCACACTTAATATCCTCGGCTCCATTTTCCTCTTGTCTCTCTTTATCAAATGGGGACATCGCATATTAACGCGAGGGCATTGATACGGCCTTGGGCTATGTGTTTTGCATCTGATGTCCCCCTTCAGATCCCGTCGCGGGTATCTTCCGTTAAATCTCGTGTTTTCTTTGGGGGTATCCTTTTGATTACTTTATTAGTGGACGAACAAACAGCTGAACATCCCGGTATATTATGTGTCAATTGCGAGTGAGAACGTACTTATTTTTTCACCCTGGATATTAGTTTGACTTTCTTCTCGGAACAAACAAAACGAAGAGCGGGGGGGGGGGGGGGGAGGGAGGGGGTTATGTTGAATGACAAAAAGACAGAACCCAATTTTATTTTTAAATTGATTTAAATCATACAAATTATAAGAGCAATCACAGCATAGAAGATATTGTGTGTACATAGCCGGTACACAAAAATCGTCCATCTGTATGAGGCGCCGTTTGTCATTTAATTGATTAGCGCATTTGTAATATGTTTTACCCTGCAATGTACGATCGCATTATTTATACACGGCTGCCCGACGGAACTATTTTTGTCAGAGCGTTTGAATATCGTGCAAATACATTACTTTGGTGAACACAATCTCCTCTCAAATGAATGCTAGAGGTCTTCTGAACCCAAAAAAGTAATTATAGACCGGTACACAGCTGATGACAGGGTGTTGACAGCAAAAGGCCAAATTTTGAGGAAAAAACTGGCATTTTGTACATTTTGTACACATCCTATGGGGTTTGACTGAGCTTATGTTTGTAACCAAGTTTCTAGGTCAACTTGGTCAACCCAGGCTGATTCTTCATGTAAAATTGTTTACTGCCATAGTTCTTGCAGGAACTTGCTGCGTTTGGGAAAATTTGACTGTAATATGGCTTCGTAAACAACAACAATTGTTTACAAACGGACTAAACTTTTTAGTACGATCGTACATTGAAGGGTTTAACCATGGTTTATGACAATAAGGCAATCAACATTTACAAGCCAATGTTTATTGCATTTTCATGGTTTGTAATCCCTAAATATAGACATTACGTCAGAAACATTGATTATAAAAACACAAAACATTACTCTACTGATATGTAAACCATTAAAAAAAAACTTTGGCACCACTTTCAATGTTTTACATCTAACTGTTTTAAATCGTGGTAAAAACTTGTTGATGCGCCAAATTGACAAACGGCGCTCCATACATCTGAAATATAACGCAATTTGGCAATGTGTTACCGGTACAGTACCGGTGCTTTTCCACCACAGCTCCTGATCATCATCCAGTATTTTATCGGGGAGGGGGTCCCCCGAAAAAAAAAATTGAAAAAGACCCCCGAACAACACGAAAGTTAGCTGGAAGGACGCGATTATTATCGGTATAGAACGCAAGCGGGCAATAGGAATTTGGGTCTGTAGCGAGTTTAGAACAGTTATTTTGTGAAGGCACAAGTTCAAAATTTACAGACGGAAACTGATATAGTAAAAAGTATTTTTTTTTTAAGATGTCGAGAGCTGGGAGGGGGTGTCATTTTTGGTGCTTTAAATGCTGTAATACACAATTTTAGGAACATTTGTTGGTCAGAGGTGACCCGGAAATAATTGCCAGGGTCAAGACCCACTTCCGGGTCAGCGTATACCCGATTCTCCCTGTCATACTGTATTTGGATTCCAAGTCAGTCTCACTAAGTTCTTCACTTATACATTTCAGAAATTGAGCCAGACCGACCCAAAACATTGGTCTTGCCCTTTGGAAATTGACAACTTTCAGGGCGTTCAAGTTTAATTAAATTAATTAAACGGTTGGCCCTTAATTGAAGAGGGTTAAATAATACACTGCACCAGTAATCAAACGATCAATTTTTTTTTGTGTCGAATCGAAGAAGGCAATAGCAATTAAGGGTGTCGAGACAAAAATTAGTTTGTTTTAATTATTCAGGCAAATTAATTATTTATTCGGGCGCCATGGAGCCTGTGTTCAGGCAGCGTCAACCAGTTTACAAAACCCATGTATAATCATTGGGAACCAGTCTCACTGAGCAATGATCACCGGCAGACGAAATGTTTACGCCTCATCAACGTTGGCCAGTATAATAGATTGGATAGTTAAATGTTTATCCAACCGTATAGAGAAGCCATCAAACATTAATTGTTTTGACTCCATATAATAATCAATTTGCATATAACATATCACAAGTTACGTTGCAGCAAATTCAAACACCCCACGTATACGTACCCACAGGCAACCCAATTTGACAAAACCCATTTTTTCTGAACTTCGTATTTGGGATGGCAATTTTGCCGTACGGGTTTGTATTGCGACTTTTTAAAGCCCCAGCTCAACATTGGTAAACTGACTGTAAATGCTTCCATTCTTTGCACAAATCAAGATAACTGTAAAGAAAACAACAACCTGTGGAAATGTCAGTTCATTTCGTTGTTTCATTTGCAAGAAAACGGTAAAAATGCAATCAGCATTTTTGTACTCATTCCTATTGGCAGAGTTTTCGTCTTACCGAGACGAAAACTAATTTTGGATCTTATTTCACTTATTATTTAAAAAAACGATAACACTTCAGGCAGAAATATTTCAAGGAAGGTATTCTACCATCATTATCTTTATACCATGTAAGGTATATGTAAATCTTTGAACATTTACGTTTTTCTTCTCACCAGTGTTGAGCTCGGGGCTTTAAATATAGCAACTTATATTGATTCACCTACTTGAGTTCTTCTCAAGACGAATCTTTACACAGATATATGCTATACAGGTATCAAGGGCATGCTCCAAATACATTATTCATACTCGCACGTCGGTTAAATATTTTTTGCATATAGTTCCAAATTCTCTACGGCTTCATTTTTACGCCAATACGCTGTTGAGTACACGTGCACACATCGGGGTGTCATAAAGTACTGGTCTTTCTTATCTGATGGCAAGGGTCCGTGACAAAAGTTTGTTTGCCGCACGCGTGGTCGCAGTTCACACCTGACGTGCCGTTTTGCGAACTTCATCGCGCCATTTTAAATACTCCCTTTTTTCCCCTCCTCATTCTCACCTTTTCGTGCGTTTTGGGGCATGTGCATTAGTGTCCTGTATATAATATAACATATTGACCAAGTATCTGGCATGACCCACCTTAAAAGCAGTTGAGACGACGAAGCCCTTTTTACGTAATATGCTCATCGTCCCTGCACGTTCGCCAGTATTAAGCACGGTATCGCATTTATGTACACGTTTTTACAATCTTCTATTAGTTGGTTGTATAATGAGGCAACTCGGAACTAGATCTCTGGGGAGGAATGTCCGTTAGTGTCTGAGTGTAGAACTTTATCAAGTTCCATGTATAAAGTAGTGACGATTTTACTTATTATTGTTATTGTACGACCGGACCACAATATTTTTTTTCCATCCCATCCTGTGTTTGGAAATAGCATTTGGTTGAATATGAAAAAGCTGACCGCACCACACCACGGTAAAGATCGATAATGATATGTTTTTAATCCTTAAGCTGCCATCTTGCGTTATTGAAATTAAAATGCAGTGAGCATATTGTACATAAATGTGCATTGTTAATGTAAACACTTTGTGTAACTGCGTATAACTGGCAACAACGACAATAACAACAACGACAACGACGACGGCAACAGCAACAACAAAAACACCGTTGCAGTTTCTGACTCTACATTCCAATCCTCGGGTTTGTTTTCTTTGATTTAGTTCAATAACAAGACGATGACCCGTCGAGACACGTTTAAATTGCAACTATAACCATCTGTACACTCTTTTGTTCTAGCGATGGGACGAGGGGTTAGCAACCGAAGCCGCTGCCATGGCAACGTGTGAAAGTCTCAGTGATGAGGCGGGCTTCGACTACATGAGCTCGTCTCTTGGGGGCGACTCGCATACCATTTTCTACGAAGACCTACTGAACATGGGGAACGGTAAGAACGTGGCCGTCAGCCCGTTCGGCAACATCCGGCAGATGGTCGAGGAGTGGAGCTCGCAAGAAACTCATTTTAACTACAAATTTCGGATTTGTGCGTCGGGTCAGGAATGTGACGCCTTTTTGCAGGTTAGCTCTAAAACTGTGCAAAGAATTAGGCAGAAATCGCTAAGCATTGTTTTGTATAATATAAGAAATTAATATTAATTGGGGTGAGCAAAAGAAAAATTTGGCTGATGCCGGACTCGAACCCACGACCTCTCGAAACCGTGCGAGCGTTCTAACCAACTGAGCTAATCAGCTTTATATGTTGGTGGGCGGTCCTGTGCAATGCCGAACAACAATAGTTCCCACTAGTATTATCATTATTTATTTTGTTGTTTAAAGATGATCTGGGCGAAAGCAAGCAGTGTCGGGTGTAGCTTGAATCCATACTGTGTCCAAGATGGCGAAAGTGTTAAACTGCTCGTTTGTTTGTACAATAAAGCGTAAGTACTCTCAACAGTTCCCTTGTATTGTTGTGTTATTATTTTGTTACCGGTAGTAATTTTTCGTAAAATGAAACAGCGCCCCCACCGACGTGCCATGAAGGCACGTATGTGGCAACGTCAAAGCGTAAAAATTCAACAAAAATGATAATTTAAAAATGTAGAAAGGAGCCCCAAACACTCATACAATGCTCTATGTAAAAACCTGTATGTATGTTATGCTGTCATTTTCTACATTAAAAAAGAAAAGAAATTCAATATCTACAGAGGCCACTCTTGGTGAATGGCGTTATGCTGTCCACTTATCCTGAATGATGGTGCACTTCCATACAGACCTGACGGGAACTATTTTTGGTTGATTACCATACGCTGGTTATGTTGTTGCCTATTCATATTTGAGTTGTCTCAGTGAATCTTCTGTGTATTAACTTGAAACAAAACCTAAAGATCTACGCCAAATTTAGACTGGTTCCCAGTCCCTACATCATTTTCGTTCTGACTGAATATAGGGACTGGTAGCGGGTAACGAAAATTAGCATACACCTGGCAGATTTCCGCTAGGTGAATGCTAATTAGAACTAGCATGGAGGTATTTCTATAGAAATTACGCTAGTGGACCGGGAACCAGTCTACGCCAAACAACACTGTAAGGGAAGACTTTAGAACACTAGGTGGCAGCAGACATACCAGGTGAATTTCCATTGTTTACGTAGTTCTGAGCAAGTGCACACTTCCAAGAACAATGGATTCACTTGGTAAGTCTGCTGCCACCTAGCGTCCCCAAAAGTCTCATTTTGTATAGATCTTTTCTCTCTCTCTCTCTCTCGTTTTCTTATGTAGCGCAAGTATATTCGAGAACCCATATACTATTGGTGAAGTGTGCAGTCAGTGTGACTCGGACGCAGGGTTTTGTGAACGAGGCTTATGCGGTAAGTAACATGAAGGGAGGTATATTTTTCGAACACGCACATTTATCAAAGGTGTATGATCCGTGCTCCTGTGATTTGTGCTCGGAAATGAAATGATTCCATCGAACGAAATTTAAAAGAGCATGTTATAATTTTTATAAAACAAAAAAGTTCAATCCATAAATCACGTTTTGACCTTGTAGATGGCTATATAAAAAGTTTTTGAACCACCCTACGTGAAAATGTGTACGACGGTCACGCCCGCTGCTGGTACCCAGACGTCAGCTATATTACAATGTCATTTCGCCTGCATGTTGTCTCTGTGTCGCAAGGCACCCGGCTGAAATTCCGCCGGCAGCGCGCAGAGTTTATTTATTGTCCTCCACACAAACATTCATGTTTTTAATTATTACCGGTACTCTGTTATTATTCGGTTTTTGTACCCTGTGTTCAATTGTATTGCCACTGATTGATATTATCAAAAATATTGATTGATTTTTGTATAGCCACATTGCAATGGGTGTATCATTTTTGATTGGATGTTACTCGTAGGTAGGTTGCCATCGCTAAAATTAATAATTAACTTCATTTCATTGTTTTGTTTTCAATTGATCATTAGTTCCAACTTGCCATGGGCGCCCATCTGAAGAATGTGGTAGGTATCTCATGTTTTGATTGTCAATGTAAATATTCAAATAACGTTTCCATTTCCATTTATGAAAGAAAATAATTATCTCAGACAAGAACAAACAATCAATTTTTACATAATGAGAGTTTGCGTGCCAATATTATGTTTAATTCATTCTGTAATTCTGTACTTTATTCTATTTTCTGTACTCTATATTTAATAGAGTGCATATTAATTCATTATATCACCAATCCCATGATTCAAGAAATTAAATTATGTATTAGTATGCCTGAAATATAAAATGATAAACAAGTTAAATTTTTCACCCCGAAAGGTTGTCCTAAAACGTGTCACCACCCTGGTATCGGTGAGGGCGTGCTTGATGAAGATAATTGCACGTGTAGCTGTTTGTATGGACTTGGGGCCGATTGTAAAGGTAATAGAAATTCGTCTGCGGATGTTTCGCTCTTCTCATCAAAACTGAACAACAGAGGGCAACCATCAGTACGCTCTAAATACCCCCTTTTCACAAAGTTTTTTTTTCTTTTTGAAGTATAATGGATGCCAAACTATGCTAGTTCAAAACATGGTAACCGACGTGGTATTCTGGGTGCCAAACATTTTTGACCCCCTGCACGCGTGTCACATGCGGCGACTATGCCATGCTCACTATTTTGGGAGTCAATAGGTGTACGTGTAATTGTAAACGCCGCGTTGCGATATAATGCGCACCACACTGTTTAACACAGAGTGACATTGACTTCCAAAATGGTGCAACCAAGAAAATTGTAATGGTGACGTCAGGTGAATTGGGTCAACAGACGTCATTCTAAACTTTGTTTGGTAAAAGGCAAACGTACTGAATGTTAATCACTTAAACTTTTAAGACATAATAATGTCACTTCAAATTTAATTGTTTTTCATTATGTCTTGTATTCATTTTTCCCCCTCTCATCTGGCTTTAAGAGGTGTGTGAGAATCCTCAACACTATGTGGACTTTGATTTTTGTGCGGAGCAAAACGATCCGGTATCCTGCGACATGATGCCAGACTGGCAACGGAAAACGTGTCCGGCCAACTGCGATTACGGCTGTAGTAAGTGTTGTTATCTGAGTATAAAAACCCAGAGAAGTGCCAGACACAACCTCACCTATATAGACCATGTAACCTTTGTTTAAAAAAAAAAGAGTGACTTTGTACGTTCCAGGGTATTTCAAGCAGGCTAGCTACTGCACTGATCAAATGGGAAATTTCACATCATGTGTCATTAAGTTCCACATAAATTCAAGGGTTATAAAAATAACGGCTGAACCAGTCTTGAGATAATAGTCCCTTTTCTTCATATTAAAATTTATTAGAAATGAGACAGTGCGATCTCCATAAGACACAAGATTAAATGTTTTCTTCCATTTGGCTGTGTACAAATTGTGCCTGTAGGAAATCCAGGCTCTGTGGCTCTATTGTAAACATGTGATGTGACAGATTACATACTTCTATACCTATACGTACGTTACCAAGCACATTTTCGCGTATGTAATCGATGTATGGTCAAGTTAGCACTGTGGTCATACAATGTTTCTTTAAGAAATGGTTTCGCATGTTTGGACACAAACTAGAGGTTCTTCGAACACAGTCATCGTACGATTTATTTATTTTTTATTGTTCTTACTTATTACTAATTATCTATATTGTTAACATTTCAGGAAATTGTTGCTTAAAAAGTTAATGTTTTTAAACTAAATTGTTTATCTCTCGTTTACCATTATAGGAACAGCACCATGAATATGCCATTATTGTTCGGTTCAGACAACCCGCCAGCCTCGATGCACGACGCCTGGTCTCTGCCACAGTCCACCCACTCAACTCAGACAAACTACCATCATTTTAGATTTATACGAAATGGGAGCCAGACTAACTCCGGAATGAAAACAATCTTTTAAGTCGTGGTTTGTCAAAAGATGTACATATGAAAAAATAAAAACATCACCACCAGTTATGACTTTGTATAGTGTTATCAGGTTTATAATGGGTGCCAATTTCTTTTTGCGGCTCTGGTATTTTCTTAATAAGTTTATTATGTTCACACAGCGCACATAATATAGAGGTATACGTTTAATGTTCACTTAAATAAAACGCAACAATTTGTAAGCAAGAAATGGTTTAATAATGCACAGATGTAATGGGTATTGTTTTGTGAGTTTAGATTTCCAAAAGAACCATTATTAACAAATCAAGAGGAAAGTTATGAGCTACCGGTACTGGCTTTATGTACACTGTAACGGGATTTATACAGAACTCTTAAAATTAAAGTTGTCGCTATTATAAAAAAAAACCTATTATTTGATTAAACTTTCTAAGTTTACTAGAGGGAGTAGGTTCAGATTATGTCGGATCACACAAATAGTTTAAAAGGTTTTATTTTGTTTAAAAAATAAAGCAGTTGAATTATTGAATAGACATTAGTTTATTTTCCCAGTAGGGCTAAAAGATTTTGACGAATTGTTAGTAACGTCAAATGTATTATCACGGGCGTGTTTCACGGTGGATAAGCCGTGTGAGATTTCCACGCTTCTGTTACTGGCAAACGCATGGTGGCGCTATTTACAGATTGTTAGTAACACACAAAAAAAACGGTGTGGCATTATTACAACCCCTCCCCCTTGTTTTTAAATTTATTTTAGATTATTACCATGTTTGAGCCCACTGTGCCTGGTCAGTGCAAAACCGGTGAAATTTTAACCGACACCAAACCCCCCAAAAACCAAAAATTGTTCTCGACATGCGTTAACTGAGAATCTGATGGAAGTTTGTTCAGACCAAATTTCGTTCCTTTGGCCGGAAGTTTTATTGATACTTATAGTCACCTTTGGGTGGTTTGTATTTTGCCGGTCCAAAAAAAAGTACCTGTGGTTCTGGAATAATACAAAATTTCGCCCGGGGATTTTGTCCGAATTGACGGCTGCGGCTTTCCAAGGCCATGGCAAGTGGCCTATATAATAGATTTATACCGAACCCTCTGTGTTTACCATGAACCTCGAACAAACAAATTTAAAACATTCGTCTCGCAGCAAGCTTAAAGAGAGGTACAATAACTTTGTGAGAAGATGGTACGTTTTTGGGGGGCCGGTTCCATATTATTGGCTGTCAAAGAAAAGCACTGCATCTCAATTTAGACACAAAGTACCGGATTAGCATCCCTTTAATAAAAGGTTTGGTTTTAATTTAAACGCTACTTGATTATAAAGAAATTAAACTGATTACAATAATTTCGATTTCCGCGTTCGATATGAGCTCGGTTTGAATGTAAACAAAACCCTCGATAAAACAAAAACTTAATTTTCGTTGTTTTCACAGGTATGGTGATTATCATGAAAAAACCAAAGTAGATGGGAATTAATTTACACTCTAAAAATCATTGAATGTATAATTTTCCTTTAACCTATTGGAAACTTTCATATTTGTAAGTTATTTGGTATAATGAAAGGAAAAATCCACAGGAGATAATTTTGTTATAGAAACTATTTTAAATCGATCTTTATTTCAGAACTTGGACGCATATTGTTTGGTATGTTTTCTGTAATTATTTGATTTTAACTTTCAAACGAAAGTCTTTATTGCAGGAAATTCTAATAAATTTGTCTGTTTTGAATAAATATGAAGGAAGAATTATGTTAGTATATCACGAGAATTTGTTTAACCATTTGCCTCATCGACCTTGTTTATTTTTAAATGGCCCATTTCTGAAGTATAAGGGGAAGGGGGTCTACCAGTCAGTTGAAGTACTACAATTCAAATTATAATTATTCAATAATCAAGATTTTAAAAACAAGCGCACTGGGCTCAAAATCTGGTGTTTGTGGTCAGCAGCAGAGAGTGTGGGTTCAAGTAGCGTACATGACGTTTCTCTGGCATAGTTGGCTGCATTAAGTTTAATCCACACACAATGGTGCAACGCAAATTTTTTTGGGGGGGAACCATTCATTCGTGCATGTTGTCGGTCTTATTGGGGGAGGGCAAGACGGGGGCAAGGGTTCAGAGCGGGGGATGGGGCTCCATGCATCTCCTTCTGGTTATGCCACTGGCGCCACAGTCCCTTGTAAACCGTTACAATGTGTTCATGTAAACAATATATAATTGTTGAATCGGTATTATAACTCTAAAACATAGCTCTGCATACCTTTGGGGGAAAATAACGCGGGTGCCCTGGGACGCCCTTCGACTGTGAAAAGCGCTCTATATTGCGGTCAGTTATTATCTCAGGAAATACTTGAAAACTTGAAAACTTACGGGAAATGATGTCAGCTGCCTGCACCATGCCTACACTATGCTTTAAACATTATAGATCAACCTTTGTTTATAAAAAGAGTGACCTCGTAAGTTCCAGGGCTTTTCTGGCAGGCGAGATACTACATTAGTCATTATGGAATCTGTTATACTTTGTGTCATAATTTTCCACATAAATTCAAGAGCTACAAAAATAACAGCTGAGCAAGTTTTCAGATGTACAGGACCACCTTTCTTGACGTGAAAAGTTGATATGAAAATCAGACAGTGCAATCGCCATTCATAAGATATAAGATTTAATATTTTCTTCCACTGAGCTGTGAACAAATCGTGCCTACATGGAGTGATTGACCTGTCTTCAAGTTAGCACTGTTATTTAAATGTAATCTTCAGTTGGTTTTTCCGCTCTGTTTTGTTTCGCTGAGGTAATTTTCTGGCACTCAGTAAGCCTACCCTGTTTATTATGAACAGTGGTCGACACTTGATTACAGCATCATCTACGATTAGAGCTGATTTTAGACAACACTAAAACAAACGAGATAACAGGAACCACGTCACCCTGACAAACACACAGGGATCACCCGTGCAAAGACCATGGATCGGTGACACGGACTAAAGTTGCTTGTGGTGCTGTGTTCGCACCGTGCCCTGATCAATTGGTCGCTTACCGGTAGTCTTTATATTACGAGTTGACCGCTATGACTTACACGCAACCAGTCCAACGAAGACTAAAAAAGGTGGTTCAAGCAGTCAAGCGAGGGTCAACATAATAAAAATGAAGTCTGTGCATCACCGAATGTTGTTGGAAATAGCTGTTTTTACAGTCAGTCAAAACAGGGTATAGGATGCATATGAAATGGATGCAGAAAACTGGGAACCATGAATAGGCCTTTATTCTAAACTTTCGCGGTACGATTACGCGACATAGCGCCCTCTATTGAATGACCGCACGGGGCAATTCGGGTATTGTTTCGCACCTTTAAGTTTGGGAAAACTTCTATAATATGTCAACCTCTTACACCCCGAACCCCCCCCCCCCCCCAATTCGCGTTTAAAATTGCCTTAAAAATTTAGGAGGAAATGTACAAAATACACTTAATATTTCTTTGTATATTTTACGTTCATTTCAGTGTTTGAGTTGGTCTGTCTAACACAGACCATGGACCAGACCGATAGTTTTGACAAACACTGGTAAAATAGTACTACACTAAACCGTATAATATTCCAACTAGTGGAACTGTGGAGGTGGACATCCGAGGTGGCACCCAAAACTGACAATGTAGTTTATAGGACGCCACGACAGACAAACTACCTGGGCACCGCAAAATACAAACAATAAGAAGAAAGCATGACAGGTGGCAAACTTTAAAAGCCGTAGGTTAGGCCGTTCACAAAATTTAAATAATTAGTTTAATTTATCATGATGGAAAAATATATAAGTAATACATCAATATTTACTAATCAGGTGAACAAGTTGCCCACAAGCAATCACTTGGCTACACGATTCAAAAACGTGTTGGCTAGAAATATACGGGATCTTTCAAGGCCATATGGGATCACGAAAACGCAGATCACTTACTAAAGCAACACAAGTACGTACATGGAGTTGTCGTGAAATGACGTGATTTTTTGGAATTTGAATGTAATGTAGAATCAAATACTAAGTGATCCTGTGCAGACTATTTCCCCTCTTCAAATGTTAACTCCCATAAAATTATCGCGATGAGATTCATATACCTCTCCTACTCCTGCCAATAGGTGGCGCTCTAATTAGACTTATCAACTCCACAATAATGTGCAAACAATCGATAATTGTAAACAAAAAAATCATTAATTTTTCATTCATCGTAATGCAAGTAACTCGAAAACAAAAACTTTTAAGGTAACCAGGGTCCGGACCTTCTCCAGAACATGATAATAGCGTCTCCAACGTTCGGGAGGTTTTCAATTGCACTGAGTTAATTATTTGATATGACGACGCTCCTGGGCCTCAGTCCCCGCGAGCCAGGCACTGAAGTCACAGAGAAACAAACCCATCCAACAAAACACATCCGGTGTCGCGGTCTCAGGTTTCCGGCGTGCTCAGTTTTCCGGATGACGTAGCCGGACAAATCAGCACGTGGGCATTGTGGTCTCAGTATTCCGGCGTGCTTGGATTTCCGGGTGACAACATGGCACTAATCGTACGATTATTCTCCGCACCACCACATTCTCTTAGCCCGTATTTGTACGTGTCCATGGGTGCAAGTTTACCCAGGTTACACTTCTTGTGAAAAAAAACCTTATTCCTCGTATTAAAAACGAACCCCCTTTTCTGGTTGTACCAGGTGTATCATATCAAGACAGTATTTTTTTCATGTGATAAAAAAATAACACGCTCAATGTCCAACCCGACGTGACTCAATGTTGATTGTTGGGTTTTTTCTTCATAATAGTAATATTGACACATTTTTTTCGTGGCAGATTTCATACATAAAATGTAAAGTGCCCATTACAACACATTGAGTAATACTTAAAATATCAGATGTTGCAGTACACTTGAAAATAAATAGTACAAATAAACAGAAGCCATTGTATCAAATTGAAAATCACAAGTTTTATTTCATACCAAGTACAAATCTGCATAAAAAAATAAAAACAAAAAATCTGCAAAAATAAAATCAAAATAAATAAAAATATAATAAAAAAAATGAAATACATGTAAAATAAAACAATACAAATAAAACAAAAATAAAATAAAAAAAAGGAAATAAAATAAAACAATAAAGTTTTATTTTAGAAGCATTATTAAAAATCCCAGCAACAGAATGCACTGGCTCTATAAGGCAAAGATTATAAAATTCCTAATCTTTTCAGAATTCGATTTCACAAAGTGGGGGGGGGGGTATACAAGGAGGGGAGAGGATTAATTTGAGGTTAGAGTCTTGTAACGTAAAAAAAATAACAAACCAAAAATAATCTGTTTGAGTTTAAAGGGCCAATGAACAAGGATTTTTTATTACTTGAAACAACTCTACATTCATTCTGATAAAATAATATCATATTTTGATTGCCAAATTTGGGGCATTTTTACACTTTTTTTCTAGATTTTGTGTTTTATGCAAATTGAATTTTGCATATTTATGAGCAAAGGTGTGATGTCATGTCATCGAAGGCAAAGTTGCAACATCATGGTTGGTGTGCACACAAAATTGCAGATTTTTGTTGTTTTGCAAAGGGCAACTCCACTAATATTTGGTCTATTGCTGAGTGTTTAAACTTGCCAGTACATATTTTGGGGTGACCGCTGTTTTCTTTTGCAAAATTTGGGATTTGGATTTGCACATTTTGAATGCTGCTGTGAGACTTTGTTCATATTATGAGTCACACAATAGAGCCCTCAGGTAATCAGTTTGAGACATGTCATTTTTGAAAATTCAATTAGTACATTAACCCTTAATTTCAGTACAAAAAAATATTTTTAATTTTCCTTAAACTGTCCTTAAGCATGGACATTTGAAAAAAATTGCTCTTCATAGGCCCTTTAACAATGTTGGTTTCGACCGAAATTGAAGTTCAAATGGGGTCACACCCATGTGTAAGATTTATTTAATACTTCATGACCTTTCATATTGTGTAAAGATCATGTATGTATATGACTTTTTTAATATAAAACTTCAATTGAATGTAATGAATGACGTCATCATTGACGTCATTATTCAAAAAGAATTTCTTTGTCATGTACACACTATGGTCCAGGTATATAGTAAGTTTCAAGTCCCTACAAGGTTAAACTTTTGATAGCAAATAAATTAAGTTTTTATTTTGTCCAACATTACAAGACCTTTCATATGCACCAAAGATTGTGAATGTGGCAGTTGCCGTTCTTGAGATGTGAATTTTTTTAATTACTTAATGTTTATTTAACCTTATGACGTCACCAATGACGTCATCATTCCAAAAAAGTACATCTTTATACATGGTAAGTTTCAAGTTCATAAAAGCTTTACTTTTTGAGAAAATTGACGGACAAGGTTCAGGGGGAAGAATACGCAGAAAAACAACAGTAACAATAAACTACACAATGGCAAAGAAAAAATACATGTTATTTTTGTGACAAAAATCGCCTACAAACGTATGACCGAAATTCTTCTACATGGCACTGGCGAAGCAGAGATGGAGGAATGCCATTAAGAAGCTGCTCAGCAAACTGTAAATAAACATAAAGAACCATGTACAATGGAGATAATATTGGTGATACATGGATTATTTTGTATGTTTCCATTAAGTAGCTTTCTTTTTTCTCCCACCTTGTGACATTTTCTGCAGGCTACAAGCACAAGTTTCTACTCGGTAAAATAAAAAAGGGATCTGACACAATTTCTTACCATTAGCACAAATACTCCACAGCTGCGGGTATCTTGCTGGCAAGAGTTGGCATACGTCTTAGGGGTCCATCCTGTAGGGGTTTCCGGCACAACTGTCGCCCTGGCATTCATGTAGTTTCTGTAGTATCAAACAGATAGTGCCCACATTACAATCTCCAAACATGAAAATAGCACAAATCTGACATGTATCATTTTAATGGGGAGAAGGAAAAAGTAAAGTGAATGAGAATTAGTATGATGTAGACCATTTTACTTGTCTTTCCTAAAAGATATCTCAATCACAAAAGAATGAAAGCAGAAGTGTATTACATACATGAAGTGTAAACAGTATCGCCTCTCAGCTGCACTGTATCCAGCGAGAGAGTTCAACACCCCAACTGATTTTGTAATTGTGTTGGCGGCCAGCAAAACCCAATGGTCATTGTCAACACATATGGGTATCAAAAGCCACAAATAACCGGAGAACGGAATCTGAAATCAAAATTGGAAAGAGTACATAAAATTATGGGATGTAGAAAGTCTGGAGGTTTCAGACATGATGATATTGATTATCAAAGGCTACACATTATTCGATTTCATTCACTGTAATCAGTCAATTTTGGCCAACATTTGTTTACTTACATTACGATATAACCACTCGTTGTACTGATCATTTTCCCATAGTCTGGCTATGTGGCAAGGCAGGAAGAAAACATGCTGGTGTGACTGTTCATTAAAGGATTGCTGCAGGAGCTGTAGATACGCATGCACAACCTGAAGTGATAGGCGCATTAAAATTAGTACACTTGGTCTTAAGGAAAAAACGCAAAGTGGTGATACATCTTGATATATGTACATGTACATGTAGCTTAGAGTAAAGCATGTACAATTTGAAGGCTAGATGGCTGCAGGTTAAAAGCTGTTCTGTACTTGTTTTGTACTTTAAGGGAAAAGTTGTGGGTAGCCATAGCCAGTGTCTTGTTGAAATAATGTTATTGCCAATTACCACTGATGTTAAGGGCATTCAAACTTGCTGAATGGACAAGAACAAAATTTACATTTAACCCTGTATGTGACTACCAAGTCACACTCAATAAGAAAGTTACCTGGTCATTAAGACAGGAACCCATTTCAAGACACTGCAGATCCTTTTTCGTCAGCGTAAAGGTTCCAATCAATACACTGTCAGTAGTTGCCACAGTTTGGGTTGCATCGATCTTTTTAATCCAATACAACTCAGAGAGAGGTTTCAAAGTGTCGACAAGGTTCACAGGTCCGCAGTCTGTGATGTAAGCATATGTCAAGAGAGCACAGAGAATTTCACACATATCTGTCTCCTCTACAATTGTAAGTGTTTCCCTACATGAAGAAATAAGAGGGACAATCATTTGTAGCGCCTTGTCATACACATGCTCATGGCTCTCACCCATATTCAAACATAGTGAAAAAATAGGGTCGTGTTTAGACATATGCAGATACTCTTGATTAGATGCTGGCTTTGACATCTGAAAATGTTCAGCAACTTGATGAAAGAGAGCTCGCACTGTATCTGAATGTTGCTGCAGGTCACTCAGGAACTCATCAAGATTGCTCTCCTGTTGTGTTTTCTCTAAACATTGGAAGTAAAGACAGAAAGAATTAAATTATTATTAACAGGATGGAATAACCAATTTTTTTTAGTATCAGTCAATGAACACTGCAATACCGTAAACTTACCAAACAAATACTATAAACACATACCTGCAGCTTGAACTTGTTTGATTAGGTGTGTCGTCCTTTGATCTCCTTTCTTCTTGACCACAGTACCTGAGCAGAACATAAATTTGACATTCCTGAGCTCGTAAGACTTGAACGCAACACCCTGTTTACTTTCAATGGTGTTTTGAAATATATTATCGTTCAATTTCAACACAGAACACTCCATTATTTTAGTGATTTTACAAGAAAATAGTTATTAAGTTCAAAATCATAAAAGATAACCATGCATTTTTGTCACAAATACATTAACTTGTAATAGAAATACTTAGCGTCATAAAAATTAAGGTTAATGAATAAATGAACAATACAAAATACAATAACATTATTATTTCAAATATAAACAAGAACTTTTTTTACATGTGAAACGTTCTTACTTACAAATACAAATAACATACATGAAACAAGTTAAAAATAAAATGTTAAAAGCATTCACCTAAACATATAAACAAAGAGATGGACAACAACCTACCGAATGACTAACAAACTAACTAACAAATAAAAACAATAAACAACAGCTCATGCAACCTCAGCATTTGAAGTTAGTCAGTCTCTTTAATTCTGTAAGTTTTTTTCTGTACAAAATAGTGACTTGGTAATAACAGTAGTCACAAGCGTGATGTCAGTCATGCAAGCACGTTTGAGCGCGCAATTGATCAAATAATGCAGATATGCACATGCAATTGATTTCTTTGGTAAACTGCAAAAAGGCAAAACATGCAAAACATGCAAAACATGATTATGGATTAACCATGCTGATAAATTGGCAAAAAATAAACTGTGTATACTGTGTGTATAGGGGCGAAGCTGGTCATAGGGGATTTTTTCGTGCAATTCATGCCCAGCACAAGTCTGCAGTGTCACACGCTGATTGGATTCTATGTCTACAATGCTGCAAGAAAAAAATAAAGCCTAAATTGTTAAAGCACACATAGTAAAAAAATAACAGAGCATACATCACAAGCAAAAAAATAAGACAAGCCATGACGATCAACGCTTTTTGCAGAACAGAAACACATTGATATGCCTAGGTCCCTGGACAGACTCTGTCTGAAATACTTTGCCAATATCAGTGTGTTCAAATGATGTGACGTTAATGAAACTATACCTGTATGGCCCTGTCCATAGTGGTTCCATCTTTCCACCTTTGCGACCAACATTCTTGCAGTTGCGGCGAAGTACCAAATCGCCAATACTGAACTGGAAAGTTTTTATTCCCTTCGACTTTCGGCGCTGAAATGCCAGTTTTTGCTTACTCTGGGCAGCAGCAACGTTCCTCTTCACCTGCATTTGGGAATAGGATGTGAACTACACAGGTACTGACATAAACCACCGAAATATTCAGTTTACTAAAATCACAAAATACCTCTAAATAGGGTTTAAGTGCGTTCATATTTATACTTCATTGAGTTTAATAGGGGGGAAAATCTTGTTTGAATCCTTTACCTTAGCGTCTGTAGCGGCCATCATTTCTTCTCTTTTGGAGACAGCTTCATCAGTTTCTTCAATGTCCATTTCATCACTCAACGGCAGAGTCGCCTCATCATCTGCAGGTTCCATCTGTAGATAAATTGCAGGATGTTTGTGTTAAGCATATTCTCAGTAAACAAACCTGTCAATACTGAAAATTAAATCTTTAAGAAATAAGATTAAACTAGTTTCAATACCTGTAGCATTCTTTCACAACAAATTATAAGTCTGTACACAAAGTGGTACTAAATAAGTATATTTTATTAAAAGAATCAACAAGAGCAAGACGACTTACTTCCAGAACTGTTCTAGGGTGACGTCCAAACATCAGGAAAAATGGGGTGTACTTAGTTGAGGCCTGCTTTTGCGTTCGGATTGAATATGCCACCCCATCCAAATAGTCCGCCCAATCATTCTGTTGATCATTTACGAGTTTACTTAGACGAATTCGTAAAGTCTGGTTGGTGCGTTCATCGAGCCCGTTTGTCTGAGGATGATATGCGCTTGTTACAGACCGATCAATCCCGAGTTTCTTGCACAGGTCAGCATTTATCTAAGGAAAAGGTTGATTAATACTGAGTAAAGTGTGTGTGTCTTTTCTGACAGCGAATAGCTTATGGGATACTCCAACACTGGGAACAATGCTACCATCAAAAGAAATGTATAAAGAAAAACAATCCCCCAAGGGGGTTTGTACAGAAACAAACGTTAATTTCAACTGTGTGTGTAAGTATTACATGCCTGGATTGTACCTTAAAAACTTTTACTGTTACTTTTACTTGTCTCCAATGCTGATATTCAAAATTCAATGTCTTGCTACTACCAAGAAGTCCTATGCAAAATAAGTGTGATCCTGTGGAGTGTGTACTGAAGCAGCTTCAACAGAATTGACAAACTGACCTTTGCAACAAATTCTCGCCCCTGGTCTGACAGGAGTCTCTTTGGAGCACCCCAGCGCCAAACAAATGTTTGGATACAGGATGCTACACCAGCGGCCTCTTTGCTCTTTAGTGGGAAGAATTCCACAAATTTGGTATAATAATCTGTGAAAGTGAGAACATACTTGAAGCCTTCCTCTGTAGTTGGCAAAGGGCCTGGGCAAAAGCAATCAGCAAAAAGAAGCAATGGAATAACAACATATTTGTTTGCTATAGTATGTTAGTGAAATGCTGTTATCTGGTCAGCACAAGTTTCAAGCAAGATCAAAAAGCCATTCAAAAGATAACAGATAACCACACTAGGTGCAATTAAGGTCCATTTGAAATAAGATAACACAATAAGGAATATTGTTATTGTTACACGTACCAATTAAATCCATTCCCACAAGCTCTAGCGGTTCCGATGTTTTTATTACTTTCAACTCTGGAGCCTGTGTTTTAATTTTGTCATACCGCTGGCATCGATCACAGGCTTTGACCTGTTTCAAATTAAAAAATAAACAAATTTTTAGTGAGAAACTGCACGAAATGTTGTAGATGTATGTAGTGCCAATGTATCGACCAATTACAATGAATTGTAGCTTTAGGTTTATCTAGCTAATTTTTACTACCACAGAATTACATTTGCACTTGATAGCAGTCAAGAGAACATATGAAAAGTTATAGATTACATGAAGAAAGTTTCTAGACATGCTACCCCTTCAAAAAACACTGATGACAATGAGTAGTCACGTACACCAACTAGTTGTAATGCAACAAAAGAAAAACATTTCTGATCGTAAAAAAGCAAATACAAAATTATTCAACAAGGTTGTTGAAATATCAAGTTGATTTAAGAATCAAGTGTTATCCTACTCACAAACTCCACGACATCCTGCTTTATTCCATTCCATGTATAATACATGGAAATTTTGGACAGTGTTGCATTTATGCCACTATGTCCTCCCGTCACTGAAGAATGGTAGTGCTTCATCAGATCTAAGGCTTCATCCTCTTGCATGACAACCTTCTTCTTGATATCTGGCTTGTTTCCTGTGTAGTACAACTCATTTCCTAAGGAAAAGAACATATAGTTTCTAATCATCTTGGGCCCTTATAAAATTTCTTATGAGTAATCTTTAAAAACAAGCATGAAATCCGTGAAAATATTGATGTATTAAATATAACACAAGAAAGAAATTGAAAAAAATTCAAACCAATGGCCTCTAAAATAAAAAAAAAATAAAAAAACAAAACAAACAACTCTTTATTGCAATAATCGTAGCCTTTGGCAGTCACTGAGAGAGCATGAACATAAGGTTAAAAATTTAGATTTTAATTCTTAAGTAATATTACCTAATATCACAACTAAAAAGTATTATTAAAATAATATAAATAAGTATGACGATTTTAGGCTATAGTATATCCAGCAGTTTGGGTGGTATAACGTCTTTCAAATATGACCCATCCAGCTTGGGGGGGGGGGGGAGCTGGGGGAACATGCCCCTGACAGATCCCCCCCATCCCATCACTAAAAAGCATTGCAACCACCAACACCCCCCCCCCCCCCCAAGGGAAAAAATCCTGGCTAATGCCACTACGTACATGCGTAGTACTCCTAGAACTACGAGGTTCGTTCCGCTATGAGACGATAGCGGAATGAACCTCTATAGTTCTAGGGGTACATGCGTAGTACGGGGGCTTCCTTCCTCCAGACCTCCATGCTCCATGCTAGTACTGTACTAGTACTAACGTTTGTACTGACTAAGTAGCAGTAGTACCACTATAAACTAGCAGGAGTACCAGCATGACCAGGCAGTAAGACTAAGACTAGAGTACAGCACACAGTTCTACCACTCTCGCATGCTTTTTCTATGTATGGAAAAAGGAACATTTCTCTAACGTTCTACCATTCCTCAATGCTTTAATAGACACATAAAGACGACTATTCTATTGCATTAAAAGCCAAGTCTAACTGTACTAAAATAGGGCCACTTGTGCAGCAGTGCAGTGGATGGGAACTTGTCACACTCAATACAGCTAGCTATAGTAATATTATACTACGTGTACTACTACTATTGTATTGTCACCGTATTACTAATACTATACTATGTCAGTGTGGTCATGAAACATGCGTACTTACTGGCCTCATCATATAAATAATTTTTGGCTTGGTAACGAACCAGCCTCTTTTGTCCATCCGTCGACCCGTCTGAATACAGACCGCAGTCTAAGTAGCGGATAATTTTGGCATTCTTCACACGAAATTCGTTAAAACGATCCGCACGTTCTTTGATCGAGGAGGCCGCCATGACAGCTTCAGCGTGATCCTTCACCTGATCCGATCATGCATGCGATCCTGACACATAAGACTCAGCACGGCACTGAAACGGACGACTTTCTTTCTGCTGTGCGCAGACATGGCATGACGTCATTGTACCATATTTGGTCATTCGGAAAACTGAGCACGCCGGAAACGCAAGACTGCCACACCGGAACAAAAGACAAACCTTGGAATCCAAATCAAAACCGAAGACAGATCATTACTATAATGGAGATCAAGTTGCAAACCGACAGACAGTAATATAAGTATAGTCAAACCGTCACGAGTATGGCGGTGGAACCCTAATTTCATTCTACGCACTCCAGCTGTGTTATTTTTCGTTTGTGCATTACGTAAATAATAGACCGATTGCGTGATCTACGTCACGTGACCCCTGTTGGGTTAAAAATGTAAACACACACGTAATCCTCCATGGGAAAGGGTGGTACGGTACACGATTATTAATGCATTTAGTTAATTCGATCGAGTTATTTGTTGTTTTTTTTGCTCGAAATCTGTGAAACATATTCCAGAGTTTGTACCAAAGACCTTCAAGTGGCTGAATAAAGCCAGTAAGGACAGTTCCAGCAAGTCTTGAAAATTGTAAAAGTACCATATAAAATTATGTGCACGATGTGTACAGCGCGCGACGGAACATTAGGCCAGACGACCGCGATCAACACACATTTTTCAACACAAAAATTTCAAAGTTTTGAAGCTGAAATCCTCCAAAGAAATTGCTTTCCAAAACTGTGTGATTCCTTTGCCTATATGAAATTCCTTTGCCTATTTGCAAGGCTATGTATTAATGCTCACTTTTCCAACGCTGTTTATCCCTTTTTTACAGTGATTTAGGCCAACATTACAAACAAAATAACAGACGGGTGGCTACATAACAGTCGTCCGACGCCGGTAGTGCATGGCTTAAAAAACCTCTTTTCAGAGGAATTCTGTTAAATTATGAAACAGACATGTGATTTAAATTAAATTTCACACAATACTACTTTAAATAAAGGGGCTGATTAACTAATTCATCGCTTAACGAAAGTATAATCGACTGTTTTCGAACTCACTCCGTGTCACGGCCTATCTCTTTACACGTATTTTTTCACCAGCTGTATGACGTCATACCCGATAGGGGGTCACGTGACCGCATGTAAACATCGTCGCGCAATCGGTCTATAAACAACGATTCATATCATTTCAACAGGGACATTATAATACAAGTAGGCCTACATTTTTACTAAGGAGGTGGTGTTTTACAAGCAAAAATAAACATACTTATTAAAATTTAAACTATCAATCACTCTTACCCCATCATAAATGTTGATGGGGTGGGGGGTCGTCTCCTCTCCTTACTCAGGGAGGGGGCTTGCCGCCCATGATTTACAGGCATCACAAAGCGTAAACCACAAACACTTCCAACCACCAAAGTTAAGCTCATGGGGATAATCTTGATTGACACTGAATAATTTGAAAGAACAAACTTAATTAGTTTTGTATACCACCAGCCGCGTTGTTGATGTCCTCCAAAAAGTAGATATGTTTATTGAGTTTGGAATGCAAAAAAAGATGTTATAAATCATCCGCTGATCTAGCTTATCCAAAACAGGGAATTACAGTCTCGACCGGAACTACGCCTCTTTGAAGTTTGATTCATAAAATAAATAGATGAACCATGAACCTATGCATGAAGAACGACGGACCTTTTGGCAAGGCGCTATGTATGTTTGTGTGGGGGTGCTAATTATCTTGAATGAAGTTTTGGCTGGTACTCTGCTGAAAACGCTTTCGACGCGCTAATGTGCATAGTTTTTAGCTGACCTGTACTTGTATAAACGAACTTATACTTCACACCAGGCAAGAACGTACACCAACAAGCGGTCGCTGTTGTGACACGAACTACATGAGATTATACAATGTAATTGATAAAGAGAGCGGCCATATTTTTCTGACTGAGATCCGCGATTATTTACTACACAATCTCGGAGTTTTCTTACTGTTTTAACCGTTCACCATGGCATGGTTTGTAGTGTTAGTGTCGGCGATTGCAATAACGTGTGTTTCTTCTGTCGTATTGGAGCCATATGAACCAGGTACGTTTGAATTTAAATTCGTTTTTTACATGATCGCCATTCTTTATTTATCCTCAACGAAAATGTGTGTGTTTGTGTGTACGCACACACTGACAGTCTGACACTGTGACACCAATTGCGGTGACAGTCATTATGAATATGATGAATGTGTGAACACTGTGAATATGTGGTACTAGTGCTAGCGTAGCTGTCATGAGTTGTATTCATTTTGTCATTGTTTTTTTTAGTTTGTCAAGGCCGTTATCCGAACTGTATTATTTTAGTACAAAAGAATAGGCGGTGCCAAAATGGGACCGCCACTTTTCCACACACATTTGTAGTCCGAGGAAGTAACTGGACCATACAATGCTTTTTTGACATTTTGGACATTAAATATCTGGTGTATGTAGGGTCCGAGTGAACTCCATTCACAACTTGGTGGGACCTACTTCGTACAAATTTCACATTCACAAACAGAGAGTGACAGAGAACTGCTCCAAAATCCATCAAAGGCCTCTACAAATACTTTAACTCCCCTGATGACCATGCTGACATGCCTGAAGTACGCAGGAGATATTGACGGTCAAAATATGATGGTACGATTGTGTCAGATTCATTTCTGAAAAAAAGAGAAATTTTCGACGAAAAATCTGAACTAATGACCGCAATGATGCCGGTGGATTGCATTTACAATTTGCGCAAATGTGCGCAATTTCAGGGTTACGCACAATTTTGCCCAAAAGACTGGTTGCCTGTTAGCTGATGCCCTGAGTCACATATTTCTTTGCGCAGTCAACACAGGATACCAGCTGCGTAGATTGTAGAGATCAGTAAAGATCATGTAGAGATCAGTGCACTACACTCTACACAGCTTATATCCTGTGTCGACTGCACAAAACAGTATGTAACTGAGGGCATCAGCGAACATATAAAATTATGTTTTTGTTGGTAGGCTAACTGACAATGAGTGGAAAAGTCAATAGTGGCGGTCGGACCCCTGCACTTTTCCCAGTAATTATAGTTATTGATCCTGAAACATTTGTTTCATTCAAGACAACAATACATTTTTGTAGTAAAATTTGTGGCGTAACTGTAGCAGTTCTTTTTTTTTAAATTATGAATTTTCCGACTTCTGAATGTGACATAATTATTATTTAACCTTGATTCAAGAATTAGCCATGAATAACGAATAAATTTAATTTATGTCACATAATGTAGTGCACTGGGACTGTGACTAGCTGTTCTGTTTTTTAACCACTTCTGCAACAGGTATACTGTAGGCTACTCATAAAAAAAGATGAACTGATTTAAAAACCAAAATATAAGTGTACTGAGTAAATCTTTAGTCCTATGTGTATTTTTGTGAAATAATTCCTTGTCATATTCTTGATCGTGCCGTGATAATTAAACTAAATCAACAGAACAATGTTACATATGCTGCAATGCATTATGGTACACAGTCTGATGGTACATCACACATTTCTCCTGGTGAATGGAATGCATCAAGTCAGACATTCAGTACAGTGAACATAATTAAAAAGCACATTACTTGTGCTCAAGGCCATGGTACACAAAAGCCCTAACACACAATTATGAAAGCTTTCCGATTAGAGTCAAGCCTACATTAATCCGAGTTTCTGGACCTCTCCAAATTGCGTTGTGTGGGCTGCGCCTGACACTGACGCTATGAATCTCTCTCATTCCTACTGTGTATCACAAATTCTTCTTTGCAATTAACATTTAGTACAAGAAACATTCAGTCTTTTTTGGGGGGGACCCTGTAGGCCATGGTACTGATTTCTTTGACATTATTAAGCAACAAATCAACAAATAAAGGATGAACAACATACATGTACCTGAAACATCGAAATGAATTATTTTGTATTAAAAATAATAATCTTTTTGTAGTGGAAAACAGCGCACCTGAAAGTGTGTGGGGTCACATGGGGTCAGTCAGAGTGACGGTTTGACATGACATCAGCACTTGGAAGGTTTGGACGTGCAGTTGATCATCGCTTGCGCAGTGCATTCAAACTCAAAGTCATGCACGCATAATACAGCACAGGCACTGCGCGAGTGATGATCATCAACTGCACGTCCAGTAACTAGGACTAATTCTTCTTCGGAATTGGCTCTCAGTGTTACTTCTGTGAAATAATGTAACGTGACAAAGTGCAATAGCTAGTTATAGACACACAGCTTATGATATTCTTCAGAAACAACCGATCACGCAATGTGGTCAACTGATCGCGCCCACCATATACAATATGCATGCAATTCCACCAAGTTTCATTTTCCTTAAAAATTTGTATGTATTGAGTTCCTGTAATTTTAGAAGAGCTTAGAATTTGAAGTCCTATTGAAATCAAAACATAAACACTTAAAGATTATGCCTGGTTCACTTTGTACTTGGACTGACCTGAATACTGTGTGAGGGAACCTTTTTATGAACAAAGCTTCATTAACTTGACTGTACATGTATACAATGACATACAAAAAAAAGAAACAAATGTGATTGGTAATGATAAAAAAAAAGAATAATTCATCGGAAAGATCACTTCATATATAAACTTTTTGATAAATAAACACAGTCATTCTGACACAGTCACAAACAAAGTCTTGGTGCACTAGTATGAAAGGGCACAATATCCCAGACAAATCATACAAGTTGTTTTTATTGATTTATTGAAAACAGTGATGACCTAAAAACTCAGATTTTTCTGTCCTTTCTCTTGCTGATTGAAAATAAAAATGGATTGGAATTATGGTAAAGGTTGCAAGTGTGGTTTATAAGCTCACACTCAACAGCATGGGACAGGCATGACGCCCTTCTGGGTCTCTGTAATCAACATTTTTGCAGTTGTGCAAAAAATGATCTGAAAATGAAATATTCACATGCCACTCAAAAGCTCAACAGCAAGATCAATGGACCAAATTATACATGTAATAGTAACACGTAATAGTATTGTAGTGACACTACATGTAGTCAACATAAACAGCGAATTGCTAGATTTACCATTTGGCGTTTTCAAAAAGTTATGAAAACATGTAAGTGAAGTTTGACGCTTTGCATGGTGTAGGAGAATAAGAATAAACTATTAGCTGGTAAACTTGCGGGTACAACCATGTGTTTGAATCTTTTTTGTGAGGAGTGTTGGCTCTGTAAAGAGCCGGAGTGGTCTCGACGTTTCAATCAGTATACTCTGATCCTCTTCAGGAGAAAGCCGGAGTGGTTTCGACGTTTCGATCAGTATACTCTGATCATCTTCAGGAGAAACCTGAAGACGATCAGAGTATACTGATCGAAACGTCGAGATCACTCGTTTCGATCAGTATACTCTGATCATCTTCAGGAGAAACCTGAAGACGATCAGAGTATACTGATCGAAACGTCGAGATCACTCGTTTCGATCAGTATACTCTGATCATCTTCAGGAGAAACCTGAAGACGATCAGAGTATACTGATCGAAACGTCGAGACCACTCTGGCTCTTTTCAGAGTCAACACTCCTCACAAAAGAGATTCAAACACATGGTTGTACCTTACCCGCAAGTTAACATAGTTTATTCTTGATGAACACACATTCGCCACTTTTGCATTAAAATACCAGGGAGCTGGCACAGTGCCAAACAAGTGTAGTATAACTTTTGAATTTTCACAGAGTGGCGAATCCTGTTACCTATTTAAGTTAAGCGCTGTCAGGAAGTGGCCATTCTCAATGTGCAAAAACCGTTGGCAGTCTCCTAAACAGCAGTTTGAAAAAAAATATCCACTTTAAATGCAATTTTGTCAAAACATGGAATTTTGGCTGTGGGGCAGACAACTTCCCTATTTCGTGAGAACGGTGACAATATGTACATAAAGTGCAAACAGAGAAAAAGTGTTAAAGCAAGGAGAATCTCAGATATGAAATGAATTTCAATGGGTTTCTGTTATCTAATACTAGATGTAGTCTAGTAGTATAAATTATAAACCTTTTTTCTTTTTTCTTCTTTTCTCTCTCTCTCCTTTTTTAAAATTTTGTTGTTGTTTTGTTTTGCTTTGTTTGTTTTGTTTTTTTGCTGAGAAAATAGAATTACATATACATGTACAGTAGTTGTGGCAAACTGCTTACCAACCGAAAGGACCTGATGGTATGCACAAAATTGTTAATGGTCTCACGTTTCAACCATAGCAGAGTCTTTCTCGAAGGCCAACAAAACATTTGTAATTTTTGTTACATTCATTTTCATTCAAGAAGAAAAAGTCAAAGACTTTTTAGGGCTTTTTTAATGTTAATTTTGGTATCTGCCATGTTTTTTGTGCACATGTAGAGAACCCCAAGTTTTCATATTTCTGGACAATGAAGGAAAACACCTTATTCAATCCAGTTTTCCAGTGCAGGGCACAATGCTAGTTGCTGAATCTGCTGATTAATGCAATTGTCATGTTTGTTCAAATACGCATGTTTGTGCAGCTATGTGGGTTTGTACGGCATACTTTCCTACACGCCGAACATTGCACTTTGAGGATTCAAGAATCACAAAGTCAGACCGGAAGAAAAAAGGAAAAGCTGGATTTGAAAAAAGCAGCAGGAACATAGGGTTGTTTATTTTGGCTGAGGTTTCATGCTTAGCTGGGTCTATTGTCACGGGGTACAATGGCTCAGCAATTGACATCATTACAAGCTGTCCAATTTGACAAGCTCTTGTCAAAGCATTGCCAGTGAGCACCCATTGTGTCCCCAAACCTTCAATTTGTATCCTTTGCCACAAAAACCAGCGGCTCTTGTTTGGCTTGGAATATTCTTAATCCAGTGGCACAGGGCCTAGGAAAGTTGATTTAAGCATCACTGCTGGGTTACCTTTGCAGTTGTAGTCCTGTTTACACTTACACCCCAGGCCCACCCCCGCCATACTCTTGCTTGTCGAGCATAATTTACTGTAGTAGACATGTTAAAGTGAACGTGCAAGCATCCTTCCCTTTTCCAGGATAGATTTTGGAGTTCATTCAATCCAAAGAGTTAAAATTTTCAAGAAAAATATCGTTGAACTAAACTGAGAAAAATTCACAGACATTTTGTCTATTCCACTTTAATGAAATTGATTAATTGATTTTTTTTGTTTGCATACAGTTTTGATTCATTCCTCAAGGTTCCCGAAGACAATGCAGGCTACTTCAATTAGATTTTTGCATGTAGGCTGCCCATTTACCGTTTACTCAAAAGATGAAAGCAGTTTTACATTAAGTGGGACAAATTCTCGGGACTTCATCAGATGTGCAGGAATTTTGAATCAAATTAGCTTTGCTGTATTCAAAATCGGTTTCTCGAAATCCAGCGTTTGAACTACCACCCCTTTAAGAAGGGAATATCGATGTGTATGCATTTATTCAACCCAGCAGCTAAAACAAGAGACGCTGTTTTGAATTTCTAGTTCGTCCCTTATGTTAACATAACCGAGGGGTAGATTTCCAGGCTTATTGTTTTTCCTCCCTGACCCAGGTTGCCTGACGCCTTGCCATTATCCTCCTTATGTAGGGAAGAACGGGGTGCAGGGATTTTTTAAGAACTGATGGAAATCCGGGAAACGCTCTACTTAGTTTGCCACACACTCATGTGCACCCCCTTGAAATGTCAGAATTCATGAAAAGAGGTCCGTTTTAATTTATACTTTGAGTCATTTCAATCGGCTTTATGAAAGTTTTGTTGAAATTTCAGTCTATATTTCGGGAATTGTGTTTCCAAGAGTAAAACAAATGATTCAATAGATTACAACAACAACAAGAGTTTAGATCGTGGGCAAAATTTCTTTTCTTGAATTTGTCCCTACTTGAAAATATTATGATAAAATGTGTACAAACTAATGTTTTTCTGATTTTGAACGAATTGTATACATGTACCAAATAAATGGTGTTTTATTATTATCAGAAGTATTTATAATCAGAATGTAGGATGTCCTCATACCATTTTCATTTTATTTTTTGTTGTTTCGTACTTTTTGTTTGGTGATAAAATAAGAACTTTGTTCTGACACTATTTGACTGAAAATAAATAAATCAGTAGTTTTGTCTGTTGCCAAACAGTTTAGTCAATATTAGGGCCTATACTCTCAATTCATCCATCGACACTCGGTAACAACTCAATTGTTACAGACATTTTTGCCCTGCAGGATTCATGTTTCCTCATTAGCATTAGAAAAGCACTTATGCTGCCATGGTGGATGACTGTGTGTGACTCATCAAGGCGGTAGAGGTAGAGACAGGGAGTAAAAATGTCTTGGTCAACGTCAGGCAAGATTATTCACAAAATAGGCCTACACTACTAACTACCACAACTATGCCTTATATTCCTTGGGGCGTTTTTTTTTTTTTTTTCAAGGGTGGGCCAGGGAGCAGTCTGAAGAACTCTTTGTCTTGCATGAATCCGTCCTTTGTTTCTTAGAATAGAGGGCATATTGATGGTTTTGAAAGAGTGCTGTATTAAAAAATCATGCATCCATCAAGGAATTTTCTTGAAATACATCAAAATAATGTGTGTATTTCATGTCGGTGCTAATGTTTGGGAAATAAAAAGGCTTAGAGCTTTTACATACATGTATACTGCTTTGTTAGGGATAATATCCATTATATTCATCATTTTCATTGAATGTAAAGCGATTATTTTGGGGGCAGGGTGTCAAAAGATCTTGGAAAATTATAATTTTGTTCAGTTTTATTGTTCATGCATTGAAGTATGCTTAGACCTCTACGCTTGGGCATAGCGTGAAAATATGCATTTAATATTACTATTACAATGTATTACACAGCAGTTCAATTTGACTGTAGGCATTTCATGCAGGCCTGATACATGTACCGGTAATTCACGGAGGCATCAGAGGCCTCCGTTATCCCCTGGTCATTGCCTTGGTGCCCTTGAAATGTTCCAATAGAAATTTACAATTTTCCCATACAGGTACCCTTTATCAAGAAGAACATGCCTTGGTGCCCTTGCCTTTTCAATAACGAAGCAATCGGGCCTGTCCATGTGTGTAACTGATTAAATTATAATAATAATGGATGAAGAATAATACGATTTATTTGAGAGTACACAGTGCTATATATATCAGTGTAGGGCATAACTTAAGTAATTTTATTATTTAAATTTTTTTACATTGTGTGCACTTTACCTGGGCCCAATTTCATAGAGCTGCTTAACGGCTGATTTTGTGCTTACTGTGCGAATGCCATTTCATAGCGCTGCTAATCGTAAGCATATAATTTAGGAAAGGCATGGTAACCTTCTGGTGCTAAATGAGTGACGCAACAGTGCAAATCTATGTGAACATGCAAGCTGGCCGCCTAATTTTCTTGCTTACCTGTGAAATACGCTTATGCTTAAGCAAATTGTTCTGCTTTAGCACGAAATTTTGCTAACCGTTAGGCCTAAATCAGGGCTATGAAATTGGCCCCTGCACAGCCACTAGCATAGTAGTATAATCATAGAGCAATGGTATAGCATAGGCCTAATTGTCAATTCAGTCTTCAAGAACAGGCCATCTGTGATCCAGTAGACTGATGAGCAATTTAACCACTCTAATCCACCAGCATTCCTTTATAGGCATTCCAGTAAGCTTCTCATTTGGGTTGGACATTCTGATTTTGTATTCCCTTGACATAATTCCTGGTCTGTTTCTATTCCTGTGTCTTCTGGGAGACCTGTGGGGGTCATGGGTCAGCCTATTTTTTCCCCCCATGCTTGACAAGGTCCTGATTCTCTGTACAGTGTACATGGTACAGTACTTTGTTTTTGTACACAGCGGGGACACCTGAATACACAAAGACCAATGGGATTGGTATTTCCTGTGCAAATTACAATAAGAATCAGGGATTGATCCTCTTAATTCGACTGAAGAAAACGAACTGCCATAATCATGGGCTAACAAGCTGAATTATATGAGAAATGTGGAGAGGTTTAGACAGGTCCTAATACTCAACTTACAATTTACAAGTTTCAAAGTTTTAAAGCTTATGTAACATACAGTTTTAGTGCTTTGGGCAGAAACATGTAATATTGGTTGAAAAACAATCACAAAATTGCTGTTAAACCCCAAAACCCAGGAAGTCCAGATTAATAGAAGTCCATATAACAATTACTTTACAGTTATAGGGCATTAAAAATATTTAAACATTCATGGAGAACAATGAAAGAGATGCTTTGAGACTTCATACGGTTTAAATAAACCATGGAGTATTGAGTTGAGGGTGGTGTATTTGTGTCCCATCCCCTTCCCCTCCTTCACCAAGAGAAAATTGTCTAGCCCTACAGATGTCAAGTTTATGCTTGGACATCTAAAGAGGGTTTCCGGTCAACAAATGTGTTGGCATTGAAACCCCATCCCCCCTTTTGACCTATTTGCCACATTGTTTACAATTTTGTTCCTGTCATTTCCACAGGATATATTCAAGATGCAAACCCCTCCTTCATGTGCTTGCCCAAAAACGTCAGCGATGTCTCCGGCAGGGTCTACTCACACATAAACGTGGAAAGTATTCCGTACACAGGCAACAAGGACTGTACATTCACAATCAACACACAGCCCGGACGGCGTATCAACCTACGCTTCGATTACTTTGACCTGGCGCCCGGATTTGACAGGGCACACAACAGATGCCGCTCTGACGCTGACAGGTTTGTGAAGTCTAGGTCAAAGACCTTATCATTCTGTAGCCATTTGGGGTTTTGTTTCATTTCAAGTTGATTTTAACCAACAATACAGTACAAAGGCCGTATATCCAAATTGGGGGCTACGGCTGTGACTGTTGCTGAGGATGTCCTATTCAAGGCATGATGACGCAGCAATTCAGCTGTAGCCGTAGCCGCTGATTCAGATACGGCCTTAGTCAATGTAACCAAACTGAGGCTGGAAGGGAAGATGGCGTGACCTCTTGAAAATTTTAGCCCTTTATGAAATCAAGAGAGACATGAGAATACAGCCTTGATAAAAGTCTCCTTCTGCAGTGCATTCATGTGGGCTGAGAGCAATTTGTTCATCAATAACGCTCTCTGTGTGATCATGGAAGTGGGTTTTACATAGTTGAAACCACATATGCACCCCAGACGTGAACCACTTGACCACACACTGAACAATCAAACTATAGCTGTATGCTTAGACAATCCAAGGATTTTTTCACTGTGAAGACCCTTTCAGTGGCTTATCCATTTTTTTCTCCATGGTTGCACGTCCTTGCTTTATGGCTGCACTAGGCTTTGGTTTGCACCTTGTAGCTTTAGGACACCTCTACATGTAGCAGTGAAAGGTCATTTGTTGTTTGCATACTTTGGAGATAAGGTACAATATTGATTTTTTGGGGAAGGGATAAATTGTAATGCAAAACCTCTGATTTTTGTGTGCACATGTATTGTATACTATACAATAAACATTATGTCAGGTCCAACATGACTGTTGTGCATTAACTCACCATTAGTCTTTCTAAATCAATCTTTCAGTTCACAAAAAGTGTGTGAATGGGAGAATGCATGCATTTGATACTTCACAGAGGCAACAAAGCCCCTGGTCATTGCCTTGATGCCCTATGAAATGTTCCAAATAAAAATGTATAATTCCTCATAGAGGTGCCCTTTATCAAGAAGAAATGCCTTGGTGCCCTTGCCCTTTCAAGAACGAAGCAATCAGGCCTGAATGTACATGTAATAAATGCAAGGTTTTCTTTTTTTCGCTTTTTCCTAGTTCATTCTATTACTCTCCATGATTGTTAATTCTCCAAAGTAGAAATTAATTAATACTGTACTTCTGTTTTTAATTAAAGAGTTAATCAAAAGAACATGATTAATTAAAAGCTATCTTAATGTAAGCTGCAGGGACAGACATAATGGACTAGAAAGTGAGAATGGAAAATTAAGTTAACCCAATGTTAGTGTATCGTTACATACCTAACATTCCATGCACAATCGCATGCTTTCAAAATTGAGACAAATTGTATTTTACAGATTTCATATAATCACATCTGGAAAAACGAGGTGTTTTTTGATAAAAAAAAATGTGTCTGAATTTTAAATGTTAGGGAAGGTTTACAGGAAAATCAAAGTTTCTAAATTTTAAGAGGTTTTGGTATTTTAGCACAGACCGCAGAAGACTCAATCGAAGATCTAACAGGGTAATTTATCCCATAAAGGTTTGGGGTTTTTTTTTGGGGGGGGGTGAAAGAAATCCTAACTTTCCCAATGGCTAAATAAAACTGTGATCTTCAATAGAAAACAAACTTTGAAAAGTTAAGATCCAGAAAGTAATTTTGGCTGAAGTTTATACAACAGTTTAAATTGTGTTGATTACAGGAACTGTGCTTTAAGTAAAACCAGTGTAGTACATGTAGTTTACTGTGTTTGAAATGTACCAGTTAACAGAAGTCTACAATATCATACTATTTTTGCTGAAACAGTTTGCATGAGTTATCTGATTGTTGTAAAAAAAAAATTAAAAAATTTAAAAAAAACGTCAGTCAATATGCGTCAGTCAATTTATCTTGGAATCTGGCTTCCCACAAATAGATTGAAATATGATGAAGTTCATCGCACCATTTTTGTAACATTGGCACTACACATGCAGATTGTGTCTGTACATTTACATTTGGATCTCTGATGTTTACTGAGCACAGTGTTTTATGGTGTCGTATATAATGCTGACAAATTTTGCTGTGATAATTGACGCCAGGAAATGTGCCACATTTTCTAGTTTCCTAGCTGACTGCTTTGTAAACATACATGTACTTGAACCAAACCAGGCGTACCATTTTCTTAAAACTTTAAGCTCTTGCTTTAATGAAATTGTTACAAGTTAGATTGGATTTTTTAAAAAATGGTGTAACATAAAAAAAAATGTATGCTTCCAAAGACCATTCCTTTAAGTTAAGGCATTCTTTCTGTACACCATCTGCTGACCATCAGGTGCACAACAAGCGAGACAAGTGGTATGAGTTACCTTCATCACAGCTGGGCTTGGGCATTGAGTTGTTGGAAGAGAAAGGGTGGAGGGGGGGGGGGGCAGGTTCTCTCTTGTCTTCCTCATCAGAAACTCGCCCAAATATTTAATTAAACAATTCATAAGAAAACCACATGGACTTGATGTCGAATAGGCCTTGATAATTTACAGTGGTTTTTGCTTGAACATGTACCTTGGTAATTACCCCGAAAAGAAAATTATGTAATTTGTATCCGAAAGCCTACTTGTTATAAAGATGGTAATGGTAGTAAGCATCCTGCTAAATAATTTTTGTTTAGTCTTAAATGCCCCTGTTGATTACAAATCAATAAAAGTATGTCAAGAAGTTTGAATCTCCAAAGATCGCCTGCAGGCGACTTTTGGAAATTTCCCATGCTGTCATCTCACTAAATGTGGATGGGTTTGACATTCTTGATGAATACACCGTGACAATTGTTTTCTTCTGTTTTCTCATTTAAAGTAGGCACTGTATTCAACTGATACTTTCACAGGGGTCTTTTATTTCATCTTTCTTGATAATTTTGCCTACAAATCAGCATTACTTTGACAAAAGCCAAACAATGATCGGACCTTTAAATTGAACTGAAGTGGACAAGCACTTGTCAATAAGGTCCTTCCGAAAAATTGGGACGCAATTATAGACATCAGAGGATAGCTTATTGTAATTTACAAACCTAGGCTATTTATGAATATTTATTTAGTGAAAAGTCACACAAATTTATTGTTAACCTTCACAAGTTATTTTGTTTATTAATTTTTGGGGGAAGGGAAGGCTTAACTTTTTATTGTTTTTGCGGATTATGCAATATAATTTTGAGATGATCTCAACCAATGTAGATCCCCTGAAAACAGCTTTAGTTTCTGGGAACCACCAAAACTTATGTGAATCCTTGCATTTATCGGGCCAAACTCATTTTTTTGACAGGATTTTTTTAAGGTTTTATCAAAAAATGAGGACAGATTGAAGACTCAAATCAGAATCATTTAATTTTTACCAATATTTCCAGAACCATGCACAACCAACCAGAAAATCAGTGAAATTATCATTGGTTTACACTTAATCATGCATACATGCTAATGATCAGAATATGCATGATTCATTGAAAACACAATTGGATTACAGTTAATCTGTATTATGCATTTATGCTAATAAATCTGTGCATTAATTCTACGTATCATTTTAAGGTGGTTGCACCCCCAAGGAGACGATGATTCAGTGTAGCGTACGACTCAGTCGTACGCAGAAAAATTTCAATAAACGGGGCAGGGCATGATTCAGTGTTTACATATTGGGTCAGGACTGTGTGTGGAGGCTGTAGGAAAAAAAAGTGAAGGAAAAAAATGGTTGTCATGTAGGAACAATTATGATAATTTTGGTTCGTACAATCCTCAATCAGATGTTTTCATTGGCATTAGTCTGTGTGGACTGATCGTTTAATATAATTCAAGACTGGCTCTGTATGATGAAGGACCAATGCTAGCATGAAATGTGGCTTTGAAGGCTTTGAAGGCTTCGTATTTCTTTCAAGGACACCATTGTCAAGTGCCTGATCGTTCGGTATCATTCAAATTCAGAGTCAGTTTGATAAAGATTTAACACCAACATGAAATTTGACATCCATGTAGCAGTTACATTATTGTGGAGGGTCATGATACTTTTTCCCCTAGAACATGCACAGTTGTCTCAAAGATGAAGTAAAACTGTAGGATCGGTAATTATTGATTTAATTGATTTTGGAGTAAAAAAAAAATGTTTTAACTTTCAATCTGAAAGCTCATTGATTTCAAATTTACGACAGTACCAATTCTAAAGAGAAACGTTTTTGTCAAATCAAGACAACAACTTGTACATATAAAGACCCAATACAACGAATTGCTTAGTTCGCAGTCAGAATACACATGTAAGGTCTGTATGACCTTGCACAAAACCACTGACAAATCATGCACCATTTTTCTTTGTTTTCACCAAAACATGACCATATTATTTCATGGTGTTTTTATTTAATGCTCAAGGATGGGAATGAAATTACTCTTCTGAAAGACATGTAAAATGTATGTCTTGCACTGCTTGATCATATATTATTAAAATGGCTGTCGGTGGTACAGAAATAATTTAAGTCTGTAATGCACACTGTACATAACGTACGATCAGAGTACATGTAGGATATCATTCAACTTAATTCCTTCTTCATGGTGTAATACATCAATTTATAAAGCCTCTAAGTCTAATATACTTCACTAATTTTCTATTCAAATCAGGCAGGTGTATACAATAGATGTACCTCAATTCTGCCACTTAATTAATTTATTTTTTTATATTCTCATTGTACATATAAACAAGGAGCCAGACTATTTTTCCTTGTAAGCCTTTTATGTGAGTATAAGTTTAATTTTGACTAGCCTATTTCAAGATACAGGCTCGTCGGGGGAAAAAATAGCCGTCTGGTATCTCTCGCAGTGAGACAGGCGACTTGTTTCACGTTGTACATGGGTACATGAACATGTACATGATCTTTTGTGGCACGAAAATGGCTTTAATAGAGTTTGTTATTTTGATGTAAGCACTTTGTGTACATCCATGTCCCTGCAACATGAAATCTTCACTGAAGTCTGTGGTTACGATCGATCATTTCTATGGCAGTTTTTACCGAGACAACTTGCTCGATCAGTATATTTAAATGGCTGGAAAAAAAAATTGTTACTCAAACATTGAACATCATAGTTTCATTTTGGTATATTACTTAAATTTAATACGGTATCACATACAAATACACTCTACACTACCTGGCTAAATATTTAAATGACTTATTTTCACAGGTTTGATGTGGTTGGTTGTGCTACATGTATGCAGTAATGATTCCACCAAACTCAGACCAAGCCATATTGAACAATGTAAGACAGAAATTAAGTACTACCCCATCTCATTTCTATCAACTACTCACCCTTTTTGTACAGGTTCATGGTCTATGAATCAGGCAACATCTACGTGATCAAGAATGACATACTCCAGCCAGAGATGACGTACTGCGGAGGCACGGGCATCTTCCCAAAAGATTACCAGTCCTACGGTAATGTGGTGACCATCCGATTCCTCACAGATGGCATCAGCTCACCAGACGCTGGTGTCAAACTAGTCTACACCTCGTACAAGCCACCACAGGGTAAGCTCAACTCCAACTTTGGATCTGAAATAAAGAGAATGTTGTTTACTATTTTCATTGACACAATGTATACCCCTTTTTTTCAACAATCAGTAGGCATTTGTTAAGTGTTCCAGGCCTCGAAAAACCCATGGCAATTGCCGTGTGCTTTTGCTGTGGTTCCCCTTTGCAAAGTTCAGATACAAAGTTACATTTTCCTCATAGAAGTGCCCCTTACCAGAGGAAGATTGCAGTGCCCCTTCGGGAGGGAAATTCAAGGCCTGGTGTTCTGTTGACTTTGTTGACTTTAATCAACTCCTGAATAGGATCTTGGAGGAGCTCAGATCCTCCAAAATCCTATTCAAAAGTTGTCTGACTGTGGAGGATCTAGGGCTGCAGGCTCAAATAACGATTGCTTATCACTGGGCCAGCCTTAGCCATATCCAAGGCCCAGCATTATGTTTGGTGTTGGGTTGCAGTAGAGTGAGGATATTTGAAGGTTCAGGAGGATCTCCAGCCAGAAGTTCTAGGGAGTAAGGTATTTAAGCACCTCTAGACACTAATCCGAGCAACTCTCACGTATGGCATCTTATACCACCGCAGCTATGGCCGCCACACACATGGGCGACATGACAACGGGGCGTCAGCAAGCATATGTACCAATCAGCATGGAGGATTCACAGTGCATGTGCGTCAATGCGCATGCCAGGCTAAATGCCCATGAACGAGCTGCTCGGATGAGTCTATAAAAAAGGGTGTGGTGTTTTTTTAAAACTCGGGATCCTGATCACTGATCCAGCCATTGTTGTTGATCCAGATCATATTCTAATGGATTTTGATTGCAATGATGGGTGTGCGCTATTCAACCACAGAGTATTTTGTGTTTGTAAAAAATTCTGGTTATTTGTTTCTTTTAATGTTCTCAACAAATAAAAAGTTAATACTAACAATCTTTTTTAATGAAATGTTTTTGCCAGTGTGCTTGATGGCATAGTCTTGATTAGGATCTCGGACGAAAAGTAACGCAGCTAGATACGTCACTTTCATGTCGGGTCATTTTTTAATTGGCGTCCCTTTTCTGTTTGTGTGTTTTGCGCAGAGGGATCAGAGGACTGTTTCCGTTGTGTAGACAACAGTATGTGCATCGATGAAGCGCTGACATGTAACGGTGTCCCTAACTGTAATGACGATTCAGACGAAGCTTATGCATTGTGCAAAGAAGGTAACACTAGAAACTAGGCCAATAATTTCATTAACAAGAAGACAAGGCTGCTTATTCTGCAAAGGAGGCACAAGAATGGCTATCAGGAAAATTTGTAGGGGCGACTAAGCGAAGACCATGCTACAAGGGGTCATAACCTCTGTGTAATTTTAGGCTTGAAAAACACATACCTTTTGTGGCCCTTCAAGATGGGACTTAACTGTCAGATTATTACCAAGGGAATAAAAGAGTGGCGACGAGGTCTTAATCAGCTGTTTACAACCTTCAGTGTCGCAGCCTGTGTGATATAGTGGCCTGAGCTGAAGGCGAGGTCTTTTATCGCACGGCCACGACACTGTTAGGTTTTAAACGGCCGATTAAGACCGATTCACCACTCTTTAATTCCCATTCGTAAATGCCCTTTTATTGTTAAAAAATAAAATGTTGAAAAAAACATTAAATGACACAACCAACCTTGTTCGCTTTTCAATGATTTTTGCTGTAATGTTGGGTTCAGGAGCCCAGCATTACACTATGGGACTGTTTCGCTGTTTTCTAATGTTAGAGTATCAAAGCAGAAAACTAGACTAAAATAACCGGTCTTAAACAACTCCAGCCACGTCTTTTAATCAGCCGTTTAATACCAGGTAAACATGGTCATGTGACCGTCTTTCAACCAATAGGAATGCCTAAACTGTCTTTGGTATTTATGAATAGAATATGGCACTGATCATGTTCGTGTATTTACCAATAAGCCTGAGCAGGATTTGTTTTGGCTGTGACAGGGAGTTGGTAAGTCAGATGACACTATTAAGCAGAAGTAACATTCTAACACCAATCAAAAGCAATTCAAATTACCATTTGCATGTCATCAACTCTGTGATGTTGCCTTCGACAATGGGAAACTTTTGAGGGCGCTAGGTAGCAGCAGACCTACCAGGTTTATCCGCTGCTCTCGGAAATGTGCACATGTTCAAAACTATTTCAACAATGATGCAGCTGATGCAGCCCGGTTCATAGCCAATGCAAAGGGAATTTTGGTGACACAACAATTCTGTACGTGCTGTTTTCTGATTGTGATGCAAGAAAATTAGCTTCGCTTTTGCAATTCGCCTGAAGAATGAACCGGGCTTAAGTTTGCTGCCACCTATCGTTTCAAAGTCTCCCATGACTCCATGAAAGGGTCAGAAATTATTTGCCCTGCCAACTTTTATCAATTGAAATTAGATACAAACAAGATTGCTGATTGTAATACTAAATATTATATCTGAAAAGGTTAATTCTCTATATTTTCAGAACCAAGTAACTTCATTGAGATAGTGATTGAGAGATTAGGCGTTGGTGTCGTGGCAACGATTGGTGGTGCCATCGGCCTCCTTATCCTCATCATCTTCATCACATGCATCGCATGTTGCTGCTGCTGCAGGAAGGGTGGGGATGATGACCCCAAGCAGTACCGAACACCCCCGACTCCTCGGCCAGGCTCCTACCCCTCCCACAACTCCAACTATTCGTCATACTCATCCTCTGCGTCGACGACAAATGGCATGCCCGGGGGGATGCACCCCATGCCAGGACTACACGGCAGGATGTATGAAGGCCTTCATGGGATGAATGGCGGGGCCCCCGAGCGTAGCATGAACGGCAGCATGAACGGCATGAACGGCATGGGGTCCCTCCCCCACCAGCACTCGCACCAGCACCTGCCCCAGCAGGGCTACACACACCCACACCAGCACAGTATGAATGGGCTAAATAGGGGGTCGCCGTACCCCAACTATCCGCCTATGTACCCCTCACTGCAGAACGGGGGGTATAGCGTGGCGTACAACCACGACAACGGGCGTATGGAGTTCCCCCACAAAGTCTAGAGGGTGGAGAGGATCGAGAAAGAAACCTTTCAATTGAATTGATCGTACAAATTAAGGGATCAAGCATAAACGCTCTACTTATAGGACGCCACACAGGGTATTTATTACTTATTATCAATGTCATCTTTGTTTTTGTTCTCCCGCCTCCAAGATATACCCCCGATCATAAGTTGAAAATTTATCCTCAAACAGTTTAACAGGTCTTTCAAAAATTGATATAGTAAGACAATGTCAGCATTGTCTTTAATTCAGGATTAAGTCAATTTACCAGACATTTTCTTTGAAGCAATTTTCAGGGTCCGCATTATTATAGATGCTACGCAGAAAATAGTATGAAACAATCAACAGGGGACGAGTCAAAGCAACAGTAATACATTGTATTTCGGCTTGGTAACTTTGTTTCTGTTAAACATAACTTTTGCCAAGGAAATTTATGTACTTGGCACTTGGCTTGCCTGTGAAATCGGACTCTTGTAAAGCCATTTTGGCTCTTACTAGGTGTCCCGAGTTTTTTCCTCAGCTCTTGTAGGTTCACTCCACTGAAATAGTTTTATTATTATTATCATTATTGTTTTTGTTTTTGCTTTTGTACATGTAATTCTGACACTTTCTCTCTCTCTCTCTCTGTATTCATGAGTAGTTTTTTGGAAATCTCTCAAAATTCTCATAAATCTCTAGAGTAATATAAAACAATCGGTGAACAAGAAACGCACAAATTAATTCAAACACAAGAACGGCACCAGAGCAAAATTTAACCTGCACAGTATTGTTGAGGTCACCTTCATGAACACTTCATGTTTGCATGAATCATACACCCCCCCTCGAAAGAAACGACTGTGAACCAGCCTTATGGCTTGTTACCAAACCTTATAGTAACGGTCAACTTTGGTTTGTACTGCAAAAGGGAATTGTCTAGTCAAAATTAAGGTTTTTTTCCTTCTTTTTGCAGGTTTTGGAGACTATAATTCTGAAAAAAAAACAGAATAGTATGTGTCACATAACATTACAAATTTATTCACACTTCTGTGCTGCAGGGAATTAAGAAATGATTGATGATGAACCCCATACAGTGATGGTGGCGTACTTAAATTTAATCACACTGTTCCTTATTTGAAATGAACGTATTATTTTTTTTTTTTCCCCTTCCCCCCCCTCCTTTTTTTATCTTTTCTTTTCCAAATTCATTACATATTTCTATCAAGGTACTTGCTGAAACCTCTTTTCTGTGTTTTCCCTTTGTGTACGGGTAAAAAAAAAATTAAATATTATAGCCAAGCAAATAAAAGTGTTAGTAAAAGTAAAATACAAATTTGATATTGAATTAATTTGAAGAAATTGTTAAATTGAATGAATTTTATTCATATAGCCCTAGCATTTTACCAGTATTAATTGTAACAATTCTTGTCAAGATTGTGAAAGTACTCAAGTAATGTATTTTTCTAAAGCAATGCTTAACTTAACCTTTGTTTAGTTATACACTTGATGAAGCATTGCGTGTGTATTTGTAGTTAGCGGTAGGTTGTATTCCTTCAGAAACTGCAACTTGACAATGAGAGAGAAATATTGTATTATTTCATAACTGTTAGGCAAGTAGCCGCACAGCAGTAAAATTTATATAGTCCCAACTGCATTTTTCCTTGCGGTACTTTTAGCTATGTTGACAGATTTTATGGTTTGGAGTACATCTGTATTTAATGATGCGTTTAAAATATCCCCTGATTTTAGACAATAGACTAGAAGGTCTTGATGAAAGGTCTGTGGCAGGCTATGCAGGTTTGGCTGGTTGACGTCCTAATTAAGTAATTATAATCATATCAAATAATCTTTAAAACATCATTTTTCTGTAAAATATTCACTAAACGTAGTTGTTAAATGTACAGGCAGGAAAAATGAAAAAAAAAAAAGCAAGACGCTAAATAAGAAATGATATAAATAAAAATTAAGCTTCTTGCGCACAGCAAATTAAAAATGTATCATTAGATAGCCAGTACTCATGTACACATTGCCACATTATCCTTAGCTGTATGTAATGCGGACCATTTGACCCAAGTTTAAGTGAATAAAAAGTTTTCCCAGCACTGAAAAGCTGGTCCAAGTGTTGCCAGTATGCGGTTGGTAACCTATCTATAATCCTGCATACATATATTTTACAGCAAACAATGATGCCTCAAAAATCAGTAATTAGCCTCAGGTCAACTGAAGGTCAGCAAGAATGACCTTTGACCGCGTCTGTAATCTGTTTTTATTGTAATCATTATATTGTACTCACAATGTGAATTTTAAAGAAAAAGCCATTGCACATGATAATATGCCAGTAATCCTTTTTTTTGTACTTCTCACTGTTCTCGTGTGTGTCGGAAAACGGCTCTATATGTGTTATCTTATTAATTAGTAAACGGCACTGTACAATTATAGATGGGTTGCAGTAGACAACAAGTAGATGGCAATTCCTATTTCGGCTTGTAGCCGCATTCAGCTCTGTAAATTTTAACTCAACTTGAGCTGCTTTACCAATCATGACAGGAGTTTATGAAATGCACGCGTGCCGTGTGCAGTACTTACGCGTAATGCACAATTGTGCGCTCGGAAATGAGCTGTCATTGTCACTCAAAATGGCTGATTTATGTGCAACACATCTATTGGAAAACGATACTTTGTAATGTTCTTGGTGAAAATGTGACACAGACTTGGTCCTTGGTTCCTACATTCTCTAGGAAGTCTTGAGCCAAATACCCATGACTTCAAAATATGAGGAGGAATCATAGGCTGAAAGTAAATAGCTATTGCTTAAAAACATTGTAAGTAATTGATCCAACAATGTTCTTTTTCCGTGAGGGAGGTTGGGGTGTGAGCTTCAGTAAAGAATAAATTAAACCCTTTTGTAACATTAAAGTTGGTTTGAAATTACAAACAAAATTAATCGTTTTTACAGATGTTTACATTTAAAACAACATCAGTGTGAAATAGTAGTTCTTTGTTTTTGTACTTTTTACAGAATACACTTTTTTGCACACTTGAAGGAAGAATTGCATGCATTGTAGAAATATTAATATGTTTATTTTGTAGATTTGTCAAATGACAACTGCTGAGAACTATTGTTGCTGGATGACTTCTTAGAGCATTTTACGACTTTGAGATTCCACGGAAACAACTCAAGTCATCACAGACACCAAGTTCTATTTGCATAAAGCCACTTAGCTGAGAAAAGTTGATGTTTCTCAAGCTTGTATTAGTATTTTACCTAGCAACTGTTCCAGTCATTGTAATCTAGGTTTCATAATTACACATAGCTCAAGCACTCATCAAATTGTATTCAGATTTACAACTTGAAGACCTTGATCATGCTGCCACCATCTGTGCCACACACCCTGTATACAATATCAATTATAAACATGTATTCGTGTAACAACCGAAGGGTATCTGCCTATTTGTTTTCCTTCCAGCCTCGGTTTGGTAACACTGTTTTCAATGGGAAAAAACACAAGATGGAAGCGCGATGATTAAGGTCAATAGCAACATGTAGCTGGCAAGTTGTGAAATAGATACTATCAGTGGTTTATTTGTCGTTGTCCTTTCTTTTTACTTTATTACCATTTGTATTTTATTGTACAGCAGTGTTTTCAAAGTAACCTTTTTTCAGTGTTATGTATAGGCTTAATGTATTACCGTATGGATTAAGACAACCATTGTTATACGTGTACAAGGTAAAAATGATCAAGTACTTTTTAAGATTATTCATTGTAGTTCACACAATCATAACAATGTAGCTAAGTCACTAGAAAACCAATAAAATAGTCTAGTACAAAAAAAAACGTGAACTGAGGGTGTTTCCTAAAAGTTATTTTCTCCCGGTAGTGCTCGAAAAGAACTAAATATATTTTCATAAAATTGCTGATAGGAGTTGTTCCCCTAAAAAGAAAAAGGAATTGTTCTCCATCTCCCTGATACGATTTCCCATAAATAATTCTACTCCGTGATGAATGAATTTGTTGAAAATGGATTCCTATCCCGAAAAAATCACAAGGCAAGTGAACTTAAGCTACCACGTGAGGGCGCCCTTGGGTAAACTTGGGAAGATATGTTGATATAATTATATTAAGCTGCAATTATTCAACACATTATTCAACAGTATAAAGGATTTTGTTTGTGGAAGATTTTGAAAACGTTTCAAGTTTTTGCTTTGGAAAATTATCATTCTTATTTATACTCGGATTATAAATCACTTTCCAACGTTTAATCATCCTCAAAACTAACCATTGATGATAGCCAACGTTTAAAATCCCAACTCTTGGATGGTCCTTTGAAAATTCGACAATAGAAATGCCAAATCACAAGAGGTCGCCAATTAAGGTTCGTGGGTGGGGGGTTGCACCACACTAAATAGTGTGCAATTATTTAGTTACATAATTATTATAATGAGGGAAAGGTGTAAAACTTCGTAACTTCAAAAGTGAAAGATCCTTATCTATGGACCGGATATTGTGAGAAGACTAAAATGTGTATTTTGAATCTTAGTCTCAAATTTATTTTTTTGGCATGTCAGCCGTTGGTTTTTTTTTTGCCAATAACCCTCAGAAAGAACCACCTGGAAAATGTGTTTTCCTAAGCCGGCTTGCTGCCATTTTTATTATTTTTTTAATGCATACCTCCACTTGCCAAGCCAAATAAGACCCAATTTTAATACCAGGAATTCTTAATTTTCCTCAAAAGTTGAAGAGAAAAACCTCAGGTTGTGATAATATGTCATTACACAATGCAGGCAATGCAGCATGCAACTGCATGACCTATAAAACAAAAATATTATTCAAAAAAGTGGATTTGGCTTACAATTTATGGCAATTCGAATTTGATGCATCAGTTTGGATTTATTTTGTCTGGTGCACCCTGTAAACACAAAATTTAAAAAATATAAGTTAGATTTATAAAAAGTAGTAAATAAAACAGAAAACTCTTTAATATTTGTTTTTGTATGTGGAATGGTACATTGTTAACTTTTAAAAATATTGTTTTAGAAATGTTCATTTTTTTTCTCGGTTGGTTAACACTGCCTTGTTGAGGAATGTTTTACTCCATGCAGGAATTTTTCATCCATGGTGCACGTAACTGGTGCAGTTGGCGTCGTTACCCTGATTGTGATATCAATTCAATCAGGGTATATAAAGTCAATCCCGGTTGTTGGGGCTTTGGCTGGAGTTAGACACCTATGACCCGGTCAGCGATATGAAAACCCTGAAGAGCAAAGACCAAACTATGCCAGTATTGAGACCTTGGTAAAGCCTGTGACCAGATTTCCTACAGGACGTTCCCAATACTCCTGTGTATCCTCCCATCAGATCCTCCCCCAACGACCTTGTCCCTCATGACTTAATCAAACAAGAAAGGAGGTTGTAAACAACGACTCACACTGTGTACTTTCCTCATAGACGAGGCCATTATTACAACCACCATCACAGTCCTGAAAGTTCAGTTGTGAGTCAATCTTACGGTAAATATGTTTTAGTCATGCAACTGGTTGCATGAAGGAGGATCCATTGTGACATCATGAAGGCCGCATTGACCAAAGATTAAGGGTGAAAGTTTCCGGGGACGATTTGCAAAAACAAAAAAGGAAATCCTACTAGTTTGGGTATTATGATAAATAATGTCAGGTACCAACAAGTTAAGGGAATATAAATGTTTATACTACGATCTTGGGTATAAAGAATACAATCTTGCAGCACAATAATGACAACTAGCACGTCCAGTTCTTGCTTTGTTCACGCTTATCATACGCTATTCAGTAATATGAGAATCTATTTTCCCCGAGACACGCAAAATAATGTTTCAAGCCTTCCACACACCCTGAGCGAACTGCACGATTTCCTCGGGGGGGGATTGAAGTGCGAATTCATAACTGTCGGCTTTCGATCAAGACGCCACACCTGATGTGAAAAATTCCATCAATACAACGATGATCACGTTTTCGAGAGAGAGAGAGAGAGAGAAAAAACGTTGAGTTTTGAACGTTCCACTGTGTGTGTTCAATTTGGCAAATCGATTTGGCAAATCGAAACAAGAAATATAAGTGTGGGGCATTATTTTGTGCACCATTGATGTTTTTCAGAAAGAAATATTCTTCAGAACTACTGTCGTATTTGGTTGTGGTCAGGCGCGGTTCTACGGGAGGGGCTGGGGGTTTAGCCGGCACCCCCACTTTTGTCTAGCCCCCTCCCCCCTAAAAAAAATATTGATATGTTTATATGTGTTAATCACTGACTTGACTTTTTATGAAGAGCCTATATAAGGAAGCTTTGTGCGAGGGACAATCCACATTATTCCCCCTCCGAACCTTTTCCTGCGTGACCAATAAGTAGTTTCTTCGTCCCCTCTCCCAATTTTTACAAAGCCATTAATCAGTATAAGCCTAAACAACAAATTGAATGGTTTTTTTTCGATTCCCCCGCAGGCTATGGACAAAGTACCGAGTACACAGTGCTTATCAGAAATCGGTGTAAGGGTTTTTAAAATTTTAATACATTAATAGGCCCTATAGTCTGTATCACCATTATACGCAATTATTTACTATCAATTTAATAGATTCAACTTTTTTTTCTTGGCCGTGCTCAAAATCGTTAATTGGAAATTGATGTTGCCCCTATTGAGACATTTCTTTGTGCGAGGGACAATCCACATTATTCCCCCTCCGAACCTTTTCCTGCGTGACCAATAAGTAGTTTCTTCGTCCCCTCTCCCAATTTTTACAAAGCCATTAATCAGTATAAGCCTAAACAACAAATTGAATGGGTTTTTTTTTCGATTCCCCCGCAGGCTATGGACAAAGTACCGAGTACACAGTGCTTATCAGAAATCGGTGTAAGGGTTTTTAAAATTTTAATACATTAATAGGCCCTATAGTCTGTATCACCATTATACGCAATTATTTACTATCAATTTAATAGATTCAACTTTTTTTTCTTGGCCGTGCTCAAAATCGTTAATTGGAAATTGATGTTGCCCCTATTGAGACATTTCTTTGTGCATCTTGGGGGAGCCCCGACTGCTTGGCCGCAGTGCTATGATTGTACACCATTTTGCCGTACAATGGTTATCAAAACCATAACTATTTTTAGATTGTTCTCTTTTAAAGCAGATTTCTTTTTGAATGAACTAAAAGAATGCCGCCCTCTACATAAAACCCCCCAAATATTTACTTCATTTAGAGTCATTGATTTAGAGTGATTGATTGATTGTTTAAGAACTTATTACACAAAGCTATCTCAGCGCTGATAAGGCCAATGTTTTTATTTCAGCAGGTTGTATACACTCTTAATAAGAAAGATATGACTGTCATCTGCCTTGTTTATAATGTACATAGTTGTAGTGTTGTTGGGTGCGATCGGTCAATCGAGTTGCACGATCGGTCGAGTCTGAAGGGTATTTCGTACTTAAACCTTAAAAAAAACTTCAGAGCTGTGAATTGTTCAGAAAAAGTCTTCGACAATTGGCAGCGTCATGATCGACTATCGACTGGTCGCCCAACGATCGGTCGATCGCGCCGCAGACCGACCGATTACGCACAACAGTGTCCTTGACTACAACTGTATATAATAACATCAATATAATATAATGTAATGTTCTCGTCCAATGCCTCTTCAAACCCTTTTTAGAAGGCTTTTTGAGTCCTTGATTCTTGGATGTGATTTCATCCTTAGTGTTTGATTGTCTGTCGTTTGCTTGAATGTCACGTTTCCCTTGATCCCTTTGAAGTGTACTTTCATCTTACGATAAATGTTTGTTCGTCTGTGTTGTAATTCAGCCTGCTGGCTGCAATAAACATATTTTTTTTAACAAACCAACAATAATAATATCGAGTTTACTTACGGGTCAACAACAAGTGGTGGGGGTTATTTTTGTTTACAGCTGTCGGCAGTGATACCATGATAATGATACCGTGTGGTTTTGATGTGAAGAGAAGGGGCACATCACATCTCAAAACCTTTCAACAGCTAATTTTACCTTACTCTTGATTTTACGTGGCAATTACGATAAAAAAACGTACATTTTCTCATCATATGCCCAGTAGTATTTTGCCTGCCGCTGCCGCCGAGACAAGCCATGGTCTGTCCGCACTCTCACGGTGATAAACAGCTGTAATTGAATGAAACTATTATTACTTCGGATAGGGCGTCCAAATTTAGCATTATGGTTTAACCGTCCTTGGTCTATGGTCTAACAATGGATAAAAGAAATTGGAGGTTTCCGTCATGGTTCAACCTGGACTTTGGTCAAACATGGAAAAGGAGTTGGTCAGCCATGTAGTTAATGGGTCAACCATTCCGCGTATCGTGGAGCGCCATGCGTGGATGAACATGCCCTGAGGACATTGGTCCTTTTTCTTCCCATTTGGTCAATTTTTACATGTTTGTGTTCTCATCCAAGAGGTCAGTCTCTGGTCCTTGCTCTCTCTTTGCTCTGATGATAAACAAAGAGTGGTCAGAGAGCAGCGGTCCATAGGTGAAAATAAACGGCCAAGGCCAACCACCTTGTAATACTTTAGGATCATCCAGCCCCCCCCCCCCCCCCCCAGCGCCTCAGAACACTGGTGATTATACCTGTCACGTGGCACAAAACAAACCGTGATGTGGCGGGGAGAACCCATAAAAACCCTGGCTCGCGGCGGCTCTCACTGTCAAAAAGGATCGATGCCCAAACGGAATACTGAATTGACCCGCTTGACATTTTATGATTGAATCTTATAATAAGAATGGGATCGAATTATGCACAAATTGTTCTGTTTGTGATTACGTTCGTGTGGATTATTTCTGCTGCTTCTGCCGATGGTAAGTTTTCAATAAAAAAGTGTCCGTGGTCTTTCTTTGTCCGCTTTGATTATTCATCTTGCAAACTGTAGGGTTAATTTGTAAAACTATTTTTATCGCATATTGAAAATACATACATTTTAGGGCATGATGATAATTGTGCAATGGAGTTAATGAGTATACCGTATGAACTTCTTCATTTGGGAAGAGCATTCCCCAAACTAAATTTTAAGGAATCAACTCTTTTCTTTTTTACTGCAAGCAAATTAATTATTGTTTTTTTCCTTTAATAGAAAAGGAAATTATTATGCAATAATCCTGTACTGCTATGTTATTCAATCAAATTTGGGGGTGAACAAAGAAAAATTGACTGGAGCGGGATTTGAACCTGCGACCAGTCAATTGTTCTTTGTTCACCCCAACATTGATTTTTGTTAACAATTACCCCAGTCATCAGTTTCCCTTGTTGTTTATTGCTTGATGTTGATTAAATTATTCAGATAAACAACCCTGTTTCCGATGCGATGCTTTGTCCCCGTGTCTCGACACCCAGCTAGTGTGCGATTCCCTGCCACATTGTGCCAATGGGCTGGACGAAGAGACAACCGAAGGTGGCGGATGCTACAAGACACCAGAGGGTGAGTTTCAATAGCTTTCATCTGCCTAATAGACTGACAAATCAAGGATTTTGGCTTTATTTGTTGTAGTCTGTCTACGGTCCTTGAGAACACCTTGTATCATAAAATCAAAACATAAAAAGGAGGTACTTCCATAATTTGTTTTCTTCATTTGGTTGATGATTTGTTGGAGATTTTTTGCAAGTTCACTTTTTCCCCCGATTGCTGTAATTGAAATGATTAATGGTGAATTTGAACCTGCGACCCCCGGATGAACGTGCTCCACCAACCGAGCTATCTGCCCTAATTTTTGGCGGTCTCCCTATTTTGTCAACATTTTTGTTCGGGGGTGTCAGTTGTTTTGTAACGATTATTATTTGTCCTTTCTGATGCAGAAACGAGGACTCTCGTCATAATCTACATTGTAATTGGTGTCATTGTCTGTGAAGGCATCGCCATTTTTGGTGTGGTGTGGATCCTCATGAACTGTAGCTGTTGTGAGTGTGTATGTCCGGAGGTGCACCGTAAGCGACGAGAAAAACAAGAAGCTCGTCGCGAACGTAATAAACCAAAGAGTCAGCGGAGTGCCAGGTCTGTCTCGAACCGATGGGGGCGCCATTTGCAGAGGAGTCGTGACGCAACAGCGCGTCCGCACCCCGAGTTGCCCCGATTTCTCAAGAGTAAATCACGCCGTGATCCCATTGCCCAGACCGGTAAACCTTATCGTGTTCCGGAAAATGTGTTGCCCACCGTCGTACCAAACACTGTAGTCAATGTTGACAGGAGTCACGGGCCGCTACGCGGGGTGGGCATCCCTCGACCAAAACTCAAAGTCGACGAGCAGCAAGTTTTCCCATCGGTTGGGCCTATCTCCCCAGCAAGCTTCAATGCCTCATCTCGAGATGAGTTTCCGGTGTTTTCTCCTGAAGTTTCGGAGAGCGCCTTCGACGTCGGGATGAGCTACCGTGAACCACGGACTCTCGGGCAGAAACCAATGCCTATTTTACCCAATTCACATGATGTTAGTGACTTATCTACCATGAGGCCAGATTCGTATCGAAGATCTTTCGAACAGGACAACTTCCTGGGAAAACATCTACAACAAAGAGACTGTGCTTACGGGGTGGACTACCCTGATACCAGCGAAATGTTCTCATGGTCGGAACCAGACCAAACGCAAACAACCATCGCAGTTGCAGAGAGACGACGAAACGACCAGCTTGACACGTTCGGGCCTCGACCAATCATCCACAAGACGACGGTGAACAATCTGACTGTGATTCTTCCTGGTGCTGCCAACCATGATTTAGCGGGAAATTCGTCTGCTGTCGAACGCTGCACGCTCACTGAGATTATTGAGCACGATCAACCCGGTACATCCGATGGACCGAGTAATTCAAATTCTTGCCGGCAAGTCATGCCTTTTTATCGACCACGAAAGGGCACAAACATGTACGATGTAAACCATTTGTGTTAGATACTTTGTATACCTCAAAAGTCTAAAAAGTTTACGCTCTTTGTTTGTCACCGCTCACTGCCTCGAAGGAGTGACATTGGGGAACGAGGTTTCAAAGTGTTGGACGAGACGTATATGAAGCCTAAACCAAAGTGGTGGATTCCCATTATCCTCTAGCCCTTTGCACATGTCTTTTAAGTAGAAGATAGATACGACTTTTAGGTCAAAGGAGGGTTGCCCTCATTATTGTTTGCTCATTGCTCTGTGGTTTTTCTTAAACGGATGAAAATGTCCCGCCCATTTTAATAAAAATAATGACACAACCTGGGAATTACTTTCTTTAGCATAAACAGTATAAACACATGCTAAGACGTTGGAAGTGACACCTTTTCATGTTTAAGACGGTAAGAAAAAGTGTGACTATCTAACCGGGACCACAAAAGAGGAAGTTACCTAGTAGATGCATGGTCCTTGGTCTATGGTAGATCTAACGAAAAAATATATAATATGCTTTATTGTCTTTCTAAAGTTAACAACTCAAATTGCCAAACAAATTGAGATATTTATTAACTACATGTATTTCGATTATACTTACATTAATATTCTTGGTGAAAGACGTTGGTTTTCATCACTTGACCTTTATGCGAAGCTGCGTTTTATATTAACATTGTTTTGACTTCATTGGATAGGTGTTGCATTAGCCGTGCTGCACAATTTGATATTTTAATACAATTTGCTGCATTTAGGTCAGACATTTACAAGGACTATTTTGTTGCTAATTTTATGGTGTTTGTTAATAGTTATACTTTCAATAGTTATTTGGTTGTACTAATATTATGGTTCAGCTTTACGTATTTAAAGCCAAATGAGATTGTTTTGATTTCATGGGATGGGATGTTGCAGCTGTATTTAATTTGTGCAACATAATGTGAAATTTTAATCAAATTTGCCAATTATTAATGCTACATTTAGGTCGGAGTCAGGCGCTATTTTAGTGTCAATTACTTAAAATAATGGTGTATGTAATATGCTGGTAAATGTAAAACCATGATTAAATAAATAAACAAAGCACAAAAAGGTAACAAGAAATACATGTAATCGAGTTGAGAATCCTAACAGCGCATAATTCATTTAAAATAACTGGTAGTTCTAATTTAATTTAACAAGAGCTCCCTATGAGTACCAGTTGTGACGTTTCATGAACCTACAGCCATTACGCCTACCGAACAGGCAACATTTTTTTTCAAAGTCAATAACGTGCTTTGATTATTAATTGTCAACAAACCCTGCGGGCGCCCTTGCAACATCTAAAAAGGAACAGGAAAGAAAATACCGCTAGGAAAATTACTAATAGCTTAGCGTGGGTGAACTACTATCGGTCCCTGGCCCCAACATTAATCAGTTTGTCAAAAGATTGTGAATTTCAATCCGAAACTAACATTTACAACTACAACTAAAAGAACTACACACCGTCTTCTCTTAGTGTAAGTCCCCAGCGTGAGTCTATAGTCCTGAACTCGGTCATGACTCGTCATAGAAGGAACTAACGACTAGTAAACTTGTGGGCCGGGTACAACCATGTACAAAATGGAGAAGTCAGGTGGCTCTGAAAAGAGCCGTTGGTCCCAACCGTATACTCTTTTGGGAGGAGTGGTGGCTCGTTGAGATTTATACATGGTAGTGTACCTGCAAGTTTACTAGTTAAATTTACCTCTTATTCTTCATACCATATAAAGCTTGAAACATCACTTAGTCATCAGCATGGTCATATCTTAGCAACGCCCAGCCTCATTATAGATAGTAACCACAGGCACAGTTTATTAAGACTATTACACCCAACTTACTTATTTTGATAGAAAATGATAGCACTCGAAAAGAATAACAAACTTCAACTTGGGTAAATTTCATAACGTTTTCCTCATAATATTTCATATGAAAACAATGCGTTTGCATGTTAAAAAGGCCACCCTACTTGTCCTTCAGGAAGGTTTACAATAATAACGATGGAAAGTAGAACCCACTCAAACGCACATAATAAACAAGGCTTTACTGCTCTGAATAACGCATAGAAACAAGAATTCAGTGAGGATACTGTTTAGTTGTACCATGAAGGTAAATACAGATACGAAAGTGAGTTCTTTAACAGGGCTAATAACAATCAGACAATAGACCTCATGCGTTTCGTCACTATGATGAGCATTTAGCACACTGGGACACCCTCGCCCTGAGGTCAAAACAGCTACAACACACGTTCGATGCTGCACCTTACCTCAAAGATGGCGGCGAACGCATGGAGATCTGAGAACGCGCCCAAAACGTGCTGTGTGCATCAGCAGACGATCTTCTGTTTGCATAGCTAACACTAAGACCCGGTCCAGGAAAATGTATTCAAACAAACGGACTAGAGAAAACAAAATTTCTACTTACACTTGTTTCTTCTCTTATATAGTGACGATGTTTTATTTGTCTGATGCTTGGTGAAAATAAGGGCCACTTCGGTTGGGTCCATTGAAGCCACCCGTCACGGCAATCCTTTTGGCGGGCACGGAAAAGTTCTTGTCCCTCCACTCCAGGCAGAAAAACTCCTGCTTCCACTATGACTTGTCCAATCTGCCTTGGATTTGGAGCAATGAAAAATGTTTCGTGTTTCGCTCTATCCTAGAGCTTCATCATCAAAAATCGCTTGAAGTACAATTTGTTACGTCAGAGTCGAGTAAAATTTGCAAAAAGGTTCATGACAAACAGAAGTGTGCAGGCAAATCCAGCGGGGAAAGCAGACGAAAACTGAGTTTGAACTTTCGAGGGAAAATAAAAATGCTTTTTTCAATAGCGCCACCAATAGTTCATTTTCGGCCAAAAACTTTGGTGGCGCTCTCCTTTTTCTTGATTTTTTTTATCTCAATTTGAATACCGTCCATGCCTGCCTGCTGACAGAAGTGGGATTCTAGAGTGTAAATATCGGGGAGTGCTGACAATTCCTAAATAATAGAAGTCTTAAATGCGCCACTATTTAAAACAATCGGTAAGTTCTATTGTTTCTATTGATAAATTTAACGGTAGAAATCTTAACTTTGCGTTGACTACTAACTCTCTTTTTATTAGAATCAACAGCAACATGATCATTCAGAATCAGTCAGAGTTCAGTCCAGGGATATGGGGGGGGGGGGGGGGGGGGACTGACTTTGAGTCTTGACTGACTGATAGTTTTTTGTCCAAAATGCCAAACTGTGTGCGTGTGTGAAAAAAAAATCAGCTGATCGGCCGTGCATGCCGTGCATTGTGACTTGTCTGTCGTGAGCGTTGTAAGTTGTAATTGTAAGTTGTATTTAAAGTGTATTTGTGTGTACTTCTTTACTTGGGCAAAAATAAAACTTAAAAAGTCCAATTATATCCTTACCTTACCTAGCAATAGCATGCCTAGACTAGACATGCTATTGCTAGACCCAGTAACTGGGGCACTGAACTCCTTTTTTGAGATTTTGACATTATCGATGGTCGTACGATCGATAATGTCAAAATCTCAAAAAAGGAGTTCAGCGCCCAAGTTACCTGGTTACTGTTTACTGGGTCTAAATCCTTACCTACCTGTCTGTAGCTGTACTGTCCAGAAAGGTTGACAGAATGTATACACTACAGAGAGGAACAGGCACTTTGAAAATTAATAAAACAAAGTGTCAAAATCATAAAAAATAAGCCATTTTCACGTATGTTGTCGTTGGACTTGACAATGCTACTCGCTAAATGCCATTTTAGTTCCTTCGGTTAGGCATGAATGTGCGAAAGTTCCGGCCGCGCGATAAAATGTCCGCTTGAAAGGTCAGTAATTAGGGTTGTACCTGAAGCTACCAATTCTTCCACCCAGAGGAATATTTTTTTAAAAAAGGGACTAAAGCCCAACAATCATCCGTTCAATTTTTTTTTTAATTCTTTAGAAAGTGGCAGTCAGACATGGAAACTTTTCCGTTCCCTCAAGTTATTTTAGTTGCGATAATCGTAACCCTCGGTCCTCTCAACAGTTGTAGACCGGAGATGTCTGTCATCAGGAGGTGCCTTGAGTTGACAAATGACAAGTGTGACAAATTAAGGAGCTACGATTATTGCACCTACCTTGTGTCGTGTGACTGAACTTTGTGACTCAGTGTGAGTAGACGCGTCAGAGGTATGCCGTCACGCGTTCAGTCCCTAAAGTCACTTGACACAAAATAATTGGCAGAACAATTATTACTTTTTAGTCTGCTAAATATCGTTTTTCCCAAAAACTTTGAGGGATGTATAAAATCTATGATTATTTACATTTTCCAAATTTCACTACTAGGCCCTATTGCTTAATTAAAAATACAGAAACTTACTTCAAAAATCGCACATTTTTGATTTGCAATTTCGCATGTCCAAAAATCGGTGCTCCAAACTCTATTTGCTAAAAAATCATAACAAATTTGTGATTGCGTCACCAAGTGTTCACAATTTTGGTACCAATGGAAAGCTTAAGACGCATGCGCAAATTAATATTATTATTATTAATTATTGTTGTTAGGCTATATCTTTCTGATAATGAAACCAAGGAACCCTCAGAAGTGCCTAGCACTGTAAACCCCAGGCCTGAAGATACATAATCTGAAGAGAACATGAATAGAATTTCAGTTTAGTTGTGGGAGTAAAACCCCAACTGGGGAGAAACCCACTCAATCAAGTTGGGATTGAAAACCCAATCCATATACAAGGCTCTGGTCCAAAGCGGGATTCAAACCCGGGTCCACAGAGGTGAAAGATTCTGAACGACTGAAACAAGTAGGCCCAAACAACAGGTGCTTGTAACTGGGTCAGGCTAGGCATACCAATTCAATGAAAACAATGGTGGAAGCCTCTCAATGCCTCTTAATCCTCTTCTTGGAACAAAAGGAAAAAGGTCTGGGATCAGGGATTACACAAAAACCACCTCTCAATAGCCAGAAATTGCCAAAATATTCAAGACCTTTTACGGTCTTTGTGTGGGTGAAACGAAGTGTTAGACGGTGTGTACGTGGTCTGTGCACGCTCAGCAGTGGAATGTCCAGGCAACCTTTGCTCTGGTGGTCCGATTTTACACAATGGCGTCTCTACACGGCATCTGTTTCCAGGTAGGGGAAACATTTGCATGTAAACAGGTCATCTGACTACAACTGGCTAAGAAACCATTCAGCCAACCTGAATGCTTGAATAAAATGTTTGCTCGTTCAGTTTTAATGTTTAAAATCATGTTTAAGTACATCAAATAAAGTTTCATCTTGGAAGTCGTTCAGTGTCTTATGATGTTTAAAATAATAGTGTTTGATTCTTTTCTTCTTGGGAATTCAATCAGTTCTCTGCTTCGTGAAATACTCTCAGTCCATCTGAAACATCAAATCATGTAATTAATTGGTTTGTATCGACTCCCAATTTACAGTTTAATACTTTTAATGCTCTTTATGCTGAAACATCTGGTAGACAGCAATGATCACACTGATTACACGTACAATGTACGTGTTAACGTAGTTATATTCATCTTTTTAGCACGGCTCTTACATGTACTTAATAGCGATTCCATTAGACAGCAGGGATTGTAGCTCAAAACTTTCAATGGACCAAAGATGGAGTTTGTACCAGAAGAAGGGGCCGCTTTCAACCTCATTCCCAGGGATGATTGATCTTGCCGCGTCATTTTTGGGTACCGAGATTGGCTTTGAAGATCATAACCCCTAGAATTAAGACACTAAAATCTCTGAAAATATGGGCAATTTTATTAAGGCCTGTGGCCGATCCACTCTATGCGATGCATGGTAGCCCGCAAAAAAGGCATCAAATCATAGAGCAACTGGTCCCCCCTTATTCTTCTTTGATTTGTGACCTGTCTAACTGTATGCAATTTAGGGTGACTGTGTAAAAATGGTTAATTTGAAGTAGGATGGCGTCAAAATACTTGCATTTTGATGCACGAATATACTTATTCGATAGGCGAGTACTAAGCGCCCTTCAAGCGCTCGAAAAGTTTTTAACAAGGGTGTGCACGAAGCAGTTTATTTTGGGAGCCAATCAGCATTGTGTTTTAGTGTTTCTCTATCAGGGGTTAGAGACGAGAGATATTGGTAGCTAGGTTGGGCCATTTTGCATCTGTCATGTTAGCAGTTTTTCCAGTGGTTGTACTTGTAACTTTTTTTACAAGTACATGAAACCAGCCAAAAGTGTTTCAACATGTGAAGGGACATGCAGGCGTATATTTAGGCCTACTGAATGTAATTTGAGTTGATTCATTTGATGCTTTTAGTGTTTATTTTTAAACCACCCTCAAAATTTCATCGAAATTGGACGGAAAAATCTACCTATATTTTTCGTCCAATTTTTTGGGAATGAAATTGGAGAGAAATTAAGAAACTAATAATCCTATTCAACTGAAACTCTCAAACTCTTTTCAGTATAAACCTGCATGTCCATTCACATGTTAACATTTTTGGATGGTTTGAGGTACTTCAAAAAAGTTACAACCATTGGAAAAACTGCTAATGTGACGCTAGATACATGTAACTGTATGCTGTGTTTCCTGTTAGAAGTAGAAAACAAGGCATCAAAATTGCTGTGAATTGACAGAAAGGGCATCCAAATTGCTCACTTAAAATACTTTTACATTGCACAATGAATAAAAGTGGAGGGTGTCTGAAGGTAATTGTCTCGAATTAAAAAGACCCCTGACATACATGTATACTGGTTAATACCTAGCCTTGACTTCAAGGCTGTGCGATAGCTTTGCTTGCTAAACATTTAACCCCAGCTGCGCAATATGCAATGCAACCCCAGCCGCCCGAAAGACTCAAAAATAGCCCACCACGCTCTCACCACGCACTCATGCCGCACTAGTTCCACGATTCCCCACACACAAATACACCCATACAACCCTTACAGTCCCTATTCCATCAAACTCTAACAGCAGGTTTTGTTGCTTTTGGTTGTTTTGATGCTTTACATGGGTTCAGGCACACCACCATAATCAGAGTACCACAGTTTAGGTGTTGAGTTACCCATAAGGTGTTAGAATTTGTTAGAGTGGGGAAGGATCCTAGTAAATCACTCAAGGGAGTTAGGGATCCGTGGTAATTACGGGGCTCTCCTATTTTTCTGAAAAAGTCCTCTATGGAGTAGCACTAGAACAAAGACAACCTTGTGGGGTAGCATTGTTCCATTGTGTAAAGTACCCCAGTAAGTACACACCCAGGCCAGATTGCTTTGTTAAAAGGGCAAGGGCATCAAGGCATTTTGTCCAAGGTAAAGGGCACCTCTATAAGGAAATTGAAAACAACTATTGGAACATTTCAAGGGCACCAAGGCAATGATCAGAGGCAACGGAGGCAACCTCCTTGAAGTATCAGGCCTGTACACCGCTTGCACTGTGCCCACACACAGCTGCTTCCCCACCGTCCTATCACGTGAGCTGTAGGCTATGGCTCATGTGCTAGGACTGTGGTGCAAGCTGTGTGTTGGCGCACTAGCGGTGTTTGTGTGGGGGAGGGGGGCTCACGGAGCTAGCACCCTGTGAGTGAGAGCATGAGCCTGTTGGGTGGCTGAGGTTGTGTCGCATTGGGGCGGCTGGTGTTATGTTTATTAGACTAAGCTATCGCACAGCCTTGAAATTAAGGCTAGTAAATACCCCTGCATGAAGCTGTTAAAAAGTGTACAAGTAATAAAATGGTTGACCCTGGTTCTTATCAGCCAATTACCCCCTCCCCCCCCCCCTTCCCCACCTCCAGGTAAACATCAGCTACATGTAATGTTGTTTGCATATCCCTTGCACACACTTCATTTGATCTGGCCACACATGGTCCACAACAGTTTTAGGGGGGAAGTTTTAATACCAGTGTTTGTTTGCTTCTCTTAGCAACCACATCATTCTGAGAAGTGGAGACCATTGACAGTGGACAAAAAGCATCTTAGGTGTGGAGGAAGTGAAGCATAACCGAGGAGCTACTTGTATTGCAGCTAGTCTCTATGGACCCAAGTAGAACCACACAGAAGTGACCACTCTCAAGGTGTCTCTGTATTGCTGAATGATTGACAGGGTGAATTTTACATCATCTACTACACTGTTGGACGGATTGTTAAGAAGTGTGTTTCAGTGTGTGTGTGTCCCATCATTGGGAAAGTTGTTAAGTCATTCGACGTAATAATATACACACACACACCAGTTTGCAGCTTGAAACGTAACAAGTCTCCATTTACTGTGTTCATCCACGTACTAAAGAATGGCATACAGGGTAAGTGAAGAGTGGAAAATAATTTGTACTTGTAAGTTTTCAGTGACAATTTTTCTGTCTGTCTTTTTTGCTATTATCACTAGAGTGTCTTAAATTGTAACTTTGTACAGCGCATTGAGGATTCCTTCGGGTTTGAAATGCGCTTTATAAGAACCAATTGATTCTTATTATTTTTGCCCCCCCCCCCAAAAAAAATAAATAAATAAATAAAAAATTGTTTTATCAATATAGAAAAAGATACTCAAAATATGAAAGACTTTTCTTTAAAAACCTACTTAAACACTAGAAGAGGAACATCTTGCGGGACTACCTCTTTACTCAAGAACTTTTGCAAGATATTGATAAATTTCTACTTTTCATCCATTTGCAGCAAGCACACAATGTTGTCTTTAACACTCCCAAGACATACCAGGCAGCCTCTGGTGGAAGTGGGCAAGGCAAACTGCGATCCCCAACCCCATCAAAATGGGACACAATGAAGGAGCAACTAGGAATATCCGATGGTAAGCTGTGGAATTTTCTTGTTAATGCTTCAGTTTGTAGACATATTTTTAAGGGCTGAAATTTATTTACTGGTTTGGTTTGATCATGTTGTTTTTTGCCCATATCTGATTGAGAAAGTTGCAATGCTGGTAATAACCTCGTAAGAAATTAATTGAACTAGATACTAGCAAAGTTGCTGGAAACATTTTCAGTCCTTGTCCCATTTGGGATTTTCCTACCACACCTTAAACAGAACCTTTTGTCATCGTCTTCTTTACATAATTCACCCTGATATTGGCACATGCACTGTTTGATGTGTGATAAAATAAAATAAAACTAGAAATTCAGAGTTTGTCTTGTGACACAAACTCTAGGTGGTCAGGAACAAGTGAATTGAAAAGTTTGTAAACATCACAACACAAACAGTTTCCAACAAATCAGCTTTTGATTCAACATTTGAAAAACCTATAACTAGAGGGCCCCACTGTTAAATTTGATGTCATTGCTACTGTTTTTTTAAGAGGTCAAGGTTCACATACTATTTCTTACATAGAAACCACATCTGAATTCCATTTCTGTTGAATACAGAGATAAAAGTACGACGTTTGAAAGTTTTTCACTTCATCTCCCTCTTTGGACTAAAGACAAGGTCAAAAATGGTCATGTTCAGCATCTGTTTAGTTTTCTGAGACAATTTTCCCAAAGACATGCACCTTTGAAGATTTACTAATTGCATTTAAGCCAGAAAGAGAAGGTATTTTTTAGATCTAGCAAAAAGATTTCTGGCCCCTATCCATTTTAGTTTGCATGGGGGAATCCTCACATTGTAAATTATTTTGTGTCTTTAAGCAAAACTGTCAAATGAGCTTAGTGCCCCTCCCCCCCCCCCCCCCCAAAACACACATTCCTAGATGTTTGCCTCCCTTTGGAGATTTCATTTGTTCTTTCCATTGTCCCAGTAGGTAACATCCTCCCATAGACTTTGTACAAAAAGTTCCATGTGCAACATCCATGTCTTTAGAATTCCCCTGTGGGGACCTACATGTATTGTTCCTATTGTCTTCGGTCTCCACAGGGTAGCCAATAATGTGTGCCAACACACTAATGTTGCTCCAGACTAAATACTGTAAGATAGTAAGCTGAGTTTCAGCTGGTATTGCATCATCAAATTACCAAAGAAATGATGTGAGAAATACCAAGCTATTGCTAGTTGTTGTAAGTCAATTCCTCCCCCCCCCAGACACCGAGCATTAAACAAAGCCCTCTATTGTCTAATGTAAACAATAGCATTGAGTTAAACACTAAACAATGTATTGAATTAAAGTGTACTTTGGACCCCCTTGTACATGTACTAAGTGTTGGCTGGTCAACGTAACTTTAACAGTTCTTATTAACAGTTCTGAAATTTTATTCTGAAAGACACTTTTCTAAAGTAAGTCAATTCCTTCCCCCCCCCCAGACGCTGAGCATTAAACAAAGCCCTCTATTGTCTAATGTAAACAATAGCATTGAGTTAAACACTAAACAATGTATTGAATTAAAGTGTACTTTGGACCCCTTGTACACTATGCTAAGTGTTGGCTGGTCAACGTAACTTTTTTTATTAACAGTTCTGAAATTTTATTCTGAAAGACACAAATGCACTTTTCTAAAGTATAGGTCACTTCCAACTTCTGTCATCAGATGATCATAATAGATTGTATTTTATTATTTGTATAAAATGAGTCACACCCTAGGTGTTCTAACAAGGCAATGTCCAAATCCATCAAAACATACTCCGCTCTATGATAACTCAACACCCACTTTTGAACTTTCAGATTATTGGTATGCTTAGGGAGACCGGTCCTTTTTACATGCCACTCCCGAACTCTGGACCAATCTACCCCCTTGGAATTCCTCAATCTTCATCATTGTCTGCATTTAGATTCTCCTTAAAAACCCACATTTTTACCTCATGTTTTTTGTGTTTAATTAGTTGTCAGGCTATTCATTGCATAGTTTTGTATGTTTTTTTTATTTAGCTATTTATTTTTTTCTTTTCTTTCTTGTTTTGCATTGTGCACCAAGAGTGTCATGCTTTGCGAATATTGTAACAGTTTTATATACAATATTGGGACAGAGATGACATATAACATCCGACATAAGTCACCATGACGTCCTACATTCCTCAGGTGTTTTGTTTTGGTTTTGTTTTTTTATTGTTTTTTTTTTACCCGAAACCCCCGTGTTTGTTTAGCTACAAACACATTTCTAGTTAATAATAATAATAATAATGATAGACAATTCTTATAAATTCTTATAACTCTTATAATAGTTATTGTTATTCTTATTCGTATTAAAAGTGGGTGGCATGTATCCAGGCTTAGGGGGTACAATACAATACAGTCACCTGAACATAGTCTTGTGTGATATTGCCCTTCAGATGTTCCTTGATGAATGAAAGCTACCATCAGGAGCAAAAATGGTAGCCTTAGCTCGGAGTTTAAAGTGTCCCAACAAGCCACTATGGGTGTAGGGTACAGGGAGGCCAGTGAAGTGTTAAGCAGCATGTTAGATAGCGCCAGTCCACACATGTTTGTCCAAAGCAAGGATATTGAGCAAACAGTTTTGGCTTTTGTGTCCCTGGTAACGCTGATTGAGTTTAGGTGGCTTTGTGTTGGTTGACATGGAAACCATTGTAGATGATACTGTAGGGTGAACAATTGGTTTTAGAAGTTTTGATAGGGGGGAATAAATGAACATTTTCAAAGGTCAGAAATGATTGTGATTGCTTTTCCTTTGAATGTCTGCTTGCCCATTTTCTAGTATGCACACCAGACGTACAATTGTAAGAGGAAAGGAAATAAAATGGTTTTAGATAGGAAATCCTGTAAAAAACTCCTGTTTTTAAGTAAAATATATTGACACAAATCCTGTAAATGTATTTGGAATATTATGGGGTTTTTTAAAGTAATTTTTGTTCAGTTCATTTGAAAAATGGTAGTAGGTTTTAATGCTCATAAATTTACCTAGCAAGCAACTTTTTAAAATTTCCGTCAATCAGTTTGTCCCTTAAGCAAATACTTTACTCACTTAAACAGTTTCATGTTACAAAACTAAATTTTCGACACATATTTGTCCTCGATGTTTTGTAAGGGAAGTATTAATGTGTGTTGTTTCTTAATAGGAACTGACTGAAGATGATAACTTTTTAGAAATTGATCAAGTTATTTTGTTTTGATTCTAGACGACTTTTTAAACAGTGACAGTGACAATTCCAGTGATGAATATGAATCCAAAGGAACAGGTAAGAGAAGCTATAAACCATTTTAAAGCCCCAGCTCAGCATTGGTAAGAAGAACAACAAATGCTCACAGATTTACACATCTTACATGGTGTAAAGGCAATGATGGTAGAAAACTTTCCTTGAAATATTTCTGCCTGAAGTGTTGTCGTTTTAAAATAATAAATGAAATAAGATCCAAATTTGTTTTCGTCCGAGTGAGACGAAAACTCTGCCTATATAGGAATGCGTACAAAAATACTGAATGCATTTTTACCGTTTTGTCGCAAATGAAACAGCGAAATGAGCTGACATTTTTACAGGTTGGTTTTATAACAAATATCTTGATTTGTGCAAAGAATGGAAGCATTTACAGTCAGTTTACCAATGTTGAGCTTGGGCTTTAAAGTGAAATCAAAAATAACTAGATAAAATAAAACTGCTGAATCAGAAGATCGAATTTTTTTTTCTGAGATAGTTAGTTTCAAAACGGAGCCCATTAACTGTGAAAATGTTTATACGTTAATAGCTATCTTGTTTGACCTAAAAGAACAGGTTAAAAAGTAATACAAAAGCAGTTCTCAATTGATGGGTTGCACATGACGTCAACGATGGGAAAAATCAGCCATCTTTGATGACAATGACTGCACATTTTTGAGCGCACAACTGTGCTTTACGCAGCACATGTGAGTTTCATAAACTCCCTCCAGGATTGGTTGGCAAGCAGCTCAAGCTGCGTTGAAACTTACAGAGCTTGACGCGGCTAATAACGGGCCAAAATAGAAATTGTCATCAAAGACGGCGACCAGTCTAGGGCTCAAGTCAGGAAAATAAAAATGTGAAAAGCCTGACATAAAGTGTACCATGCAATCTGAGACATTGTTCTCTAATTCAGGCTTGTGATTTTAAAGGAAGTTTATCTATAGATCTCCAACCATTTGCGTTCTGAAGTTCTTTAACCAGTTGCCACTGGGATTTTTCCCTCTTTTTTTCCTCCGTTCCCCTGGATGGGATTATTTTGTCGGAATTGCCGGAATCCTTTTTCTTTGAGAGTACAGCTGGCACAAAGAAACCCTGACTTGACAAAGCCATCAAGAGAACAAAGATTCTCTTTATTGCGCACCATGAGTTTTGTTTTCTCTTTTAGAGAAAATGCAAAATTCATGCGCCATGAATTGCAAAACCTCGGCCGTAACCCACGGCATAGGATTTGTACTAAACCCGGAACCATGGCTCGATTCCCGGTTCACTGTGACTAATCCGCCATTGAGCCGAAATACAATGAATAAACAATGGTAGAAGCCTCTTAATGTCTTGTAATCCTGTTTTTTTGGAACAAAAGGACAAAGGTCTGGAATCGGGGATTACACAAAAACTACCGCTGTTTAGCCAGAAAACAGCAAAATATTTAAGAAAGATCATGTTTTCTCTTTGTGTGGGTGAAACAAAGCATTAGATGGCGTGTGTGTGCTCTGTGCACGCTCAGCAGTGGAATGTCCCGGCGACCTGTGTTATGGTATTCCTGAAGCAACTGATTCAATCTAAGCAAGATTGACAACGAAAAAATGTCAACTTGCTCTAAAACAGAAATGTACTTGTAGCACATTTTTTTGGTCATAGTTTAACATAATTTGATGTTAGAGGAAAGTGTGTAAATCATTGAAAACATAAGACTCTTCAAGTTCAGGGGGTCTGTAGACAAAGAGGAGACTTCTACCTAATTTGTCAAGTTCATTTTTGTAGTCTACATACTGGTTATCATCAATAAATGTAAGTTCACAGTATGTTGAATTCATGCCCACATTCGACAAACACATGATGAATTACAGAGATAACCCCACAGTCATTGGACACAAATTAGTTTGTCTCTTGTCGTGATGGAATGTGCACAATTTCCTTAGTGGTTTTATTTTATTTTTTTTCCCCTTCTTATTCTATCCTGTGCCCACAGAGGTCGAAACCTCAGTAGGCATGTCAAGTATTTGTGAAAGATTTATTGGTTTTGTGGTGAGTGCTGATGATAAAAATTCGTTCACACAAGAGCAAGTATGAAATGATTCATACTGCATGTACTTTTGGAATTGATATGGCTGACGTCATTGTCAGAGTCCAGAAGATAACTACTGGTATTCAGAGTGTGAAATACATACTTCACTTCACAACAGGGTGCATTTATTTAGGGTATAAATCATATGTGGATTGTAATGCGCACTTCACTTTAAAGGGCCCGTGAAATGTCTTCTTCTTTATTTAATGCAATCTTTGGAAATGCAGATTTGTGTCCTATTTTACCTTATTTTCAATTTTTATTTTTGTCATTTTAAAGGGTATTTTTGTGCCTTTTTGTTTTTTTATGCTAATGGAAATTTCCATATTCATAAGCAAAAGTGTGATGTCATAAACATGTTAGGCAGAAACCTCAATGTTGCAATTAGTTTAATGCACAAAAAGTTGACAGTATTTAGGATGTTTCGCTGTCGTAAACTTTCTTTTCTTTAGTGATTTGTTGTGTCAGTTCATGGCAGTAAGCCAATGAACTTTTCTCACAAATTTACTTTCAATAAGTAAATTTTGGGGGGCTCACAACTTCATGAATTTCAACAGAAACCACAGTGTCTCCCTAAAATGACATCATGGCAACAGCGCCTTCGGTTGTCCTTAAAAGCATGGACAATTTTTTAAGTCTATAAAGAGGTGCACTTGTCAATGAAATTAACCGAAAAGAGATGTCAATTAGTTTTCATGCACTTAAGGGGATTAGAAAAAAGCAAAAAACATGTTCCTAAGAAATATTCACTTCAGGGGCCCTTTAAAGGGTTAAGGTGAAACATTTTTATTATAATTTGAAAACCCAGATTTTAATTTTGGTTGTAACAATCAAAATAAAGGACAGCATGTTTACATGCTGAAAAGTGTTAGCTCCTGACTCAGACGACGGATTGAGACCAAATCGTCACAAGTTCGTTTTTTCATGAAGGCCTATACTGTATATTGAATCAGTAAAAACACTGCACTGTCAGCTTAACCAATCCTATCAAATTCTAGCTTTAATGGTATTTATGGTATTTATTTAAATTTTTGTCATTATACTTAATCAGATAAATATGATTCTGAAGCTAACAAAACAACATCTACAATGTAAGTAGGATTTGAAACTTTGCATGGTGGAGCTACAATCTAGTAAGGTTTGCTGAGACACCATGTAATGATATGTTTTTGAGTTGTAATCGGTTCTTTTCAGAACCACCCCAACTCAAAAAGAGATAATTACATGGTGTCTCCGCAAACCTTACTACATGTAGATCTACAATGTAGAAAGTTTTAACATTTTACAAAAACAAAAGTTATAAAATAAAACAAAGCGATTGCCTGGATAATACCTCATGTTATACATGTAGGAACCTACACTGTGTATGTTTTCAATGTTTTCCAAAGACAGCTTTAAATAAATCTTTCTACGCACAAATGTGTAAAAAGCTCCAGTCATAGTTATAGGCCTGGAATTACTCAGAGTCTTTGCCTACATTGCCCTGGCCCTGGCCTTGGCCCTGGCCCTTAAGGCTTTCAAAGTTATAGACTTTCTTATTTTCTAAAATAGAAGGACCCCTTTTTCTTGCAAAGTGGCTGTAACACTTTACGTGCACAAAAAGAAGGGGAAAAAATCCAGTATTGGTTCCAATGTTGTTTACTTAAACACCGTGGTGAACAAAGGTGCAAAACAAAAAATCCTTGTTGCTATTCTTATACATTATTTTGTGAACAGTCGGTACAATAATAGAACATGGGATTGTCATTTATACATTGTACTAAATTTAAGGTCTTTCATTGTCAAATAGCTGGATAATTTATATTTGTGACTAGACATAGTTAATTATTTAATTTTGCCTGTTGGTTTCCAATCTGTTTAATAATGGAAACACAACGGACAAAAAAATCTTTGTTTTTTTTTGTAATATTTTGATCCACACACTACCTTTGTGCTGGATACATGTAGTGTATGGATGCAACTGAGGATCATTACAACCATCTGGGCATGCATGTACATGACTAGACATACAAAATTGTTCATTATTATGCGGCAGATGGAACATCACCCCCCTTCAAAGTATTCCATTCGCTCACAAATGACGAAAATTGAAATTGCTGGATCTCTCCTCACTGGGGACTAAACTCGAATGAGTCATTCACCATGTTCACTCAGCTGACGACGAACCTCAACACTGCTCTGCATAATGTCTTCCCTACTAAACACCACAAGGGACTTGGTGCAAGTCTCAGGATCTCCCATTGACCCATTATGTAAATTATATTAATTACTTAGGTTCCAATAATAAATTAAGCATTCCATCTTCATAATGAAGAGCCAAGTGTTGACAAATCGATGTGCCGACATACGCATACGCAACAACAACAAAAGGAAGGAAGAAATGATATTACAAATGGACATCAGCTCATACATGACTTGTAGTTGAACGATGACGCTGAGCCGATGTAGTAATGACGGAACCCCGTGCATAATTAGTGTGCTTACATTGTAGACTGCAGCTAGCTGGTAGTCGGGCATTGTGTACAATCGCCTGGCTGCGTCTTCATGCTGTCTTGAAACATACTGTAATCGGAAATAGCTGCATCTGAAATATTTCCTCTCTTGTGCTGCATGGATGTTACACTGTAAGTTGTTGCCATCTCGACATAAATTATTATTCTGGATCTGTTTCTGTTCTGTGGCATAAATTCTATTATGCAGTGTGCAATAACGGTTTGTGCTAGATTCTACAGTGCATTTTTTATTTATTTTTTAATTTTTTAATGTTTGCTGGTGAATGTTTACTGGCAAATAAAATGAAATGTAGTGTAATGAATCTAAATGAAATGTAATATAATGTAACTGCTAATTACCCTCCTTGAAATATACAGGGTTTTATATATAAGGCATGTGATTTATCAGGATTTTTCATTTGTCTCCCTGCACCTTCAGATTTTCTTGAAAGAGGCAAACTTGCCATCACAGAAATAAAAATACTTTCCTTTGTTAAGACCAGACCTTCAGATACCCATTTGAAATGATGTAGAGAGTCTGTAAACCTCTAAATTGTAACATTCTGTACATCCAGGGAGCTTCATTCCCACAACAAGAGGAAATTGTTATCCAATTTTCAGGATTTTTTTATTTCCATACAATCCCATCCCTGATATATATTTATAGTTTTGGATTATTATTGTTTTTTAAAAATAACTATTGATCTTCATAGAACCAGCTGGAGAGGAGAGCTTCTAGACAGAAACTTTTTTTAGGCGATCCATCGGGCTCTAGCTGCTTCACTTTCCCCTTCCTCTGTATTTTAATTGCTTGTATTGTATCTAATAATGTTTTTGATATTTTGATTGTGTATATTTGTATGACTGCCCCAGAAATAATAAATGTAAAATATAAAATGCACTTTAATATTTTGCTAGTGGTTTTATTATTATACTTACCAGCAAAATATTTCTTAATGTTGTGTATACTTAGCAGCTGTTTTTATTTTTCTTCCGGGGCATTCATTCTAATCAATTGAGTAATTACAAATGTGCTTTTTATGTGTATCGTATTAATTAATATAATATTGAATTGATCGCACAAGTGCTACTTAAGTGTACATGGGTGGATTTCACAAAACTAGTCCTAACATATAACCTATAGACCATGTTACCTGTGACATCACATGTTTACAAAAGAGCCACAGAACCTGGACTTCCTGCAGGCAGGATTTGTACACGGCTCAATGGGAAAATACTTTAAATCTTTCATTTTATGGAGATTGCACTGTGCGATTGTCATCAACTTTGGATATGAAGGAAAGGGGCACATCTCACAACTAGTTCAGCTCTCATTTTAATAGCCATTGAATTTATGTTGAAATTATGATACAAAATGTAAAATTTCTCATATGTCCCATGCAGTATCTTGCCTGCCAGTAATTGCCCTGGAATGTACAAGGTCACTCTTTTGTAAACAAGGGTCACATGGTCTATAAGTTAGGACTAGTTACTCATCCTAACCTGAGATAAGACTAGTCCTTGCGCTTTGTGAAAGCCACCCCAGGTGTGGGTTTCACAAAGTGCTAGGACTAGTCTTTATCTCGAGTTAGGACAAGTAACTAGTTGTAACTCATAGGACTAGTCATACGTTAGGACTAGTCCTAAGTTAGGACTAGTTTTGTGAAACTGCCCCTGGAGTGGATTTCACAAAGCACTGGGACTAATCTTATCTCAGGTCTAGTCCTAGCACTTTGTGAAGACCAGTCCTAGCACTTTGTGAAATCCACACCTGGGGTGGATTGCACAAAGCACTAGGACTAGTTTTGGACTAATTTTGTGAAATCTACCCCAAGATTGGTAAGGATTAAACAATCATTATTGTTTACTATCAGTCTGAAAGCTTACTGTTTATGAAGTTGGTACTAGAAACAATTTTTCTGTGCAATATTTTCCTTTGAAATGCTGTCATATTCGAGAAAACTGTTTCTGGAAACCTAAAGAAAAACATTATATTGAATCAAACAAAGAACACTGCAGTGTCAGCTTTACCAATCCTGTATAGTGCCTTTGAATATGCTTTGTTAATAGGTATAATATGACCACCAGCAAAATGATATTGTGGATGTGGAACCTAGTAACTTTTTTTTTTTGCAATTGACGAAGAAAAACTGGTTGGCTACAAACAAACAATGCAGCATCAATATATTACACAGTGAGTGGTTGTTGAGAAGGACATTTTAGCTGGACAGAAAGCAGGAACAAAAACTTCAATCTCTTCAAACCAAATAATATGTTACGAAAAATATATGGAATTTGAAGAAAGCTAACCCAACACAATTTCAAGAATTTGTGAAAAAACTTCACCAGAAAGGAAATCAAATTACACAATAATTTATTTATACATGGTTTTATAATTGACCTTTTGCAATAAAAGTAAAATTTAAAGAAATTATAATGTAATTTCTACAAATTTTATTTTTATTCCAAAAGGTAAATTATAAAATCATGTATAAAAAAATTATTGTGTAATTTTTTTTTTCCTTTCTGGTGAGGTTTTGGTAATAAATTCAAATGCAATTCAGCCTTTTTGCTCTATTTTGTTTTAAATTTGTAATAAATCAATGTATTATTTTTGTTATTCTGCAAATTAAAGAATGCTTATTGTTGTCTTTCAGGTCGGTTGTCTAAAGAGGATGCTGAAGCCCTACGCCAAGAACTTGAAGAGAAAGACAGACAGAGAGAAGACCTAATCCTACAAGTTAAGGTGAGCCCTCTAATCCATTGAATTCAATTTGGATGTATCATGAAAATAATAAAATGCTATACATTTTGTAATCACCCTTGTACTAGTTTGTCTTTATTTAGTTGGATTTGGGCTCTATAGGAATATTAATTGTTATTATTTTTATTATTATTAAATCATTAGCTTTTTCCTAAAAACTGAAAAATCAACAATAGTCACTTTGGAAGAACTCTTTGAGATACTGTTACGGCGACACACATACATCCTAGCTACATGTAGATGTATGTGTAGAAGTATTGCAGGCTATACCAACAGCTTTTTCCCTCATGCTGTTCTTTGAATACTTTGCCTGGTGAATGACCCCGCCATACTTTGATCTGGCATGTTTTCAAGAGGAGTATAAATTCTGAGTTTTTCTAATTTCTTGTTCTACATAAAGCCCTCAACCTGGAGTGGCTCTTAGCTTTCTTGAGGGCGAATCTGCTTCGCTTCAAAACATTTACAGTAAAGAAGCGGCCTTCACACAAGTGCATCTTCCTCCGAAAATTGGTTGCCCTCTTTTGAAAAACCACATGAATTTCTTCTAAAAATAACATTTTTTATTTGACCTTTTTCTGTATCCCTTCCCTCCTGTCTTTGTTTCAGAACTTCCGTGACAATGCCAAAAAATACCGAGCACGATGCGAGAAGGAGCAGGCGAACAAATGGCAGCAGATCAAGATAATGAGAAAGACGCACGAATCTCATCTCAACGAAAAGCGACAACTCATCAGAAACCTCCAAGACATCATCGAGGAGCAAGAGGGACGGATCTACGAACTGGAGAGCGAACTCAAAGGTACGTGACGCAAGGGGGCAGCAGAGGATGTGAATATGGAAACAACTACCGTATTCCATTTCCATAAGATGGAAATAAATGTAATAATGAATTTAATTAAATTGTGAAAACAAAATATTACCCCAAACCTTTACTCTCAGGCAACAACAGCCCTACCCCAAGCACCTCCAGCCTCTCCGACCACGTCCAGAAGCTGGCCTCCTCCCTGGATCGTCTCCAGACCGAGATGGCCAGCATCCGGGAGAAGCAGCTAGCCGGCGAGCACCAGCTGATCTCCATGGAGCAAGACCATGAAAATGAGAAAAAGGGTATTCACCAGGACATGACGCAGCTCAGATCAGAGTTGGACGAAGCCCACGTTATGATCCGCTCGTTACGCAACGGCGAGGTAAGATGGCAGGGGTTGACTTAATAAATCCCATGCCTGATTTCAAATCTTACAGACCATGTAACCTTTGTTTACAAAAAGAGTGACCTTGTACATTCCATGGTATTTCCGGCAGGAGAGATACTGCACTGGTCATACTATGTGAAATTTCACATTTTGTGTCTTAAAATTAACGGCTGAACCACTTTTGAGATAGGCCCTTTTTCTTCATATCAAAAGTTGATAAATAAGACAGTGCGATCTTCATGAAATGGAAGATTTAATGTTTTCTTCCATTTGGCTGTGTAAATATCATGCCTGCAGGAAGTCCAGGCTCTGTGGCTCTTATGTAAACATGTGATGTCACAGGTCACACGGTCTATACTAATCACATCTTACCAACTCTCATTCATATTTAATTTCAGTTCATCATCACTAGTGTTCCCGTAACGATTTTTATGGGGTTTTTTTTTACTGAAATGGATAGACATGCTTCCGAGAAACATTCAGGTTTATTTATTTCATAGTCCCTGCCCAGTATAAATGTTGTTTTTTTTTGTGTTCATGGCAGGCAATTTCATCTGGTACGGATAACGAGAAAGAGATTGAGAAACTGAAGCAGGAGCTGCAGAGATACGAAGCAGAGCTGCTGATGGCTAAGACGATGCAGGAAGAGGTTGCACAGCAAGAGATGGAGACATCACAGAAGGATGCTGCAGCACTTAAGGTATCCTTATGTTATAAGATGGCTTTAAAATAAATAATATATAACAAAAAATGCATTCATACAGTACCAAATCCATTTTTTTTTTTTAAATGCGCAAAGGCGCTTTACAACTTCTCGCTGTTTTGGGGTTGTTTTTTTTCTTTCTTTTTTTCTGTTAAGCACGTGGAAAACATTGGTAAATGTCAAAGACCAGTATCCGCACTTTATGTGACCCAACATATACATGAAATAATAATCCTGTGAAAATTTAAGCCCAATCCTTCGTTGGAGTCACAAGAAAATAGTGAAACCGCCCCTTGTTTGTTTTCACTGTTTTAGAACTTCAAGTTTTGGTCTTGAGAGATCAAAACTATTTTTTTTTTGTTTACTAATTTCTGAAAAACTGTAGTATTTTAAGGAAAAAATATAATGAGGGAAGTTTTCCACCATGACCAATGACTATCTTTATACTGTGTCATGTGGAAATCTGTGACAATTTATTTTTGTCAATTTTGCCAATGTTCTACACTACCGTTAATGACTGTTTTCAACCCACACCAGGATGTTAACAAGAACTTGGTCATAAGTTTCCCAATTTCTCGGATGAGAACACTGGACTCAAGCTCTGGTGTTTCTGATCAGCAGAGTGTGGGTTCGAGTCCCGGTTTTGACACTTGTGTTCTTAAGCAAGACGCTTAACCATTATTGCTGCGTCCTTCGGATGGGACAAAAAGCCTGTGTGGTTTGTAATGCACGTAAAAAGAACCCAGTACACTTATCACAAAGAGAAGGTGCTCCCCCCCCCCCCTCCTGGTGTTCCTGGTTTGATCGGGTGCAGATTGTGCCACAGCACCTTGTAAATCGTTACATGGTGCTATGTAAAGGAACATGCCTCATACTTCAAAATGTGTACTCCGCATATCTTGCAGGAAAAAATACTGAGCACTTTGAGACGCCCATCGGGTGTGATAAAGCGCCAAATTAAGAACTGCGTATTATTATTTTTATTAATATTATTATTCCTTTAAAAAATGTAACCCCTGTGTTTCCTTCTGCAGAGATTTGAGAGCGAGAACACAAGACTGAAAGACCGCATCCTGGAGCTGGAGGCAGACATGGCCACAAAGTCAAAGGTCATGGCAGAGTCAGAGGCCAGCCACAAGAAGCAGCAACACCGTCTTGAGAAAGCCATCAGGGAGCAATCCTCCAGACTCAAGACTGTGGAGCTGCAGTTTGATCATCTCAAGGCAAACCCTCAGGTAAGTCAGTGTCCACTCCCCACTGGAACCAGCTAGACATGTGTCGGTCCATATTATTCTATAGCATGATGTGCAACCTCGCCACCATGGGCAGTGCGCCGTATCATTACCTCTCGTCTCTAACCCCTGGTAGGGATTTACTGAAAAACAACACTGATTGGCTCCCAAAACTAACTGCTCTGCGCGCATGCTTGTTAAAAACGTTTGAGCGCCCTTAGAGTGCTTGTAGAGGTGCTTAGTACGCGCATGTCAACATGAGTACACGCGATGCAAAGTGCAAGTATTTTGACGCGATGCTTTTTCAAATGAATAATTTTTACGTGGTCACCCCAAACTGCATAAGAAGAATGAGAGGGGACCAGTTGCTCTACATGTATGATTGATGCCTCTTTTGGCGGGATACCATATTTGAGCGGCGCGTCGAGTGGAGAGGCTACAGGCCTAATTAAAATCTCCCATATTATGGGAGATTTTCTTGTCACAATTCCAGGGGTTATGATCGAGCCAACCTCAGTACCAAAAAATGGTGCGGCAAGATCAATTACCCCTGGGAACAAGGTTGCATGATGTGTGCCATATAGAGGCTATTTCTAAATAGTTTGAGGTCTTGGCCTTTAAAAGAGACTCATCTGGGTTTTTTTTTTCAGAAGCCTTCTTCAAAGAAAGTTCATGTTGCTTTGTGCATTCTCAAAGGGGGAGGATGCACTTTCTTCTGTTTGTTATCTTTATATACCGTTATATTTTTGTACTTCAAAACGTTTTTGGTGATTCATTGTTTTTATATCAATTTTTGGGGTGAACAAAGAAAAATTGCTTGGAATGGGATTTGAACCTGCGACCACCGGCTAAAAGTACCGACACTCTACCAACTGAGCTCTAAAGCCCTAATGTAGGCGATCTCCCTATTTTGTCAATATCTTTGTTCAGGGGGATGCCAGTCAGAAGCCAGCTATACGGCATTATCCGGTTGATTGGCTTCTGACTTGCACCACCCAAGAAAAGATATTGAAAAATAGGGAGACCCAGCATTAGGGCTGGATAGCTCAGTTGGTAGAGCGTCGGTACGTTTAGCCGGTGGTCGCAGGTTCAAATCCCGCTCCAAGCAATTGTTCTTTGTTCACCCCCAAGTTTCCCAGGAGGTCTATTGCTTGATAATTATTTTAATATTAGAGTCATTCTTTGTATAGTTATCCATATTAATAATTTACATGCCTGTGCATTTACATAGCAGTGTTATTTACTATAAGTTTCTAATGTAACTTTTTAATTCACCTTTTCATGTAAAGAACCTCAACAGATTTTTAGCTTGATTCCATTTTATTCTATATAAACATATTTTGATAAATCTATATTTCAATAGATTGTCCAAATACTTGTATAGAAATAAAGCTCTATCTGTCTTTATTCTGTTCACATTCATTTGTTTAGTCAGTATTAGTGTCAAAACACATCAAGTATTTTGCAGACTTGATGACAAAGTGATTAAAAAAAAAGATTTAAACCAAATTTGACAATGATCTTAAAACTCTCCGTAATCCTGAAGGTCGTCGAAGTCACCAAAACAGTGACGGTGGAGTCAGAGGCCGCCAAGGATGCCTTGATTACTTCAAAGGAACAAAACAAAAAACTCAACAGACAACTGTTAAGTCTTAGGGAATCATGCGATGCCACTGAACAACAACTCCGCCACTCCAAGACACATATAGTGGCCCTCCAAGAGAAGGTATGATTGCATTCCATTCAAGGAAGATCAATAAAACATGTGACTTTGTTGACTTTAGCATTGTACCTAGGCATTTCCTGGCAGGGCATTTGGAGAATGTGAAATCCCACTGGACGCCATTTCAGCAAGTAACTCTATTGATACAACAATAGATCAGTGCAGATCAGTGCAGACAATGACCATTGCTGTCAATGGGAAACAAAGCATTCACTTGCTGAAATGGCGCCCATGCGTTTATTCACGTTCCAACATTAGATAGAGCTCCAGTTCCCCATCTTGCGCCTTTGACGGTGTATAATCTTTGGTATTGTAGAATAACAACTGTTGTAGAAAAATAATTAAATGTAAGACTTTATCTTTTCTGCCATTGAGCTGTGTACACTGTGTTCATTTGATTAAAACATTAAATCCACACAGCTAAGAGAACAAGACACCCAGATGGCACTCCTGGATCGAGAAATGCAAGAGATTGCAAAGCGTGCCGAGGTGGAGGTCGCCGAAGCCCGAAGGGAGGGTGACGAGAGGGCCTCCTCCCTCAACCAACGCTTCACGGCGATGAAAGCCAAGTTCACACAGATCCGACCAGGACTGGTGACCATTGCACAGGAGTACCAGCAGCTCAGATCATTGTGCGCACAGTTCCCGTCTATGCTGAAGGCCGCCATTGAACAAACAAAACAAGAGGTGTGTACTCACAAGGGTTAGCTTTAGTTTTTCTGTCAATGTGGTTTTCTTAAAACTTCTGACCCTTTTTTTTGTTATAGTGTTTTAAAGCCCCAGCTGAACATTGGTAAGAAGAAAAACATAAATGTTCGCAGATTTACATATACCTTACATGGTACAAAGATAATGATGGTAGAAAACTTTCCTTGAAATATTTCTGCCTGAAGTGTTATCATTTTAAATAATAAATGAAATAAGATCCAAAATTAGTTTTCGTCTCAGTGGGACGAAAACTCTGCCTATAGGAATGCGTACAAAAATGCTGAATGCATTTTTACTATTTCCTGTTTACTGTTGAAAGAACGAAATGAGCTGACATTTTCACAGGTTGGTTTTTTTACAAATATCTTTGTTTATGCGAAGAATGGAAGCATTTACAGACACTTTACTAATGTTGAGCTGGGGCTTTAAAGTGTAAGAGATAATATCTTTTGGCTGAACTGAGTACAACCTTGCTTCATCAATGCAACAGTGAAAAAGATTTTGTTTTAATTTCTTGTAGTATACATACATACATCATGTCATTGGCAAAACATTATGCACAAAATACACAGCACTGATACTACCATGGGACATGTACCAACGGTCTATCCCTTGTCCCTGTCAACTGTCCGTTTGGACGCACTACACGCTTCTCTGTCCTCTCCCATCTTTAAACTGTAAAGTTCCGAAATGCAATTCTAAGATGTACTGGACAAGTTTTTTCCCACGCACTGCTTCACTGTGGACCTCTTGGCCTGTATCCTGTTTCCCTGCGGGCTATAAACTTTCTCAATTCAAGCAGAATGTAAACAGTTTTCTTCTGCCCTAATTTCTTCTGCTTTCTTTCTCTTTTCCTTGTAGCCCTCACCTAGAGTGGCCTTGTGCCTTGTGTTGGGCAACTTACATAACTTTTAATTTTTAAATGAGTATATAGTGCTTAACACACATCAGTGTATGGGTAAAAACACAAATAATATTCTTTATCCCCGATGCACATTTAATGTCTATTAAATCATTGCAGTACTCCCTGCAAAATAATTCAAACTGTCTCTAGCCACCAGGCAATCTTGGTGGTCTAGTGGTAAGACATGTGCAAAGGTCGTGGGTTCAAACCCTACCACAGTAATATGCCTGTTGATTTTTTCAAAGAACTCGGGAAAGTACCGAGTATACAGTGCTTATCCACTTTACACACATCGGTGTATGGGTAAAACACAAATAATACAAAATACATTTTTACAACACAAACTTTTATAACTTCGATAATGTCAATTCTTTCCAAAAGTATCGCAAATTTACCCACAAAACCAATGGCACTAGATGTCACATTTTAGCACTGTGCCATGATATGTTTCTCTTAATGATGCATATTTTCCCCTACATCCAAATACAGATCGGTCAGGCCCTGTCTGACCTCACCGAACACAACAAGGAACTGGTCCGTAAGTATCACCATGAAATGGCCTTACGGAAGAAATACCACAACGAAATTATTGACCTCAAGGGGAGTATACGCGTCTTCTGCAGAGTCCGTCCACTCATCCGTGAGGACGGCTCCGGCCCCCTGGCCAGGAGTGCGGTCACGTTTGACGACGATGACGACGCTCTGGTCTACTTGCAGAACAAAGGGCGGACCACAACCTTTGAGGTTGATAAAGTGTTCCAAGCCGCGTCTACACAAGAAGAGGTCAGTTCAAAAATCTCAAAATGTGATCAGCGAAAGCAATTAACATTTCTGTATTATGGGATTCTAACTCTGAAGCAACTTTGGTCTTTGTCTCTGTTAATGTTATTTTGTGTGAACTACATTATTCCAGAGCCTACCTAGCTACTACATATCTATGACCTTTTAGTTGCTACTGAATGATACAATTTATACATGGGTACCAGCTACCTAGAATAAGCGTGTTCCAGGAACTTCCAGTGTGTGTTTGCTGTGTAAACTCGCCCAGTGAAACCATTCAAATTGGAAATGCCAAAGCATGTCATTTATCCAGGGGACTAGTCTAACAACAAAACTTTACTCTCCGCTTATTCAACATCTAATTGTCTCTCCTCGTGCATAGGTATTCAAAGAAGTAGAGCCGCTGGTGGTTTCAAGCATTGACGGTTACAACGTCTGCATATTTGCCTATGGTCAAACCGGATCTGGAAAAACCTACACCATGGAGGTAAGAGCTCTTTCGTCAAGCTAATTAGCACAAAAGACTTGCTGAGCACAGAAATATCTCGCTCAGCAGAAATGGGTAACCGTTGAGAATACCAAGTAATTCACATGGTTCCAATTGGTTCCCCTGCTATTTTTTGCAAAGTAATTAACACGGATGAGATTCCTCTGGAGTTTTCCGGATTTCCGGATTTTATAAATTTATTATTGTGGACTTTTTTTTTTGTATGTCATTTATGTACATCCAGGCCCATGTAAAGCCTTAACACAGTACATGTACACCACGTCAATAATTGGAAAAATCAGCCATCTTTGGTGACAATAGCTGCACATTTTTGAACACACAACTGTGCGTTACACAAAGTCCTGCACATGGCATGCGTGCTTTTTTCATAAACTTCTTTTATAATTGGTTGGTAAGCAACTCAAGCTGCGTTGAAACTTACAGAGCTTCACTCGGCTACGGGCCAAAATAGAAATTTTGTAAAGATAATACACAAATGTTCAAAAATAGTGTTGAATTTGTTGGAAACAAACCAACCAATAAATGGGATGTCTTTTCTTTGAATAGAAAGTTTGCAAAAATGTTGAATTTGGTCACAACGTCTGTCAACAAAATGGAATGTTTTACTGACATGAAGCCGTCCATGCCAACCAGCAGTTTGTTTATCATCAAAAGAAATGTCTACAGACCTCATCATGGTTCAGCCATTTTCACGTCAACGCAACAATGCGTTCATGATTTCCAAGATATACATTTTTTAATTTTTTGTTATTGTTGTCTGTGTTTATCTAGGGTCCAGCCAGTAACCCTGGCATCAACCAGCGAGCCCTACAACATCTCTTCGAGGAGACAAATGCACGGAGTGCGGAGTGGGTCTACACCATCACAGTCTCGGTCATGGAAATCTACAATGAAACACTCAGGTGAGGGACAGAGTCTCATTTAACCTCAGAAACTAGTTCCTGTCACATGATTCTACCACCCCCCCCCAAAAAAAAAAAACAACAACAACCTTGAACCTGTAGAGACCCCCTGCTTGTTTTCCAGTAGATAGCGATCTAAGTCTCTGGGTTTGTAATTAATTGGTTAAATTGTTGAATTTGGTCACAACGTCTAAGCAATATTTTCATTTCAGTTTTTGTTGCCATGGAACTTGAAACGGTACTAATGGCAATGTGGTTCTTCCACACCCTAGAACAGAAAGTGGGAGAAGAACTTTTAAATTTAGGGGGGCCCAGGCTTGGAACAATGTGCCGCGACTATTGAAATCTTCACACCCTTAAAGTTGAAACAACTTCAAACAAAGTTAATGTTTTTTTAGTGTTGTTCTGTGTTGTTAGGTATTGTTTGATATTTGAATTGCTTTCTAGTAGTTTTTACTGTAAGCTGGGATCCATGGGAGATCAGTGATTACTGAATGGATCACCCAGGGTAAAGAATAAATAAATAAAATAAAATAAATAACATTGATCTCTGGAGGAAGCTTGGCACTGCTTACTTCTCCCATAGTTTCTCCAATAACGCAATCGCAAACAAGGTCAATCAACAATGGGTGATAAAACTTGTCCCGGAACTGTTTTTACCCGCTGGTTGTCCCGTACTAATTTTGACAAGGTCCCTTATCTTTTAATCCTCAACAGAGATCTCCTCAGTGATGATCCTCACGTCAAGCTGGAGATTAAGATGAATCCTGATGGAAGTGGCTTATACGTTCCAGGTCTTTGCGAGATTGCCGTGACCAGCGTTGAGGATGTCAATGAGGTGAGGATCAAAATGATCATTTTTTCCCTTGTGAGTGAGTCGAACAAATCCAAGTTTTGATGCATAGAGAACACCTGAGATAGATTGACTGTAGCAAAAACCTCAATAGGCCTTATTCTTTGACTGCAAGAGGGTGCTCTTTTGGGGGTAGATTGGGGGGTCAAACCATAGTTAGTGTGGTAAACCAGATGCAGTTAGACTGCGAATAAAGCAGTTGATATACAGTTTTTGAGCATTTCGTTTTTACTGACAGTTTTACAATGTAATCAATGTAAGATATTTGCTTGGAAATTTGTATTTTTAATGTTTTGAAATATTTGTGTACTTTCAAAATGGAATTAGTATTGCGTGCGCCCTCTTGATGTCAAAAATGGCGGCCTGTACTTTGTTATTTTATCCTCTTTTAAATTTCATTCATCATGTTATCATTTGATTTAATCATGCTATGTGTGATTTGATACAACTTTTAAAGCCCCAGCTCAACATTGGTAAACTTACTGTAAATGCTTCCATTCTTTGCACAAATCAAGATATTTGTTATAAAACCAACCTGTGAGATTGTCAGCTCATTTCATTGTTTCATTTGCGAGAAAACGGTGAAAATGCATTCAGCATTTTTGTACGCATTCCTATAGGCAGAGTTTTCGTCTCACTCAGACAAAAACTAATTTTGGATCTTATTTCATTTATTATTTAAAACGACAACACTTCAGGCAGAAATATTTCAAGGAAAGTTTTTTACCATCATTATCTTTATACCATGTAAGGTATATGTAAATCTGTGAACATTTTTGTTTTAAGTGAAAATTTTTATTCAAATTTACCCAGTCAGTTTCCCTTGTGGTTTATTGCTTGATATTTTATTATTCTATTACAAGTTATGTGTTTATTAGTATTTATGTAAAATTAGTAATTTATGTAAAAACAGATCAAAGATTACTAAATGGCTGAAAAAGCCAGTGAAAGGTTTATTTCTGTGTTTTAAACAATGCTATATATGCAGATTTGTATTTTGGCTGTACTTTGGTAAAATTGATACAGCTTAGATCTGTTATTTTAGATTATTTTTCTCAAAAGAAATATGATCCGTGCTCAAGCTGATTTGACCTTGAAAAATTAATCCAAATGTTAAATTGCTATTTTTGTAGCATGACCAAATTTATTAACTTTCAATTGAGATATCGAACGAAAAAATCCATCGACGAATAATAACAGAGTAATTAATTTAAAAAGTGAATTGTTGTGTGGAGCACAATAAATATACTCTGCGTGCTGCCTGCTCGATTTAAGCCAGGTGCCTTGCGACACAGACACAAAATGCACGTTGTAATGTAGCTGACTTCTGGGTACCAGCAGTGGGCATGACCGTAGTATACATTTTCACCTAGGGTGGTGGGCCAGGATAATGGTTTCAAAAACGTATAGCCATCTACAAGGTCAAAACACGATTTAGTAATTTTGTTTGTTACTAAATAACATGCTCTTTAAAATTTTTGTTTGCTGGAATCGTTTCATTTTTGAGCACAAATCACAAGAGCACGAATCATACAATTTTAACTTAACAATACTTTAGTGCAGTTTCTGGGCATAATTATTATATATATAGCAGTGCTACTTTGTTGATGTATTTTATCTGTTTCTTTGCACAATATTTATTTGGGTATCCTTCTTTTACTTTAAATTTGGCTCACGGTCACCTGAGTTAGAATTTTTAACTCAGTCTGTCTTTTTTTGTTTTTTGTTTTTAGGTCTTCCAAATGGGACGTCGCAACCGAGCTACAGCAACTACAGACATGAATGAGCACAGCTCACGGTCTCATGCCCTGCTTTGCGTCCGTATCATCGGCAAGAATAAAGCATCGGGAAAACGAAACATTGGTAGGAAAAAAAATCATTTGCAAAATTTTTTCCTGATATTGGTTGTAACAACCGAAATTAAAGACAATGTGTTTACATGCTAAAAAAATGTTTTTCACAGGTTTGTTTTTTCATATGTTTATTGAATCAGACATAGTAAGAACACTGCACTATTAGCTTTACCAATCCCGTATTGACCCAATTCACCTGACGTCATCATCACAATAATCTTGGTTGCCATTTTGGTGGTCAATGTCACTGAGTGAAGTGCGCATTTTAGGAGACGCGGCGTTTACCCGTAAACCTATTGACCACCAAAATGGTGAGCGTGGCACAGTCAGCATGTGTGACGTGCGTGCAAGGGGTCAATAGTGCCTTGAAGAGACAATGTACTAATGATACTTGGGTGGTTTATATATTCTAAACTCCAAGCCACTGTTTGTTCATTAGAGAATCTAACTGTATCAGCAAACTCAAAAAGTGTGTTAAAAAGAATCTGTACCCAATATAATGTTGCCACTGTATTTTCACACTGCTTATATCGCTTTTTCTTTGTAATTATGGTCGCCTCTATGCGCTATGTTCTTGATGTAGTGGCGCTTTATAAATACTTTATATGTATGTATGTATGTATGTTCTCCCTCTAGGTAAGCTGAACTTGGTGGATCTCGCTGGGTCTGAGAGGGTTAACAAGTCGGGCTCAAACACAGACACGACCCGACTCAAGGAGGCTCAGAGTATCAACAAGTCGTTATCATCCCTGGGTGACGTCATCTACGCGCTGCGCAGCAAGCAAGGCCATATCCCATACCGGAACTCAAAGCTCACATATCTACTCCAAGAATCACTGGGTAAGTACACAAGGGCCTTGGTAAAGTACCATTTTGATGTCAGACTACTATAGACCCTTCTTAGATGGCGACACTACAGACCTTATAAACTGGCGTCATCAGGCCGCCATGTTAGAGGTAAAACAATGATGAAACAAATGAGAATGCACATCTGTGTACGCGCGGCGCACAGGATGGGCCAACGAGCAGCCTTATTTTCACCTCTAGCTAGCCGAGGGCGCCCTACTCAAATGATGTCATGTGCATGAGGTCTATCTTATCGCTCGCTTGCTGAAGTACTTTGACGTGCACATCACACACAAGTTACTAGAACTGCGCAAACATGTGCTACGAAACGTAATGCTGTATGGCACTACGTGTACGTATCCTAAATGTGCACAGTAATCCAGCACGGCAGACCTCCCGCGTTGCTATAGAAATGTGACGTCTGTGAGAAGGCTGTATGATGTTATCACTGTCTTTGTCATGACCCTAGTGTACAGCTCATGTGGCCTACATGGGGTCAGACTATTTTGACCTCATAACCTCATTTTGATGGCAGTAAATTGAATCAGAGGAAAACAAGATGGCTCCATCAAAATAAGTCCATTTTAACCTAAAAACTAGTACACAAATATTGACTGCTTTAAGTGCTATCTTTGAAACTACGACTCTGGAGGTGATCCCCTGAGCGTTCTATTTTCCACCGAGGCAAAACCGAGGTGGCGTAATTAAATTACCATCAAGTGATTATACAAATATGAACCATATGAATTACTGTTCTTTTTCTTGACAGTAATTTTTTGTAAAAACCCTCTTTTGTTGATTTATTTTTTCCTTCCAGGAGGTGACAGTAAGACACTAATGGTTGTCCAGATCTCACCGGTCAGCAAGAACGTGAGTGAGTCCCAGTGTAGCCTGAGTTTTGCCCAGAGAGTCAGGGCGGTGGAGCTTGGTGCCGCGTCCAAGAAGAGCGAAGCAGCGGAGGTGGCTGTTCTCAAAGACAGACTGGCGCAGTATGAGGTGAGAACTTATATGTACTTCTTTTCATCAGAAATTATATTCTTCAGATGATGTTCCGAGATCCAATCTCACTACCAAGAAAAAAATGTCTCAACTGTTTGTTAAAGGAGGGAAGGGTCGGCATAACTCAGGGTGCATTTCATCTGTTAAAGCGCTTGTTTTCATGAAACCATAGTTAGTTGGCTGATAATTTCTTGTGTGTTGATGCTTTCACTTTTACCTGATATAAAGATTGTAAAAACAGCAGTTAGTTTATCTGAAACGGCCTTATATCTGGCAATAATTCCCTTCTGTTATCTTTAATGTTATCCCCAAAGTCACCAGTGCAAATGTTCATGACCAAACTCCGTCGTTATTTTCCTGACATTCTGACCATAAGCAGTTGTAAAACAAGTTTTTTGTTTTGTTCCAGGATGGACCAACATCAGGTTATCACTCCTCACCGACAAGGAGCAACAAGGGCACACCTACGAGAACACGAGGTACCCCAAGACGTTGAGTCAAAGCCCAAACTTGCCAATGACAACACCAACAAACAATTCCTAAACAATATTATTTACAACGATGTGTGTTAAGCACTGTATACGCAGTACTTCCCCCGAGTTCTGTGCTGGCATGTGACTTCTCAGGATTTTTCCTGATTTCCGGATTTTCTCAAAATCTCCTTGTTTGTTCGTATATTTTTGAAAGAAGGAAAGCAGTCACCAAAGGGAGAAAGGAATAGACCACATTGTGTCCAAACCTGTAGTTTTGTATTTCTGGTGATGCCAGAGTCTGTAAACCTCCCTGAATTGTAACATCTGGGAGGTTATAAGTCTAGAATAAGGGGGGAACCCAGGCCAACAACCCAGGAATTTTCACATTTAGCAAATCTCATCCCTGTCTGTTGATGTTTTTTGAGGACTTGTTGAGGACTTTAGGAAAGTACTGAGTATACAGTGCTTAACACACAGCGGTGTATGGATAAAAACTTGAATAATATCCTTTATGGTTGATGCAAATTTAACATCTATTAATTCCTGAACAGTTATAAGCCTCCTAATGAAAAGAAAACTATAACTGTCCGGTACAATTTCTAAGGTTAGCTACCACACAAAAAAGAACCATGAATAATGATCAAAGTGTAGGGGTTAAGCCTTGTGTTTCTGCTGCATAGATCAAATGCCCTTTTTAGCTTCTGTTAAGAAATAATATCATGTATGTATATGTGTAGGTTTTCCCGGTCATCTGCAGAGTAGGCGCAACGAGAGATTTCTGCGTAAAGCTGCCGCGAATTTGAACGCTGTTCAAGTGGATGGTCAAATTAAATGATTATCTTTTTTAACCCTCAGCGCAACCACATTAATCAAAAACTTCCCTTGATCCAGGAGAATAAAATTTCGTCCACCCTGTCTTTAAGGTCAATAACCCACCCTGCAAGCCCAAAGCCATTATAAATCACTGTGGGGGTGAATTGGAGTGCCAGCGAAGACTTAGACTTGTGTTATTTAAGATCCACGTGCCGCACAAGCTGTTTTCACAAATTGCATACCACCCTGTGCCAAGGATCCTTAGCACAAGGTCAATCAATTACTACACTGAGACAGGTGGCTGCTGTCTTTCAACACTCCTTACTCTGCAGTGGTTAGGTTCTGGCCAATGGGAGTCTACAGGCTTGTGGGGTATACCAGGGGTGAGGATTACATGGAATCTTGGCCTTATTTATTGGCCCATTGAAAAAAAAATTATGACCATATTTGGTAAAATGTGGATTATTTTTTAACCTCCCCGCTGATGCCGGGGTTTTAATCGTATGACGTAAAAAAAACACTTAAATTTAAGTGAAATTAAATGACTGTTTTGAGGAGCTTTCAAATTTCGTTTGTGGATTTTTTCATTCATGATCTCATTTGAAAGTTAATAACTTGGTCATCCTACAAAAATAACAATTCAATGTTTGGATTCATTTTAAGGTAAAACAGCTCGAGCATGGATTGCATTATCTTTAAATTGGCCGCTTATTTGCCGAAATTGACCGGGAAAACCTATATTATTTAAATTTATGGCAAATCATACATTTGGTTCCACTGTTTTCCCTCCATCAGACTACAGTACTCCTTACAAAAATTTAAATATATTCCAGTACTTTTAACTCCATCCAAAGCAATTTGAATTCATGAAATCTTTCATTTCTCTCTTTTTTTCATCAAGAACTGCCCTTTTCATTCGTATTTACTGTGTTTTAATACAGTGATTAAATAAAAGAGTGAATTTTAACACACAACTACAAAATGTTGTAGTTGTGCATTAGTCATTATTATTTCGAGTTGGAGGAGGAAGAGCACTGTGCCATGTATAAACGAATTATTACATTTTGTCCGACCAAAAAGTGTTGTAAGGTATTACAGATTGCACAGTCACTTGTGTTAAGTATCCTGTTGGTGAGTCTGATGTCATTACAGCATGAACCCACGCCCACTTCACACGTGCCGGCTACAAACATCATCAGCAGCCTCATTGCTAATGCATTGGCCAACATTTTCTACAATGATTTACGCCAAAAAACTAACTAAGCTAGGTGGTTGTATTTTTGACACGTGTTGTGCAGATACTAAATCTTAATAAAGTCCTCCTCTGTTTTAAGAAATTTGTCTATCTGTAAAAAAAACAAACAAGGTTTTTAGGTTAAATTTCACACAATCGTAAGCGAAAGGTCTGCACATATGACGATATGACTAACCAGCAGGATAAACTATTTGTCAAAGTATAATGGTTTGAGCACACACAGCATTGTTTTAGCATTAAAGAAAGCATAAACAGATGACTAAGTGCATTTGAGTTTAAAGATAAAGCACGAGTCGGTAATTACAACGATAAAAAAAAACGATTAGTTTCAACCTGAAAAGTTCACTGATTATTAGAAAGATCAGACTGGTACCAATCTTTCAGAGAAATATTTCTGTCTGAAGTACTGCCAAAGTCGAGGAAATAGTATTATTTGAAGATTGACCAATTTACCGTTGCTTATTTCCAACTGAAATAAGGTCAATACAGGCATTCATCTTGTCAGCTGATTTCCTCTTTTTTTTTTCTTCCAGTTTCGAAAACTGAAAAACACAGTACAAAGTTTTGTGTATTCTGCAGTTTTCTCTTCTTTTTTTTTTGGAAAAACAAAGTTGCATATCTGTCAATGTGAACAACTCAAAATACTTGACAAAAACAAACAGTTTTTTTATGTTTCCACTACAACCTGGCCAAATTTATTGCAAATTTTCACAGGTTGGTTATGAGGATAGGAATGAATTAACTTTTTCGAAAGCCAGGGACGTAATATTCCTTTTTTGATAATATTTTTATGGGTTTGGTTTGGAGGGGAAAGTGTCTTGGGGTTTTTATTGTTTATAAATAAACCAAAATGGTACCTGTATGCACAAATGTTTTTCCTGGGGATCGGTAGTGTGGTAACACCATGTACATCCTGTTGCCACAACAATGATCCTGAGGAAAAATATGTATTTTTTTATTTTAATTTTTTTTTATGGAAATCGCCAGACACACAAGGCCAGTAAGCCACTCGAGGTGTGGGCTACAAATCAACTGTTTTATCCAGGGGCCATTGCCACCTACTCCTGGGGCTGAAACAGGGTAACCCCCTTTACAGTCCGTAAGGATGTAGGCTTGGATATCATCCATCAGAAGCCTGGCTGGTAGAGCAGAAGGCTCTACCTCCCAAACTTTTACGGAGCAATTATGGTCAAGTGCCTTGCTCAAGGACACAAGCGCCATGACCGGGACTCGAACCTACACACCGATGACTCAGCCACCGGAGCTTGAGTCCTACGCACTAACCACTCGGCCACGACACGCCACAAATGGGTTCTTCTTCTTCTTTTTCTTCTCCTTCTTCCTGCTGCTTTGCAAATGAAGATTACCGCACTGCGGTTGAGCGCATTCGTGGAACCATGAACCACGGTTTTAGTTGATCTAAAATGAACCGGTTCTGTGAAGAACTCATTCCTTGGGTTCCTTTGGTTCATAAAATATTCATCCATGTATCTATGAAATACTCGATCGCACAACGAGCTTTCAGCGTTGACCAATAATATCATTATTTCCAGAAGTTGTAAATAGAACACTTTTGTTCAATGTTTTGTATTTGTTTAAATAGTGTAAATCATGTAAATACTTTTTTTTTAGTGAAATTGTAAAGTGAATATTTTTCACAGTATTTTGTGTTCAGTGTTATCAGGTTATACAATTCAACAAATATGTGGGGAAGTACAATTAATTTATTGAATTACATCATTTATTTATGACTCTTAATCACAGATGTTTTTAATTAAGAACTTTAAGTGTAAACTAGAGGCTTTTCCAAACTTTGTCCGAGGCGCCAGCTTTGCTTCCGTTTGATGTTGAAGCACTGTGCAAAATGCACGCTGCTCCAAAAATCTCTGCCGGAGCCGGAGCTAGACCTGGAGCATAAGCCCAGGTTCGGAAAAAGCCCTCTAGAGGTTAAATTTTGTTTCAAAGACAACGCACAGTATCATTATTTATCAAGAAAAACTTAGTTTCGATCTGAAAGCTCACTGATTCTAAACTTTACACTGACACCAATCCTCCAGAGATTTAGTGCCGCCTCAAATATTGTAAAAGTCAAGAAAATAGCAACTGAAGACAATCACCACCGTCAATGTAAATGCAGCCTCTATGCCTGATTTGGTTTATGGTGCTACATACTCCTAAGGAGTTGAGACGGTGTAAGGAGTGCTTAAAGCCTGATGGACAGGGGTAGTAATACTGTATGGCACTTCAAAGTTTCATACTTGATTTAAAAGCGGCTTATAATTGTCAATTATTACTGTTATACCAGTGCGTCTTGCTGAAACACAATTTGCAAATGTTAACCAAGCTTACTTTTGTTTATTTGTATTTATCAGAAAACTAGATAATTTTAACAATGCAATAGTTATAATTCAAATTTATTTTAAGAAGAAAATTAATAAAGCAACTTCATTATATAAACAAACAAGCCTTTGAATGTCACTTTATGCGAAAATCCAGTTTGTGTATTTTGTTTTAAAAAACAACTGATGTAAATTTTAGAGGCTCGCCCGATAACCTTAAATATTAAATACAACTTTAGAGGTATTCAATTAAAATTTGGCTGCACTGAAATTGACTAAAACACAGAACATGCTTTAAATCAGCAATAAATACATTAAACTAATCTTGGTTTGAAATATTTAATAAATAAAATTGTACAAGTACAAACTGTACATGCAAATTTTCTTTTACATTTATTTAAGTTAAAATTGTAAACCAAGTGCTTTTTTAAAATGCATTATGCGATAGAAAGCGAATTCATTAAGTTATTTAAGACAATTGTTAGGTTACTAATAATACACAAATGAAAAAAAAGAAGCCAAATTTCACAGAGCTGCTTAACAGAAAACAATGTTTGATAAATTCATTTACTAAGGACAGACCAGGATAAAATCATAAAATGAATCTGTCACACAGATCTTAAACTTATGGAACTACTTTGGCTTGACTTTGTTATGTTTAAACGACCAAACATCTTCAATTTTAGCTCTAAATACAAAATGATGTTTCTTATCAAATTGAGTTTCAAAGCGAGACTGAAATAGCTGCAGGTTGCCGACAATGTGCAGTCTCCATCATCAAACTCCACCCATCTCTTAGTCAGTATCCCTGTATCCAAATTGGAAAGCGTCGCTGTTGTTGGATTCATAAAATGCACCCGACTATTTCCGTTTCCAGCCTCAGTATGGGTACATAGTTAAAGCATAGTACGTATTTCCATGGCAATGAATACCCATCGTCTGGCACCCATATTAAAATACTTCATCTGAATACTTCTCAATCGGGACACGTGTACTCTGCTGAGCATTCATTCATTCATTTGGTGGCTTCTTGAACTCCCTCTTGACTTTTTTGGTTGGTTCGCTTGCAGTAGCTTGTGACCGTTGCCGCTTAGTGCTGAACTTATTTCCGACCGTGTTGACTAACGTGCTGTATCTGTTACCAAATAAAACATAAAAGTGATCAACAATATTTCACCCAGTCCAGTGTAAATAGAAATAGAGCAACTTTCTGTCTGGAAGGAGGGACAGGGGGAGGAGGGGAGGTGGAAGGAGGGGGGAGGTTGTTAGAGGGAGGAGTCACAGATCTAGAACCCACCTTCTGGCCATTTCTTCATCGGATACCATCATTTCTCGCTCCTTCTGCTCAGATTTTTTCTCCAGTTCCTCAGCTACCAGATTTTGCATTATTTTCTAAAAATGGAAAGAAAAGAAGTTAGTTTTTTTTCTTCTTCTATTGGCTTAAGCGGTTGTTGGACCTTGTTGTCCACATCGTGTTCCTAAGCAGGGTCCTGCACATTTCTTACTATTTAGCTCTGGTATGTTTCACTGCCATCCTAATTCATCGGTATTTTGAAACCAACGGTAATCTGTGTGAAGACTGAAACTATCTTTAGTAGCGTTGCAACCAGCAACAATATACCTTGATGGCAATGAAAGCCAAATATCAAGAGATTTGTCCAAAGAAACTAAGCACATGAAGTTACATAAGCTTGCATAGTGTATGACATCCACAAGTATCGATTGCCGCGGACTGAGAGACAGCATTTGCCTTTGTCAATGTCACAAATTTGTTCCCTTTTAGGGGCACGGGGTTTCACCCCTAATTTTATTATGTTTTTTTGGGGGGCAATTTAAACTTCTTTATAAATTTTGACGAACTTGCATTTATATGCAGGCATGCAACTTTCCAGGGGATCAGCTGATTTCCTCTTTTTCTTCATTTTTGGTGTCATAGAAAACTGAAAAACACTGTACAAACTTATGGGTGTTTGGCTATTTCCTCCTTTCTTTTTCAATTTCAAAGTTGATAGTTGAGGCATTTCCTTAACTATCCTAGGATTAAAAAAAGGTGCATTCACCATATTTTTTGTCCTAGGATAGTTGAGGCATTTCCCTAACTATCCTAGGATTAAAAACAGCTGTATTCACCATGTTTTTTCTCCTAGGATAGTTGAGGCATTTTCCTTAACTATCCTAGGATTAAACAAACAGGTTGGCCAACTGTTTTTTTAACCTAGGATAGTAGGGGCAATTCCTCAACTTTCCCAGGTCTGTCAAGTGTTTTTTCCTCTCGATATCATAGGATAGTTCAGGGTATAATACAGATAGAGGTGCAGGCTTCGATCTTAAGAAAAACTGGGGCAGGCCTTTGATGGCCAAATCAGAGAAATTGTACAAGGGCATGCTGGCCAAGTTGGTAGTGATAGTGCAATTTTTCTGAAGGGCATGCTGGCCGACTCGACAGGGCATGAGGCCAATGGTCTCGGTGGCCACGGTTAAGATCAAGGCCTGGAGGTGAAGTAAATGGGGCAGTGCTTTCACTTGGCTTTCACAGGACCTTTAACTTACTTCAATTGCTGGGTTCATTCCTTTAAATGACATCCGACCAAACTTCAAATCTTTACACATTGCATGGCTTGACTCCACCTCATATTTGCTCCTGCAATCAAAGATACAAGATCATAGTCTTTTAGTACCATGTCATGTGTCAGTATCTCGTAAAATAGTATTTACGTTACGCATGTATTTGAAAGTGTCAAAAAGTGGTATCTCGCTTGACCCGGATGTACACACAAAACCAATATGCGCCGAGATACGCACGCTGTTTTTGCACGACGCAGCCATTTCCATGCGAGATACATTGTTGCACAATCGAAATACAATGTTTTTGCATTGACACAAAAATACCAAACTATATAATACAAGGACTTTTGTTAAACACAATTTGGGGTCTTCCTAAAACTCAATAATTGTGTTTTGCCCTCGGCCAGGCAAATGACAACTTTAAATCTAAATTCACAGAAAAATACAGTGTTTTCTTACTCCTTTGCAATTATTTCTGGTAGGTCAAGTACCCAGTGTGTCTCATCCACCCTGCGTCTTTCTTCTTCTTCGATTTCCTTTTGGATGTCATTTTCTTGACTTCGCTGCATAAACTTTGAGGATAAAAGGAATTTTTTCTTCTTTTAGAATTCAACATTTTATTAAATAACAAACTACATATTTTAATATTAGTAATATTACTTTGACCATCTTTAATATATGAACCAGCTAAACCTATACATGTAGTTTTTTATTGAAACTATATTAATTACTGTTTTATCATTAGAGGAAGGAAATTATTTACTTAGATAACTTGTACAAAAATGCAAAGGCATCATTACTCAATTGGTCTGTCTGGTTTATGGCTCAACTTGAATATTAAAAAAATGTTTCAAAGACAAAATAACATCAATGAATACCACGATATCATATGGTATTTCGAAATCAATCATTGGTAATGTTTATGTATGTAGCATTTAATCTCGTGGATTAACATGGAGGGGGGGAAATTCCAATTAATCATGGTTGGTCAGGTTTGAAACAAAACTGATGCCGGGATTATAAAGTGTGTAGGGATAAGGTGAGCATATACTAAATACATGCTGACAGGGGCAGAGGGGCTTGGTACCGTGAACTGAATACTGATCATGCTCAAAAATAACAAATGTCTGATTAAATGCTATACTGAAAAAATGAATCGCTTAGTTTCACTTTTTGGGGGGTACTTTTAGTTTTAGCCCCATTTATTTCCAGCGTATTTTGGCATGGTTGACCTTAGCCCCACTAGTGTGGCAAGGATTTTTGACATCGGTTGAATCCTTAGCCACACGTCCAAGCCTATCTTTTGTGCAGCTCGTCCCCCAATCCGCCGCACCGAAACCTAACGGGTGCGGCGCTGGATTTTAACCAACTAAATGTGTCCACGTACCTCTTAGCTTCCCTACGGTACTTTGGCTGTTGAAGTTGCTAACCTTATTAAGGGCAAATAATCATTTGAATTTTGCTCAAAATTACTCCACACAAATAGATATCGGCTAGCGATCGGGGCCATTTTGATTACCCAGAATGCAATGCCATCACGAAGTCACGAGAGTGCAAATTCAGCGGCTGATTCACGTGACAGCTACAGCTAATGAAACAGCTTAGAATACAAAATGCATGGAGTCAGAAAAAGTGCATGCACCAAATCTATGCATGGCATCGGTTGCATGCACGCATAGTTTGGTACTTGCACTTTTTTCTGACTCCATTCTGAAATTGTTTTTATACTCTCGCGCCACCCGTGATTTCGTGATGGCATTGCATTCTGGGTAATCAAAATGGCCCCGATCGCAAGCCAATGTGTGGAGTAATTTTGAGCAAAATTCAAATGATTATTTGCCATTAATAAGGTTAGTAACTTCAACAGCCAAAGTACTGGAGGGAAGCTAAGAGGTACGTGGACACATTTAGTTGGTTAAAATCCAGCGCCGCACCCGTTAGGTTTCGGTGCGGCGGATTGGGGGACGAGCTGCACAAAAGATAGGCTTGGACGTGTGGCTAAGGATTCAACCGATGTCAAAAATCCTTGCCACACTAGTGGGGCTAGGTTGACCTATATTCAACATGATAACTGAGTTACACCGCCAACACACTCTGAGTCTGAGCACGAAGCAATAAACTCCATCGTCTGGAGTCTGTGCATGCAGCCAGTGAGAGTGAGACTTGAGAGTCTCACTGAGTCTCACTCTCAGTCTCAGTGCGATTGTGATCATCTTATTTAATCGAATCCATTCATACCTACCTTCATCTGCATTAGGTGCTTGGAAAGCTTCGATTTTCCGCTTCCATCGCCATGGCGATCGTTTGCCATGTTTATATTTAGTGAGCTGTAAAACTGTAACTTTAAACGGATTAAAATTACTTATAATTCATGCTCTTTAATATAAAAAAACTGCTCCTGCCTGCTAAAAATTAAAATACATGTGCATCAATTAGGAACAGTCTGGTGCTCTGCATTATCGTTGTTCATTAACTCCTTAAACGCGTATAGGATTGAGACCAATGATAAAGTTTTCGTATTGTATATACCGCCCTCATAACCATGCACATCACATAAAGAGAAAAGGGCATTAGTGCAGGGCGTGGCGAGAGGATGGGTTTCGTTGTTTGATTGGTACTGTCTCAGAAATAGAAACTTGTTTTTTTCTATAGGGTACGCCAAAAAAAAGCTGACGAAGTGGCATAACCCTACAGTTATCACAAGTTTTATAAAGAAAAGTAAGAGCAATAAAATAGAAACTTGATATTTTATTTTGTTACGAAGTAAAGAGCCAAATATTCTTCAGTCAAGTAGGCCTATTATGTATTTGACAACTTTGAAGCATAAATCAAACTTTATTTTCAAAAAGAGATAACAATATTAGAAAAAAAGATACCTGATATCGACCCACATAATATAAGAAAAAAAAACATTTCCTTGAGTAACCCTTGGTATAAATTCCAAAAAGGGATCGCTAGGGACCTTTTGAGGTACAATATGAAAACCTAAAAAAACAAATACAATCCATTGATCAACTTTTAAATTCTGATTGACCCTTCACAAAAACAGTGTTCCTGCTTCTTAGTCGCGCGTTAAAAGGGTATTGGATGGGTGGTATTCATTCACCTTTAAAATCTCAACACCTTCAATCTCGAAAGGAAACATTGAAAGACCCTTATTTTGCACGCCCCCCCCCCCCGCAAGACAAACCTTTAAAGAGAATGGATCGAACGCACAAAAGGTTAGATCAGAGATTTATATATTATATAAATTTCTGATCTAACCTTTTGTACGTTCGATCCATTCTCTTTAAAGGTTATTTTTCCTTCAAAAAAGGTGGTGGCACGTGCCCCCGGTAAAACTTTGAGAGAGAAAGAGAGAATGGGGAGAAAGAAGCGGGGAGCCTGGAAGGGTGGGGGGGGGGTAGACCCCCATTCCAATGCGGCGCGTAGATTTTGATACAATTATTATTGACGACTGCCCTTTGGTGGTTATTACGACAGTATCGAAGCAAATCAACTCAGAAAAGACGACACTTTCGGGTGGTGCCTGTGGTGGGCCGATTATGCCAAGCGATGCCATGCCGACAAAAAAGGTGAGATAACGGGTAATGGGGCAATAATTATTACTAACTGTATCGTATAAAAAGCCGTATAGTTGATTTTAACATGTCACTCGTACTGATGATGGTGTCACTCGTAAACGTCTCGGTTGTTTAAGTAGGCAGAGGGGGCAATCGACTATAGACTTCTTATCTGTTTTCATTATCTATTCTAAAGGGGATTTTTGATATAATTATTATTTTATAATTTTGTTTAAGGTTTTAATATTGGCAAGTCGCAATAAACGTCAAAAGGTCATTCGCGATCTCTTTGGTTAACTCTTTTTTATCAATTAAGTAAAAATGTTTTTTTCAATTTAATATGGTTTTGGTAAGTCAACTATTAGTATTAGCTCTCCTTTTTTTCTAAGATTATCATTATCTTTTATTAATTATTATTATTATTTTTTAAACCTTGCTTTATAAATGTTTCAAAGTTGTCGAATAATTCTAATGATTATCGCGAAAAAATACAAGGCTGTAAATAATAATAATATACTTCAAAAATTATGTATTTTTTCATGTTATTATTATTAAAAAAATATGTTTTTACAGTAAGAGGCAAAGTTCTCATTATTCTTTCGCTAGTTGACAACTCTTGAGGGCGGTATACAAAACCGATCACTTACTATTTACCTTTTCTTGGATTGGAAAGGAACTGTGTATTGTGTATCCTTTTTATATGCGAGGTACTTGCTGAGGAAAAATGTCTGTCTTTTGAGTTTGAGATGTTTCATGGGGTGAATCTGCATATTAATCAATATGGAATATTAATAACTATGTTTGAATACATTAGGAAAAGCTCTAGTTTCCACAAGCACAATTCACCAAGGCTGATCGTCAGCCAAAAAAAAACCCCTCAAAGTCAAAAACGGTCAAGGACACGGGAAGTTATTTGAAAAAAATTTGTCTCATCTTTCTTTGTTTTTATTGTTTATCAGATTGATAGAAATCATCTTGTTCTATTCTGATTTAATTTCTTTTTGTGTTTTTCTATTGACAGACTGCTCAACGAGCGCCAAACATGGCGATGGCACCAGTGCCAGCAGACACGACGGATGATTGCCTTAAGTGCTCAATCTGCTTGGAGGTGTTCTGCAAACCAGTTGCAATAAGTTGTGAACATGTGTAAGTTTAGCCCCATACATACATTGTGCCAATACGCTGGACTCCCTCTGCTTCTTGGCCCAACGAACCCTGTTCTCTAAAACCAGACATCAACTTTCGAATCAAGACTTACTTTTTTTGGCAAATTTATCCCTCAATAATTGGTCGGTCATTACTTTCAGACATGTCAGACTCAGAGACAGAGTCTGGAGAAGATTTGCGCACGTCTGCCTGTGCGATAAGTCCTCGGCGTTTGCTGGAATTTTCTGTCAAATTTTCGTTCTGGAAGCCCATGTCAATGACAGGAGCCATGATGGTTGCTGTTCAGCGCGTGGGTCGTATTCCTGCACTAGTCTTTATTCCAGCAGTCTTCTTGCGGCGTTTACATTGTCTGTTTGCGTACGGCAACGGACGACGGCACGACGAACAAATACACACACATAGCGACACGAAAAAGACTAGTGCAGGAATACAAGTGTAACTCTGTCTCTGAGTCTGACATGTCTGAAAGTAATGACCGACCAGTTATTGAGGCATAAATTTGCCAAACAAAGTAAGTTTCGATTCGAAAGTTGATGTCTGGTTTTAGAGAACAGGGTTCGTTGGGCCAAGAAGCGGAGGTAGTCCAGCGTATTGGCACAATGTATGGGGCTAGTGTAAGTTAAGTTTATAGCATTGCAAAAAATGACTGCAAAATTGCTGTATCTGGCTGCCGCTTTATCTCCCTTAATTTAGGTCAAATTTAGAAAGTGGTAGTTGGATATGGAAACTTTTCCAAAAAGGGCATTGTTTTCATTTTATCATTTTTAGGCTCCTCATTTAGGTTTCATTTGTATGCAAATAGGACTTCAGTGACAAGAATGTTTGTTTCCAAATAATTTTGAAGCAAAGTTGTGCTCTTTGGTTTATTCAGTTTTAAATCTTGCCTTATTTTACAATAATTCTTTCTTCCTTTCGTTTCTGAAAGTTGTTTTTATTGTGAATGACATCGCATTGAATGAGAGTAGAGAATGATTGATGTTGATAACTTGTGGTTTATTTAAATGGGAGACCATTCTATATATTGTCATGTTTGGTTACTTGTGTGGGACTAGCTGCGACAATCATAGCTCTTAAGAGTTAAGAACACGTCTTTTAGATGGAATAAGAGCTGCAGGTCTTGCATCTAGTGTAATGTCCACAAAACACTCTGGAAAGTTTGGACTTGCCCTGTTGTCTAGGGATTGGCGCTGCCAACTCTGAGCACATTATGACTTAAAAAATTGTTATTTGATTCGTGTTGGGAAAATATTTTATATGGAATTTGCACAGTTTAAATGAATAAGTATCATTATTTTTTATTAAATCGAGTTTTAATCCATTTTTTCTTAAGGTTCTGCGAGGAATGTCTAACACCGTATTTAGAAATCGCTTCACCAACTTGTCCTCTTTGTAGAAAGGTCTTTGACCCTAAGAAGAAGGTCAAAGCAAAAAGCCTTGAAAAGCAGATTGCATCGTCGAAGACGATGTGCACCGGCTGCAAGAAAAAGGTACGGGGGAATTTCATGACTACTGACGTTGACCATGGGTGTCCAAAATATTGATGTCTGAATGACTTTCATCCAAATTCTATAACTTTAGGGTGGCATGGGTGGTGTTCGCCTCTCACCACTGTGTCCCTGGTTCGAGTCCCGGCTCGGGCCATCTGTGAGTAGAGTTGTGCTTTGTTTCTCTTCTGTGCCATGAGGGTTTTTCTTCAGGCTATCCGATTTTCCTCCCTCCGGAAAAAACAAACACTTTCGATCTTAGGGTGTGCTCCGTGGTGATATATGGGTTGATGTGGCAGGCTGCCGAAGGCGCCCTTGAATGCCTGCAGCTCGAACATGTGTAGCTGTGTCCTTCGCAATTCAGCTACTCAGCTGCCAGTAAAGATGATTAGCCGCCCAAATTATTATTATGACATTATTATGATCCTTCTTGTAAGGATCTTGGTAGTGGTAGAATGTTCTGGTGAAGCATCGTTCTCTCTCTCTCTTTTAAAACAGAAGCTTTCCCTATCACTCTCAAATTGGTTTTTGTACATGTATATCACCCTCGATCATTCTATGTCAAATTCTACGCTTTTCATACAATGCACTCTTTTTAGACAAAACTCACAGCAGGTGACAATAATGAACAGATGCAACAAATTTGCTGTGCGGGACCTAGGAGAACGAAACACGGATTGGGTGAGACCAAACCCAGTAGGCACAATCATGGAGGAAAAACAAGCTGATCAAATTATTTTACATTCAGTAAATCCTGAATGGTTTAGCCAACAAATAATAGTCTCACTACACAAGTTGGTCAATGATCGGTGACTTCATTGGAACTGCAGACGCAGCAACAAATACTAAGTGATGACAGAAGCAAGCTCTACATATATGCAGCTATACATTAATCTAGCTAGGAGCTCGTTCATGGTGGTTTACACCACCGCAGCTATGGCCTCCGCATGCGTGTGCGTGATGTGACAACAGTGCGTCAGCCGCGCATACATGTACATGTATGAACCAATCAGCATGGAGGATTCAAAGTGCGTGTGCGTCGATGCGCGGATGCGGCGACCATAGCTGCGGTGGTGGAAAAAAACCACGAAACGCGCTACTCGAATTAGTCTCTCGTGTGGCTAACCCTCCTCCAACCTCCGACCTCAAAATAAAATATTTTGCTTAAAAGAAATTGTAAAAGCAAACATCATTGTGGTTATCGGCCAAATTACTAACACTCTTAACTCTCTTTTATGCAGATGTCATTGTCTAAAATCAGAACTCACACACTAAGTTGCTCCAAACTCAGAACTAATGCCACAGATTCGGCAACAAAGTTTCGACCTGTAGCTGCCACCTCACATAAAGCTCCCAGGTAAATTTCAAGGACAGAAATTAATCTCTGTGTTCTTCTTTTTGCATGTCTTATGCGCATTCAAACATCTTTGCTTTTACGTGTGAAGGAAACAAAACAAAAGTCACAATGTTCAAATTTTAATAGGTCACAATGTTCGCAAGAGAGTACACCACGGTCTGTACTCTATTCAAAGTTGCTTTTCAGAAAATATTTCTTAAAACATTTAAGCCCTATCTTCCAAGCAAACATTTGAATGGGGACTGCATGTTCATTTCCTGGTAACCTGCTTGAGCTAAGCAACATTCTATTGTGATAAGCAAATAATATGTATTGCTTAGCAGTTCTCTGAAATAATGCCTGTGCTTACCATTGTTGGGGCCATATGCAAGTGAGGCTGCCGTCGCTTTGTTTCATTGGGCACTTGATGTATACATAGCCTTTCGTCAAGGCCTTGGTGGCTTAGACATCTGTGTAGCTGCGAAGCCAAAGCAGCGAAGACCAAGTCAGGGTGCATGATGATCCGGCGCACTTGCTTGGTCTTCACGGCTACATAGCTGTCTAAAGCCACGAAGGCCTTGACGAAAGGCTACTTGATGTACTGCTTTTAGCAGCCAGGTAGCACGTTTTAAACACCAACCCAAGTACTTGCAATTTATGCCGTTACTCTTGTACGAGTGGCACCAGCATGGACACCATACTCTGTAGCCGGGTGTTTACTGACACCTGACCTTGCAACTCTCTGTAACATGCAAGTATACGGTCAATCGTTTTCAGTGTCATATACGTACTGGGTTTAGTGCATGCTAGTAGATCCTTCTAGTTTTGCATTCAGTGGCGTAACTAAGGGGGGCGACGTGTCCCCCCACGTGCCCCCCATTTGAAGTCTGGACTTTTTTCGATTGAAAATTACCTGAATAAAACGCTCCATTTTATAAGCTTTTATGTTGTAATTTCAATGCTTTTAAAACTTTTAAAAAAAATTATTAACACACAGACAATGTATATTTAATATATGTTTTTTTACCGCCACTTCAGATTATTTTATAAAACAAAGTAAACAGCATAACGTAAGAGCGCTGAAAAGGGCTTGTTTAGGAAAAATACACACAGAAACTACAGTTTTAATTGTCCAAAAGTGCCCCCCTAGAAAGAACGGTGTACACCCCCTTCTGCCCCCCTAAATTTTTACCCTAGTTTCGCCGCTGCTTGCATTTGCATAAACTTCCTCTACTACTTTACTTGTCTTGCCCCTCCAATATGGTTTATGCTTTGGCATTTTGTTTTACGTTGGTTTTTTTTTTTCTGTCAATGTTCTTTCCAGCGAAGTTCCAAACAGGGCCACGTTCAAGTGTCCTATTTGTGGTGTGAAGAACCTGGACAGCAATGATTTAAACAGACATTGTAACAAGGAGCATAAGGGGAACACTGCCTCTGTTGTCTGCCCTGTATGTGCCTCCATGCCCTGGGGCGATCCAAACTACCGCAGCAGTAACTTCATCCAACACCTAAATCTTCGCCATAAATTTGAGTATCACACATATGTGGTGAGTGTATAGAGGGCCTTGTCACACAGGGCAATTTTGACTGGCCACTTAGCGGCCACCAACTGCACTGCACGCAAAAGGAACACTTTGGCAGCACAGGAGTAATTTTTTCTGTCGTCAATCGATGTCTTGTAATTGTCAAGGAAAATGATGTGAACATTTATATGTGAATGCCTTTTCTTCTTGGAGATTGCTTGGAACTGGTTGCCTGTAAATTGCCTCATGTGACATGGTCCTAAGATTTTCTTAACATAAAAAAAAGATCTGTGACTCTAAATCCTGTGGATTGATGTGGTGGAGTGGTCTAGTGTAACGTGGGTTCGAATCCCCACCTGGTAATTCACAGTGCTTGTGTCCCTGTGCAAGACACATAATTGTTTTGTACTACAATTTCCATGTCCTTCAAATGGTACACTAAGTTTTCAGTCCTGTGTACTAGGTTGGGTAGTGCATGTAAAAAAAGAGCCCAGAACACTTAGCATGGAAGAGTAGGGGTTTAAATCAATGTTTCTGGTTCATTGCAGGCACCCTTGTCTGCAGGTTTTCCCAGGCTTTCAAGCTACAGTAACTTCACAGTAATTATGATTTAAAACATCTTTGGTTGCAATACCAGCAAAAGAGAATAGTAATAATATTAAAGAGAAAGTGCAAGGGAAAACAATTGCTCCCTTTTTTGTGGAACAAAAGCACACAATGAAAAGATATTTAGCCTTTTCATTTTGATATGGACATCCACCATTCTTTAAATGCCTGAAATTGATGAAATTTACACAGGTTGGTTGTTTGGTGTGTTTACTGAAAGGATTAGATGGAAATGAATTTACCCTTCTAAAAACCAATGTATTTTATACCGTTCAACATTTTCACATTTAAGGAGCCCACTTTTGATCTGTCTCTATTGTGATGCACTAATTTTTCCTTTTTCGACAGGATTATAATGATGATGAAGATGCAGTTCTAGCCAAAGTCTTAGAATCATCTCTTCAAGACAAATAACTCGAGTTGTGCTCTGATGTCAAAACAGTCAACTATCAGGATCTGCTGAGATGAGAGGTACTTCACTGAAATCCTTATCAGAAACGGTTATCTGAATTCTAAAAGGCATGGTACAGTTTTTGTGGTCATCGAAAAGTTAATGTTAATCTGGGGGCTTGGTTTAAAGTTTGTACCTGTACCAAACATTCTGAGGAACAGATCTGTCACACCACTTTCATATGAATAAGATCTTATTCCTTTTTCCCTTGCAAGGCAAGGGAAATCAGCAGACAACATTTACGGCAAAAAACCATATCGGTAATGACAGTTTCCCCTTAGAAATGTGATCACCTATTGCAATATGAAAGTTTTGTGATATGCGTTTTAAAATGGTTTGAATGACTACACGCTTCCAAAAGACTAATGGTGTACCATCCATGACATTACAATGGTTAACGTTCAACAACAGACTGATCCATTGTAGAGCGGTTTGGTGCACCGGAGTCAAGTTCTGGTGGTTAAGCCATCGGGGTGTGGGGTTCGAGTCCCGGTCATGACACTTGGTGTCCTTGAGCATGATGCTTTACTATAATTGCTTCTCTTCACCCAGGGGTATAAATGGGTACCTGTGAGGGTAGAGGTTGATATTGTGATTGAAAAAAGCCTTTGGAGCGCCACAGCAGCTCGGGGCTGTATACTCCCCAGGGAGCTGAGAAAGATTACAGGAATGTTATTGGCCCAATGACCAGGGCACTAATGTAAAGCGCATTGAGGCGTTATTGTGAAATGTGCTATATAAGAACTAGTTATTATTATTATTATTAAGCCCCGCCCCCATACATATTAACCAATCACGACATTGGCTACGCAACCGAAAGTCCGACAAAAGTCCGACACAATTTTACTATTATTGGGGTACTTATAGCGCGCGTTCATGTCGTGCATGTGTGGCATTGAAGAGACGCACATTGTGCTGCCCACGTGGACAATGGGGATGTAGCCAATGCTGTGATTGGTCAATATGTTTAGGGGGTTGGGCTCAATGGATCGATCTATTATGCAGACCTAGAATTTTTACAGATGTCCCAGATAACCATGTCAGGCTGCGTGGCTATTTTCCTTAGGTCTTTTTTTTTGTAGTGACAATAACTATTATCAAGGCTCACTATGCATACAAAAATGGACCAGAGTACATTCTCATTGAGGCCGACTCATTGATTTAAATAGAAGAAAAAAACATGTAAAGTAGTTACACCATGATACAAGTTCCTTTTTCAACGCCATTGTACTTGACCGTAGTGCCCCTTTGAAATATTCCAACAGATATATATATATATATTTTTCACTTCCCATACTATTTTTTAGAATTAATTAACTCTTATCCAATTGAGCTCAAGAACATGAGGAAAATTTCCATTTTCCCTGAAACAAGTTCTACCTGTTTTGATTTTGTGCAAATGTTCACATTTTTAATTTTTTTTACATTTACATCATGTATGAACAATCGATAGCTTTGAACTTAGCTCCAGTGAATTCACACTTTTACCTCTCTGTGGTGGATTTCACAAAGTGCTAGGACTAGTCTTATCTTGAATTAGGACGAGTAACTAGTCCTAAATTATAGGACTAGTCATATGTTAGGACTAGTTCTAAGTTATGACTAGTTTTGTGAAATCCACCCCAGGGGTTGACTTCACAAAACTAGTCCTAACTTAGGACTAGTCCTATAATTTAGGACTAGTTACTCGTCCTAACTCGAGATAAGACTATTTTTAGCACTTTGTGACATCCACACCTGGGAGTATCCACTTCATTTTGATTTATTCCGCAAATACAGAAACCAATTTTGTTTTTTACAGAGTGGTTTTTAATAGATTTAGATATTAAATTTTTGCATCGAGGATAAAGAATATGTTTTTTATTTACCCTCACAAAATAAATGTTGTTCACTCGTCGTTTTAATATAAATAAAAATGACATGTACAGATTTTGTTTTACATAATATAAAAAGAGCAACTATATTTATGGATGTTGATGTAACTGACGAGTTGTATAATAATTGTTATAGATGATTTCAGTTTTGTTTAATGCTTACATGGTATTTTGTTGGTACCCAGACTATCCTAATTGAAACAAGATTAGAGCCTTGTTTCCCGAAATGAGGATATCAGTTGTACCCTATAGACCTTTATTTTTGCAATGTCAAACCTGTTTTTTTTTTAGCCAACCAAGACTGAGAAACTATTAATGCAAAGCATTAACAGATAATCGCAGTTTGCAAAAATGTTACACAAATGTTCAACAAATGTTTAGAATTTGTTTGAAACAAACCAACAATGTGATGTATTTTCTTTAAATAGAAAGTTGCAAAAATGTTGAATTTGGTCACATCATCTGTCAACAAGACTTGAATGTTTTGCTACATTTAGCCATCCATGCCATCCAGCGCAGTTTGTTTATCAACAAAAGAAAGGTCTACAAGCCATATGCACAAGCGGTACGTTTGATATCATACTGCAATGCATCCTGGGAAACTGAGTACAGTCTACTTAGGTCAAGTTGCCAAGATGGCTGCTGTGCTGTAGTTAACGTGTGACTATGCCAGGTTTCACATGTTGTTTACCACTTTGCTTTAGAATCAGCGCGCCATGATGGGTTGCCGATGTTTGGACATTTTAAAGAGTATGTGTTTGGGAAAACACTAGACTGCAGGACTTGTTCCGTTGTTATGTTGCTGACTCTATTCTTAAATTAATACACTCTGGTAAGTGGTCTGACATGTATTTCAAACCCTACTGTTTAGTGTGACTATTGAAAATGCAAGTTTTAAATGCAAGTTTAAGTTACAAGTAATTTTGAGAAATTAGTATCTTGCAATTTTAAATTTAGACTTACAATTATATTATTAAAATTGAAGTGTCATCTTTGGTTTTTTTAAGTCACTTGCTTTCTTAAGACAGGAAAGAATGAGTTTATTAAAAACTGTTGTTAAAAAAAAAAGGTATTAAATAATTATGCACAAATTGTAAAATCTACATGTACATCAATCTTGTAAACAGTAGACATGTAAACATAAAATATAAATAATTGTGTAACAATAGTTGTAAAACAAATTGTTGCTAAAAACTTTTTACCAGTTCATTTGTTAGAAATAACAAATAATGTTACAAATAGTTAAAACTGAACTTAACAATGAGTAACAAAAAAACCATATACATATGTACTTGTACATTTTTTAAAAGTATGGGTTAATAGACAGGGGGCATGCACCTGGTTAGGGGTCAGTGTACCCCAACCCCCAAAATGGGGAGGGTGCGAGTTCGGTACCAATTTATTTCCATTCCCGATTTCTAATTTCATTTTTTTTTTTTACAAATTTACCGCAATATTTCTTCCCAAAACAAATCTCTTTCGTCATAACTCAGAAAGAAATCATACCTCATTATCCAATAAGAATAATAAAGACGATTTTAAAAAGCTTTTTACGAGGCCAAGTCTTGCTCATTAGATTAAGGTTTGATTTAGAACGATACCTTTATTAAATATTGTTAATATTCATACTTACAGAGTTAGGTACAAGTCATAAACAATTATGCCAAATTAATTCTGTTGGTTTACAGTGTTTTTGTTTTGTAAGCTTACATGTGTAATAAACTGAACATTTATATAATAATAATATATGTAAAGACACCCATTGTTCTGTTTTATTTTGTTATTTATTATTTCATGCCCCTATTTGTTTTTACATTCAAAGGGAAGACCTGAAGCATATCGACCCCCACGTTTTCAAGTGACATTCCCACTGTATTACAGAAACAATAAACTCTTATTCTTTTATTGACCTTTATCATGGTGTGGCCATTTTGCTTTTCTTCTATTTAACCAAACCGAGGCTGGAAGGAAAAGATAGTCTGATCCCTTTTCATGATATGAGAATGCATGAGAACTGCCACTGTTGTATGTAGGGTATCTGACATAGATGGCCACATCAAGATAAAGGTTTATTAGGCTGTGTCTGAATTGGTGGCTATGGCTACGGCTACATTGCAGCATCATGCGTTGGAGTGAGGACACCCTTAGCAACAGCCGTAGCCGTAGCAGTAGGCACTAATTTAGATATGCCTTGCAATATAGGAACCATACTTATTTGCTCCAGCCTTGGTTAACTTAATAAGTTGGTTCGAATGGAAGAATAACAAGATGGTTCTTCCATGATAATTTAACAGACCCCCTTGCATATGACATCACAAGCTCAAAAAGCGCCCTCACTGAGGTCCACCTTTCAAAGGCTGAGAGTTGTGTGTGTGTAGAGGTACACATGTGCCTGTTTCCAATGCTTGACCTCTGTGTTTACAAGGGTCCATTGAAATAGTCTTGGCTCACTTCAATCAATGTAGAATATCCTCACATTTGTAGGTTGGTAGAATTTTCCATCTTGAGTCTCCAGTCGTTTAAGTGTTGTTAAAGAGTTTTCCAGCAAAGGTTCGACCATTGTCAAGACAGAAAAATTGCCTCATTGCTAGATCCGCCTGTTGAAAGCAGACAAGGGGATAATCAAATGTTTTATTTGGCATTAGAATTTCAGTAAGTGCAAATACCAGTTTTCAGTTTTTTAAAGTCACAAACTAGGCATTTATATCCCTGACTAATTTGTGGTCAAAAATGTAGCTTTTTGTTTTAATTTTGAACCCTCTTGTAATCCTTAGAAAAGGCTCAAACTGTGACCCGCACCAACTTTTCCTAGAAGTTTAGAACTGTGAGGTTATGCTATTAATCTCCAGTGTAGCACTCTCACAATTCTACAACTTGGTGACTTTTTTTGTTTACTTTAATTTTGTTATAAAATGAAAGGTGGAAGCGGGAAGGGGTTCCACCCTCCTGCCTGGTTGAAATGATTACCTTGTCCCATCTCCAGATGTACTCAACTTGCGTCTGAGGTGCAGGTAGCCACCCACTGTAACCCCTACAACTGCCGCCGTGGCCAAGATCATGACCCTCCGTTTGGCGAGCACACTGATTAACTCGGACCAAAAAGTCATCTTGTCTCACATTTACTTAAACAACTTTAAATCAATTGATAAAAAAGAAAAATGCTCTCTTGGAGTTACTCACTACATCAGCCAACTGCCTGAAACAAAGTTAAAACAAACTCCTGTTTCATTATTTATCCATTTAGATTATGTTGCATTTGATTCATTATGTATGAGAAACATTGTTTTGGTCAAGACAGACAGTAGACTAGTAGTAGTACTATAACTAGGTGGGTACTGTAAACGACACATTTCATGCATACATTACCAGTACCACATGAATGAATCAATGTATGGTGAAAATAGTAAAACCTTTCTCTACTGTCTTGAACCTAAAATGTTGAAGGATTCTAATTGATTTAAGTCTTATTCAGTTGCGCAACTTGGGGGGGGGGGGGGGGGGGCACGTGCCCCCTCAATTGATGTATGTGCACCCAAAGCATGCCAAGACCCCCCCCCCCCCCACTTGAAATCTGGACTTTTGAGACTAAACATTACCATAATAAAATGTTACATTCTGTAAGATTTTTTGTAGTAATTTCAATGCTTTTATTTTTCAAACAATTTTTGTCTATTTACACGCAGACACACCTATGAATGAAGGCCCATCCTCACTAACACAACAGTAACATAATTATGCAAAACACCTACCTTGATTTGCAAATTTTGTTATCATTCAGACACTTTTTTAAAGTCGGGTCCCAAAAACCCGTGGTTTTCATTTGTACAAATAATAGCCGGGCGCGGCCGGGCGGCCGGGCGGCCGGGCGGCCGTGTAGCGGCAAAATGATTGGTCTAAAGTTTGCAAGTTGAGGGCGCCATATTACATAAAAATCATGAATTTTGTTAAACATTTTTGTTTATTAAAAACCCAGTACTAGTCAAGAAGTGGAATTCAAGTGATGCATCTTGCACTTTTAAAAACCCATCCCCAAATCATTATTTTCCCCGTACCCGAAAAAAAACAAGCCCTCGATTGTGGGCAAAATCACGCGCTCAATTCACTTCTCACGAGAATTCACGCGTTTTCCCACAGGGCGGTAATACAAAATTTACATTACAGACAAATATGGCGACGGAGTAAGACCACAACCAGAAGCTACGGTGAAACAAGAAGGTAATCAATTCATTATGTAGACATGGTTCGGTTAATAAACCGAGAAAGATGTAATGCAGGTGTTCTTAAGTATTGATAAAGCTGTGAAGAATGTTTAGATTCGGTTGAGAAATTATAAAATTTCGCTGACAAGTCCAGTTGCAATTTTCATCAATTTGTTGTTGTCAACACTAGTCAATGCAATGACTGATTTATGAATGAGTCACCCATCCCAGTGTGTCAGTGACACACTACACTAGGTTTTACACGTAGGTGCTGTCTGACTGGCAGTGGCAGTGAGTGTGTCCGCTGAAAACTCCCATGCATATGTTTATAATTGAATAAATATCGTTCCTGCCCCACTATGAAAATAAGACCAAACCAACTTGCAATTGCATGACTTTTGTGTAGGACTGTAGGCTAAAATTAAAAGAATTTAAATTAAAATAGTTGAAGTTGAATGCTTCTTCTAGTTCTAGTTCTAACATGGAGGTTCTACCTCCATGGTTCTAATAATTCTAGTTTGCACAAAAATAGATAGATCATAGAAATTAACCAGAGAACTGGGACTTCGTACAATTCGCTGCCATTGCTGTTATCTATGGAACATTGGCTGTGCAACGTTCGGCTAACATCGAGTGTTAATGCGTGCCTATCATAACACTAACAGAAACACGTGGAATTGCATGATGATGACACTGATTCGAGCCACTTCAAACCTTTGCAAGTTCGTACTTTGGTCACTTCGTACGATCAGTTGAATCAGTTCATACTGTCAGCCGAGTCAGTTCGTACCTTCCAGTGTTGTGCACTCTACTGTTGTACTGTTAAATGTCAGTGTGAGTTTGGCTGCATAATTCTATTCTAATGGCGTGTGCCAAAACAGTATATTTAAAATTATGACGCTTAAATAATCTTCCTTGATTCACGCAATTATTATTATTATAACTAGTTTTTTTAAACTGAATTAAATTTTGTCTTAAATTTGGTAATCTTAAAGGCTTACACTTAAAGGTAATTAAGCAAAATTATTATTATTATGATGTGTTGTATTTGTTCACCTTCATGGGAAGGTACGAAGCATCTTGTAAAAGGTACGTACGTTGTAGTGTCCAGGGTATGAAGTGTCCAAAGTCACCTTGTACCTAAGTGTCCAAGATGAAACGTCCAAGGTATGACGGGACCTGACACTGATGATACACTCATGATTGGCCTGAACTTGTGCGTGCTGAAAGCTGTGGATCACGCTTAGAAAACATGCCATATTTTTGAGGCGAGCTCTTTTGATGCGATGACTACCGTTCGATTTCGGCAAATGTCGGGTTTCCAAGGGTACACTATTTGAGAAGGAATGACAGGGAACCTTACACAGGGCGGTAGAGGAAGTCCCTGTTCTCTGGTTTATGTCTATGGTCTACACAGACTACACCATATAGATATAACCCTGGTAGGACGCCAGTTAAAAGGCTTGACCACCCTCATCAAACCTTCTTGTTATGTTCCCTTGTGGACGAGTTTGGGAGGAAAATAACCAAGTACCAAGTACCAGTCTCTGTTGCACTGCACTCACGTCCTGACCTGGGTATAAAGCTTCTCCACAATGCGATTAAAAAAGAGTTGTCTACTTGTTTACCTGATATATTGCAAGCTGAAAGTCCGTTCATATACATGTATTCCTGGTACTTTAAACTACTCTTTGAATATCATTTCTTTTCTGCAGTCATTTTCAGTTAGAATTATACTTAAAAATAAAACGCGAAATTGTACAAATCGTCCCGAAAATAATTTACTTTGTGCATGCACATGCACCAATCTAATTATGCGTCGCTCGCAAAATGCAGAGCGCAATTGAATTTGATGCACAAATTTGAAAAATTGCGCAGGCCAAAATAGCGTGCAATATTGTGTACACGTGTTCAGTTTAACACAGCAAATGAATGTGATGGTAGTAAATGAGCAAGGCTGCTACGAGAACAGAAGATCGCACACTTGAATATTGTGCGCGTGCGTGTTCTCACAGAAAGTTGGCACAGAAAGTTATACAGAGAGGTCAAGTTTCATTTTATTTTTTAAGATAATGTCACCCAAGGACAAAATTAACAATTCCGAACCCCAGTCTTCAAATTCGGGATATAAGGCATGTATGTGGACAAAGATTCAGCTTCCTCCATCAGGTATAAATATGGAATTATAAAATTGTTCGCAATGGCAGGGTAACTTTATACCTTGGACTCTGTCGCATTGTATGCTTCGGAGGAGTCAAACCTGGGCTTGTAGTACATGTAGTACTACTAGCACATGTAGTAACTAATAGGTAGTTATAGTGGTATTTAGCGCTGTTATTGATGTCAACGTCACACAAGTCATGCAGATCTATAATGTAATAGCAGTCCGCACTAATGACATCAATTTTGCTTAAAAATACCCGGATATCAGACAGACATTCCGCCACTCACGCTGAAAGTTTGTCAAGTTTGACTGGCTGATGTGATGTACCAGGCTAAAAAGAAATGTATTACACTTATTTATATAACATAATGAATTCACCAATGGGTTGGCATTTGATGGATGATACTGAAATACAAGTTTTAGGGAAAAGAGCTCCTGGGATATGACTCGTATTCATCATTTCCTACCTGAAAGCTCATGTGATGTGGATTTGTTTCTCTTCGATTAAGGTCAATACCCTTTCAAGGTTTACCGTTTACCCCCATGCCAAACTCAATACATGTTTTAAATCAAGCCGACTGATAGATTACTGTGGTGGTATGCTGGCAATACTCTTCCTGATTGATGTCAGACTCTTTTGTAATGCCTATTCACAGAACCCCAGTTCCCCAAATAAGTTCACCTTTATGATGAGTTTCAACCCTTACTGGCTAGGCAGTTTGGCTAGTGTGTGGCCTCAATCCTCATACATGTAAGCCCTCGTTCACAAGCAAGCAATTCGGCTTCCATAGAACTCCTCGTTCTCGCTCGACCTCGCTCGAACACGTACCCGCAATCACTCGAAAAAAATCTCGAGCGAGTTCGCGATCGGGCGAGTGATTTGCGAGTACTCGTTCCTCGAATGGGTACTTACCTTTAATCACCACTGTATATCCTCTTCTTGTCACTCAACACCAAATTGTTTGGACTTGGATAAGATTGGTATGCCTGACCCAGTGATTTAAGCAATTGTTATTTGGGGCTACCGGCCCCAGTCCTTCTGAATCCTTCACTTTGGCAATTGGACATGGAAGGATTTGGGACTGTAATAAGGGCCACGTCACACAGGGCAATTTACAGGCCACCTGCAGGCCGGGAATTGTGTCTCTGAGAGGGCAAAGCAATTTTCATTTTGCAAAGGGCACTTAAGTTTCCATTGGAAAATCTTAAAGTCTTTGGGAAACTTTTGAAGGGGCACCAAGACCAAGGGCAACAAAGGCCTTGGCCTCTGTGTAATTCCAGGACTGAACCTGTTCTAGGCAATCTCCATGAAGAAACTATTTCGCTAGTCAATTTCCACATAATTTTCTTGTGGACAGTAAGATGTACTAAAATATATCTCTTGTTTGTATTACCAAAGTGTTCCTTTTTTGCATGCAGTGCAGTTGGTTGTCCCCAAGTTGCCTGTCAAAATTGCCCTGTGTGACACATGGCCCTATTAAGGGTTTTAATTGATGTAACAATTGTATCAGGGATGGAGATTATTTTGGTTTTACCCTGACTAAGCCCTGACACTGATTTGGGATCAGGATTTGTATTGGCTTCTCAACACTTGGCACACTCGGTGGTCTAGTGCTTAAGACATCTGCTCTAGAATGCGGGAATAGTCAGTTTAAATCCCACCCAAGTACATGTACATGTAGTCTCCAGATTGTTTTCAGCAAAACCCTGAAAGCACTGATAACAGTGCTTATCACACCACGGTGTAAGGGTAAAACCAATTGTATATTCCTTATTTTAATTTTATTCTAAACTTTTCACAAAGATAGGCCTACAGTGGTGATACTGCATCTACTGTGTTACTATTATTTACTTATACAATTTTGGGGTGGCACCCCCGAACAAAGATATTGACAAAATCGAGAGATTGCAAACATTAGGGCTTAGATAGCTCAGTTGGTAGTAGTGCTAGTACGTAAATGCGGGGTCATTGGTTCAAATCCCGCTCCCAGGCCTGATTGATTCGTTCTTGAAAGGGCAAGGGCAACAAGGCAATTTTCTGCTGGATAAAGGGCACCTCTATGAGGAAGTTGAAAATTTGTACTGGAACTTTTCAAGGGCACCAAGGCAATGACCAGGGGCGGGGTTGACGGAGGCAATTTGCTTCTGTTGCCTATGTAAAGCATTAGGCCGTTGCTCGAGTCAATTTTTCTTCTTCTCTTTTCACCCCCAAATTGAATTAAAAATTTACTCAGTCGGTATCCCTTGTGGTTTATTGCTTTATATATTTGAAATTAAAAAGTCGCATCCCCTTAAGGTGATCCCTGATCTGCCGCTTCCCAGGTTGTATCGTCAACTTGGGTTGTGACCCCTGGTTACACGGCAGTTTCAAGGTGAATGGCTTCTGACTAGCACCCCGGAACAAAGATGACAAAATATGGAGACCGCCAACATTAGGGCTGGATAGCTCAGTTGGTAGAGCGTCAGTACATTACTCCAGGGGGTCGCTGGTTCAAATCTCGCTCCAGATAATGCTTCTGTGTTCAACCCCCAAATTAAATAAAAACTTTGCCCAGTCAGTTTCCCTTGTTATTTATTGCTTAATATTTACTAATACTGAACATGTTTTTTTTTTTTAATTTGTATCCTTAGAAAATAAACAATGGATCCAATAAGACAGAGTGACGCCTATGCAGACCGCTACAGTTTAAGTAATGATGTGACGATAGAGGCACAGGCAGGTCACAGGATGACCTTTGATGACACGCTGAGGTCGTCTCTCGGTTCTGTGGGTGACCCCATGTATGTCTCAACAGGACGCAAACTCAGAAAGTAAGACCTTACTTACACTGATATTTTATACAAAGTCCCACTGCCGCAAACCCTTCTTAATCCATCAACTGTTTTCGGCAAAAATGATTCCACCAATTCCGACAAATAATCCCGTAAAGCTGGACAGGACAAAATGGATGATTTTTGGCAACTGGTTAAGGATCATTATAAAGAGTATGAAAGAAGGAATTAATAGTGTGTCTGTAATTAAAATAGTCAAAGTCTCAAAACCTGTCTTCCATTCTTTCTAAAATAATGAATTGCTAGATATACATTTACTTTGTATAAATCAGGATTTATTTGTTGTCTTACTTTTCTTTTGAAATGTAATATTTTTTAGAGAGTGGTACATGTGCGTGTACTGCGCATTTGGACAGTAAACACACATGAGCACGGTTCATACTTCATGTGAAAGCGAATGCGAAGCCAATTTTGGCGACCCAACAATTCATCGTGCGTTGTTTTGCAATTGTGATGCAAGAAATTCGCTTCTCATTCCCAATTCGCCTGAAGTATGAACTGGGCTTAAATCCAGTATCTGAGGCATTATTGGTGACTTGGCGTGGTTAGGTTGGGTGGAGGCTTAGGGATGGTGGTTTATTACTGTGTTTTTACAAACCTTGCCTGATCTTGTTATCGAACAACGTGGCCATCACGTGTTGCAGTAGGCGGTATTATTGTCTCAGCCGGTAGTCATTTCCTGAGCCTTAAATGGCCAATTTCCTTGCTGGCAGTTGAGCCACTTGGAGTGGAGCCCACCTCTATCGAAGTTGAGTAACACAGCTGTCACTCCTTCCGTGGCAGTGAGTTTCATGACTTCATTTACCTGAAAGGGTGTCAACTCAAAAATGAAAACGTAACAAGTCCATGAGTTTTAGATCTTACATATGAGTTTGTGATCCAAAAAAGAAATTTATATTTAATATAAAAGGCTGCTTTTGACAAACCTGGTACTACTACCAACCGCTCTGAGAAGTATTTCCATTTGAAATACTGCCATGTTTGAGAAAAGGAACTCAAAAGCACAGCTGGAATGTTTAATTTGATACATTGTACATTGTACATTGTTATTGTGAAATAAGCACATAATGAGCGTGCACAAAATACATGACACCATAAATTAACACCATTATAGGCCCGAACACTTTATAAACTTACTGGATTCTTTTTTTAATTCCAATGTTGATTATACTATTTATGATGTGTTTTTGGAATTTGACTTGAAATTTAAAGCTTGGAATGAATCAAGGTATGTAAGCCAACAATGAATGCATCCAAGCTTCTTTCCATTATCTCATTCGAATTTAGACCCCATCATTCATCAACATAAAAAAAGTCTGTAATAAAATACAACAAAAGTAAAGGGAACAGAGAAATTTTGATCCCCTTTTCTCAATTTACATCAAATATGGACTCCCTATTTCTAAATCCTGACAGACACTCTGGAATACTCTTGCAACAATACAATGCTGTATCAAACAGTATTTTTAAAAGTTCACAGTTTGGTCAAGTAATTTTTGTTTTGTTTGATTGTTTGCTTGCCAGGGACATTCCTCCAGACGAGAGCTTGTTGTCGTCCCAGATGTCCACTATGAGTGCACAGAGCACCTCCTCATTGGGTATACTACAGCTAGACTCAATGGCAGGTGTGTATGACATCATCTGTGACATCACTTTCAATCTAACCCCTCCCACCTCCCCCTCAATCCACAGTCCATCCCTAGGTTATTTCCAAACTTGATGTATTTAGTACTGTAAGTGTACAGCCATAGCCCCCATTCAGATCAACATTCAGGCCAGTCATTAATTGTGGTATTCTTGGTGGTTTTAGGTTATTTTCTTGGGCACCACTGGGAGTCCAGTAGGCACCAGTGGGAGTCCAGTGGGCACAACTGGGAGTCCAGTGGGCACCACTGGGAGTCCAGTGGGCACCACTGGGAGTCCAGTGGGCACCACTGGGATTCCAGTGGGCACCACTGGGAGTCCAGTGGGCACCACTGGGAGTCCAGTGGGCACCACTGGGAGTCCAGTGGGCACCACTGGGAGTCTAGTGGCACCACTGGGAGTCCAGTGGGCACCACTGGGAGTCTAGTGGGCACCATAGGGTACATGTACATGTACATAGCCCTGTCCCTTGAACTATGGATTGGAAGAGCAATGCATGCCGAGTTTTATCCCAAGTTTGGAAAAAATGTGAGTGAACTTGATGTCAATATTTTCAATGACACTCATTATTATTGCTTTATTACATTATTATTAGATTTATCAACAAGCCTTCTTCAACTTGATGGCAGTTTTAACCAGCCACATTTTAGCAACGGGTTCCTGGATGGACAAGGGATTCATGCCGGCGAGATCAACAGCGACTTTGAGCCAGGTCAGTTTTTGCGTAAATTGTGAAGAAAGACAAATAACGAAGGAAAAAGGGGCTTACTGCATGTCTATGTTCGTTTCAAATATGTAAAAGAGAATGCTTGGTAAAAGCAAAAAGGCAACAGTGTGGTGTTCCCTTTCTTACATTCATGTTGTAGTTCAGGAGATGATAAGAACAAAAATAAGGATTTTTTTGTACGGGAAAGCCTCATCCCCAGGACTGTTTCTAATATTGCATGAGGCGGTGGAAACGACCAACAGTGGGCATGATCAAGGTGATGTACCCCGTGGGGTACATCACTCATGTTCCCCTGAGCCATGCGTCTTTGTAGCAAATTAAGTGATTGGTTCTTGACCAATAATAATATTCACAATCTATTACCGTGGTATAACAGTATTACATGTCTCCTCCAAAACATGTGCGTCTATTTTAAGTGAAATTTCCACTGGTTTGTTTCATGAATTTTCCTTCAAGTCTAAAGGATTTGACGGAATGTATTCTTCCAAAACAAACGTTTTCCTGTCACTAGAAAATCATGGAAATTGTACGCAGTTTAGTGACAGAAGCAGTGAAGATTATTCAGTGACTCACAAGTATTTATATATAATGACAGGAGAGCGAGGAAACGCGACTGGAGGAGACTCGATGGGGACCAGTGAGATTGACACTGAAGATGAACTTGACGCAGTCAGGAGGGTAAGCCAACAAAAATACAGATATTTGGCGGCTGGGCTTTATCAAAGTGATAACAAGTTGACCCTTTCAGCAACTGTAATTACTGATTAGCATAAAACAGTTTGTGATGTCTCACTTTGCATACTTGATTTATTGCTTATGCAAATACTTGCTTCAACATGCCCCAAATATATTTTGCTTATTTTGATTGCCGGAATAAAAATGATTTTGTAAATATACAAACTTTCACAAAGTCCTTGACATTTTTCATTTTTCACTAAAATGGGACTTGCTGATTTGATGAGATTGATTGAATGGTGTGTTTGGAAACTAGAAGATTGACATGAAAAGTTAACTCTTCTAAAATTGAATGATGGAATATTCCTTCAAACTGGCCATGTGCCCTGTCTGCAGCAGCAACAATAAATTGTTGTTCTCGTTATACCAAAAAGGACCAGTCTCTTTTGCCATTTCAGCCTCAGTGTGGTTTGAATGGATGAAATCAAGAAGGCTGCAATCAGTAGAAAAATTCCAAACACATGTTGTATTCTCTACCAGTTGCCAGAGAAAGCCTTCATACCTTCATGTTTAACCAAACAGTTCATTGAAAATTACGTTTTTTAATAAATGGGATTTTCCGTGTAGGAAAATGCCAGACGACAGCTCTACCCTCCTGCTCCCGTCGACAGAGAAAGTCTTCATGCTGGCGACGGCGGCGAAAGCAGTGACAGCAGTGACGACACCCACCACTCCCGGCCAGGCCTTGAAGGTGGAAGCTCAGACGAGCACGACTCCACCCTTCCCTCCTCCCCACAGCATGAGATGAGCCTACGCCAGTCGGCAGAGGGGGAAGTTGTTACCTCCCCACTCCTTGGGGATGGAGGTGGCGGAGGAGACGGAATGAGTGACGGGGAGACGGGGAGTTCTCTTACGGCGCCCTCTGTAGTTAGTGGAGGGGCTGGTGGGAGACCCGACGGTGGAAACAGGAGGGTGTTTTTCCGATCATGGAGTAGCCAATCCGGATACAGTGATCAAGAAAGAAATATTGAGGTATTCTAAAATATGAATAATCAAAATTATATAAAAATAAAAAACGTTAAATGACAACTATCTTTATATTCTTTAATGAGAAGATACAATTTAATTAACTTTAAAATACTTCTGCTGGTCAATATCTTCTACAACAAACAAATTTGAAAGAATTGTAGGAATTTTCTCTTCCACTGATATAAAATGCAAATGTTTATCAATGCTAGAATTAATTATGCTGTACACTTTTATTGCAGGGTTCAATTTTAAATGATCCTCATCAGACGCCAACTCCAGAAATGTCCCGCCTTGCCCCTCACTTCCTTCTGCCCTCTGCACACCCCCAGTCCACCGGTTCAGCGACTGACCTGACCAACAGTCCGGAACTGCGCCCACTGAGCAGTGCCAGCAGCTTCCATTTTGAGGAGGGGGCTTTTGGTTCATCGCAGGAGGGGCTGCACCAGAGGTTCTGGAACAGCGGGATGTTAGAGGGACCGGTGTTGGAGGAAGAGAGAAGAGGAAATGGTGAGGAGGAAGAGGAGGAGGGAGATGCGGAGAAGACGTTGATTCCAGGATCGGAAAGAGGATGGCAGGAAACCCAGGATGAGGTAAAGATTTTATTTTTTTATAAAAGCAGGATACTCGAAGCCCCCTCCTGTAATATGCCAAATCAATATATCAAAGAAGAAATCAGGTTTACCGTAATTCAGTCACTCTAGGGTTACGCTTTGTGTACACCCAAAGCCAACATCATTATGCTTGGTTCTTTATGACAATCTGTTTGTGCTAGGGAACTTCAGCTTAAGACAATAGAATTTTAGGTGATCATCGTTCTGCCGCTTCCCAGGTTGTATCCATAGAGCTATACTGTAGCTTAATGGTGTGTATCGTAAACTTGGGTGTGATCCCTGGCTACACGGCAGTAACCGGTTGAATGGCTTCTGACTGGAACCCCCAAACAAAGATTTTGAAAAATAGGGAGACCACCAACATAGGGCTGGATAGCTCAGTTGGTAGATCATCTGTACGTTAAGCCTGTGGTCGCAAGTTCAAATCCTGCTCCAGTCAATTTTCTTTGTTCACCCCAAATTTGAATTAAAAATTTACCCAGTCAGTTTCTTGTGTGGTTTGTTGCTTGATATTTGATAATATAATTTATATGCTAAGTGTCAGGCCTAATACTTTTTGGAGGCAATGGAGAGAATTGCTTCCATGCCTCGTGGTCATTGCCAGCGGTGCCCTTTGAAAGGCTACCGTAGAAATTTAGATTTCCCTTATAGAGGTGCCCTTGCCCTTACAAAAACCGCCTTGCCCTTGTGGCGTGGCGTGGCCGAGTGGTTAGTGCGTCGGACTCGAGCTCTGGTGGCTGGGTCATCGGAGTGTTGGTTCGAGTCCCGGTCGTGACACTTGTGTCCTTGAGCAAGGCACTTAACCATAATTGCTCCGTAAAAGTTGGGGAGGTAGAGCCTTCTGCTCTACCAGCCTACCCAAGCCTACATCCTTACGGACTGTAAAGGGGGTTACCCTGTTTCAGCCCCAGGAGTAGGTGGCAACGGCCCCTGGAAAAAACAGTTTGATTTGTACCCCACACCTCGAGTATCTTACTGGCCTTGTGTGTCTGGCGACTTCCATTAAAAAAAAAAAGAAAAAAAAAAAGAACAAAGAATCAGGTCTGAAGTGTCCTACATCAAAATGATAAGCTTTCTAAGTGGTTGGTGTTGGCTTCAAGTGAACATTTGAGTGTAACCAGAAATAAGGCCCAATTGCACAAAAAAAATTGCTAACTTGCTGTGCAGCAGAAATGGCGACACCGGGTTCAAAGTAATGATGCTTCTGACCTTTCCCTACACTCTCTTGCTAAACTGAAAACAAAAACTCATTTGTTGTTGGTGAAATAGCTGGAAAACGGAGACATAAACACAGAGAGAGACATACTTCAGATTCAAGAAATGATGAGAAATTTTGAGAGCTCGCCCCCGAGTCAAGGTGGGGGGAAGATCTTCAATCCCTTTGATAACACTCAAGATGATGACGCCCTCGGAGGAAACGACGTTGACTTTGACGGTGATTTTTTGGATCAAGGTAAGATCGCAGGGTGAAGGCTAGTTCCTTCCAAATGCAAAGGTGAATGGGAGACTTTTCAACGGTCCTTTTTTCACGGTTCTTACCAGTAGTACGCATGCTCAGAACTTACTCACGCAGTACTGAGCATGTGCGCGCGTGCCCTGAACTGTCAAAAAGGACAGTTGTGTCTGCTGCCGCCAGCGTCTCAAAAGTCTCCCATTGTGAATAGATGGTTTATGCAGGAGTTTCTTGTAAAATTCAACCTGCGCAAATTTGCCTTAAAAATGATGCCATCTAAATTGGCTCTGCTTTTATTTTTAGTATGTATGGACCTTTAGAATGCCACTGGTGAAGATGGTTAGGTCTCAGAGGGGAATTTCGCTAAAAAGATATACCCACTTGTTGTGTCAATTCAACTTGGTTTACAGGTTTAGGGCATCGTTGGTTTTTAAGAAGCCTAAATCCAACTCGATAATTTCAAGATAACAATCATCATGAAGCTAACCTCTGAAATTGCCCTTCAAAAGCTGATTTTATGGGTTACATAAATTATTGGACTAACTGTTGACGCGCGTAAATATTGATGCTCTCCGGGTCTATTTATCCACAAAAAACACATGAACATAATATTTTTTCTTCGCTTATTTAATATTGTGAGGATTATATTTGTATATTTTTGGGGTTACTTCTTACAGATGACGCAGCAGCCCTGTTAGCTGAGGATCAAGATGCTTTTGAGAAGGAGAATCAATTTAGACAAGTAAGACACGTCACTAACCTTAACAGTCTCAGATCTTCTAAAATCCTATCAGAAAACCTGTCTGATTTTGTAGGATGTGATACTGCTGGGCCAAATAAGAAATGTGTATCTTTATAACTGGCAGAGGAATCTTGAAGTCCAAGCATTTGGGTGTTGAGTTACCATAGGGTGGAGTATTTTGGTGGATTCAGGTGGGTCTCTAGCCAAAGACGCTAGGGAGCTGGATTATTAACCAGTTGCCGCCTGGATTCTTCCATTTTTTCCTGTCAAGCCTGAAAAGTATATTTTCTTGGAATTCCGGGGATCATTTTTCTTTGAGAGTACAGCTGGCACAGAGAAACTTTGACTTAATCCTGTGGGATTGTTTTCTTGACATTTTGATCAGTATACTCTGATCATCTTCAAATAACTTCTTGTCAACTTTTCACCCCCAAAAGTAGACCTTCCATGGCATTTCTTGGAATTCAATATTTTTTTGGGTCATGTAGAAAGTTTTAAATTGTATATCAAATATGATAAAAATAACAGTTTGTAGACTTGTGGTGGCACAAGTCACATTTTCTGTGTTTTATTTCCTTGTCAAATTTCTTTCTACTGATGTGCTATGAATTTGCCAACAGTACTTGCCTTTCGTAAACCTTTTTTATGTTTGCTTCTTTTCCATTGGACAGGATGAGCACATTTCCTCCGACCAGTTCTCCATCAACAACGTTTCCGCATGGACTCTTCCGGACAAGAGTCACTTGACCATACAGGACCAGTCAGAGATTCAAGGTGACGACTCCTTCGACCGTGTCTCTCTTGGGGCTTTTATGAGGACGAGAACGGAGGCCCTTGGGTCTCTCTCAGGGGACAGCCAAACTAGTCGGGTAGGTTTGTGTTTTTGATTTCGGGGGTGGCAGAGCTGCCAACTCTCCCTGGTTTTGCAGAGAGTTCCCTGAACATAAACCAATCCTTCTATGTTTTGATGAACAAATTTGAAAATCCCTCTGACTTGGAATATTTTTCCCTATTATGTTGAATGTAATTCTAAAAATCTTCCTGATTACAAGATGCAAATGTTGGCACGTTTCAGGGCCCATTTTCTATAGAGCTGGGCCCAATTTCATAGAGCTGCTTAAGCAGATAATGTTGTTGCATTTTTCTGCTAAGCAAGAATTAGCAGGATACCAGTCACTAACTACATTTAACATGGCATTTTGGCTGGTAAGCTTCTTCTGGTAAGCATAATTGTTTTGTGCTTAGATACTTTTTGTGCTTAAGCAGCTCTGTGAAATTAGGCCCTGTTTAGCAGAAAGTATTGCTGAACAAATTTATCTGTGAAGTAAAAATTAGCCAGGAACTAAAAAGCTGAAAGTTAATATTAGTTGTCGGGATTTATCAATATTTCCCCTTTTTTTTCCTCCTTCCCTCCCCCCTTTTTAAAGCCAAACTTTGGCACGGGTCATATCAAGACACCAGAAGGAAAGGACCCTGTGGCCCTGATGGATGCAACAAGACTGAGTCTGGTTGCGGAGGAGGAAGAGAGAGAAAGAGTGCAGGGCATTATGGGAATGACAGAGCTTGGGGAGAGCATCAGATTCTCTGGTGTTGGCTCGGACACAGAAGGTAAGAAGTAGCTTGCACCTAGCAAGATATCTTGATTTAAAATTTAAGAATGTTTAAAAATTCTGTGAAAAGTCATAGTTAACGCAAATTAGGCAACCGGTACAAAGCACAAAATAGTATTTTAGGAACCTTGGCATAAATTTTTGAAGAGGCTCAAAACAGAACAAGACCACTGACGGCAGAACAAAAAAACAAAAACAAACATATTTTCCACAGCTGTCAAAGAAATCGGGGAAGAACCATAAGACTTGTCAATTATGAACTGACATTTTATTGATGCAATAGACCGATTGCGCGACAATGTTTACATGCGGTCACGTGACCCCCTATTGGGTATGACATCATACAGCTGATGAAAAAATATGTGTAAAAGTATTGGCCGTGACACAGAGTGAGTTCGAAAACAGTTGATTTTACTTTCGTTAAGCGATGAATTAGTTAATCAGCCCCTATTATTTAAAGTAGTATGTTGTGGCATTAATTTGAATCACATCTCTGTTTCATAATTTAACAGGATTCTACTAAAATGAGTTTTTTTTTAGCCATGCACTACCGGCGTCGGACGACTATTATGTAGCCACCCGTGTGTTATTTTGTTTGTAATGTTGGCCTAAATCACTGTAAAAAAAGGATAAACAACATTGGAAAAGTGAGCATTAATACCTAGCCTTGCAGAATTTCAAATAGGCAAAGGAATCACACAGTTTTGGAAAGCAATTTCTTTGGAGGATTTCAGCTTCAAAACTTTGAAATGTTTGTGTTGAAAAGTGTGTGGTGATCGCGGTCGTCTGGCCTAACGTTCCGTCGTGCACTGTACACATCGAGCACATTTATACGGTACTTTTACAATTTTCAAGACTTGCTGGAACTGTCCTTACTGGCTTTATTCAGCCACTTGAAGGTCTCTGGTACAAACTCTGGAATATGTTTCACAGATTTCAAGCAAGAAAAGCCTCGATCGAATAAACTAAATGCATTAATCGTCGCGTACCGTACCACCCTTTCCTATGGAGGATGTCGTGTGTGTTTACTTTTTATACCCAAAAGTGGTCACATGACGCGGGTCGCGCAATCGGTCTATTGCAGGAAATATATAAGTGGGAAAGTGAATATTTTGATTGGTTTCTCAATGGGATGTGAAACAGAGATGTCTATCTTGTCCCAACTGAAACGCTTTTTGTTGGGGAACAAAAAACTTCTGCGTGGAATTTTATTTTCAATATCCTCAATTTACTTTGCAGATCATCAGGGTCATCACACGGAGAGAAACAAATTTTCTTCAAACAGGGCCTCTCAACCGGCAGACACCAGCAGCTCCTCGTTTGCGGAGCTGGATGAATACTCACCCGGTCGAGAATCCCTACCGATGGCCAGCCTCTACCTCAGAGTTGCAAACCCTGAGGGCTCTGATGCAACCGCCGATGACCAGACATTCCGCCCAAGTCTCTCAGTCAGGAGTGTATCGGATGACCCCCAGATGGCTTCCCTAAATCTCGGAGACCTCTCCTTGGCCAACGAGGATGAAGGATCCAGAGGCATCTTCAGAGTCGTCAGGTCTGATGATGCAGACCAGGCTCCTCGAGAGACACCGACAGCTTCGTCATTAAAACCTAACCTGAAAGTGCAACCTTTCCATGATGCCACCACCCCACTTCCAAGACAGATCGGGATGCTTAGGGAAGAAAGTGAACCAGATGGGATAAGAACACCCCCAATAGCTACCTCAGCTATTGCTGCAGCTATAGCCAGTGCTTCAAGCTGTACAAAACCTGAGGAGCTGGCTGCAATGGTTCTTGCTCTCTCCAACAAACATAGAAAGCAGCAAAGTAGCCAAGCCCTCAAACAAAGAACAGAGCCTGTGGTTAGGTCTAAATCAGTCGATACATTTAACGATAAAGATGCTCTGAATAAGAAATCACCCAGAACAGCAAGAATCAGTTCAAAAAGCCGAACAGTATCGCTCAATATGCAAGACTCAAGTAATATGGGCCCCAGTAACCTAGGTCACTCTGAAATATCAAGAAAAGTTCATACTTCGCCAAAAGCTACCGGTAAAGTTCCTGGGACAAAGGTAAACCCAGAGAGACCTAGAAATGTGGCACCTGGCACAGAGTCAAGATCTTATCTGCAACTTATTGATAAAATTCCCCCCAAATCAATGGACATTGACAACTCTGTGCAAGCATTAACTGTAGCAACATCACATGAACGTCTTACTAGAACGTCTGAAGATAGCACTGATTTAAGTAGACCTGACAGTGTCAAAAATAAAATGTACCCTCCACAAGGAAAAACTCTTGAAGGTGTTGCTACTGAGAAAGGATCAAGTAGTTACAGTGTCGCCAACTCAACATCAAAAGAAAAGGGTTCGAGCAGGCAAAATACTCCAGAGGATTTTCTTGAAAACAGCGTCATGAAAGAAGTACGCAGTTTTGATATGTCATTTGATTCGCGCATGCGTGTTCATACGGAACGTCTCAAGAGTATACAGAGAGCCCAGGAACTGGAGGCTGGAACCAGAAGTGCTGGGAGAGAATCTATAGAGTCGTTGGACAGTGATACTTTGATATCGACCCCAAGATCATCAGATGAAAGTCGAGATACAGAGAAGAAATCTAGAAAGCAATTTAATAAACTAGAGAACACTAATGAGGATAACACAGAGGTATCTTCACGTAGTCGACAAGATCTGGAATATAAATTCCAGAGACAAAATGATAGTATGGAGGACATGAAGCTTACTCGTAGAGCTTCTCCAAGAAATTCTCCCAAGGACAACAGAAACAGAAACCAGTCCAGGTCTCCAAGACCTGTTCAAGAACCAGATGGGATGAAATCAGGAGTGGCAAATCATACAAACTCGGTGGCAAAAGATAGCATGTACAGCAATCAGCAATATTTGAAATCTCCCAGCAGGACAGAGACCTCAAGTCATTTGACTAATGGTCATTCTAAAAGGAGTACATCTAAACCAAGAAGCCCTGGGAGAGGTGCGAGTGTTTCACCAAGAGAAGGCAGACATGAAAATATTCTCCACACAGGAGCCCAGAATGTTGATTCCTCATCCGACGATGAAAATGATCGCTTGTCAAGGAGACCACTATCACGGAACTATCACAAGCCAAGTAGACGAACAAGTCAGAAAACCATGAATGAAGAAGCGGCCAAACTTGCACACCCTCAGCAAACACAGCTACAGAATACTGATGTCAAGCCTTCCTCACTCTCACTAAAACAAACAAGAAAACATCAAACACCCGCAGAGGATTTTAAAAACAAGGCACTGCTTGAAATGAGCAACAAACCTTCAGCAGAAAATCTTTCAACCAAAGTGAAAAGCAGACTCTCAGCATCTCCAGATACATGTGGAACACCAGGAGCTAATAAGATGTCAGTTTCCCCACGCTCAGCAAGTAGTAGTTTCAGCGAGTCAGCCACACAAACTAGTGACAATGACACCCCAAATGTAGCCACATCAAATTTCTCCAAACCTTCTACCTCCCTGCAATATGGACCCCCAATATCATCTTTCCAGGCGTATCCCGACAGACCACAGTTATCATTTCAATCAACGTCCACAACCCCAACTCTTCTGACCAGCCAGAGTCTCTTGACAGATGCCCTCTTGAAGCAGTATCTGAATGAACAGGCAGTTACTTCTAGACCAGCAAACACTCTATCAGTAGCTCCCTCATACGTCAGTGGTCAGCTGATGAAGACACTAGATGCAATTCAGAAAGGCACAAATTTACAACCAACATTGGTCAGTGCAACAAATCCCCCATATGTGTCGTCCCAGCCATCTGATCTTGGCATGATCCAAACCTTTCCAAATCTGACCATCAACACGGCTCAGACTGCTCCATCCTTGAGCCGGTTGCAACGTCTTGATTCGGCTCACTCGCCAAACCTTGAAACAGCAAGCCACCCTCTTCTCACAAGCACTAGAGATTTGGGTACAATGCTGGACAGAGTCTCTCTCCCCAGTCAAACCTCTCTTTTGGGCACCAACACATCATATCCCACTTCTGCCGCTAACGCAGCCTATCCCTCTTCTGCCACCATGCCTGTTTTGCCTCTCCAGTCAACCCACACAATTCCTTCCAGTGTGTATGGATTTGGCAGCTTAACCGCAAGTAGCTTTGCTTCACTGCCAAGTTTCCAAGGAGCTGCAATCCAGGGTTATCCTGTGAGTGCATTGCCCAGTAGACCAGTTACTGCTCAAGATCATGGTAAGTTTTTAAGGAATAATTTAGATATAATTCGCTTAAATTTGTACCTTTCCATTTAGACTGGGGGCTCATTCCATGTCAAATCACCCCCAAAAAATGGAATTTTAAATTTTAAAAGAAAGACAGCATGGATATCAACAACTTGAATTACAAACACTATATGGTACAGCGAAGAAAAAACATTGTTAGTTTGTATGTAAGGAGTTTATTACAACATTAGAAGAAATAAAAACCATGTACACATTTTAATTACCTGATTTTGATTTCTTAATGATTTAACTCCTCTCTTTTTTTTAAATCATAAAAAGCCAATCCAAACATCGGACCCCCGCAACCTATGAGAGTCACAGCACAAGCTGTCAATCCAGTTGTCGTTGGATCAATTAACATCAAGGGTGTTTGTTGCCTCGGAATAGCCAAGCAGGCCTTGCTGCCGTTGCAGAACCCCGGCCCACGTTGGCTTCAGTGCCACATGGAGGTGACATCAGTGAGCGTTAACGGGGAAGAGGTGAGTAGAGATACATGAAAAATTTATTTAAAAAAAAAAATTGTTCGTGCACAGCTGGGTTGTTAGACCAGTGATGTTGACGTGACAATACAAAACACCAGCGTAACGCGAGTTAAAGCATGAACACCCTGGTGGGAAACCCAGGTAAAATGGATTAGTCTATAGAATTGGTGATCATAAAAAATTTAAAAAATGGAAACTTAAAGATTATAAAGTTTATACCTGTGCTGCCAACCCTACAGAGAAGTATCTCCATCTAAAGTTCTGAGGAGAATAGCTCTTGGAGACACCCCCCCCCAAAAAAAAAATAACAAAATAACAAAAATAAAACATTTTCCCCCATCTTATTTGAATTTTTTACTGATTTGTCTGATGATGTGTTTATTTAAAACCATAGGATAGTGATGAATTTACCCTTTAAATAATACAATTATGTTTTGTTTCCTTAAACAGTCGTGGTTTAACCTCTGTGTTTCTGGTACACTTAGTCCACGCTTATCTATCATTTGTTTAAAACAATATCACACACTTAAAAATTTAAGACCAATAATTTGTGTGGAAAATTTGTCATGAGTTTAGCTCCCGCCGGACAGCTTGTCTTCTTTCTTGGTGAAACGCCGCACCATCATCAGCCCTCATCACACCGAGGAAGTGAAGATCGTCTTCGTTCCGCATCAGCCGGGCATCTACGTGGCCCAGATCCAAGTCAGCTCCAGCCCTGTGGTTGCCGAAGGGGAGGTAGCGTCTCTGAGTCAGGGGGTGCCTGTTACCGTCTTGGCCAGGGCAGAGAAGCCAAACGTTGGGGTGAGTGACTCTCGGTGGCAAATTTCTTTCGTCGTTATCTGTTCTTGCTCAGGTTTTTTTTTTAGTAAGAGTTAAACTTTCCTGAGTGAAAACAGATTAAACTGACAACACTAAACGGAAAATGTTTCTAAGATTTAACATCAGTTTACCAATCACATCACATCTCCCTTTCTTAAAGGCCCCTGATGTGAATATTTCTTAGGAACATACATATTTTGTGCTATTTTCTAATTCCCTTAAGTGCATGAAAACTAATTGACATTCCTTTTATGTTAATTTTATTGGAAAGTGCACTTTATGTATGTTTGTATTTATTTATTTATTTAGTTGTTTATTTATTTATTTTTTTAGTTATTTATTTAGTTATTTACTTATTATTTACGCTCCATTTATCTTAAAACTTGCTGTTATTTCCTCTGCTTTTATTGTTTTGTTCAGTCTTTGTCTTGGTCGAATAAATAATAATAATAATAACTTCTTTAAAGGCACTGTACATGATTGGTAAGGATCAAAAACATCATTGTTTAGTTTCATTCTGAAAGCTTACTGTTTATGAAGTTCATACTAGAACCAACTTTTCTGTGAAATATTTCCTGCTGAAATGCTGTCATTTTTGAGAAAACCGTATCTGAAAACTTAAAAAACACAAGAGCTGAACAACCAAAATTAGGAACTATTATATTTACATGCTGAAAAGTGTACACTGTTTTTCATGGGTTTGTTTTTTTCATGTATGTATTGAATCAAACAAAATAAAAGAATACTGCACTATATACTCAGTACTTTCCCGAGTCCTGTGAAAGGACTCGGGAAAGTAAACACTCATCGGTGTATGGGTAAAACATTACAAATAATATGCTTTATCCCCGATGCAAAAAAAAAATTTAACATCTATCATAATGGAAAAAATGGCTGTACCTTTTCAGTTTTCTTGACAATAATGTTTTAGATTTTACCCTCCACTAAATTGTTGGCAATTTTAAGGCCTCGAATTTATATTTGGTGGTGATTATTTCGATTCTCAAGGTCAAAGGTGCTCAGAATGGTACCCTGGACCTTGGTGTGCTGAGCTATGGGAAGGAGAGATCGGCACCCATCTATCTCGTCAACAAGGGCTCATCCGTGGTTCCTTTACGGCTTCTCATCAAAGTGGTAAAGAGCTTTTCGTTAGGTCTTTCTGAGTACTTTATGCAGTTCATTGATGAGATGAGGATAGTGGCTTGTCAAGGAGATCATCAGGCCTGATACTTCACGGAGGCAACAGAGCCAATTGCCTCCATTGCCCCCTGGTCATTGCCTTGGTGCCCTTGAAATGTTCCAATAGAGATTTACAATGTGCTCCTAGAGGTTCCCTGCATCAAGAAGAAAATGCCTTGATGCCCTTGCCCTTTCAAGAACGAAGCAATCATTCCTGGACCACTACCACGGAACATTCATAAGCCAAGTAAATGAACAAAACAGAAAACCATGATTGGCAAACGTACTCCCTCTCAGGCATTGACCATGGCTTCCAAAGCTTTTCATGAAAAAGAAGGAAAGATTTTAAACTTTTTTTCAGTTTAGTTGTTATTTTTTTTCAGCTGTACTTATGACAAGGGCCCAATTTCATCATGCTGATTCAGCAGAAAGTATTGCTCAAACAAACTTCTGCTTTGAAAAATATATTATACAGGGAACCCCCGAGGCTGGGCTTAATTCAGAGATGCCAACCTTTACGATTTAGGCGTAATTTATACGATTTATTGACCCCGATTACGACTGTACGATCCTTGCTCCATTCTTTACGATTTTTTAAAAATCCAATGTATTTTATGTTATGTAGTGATTGCACTGCGCTATTTCGGTCGATGCGCAGCCACCTATGGATCGCGCAACACTTAGGTTGACGATTGTGCACAACATTAGTGTTGCACAAATATAGCGCACTTCTATATGTGCGAATGTTAGCGCATAAAACAGCGCATTTCTAGTGGTGCGCGCATAAAAACACAGCGATCAGTGAGAGAGCCCATTTGGGCGTAATGAATAATAGTCTGGTTTCCCCGATGTATACCTAGATAATGCGTGTAAGAAGGTTGGCAGCTAGTTGAACTAGTAGTAAACCAAATCGCCCCAATCCTACTACTATGTTTATGGGGCGATTGTTTGAACCGCGTGTTTACGGAGCGCGCTAGCGCGCGCACGGAGGGTTTGCAAAATACATCAGCGATCGTGTGTGCATGTTCCTGGAAAAAACTTTGATGAGATTTAGTTTTTTTCGGTTATTGAGTACAACGATGGCTTCATTACACCAACAATTTAAAGAGAATTACAGCTAGAAGTGGGCGTTTGTTGTAAAATCTGCTCGTGGTAAAAAGTATGCAAGGTAAATTTCACAAACGAACTCAACAAGAAAGAAAATAAAGGACTGTTGTTAGTTTTAGCATGGTTAGTTCGGGGTCAAGTCAGCAATGGTCAGGAATTGTATGGATGCAGAGTTTAAATCAGAGGAAAATCTCCAACTGGGCAGCTGACTAATAAGAGTGATGTCTGCATTTTACACATGTGTACGGCAGTATTACCTGAGTGCATGTGATTACATTGTAACAAATTTCCCCTTGGAAGATGAACTGTTGCTCCATGCTGAAGTAGCTGATCCTCGGTTAAGACTAAGAGAAGAGCAGACATGTCAGTCTCTTGCATACTTCATAAACAGGTTCAGCTGTTTACTTCCTGACAGATCATTAGAAACCCAACTAGAGCAAGAGTTTGCCTTATACCAAGTAGATGATTTAACACCAGAGATATTGAACATGGACAGGGTAGATGCAATGTGGCATGAAATTGGCAAAATAACTTCATCCTTGGACAAGCCTACATATGCAGTGTTGGCAGGTGTAATGCTGGGCATCCTTGTCATCCCACATGCTGGATGTGAGCGTGTTTTCAGCACAGTGCGCCAAAAATCAAACATGATCCCGTCCAAATTACTCTTTTTAAATTTGAAATGTTGGCATCTCTGTTAATTGAATGAGATTTGAATCCCTAAGCTACAGCTACCAATCGAGGTCCTTGATTTCACAAAGCTGTAAGATTCATCTGAAGATGAGTTGTCAATATCACCACAGTGATATGTATTGTGACATCACACTTTGTTTAGCAGTTCACATTGATACGCAATCTTATCATCAATCTTAGCTCTATGTGAAATTGAGCCCAGCCTCCCCAATTTCATAGAGCAGCAAAATTATCAAATCAAAAAAACAAATTGCTTACCAGAAAAACGCCAAAATACCACGACATGTGTACCATTTGCAACTGGTTTCCTGCTTCTTTTTTGCTTAGCAGACAACTGTTCAGCAACATTGTCCACTTACCAGCTCTATGAAATTGGGCCCTGGGGTGAATTTCACAAAGCTCTAGGACTAGTCTTATCTCGAGTTAGGATGAGTAACTAGTCCTAACTTATAGGACTAGTCATTTGTGAAATCCACCCCTAGTTTTTGATTTAATGAAACAAACCAAGATGTGGCAAGTTTTCTCATATTGTTGGAAGAAAACCCTTCTGAAGATAATGTTAAACATACATTTAATGAAACAAGTTTTCAATGACTTCCACATGGATTGTTCACATCCTTCTCTATTTGCCAGTATGTTAATAATAAATTATTTGTATTGTTTTGGATTTAACTCATAACGCAGAACTCGTCAGCTTGGCATTCCTTCTATCTCCACACTGGGGACTCGACGAAAAACAACCCTGAAAACTCATCCGGTCTAAACCTTCCCACCCACGTGACCCTAGAGGGCCAGAACGACACTGTCACACTCTGGGTACACTTCCGTGCAACTCAGAGGGATAAAGCCGCCTCCCCAGGGGCGCTGGGTGCTCCGGAGCAGGTGTCTGCCAAGATGGAGGTGTGGTTAGATGTACCAGATGGGGGCATTGCCATCACCAGCGTGGCGCTGCGGGCGACCGTCGGCCTAGCAAAGCTGAATATACCCAGAGCTTTAACGGTAAATTCAGAATTTTACCTTATACCACTTCACAGTAAATAATATGAAAACTGATTGTATAAAAATTTCCAGAGGTAGATGTTTGAACCAGTTGCTGCTGGGAATCTTCCATTTTTTCCTGTCCAGCCTTACAGGATTATTTTCTCAGAACCGCTAGAATCATTTTTCTTTGAGAGTACTGCCGGCACAAAGAAACCTTGACTTGACAAGGCCAAGAGAACAAAGATTTTCTGTACTGTATTGGAATTTTTGTTTTCTCTATCGAGAAAATGTCAAATGCATGCATCGTGAATTGCAAAACCTTGGCCTTGAGCTATGGCCGAGGATTTGTACTAAATCTAGAACCAAGGCTTTTCACTGCACTAGGAATTTGGGCCATGGTCTTATCCCATTTAAAATGAAAGCACTGGCCCTTAAATTTCTACATCTATCACTTACCCACTTGATAGGTGGCTTACTAATCCACCTTTGTTCACGTCCCACAGTGCCATTGCCTTCGCCAAATCGGTGTCCATTTTCAACCCTTTGCAGACTATGCAGTTTGGCTAGCGTGTGGCCTCATTCATCCAATTTCCTCTTCTCCTATGTCCACACCAAATTGTTTGGACTTGGATAAGATTGGAATGCCTGACCCTGTGATAAGCAATAGCTTTTTGGGCCTACCAGCCCCAATCCTGTTGAATCCTTCACTTTGGCAACTGGGCATTATAGGAACTGGGACTATAAGGCGCGTTTGGCTACCTTTGGAATCCTTCCCATGATCCTTTGCTGTCTTTTTTTCCCTATAAGCTGGATTTGTTTTTCCGTTTGTATTTTGTCTGTGCCTCTGACGATTGGATTGAATGCTAAGACCACACTCTCTACTTAATGTACCATTTTGCCGTAGTTAAGAAGTAATCCTGTTAGTAAATGCTGACGTTTTGGAGCCGAAAGTGCAATGTTAAAAGGCCTACATCCTTATGGACTGTAAAGGGGGTTACCCTGTTTCAGCCCTAGGAGTAGGTGGCAACGGCCCTTGGAACAAACAATTGATTAGTAGCCCACACCTTGAGTGGCTTACTGGCACTGTGTGTCTGGCGACTTCCATAAAAAAGAAATAAGAATAAAAAATGTAAATGAATGGTATTCATACACATACATGAACATTCGTTTCACTGCACTTCCGGCTCCAAAACGTCATCACTTACCAACAGGATAGATATCTCTTTGTTTGACATCACAGAAGGAGATAACCTTCAAGTCCTGCCGTGGGGAACACACCGGCCGAATGCTACCCCTGAAAAACACCGGCAACATCCACCTAGACACTGAGCTCTCGGTGGTCTCTGCCCAGGGACTGTTCACTGTGGTACCCCAGACCATCCTGCTTGCCCCCGGCCAAGAGGTCAATGTACTGGTCAAGTACACCCCGAAGGAGGTGCCTTCTGTAGACACTGGGTGAGTTTTTTTTCTTACGATGGTATCTTTTAAAGGAAAGGTATTTTGGGGGAGGAAGGGGGGTAAAGACCTATCTTGTTTTCTAAAAAACATATATTTATATTTGAATAAGTGAAAAAGTTAAAAATGCCGCTACCTACGGCATAGGAGTGATACTAAACCCGAAACCATGGCTTGATTCCTGACTCACTCTGACTTGCCTACATTGAGCCGAAATACAATGAATGAACAACGGTGGAAGCCTCTTGCTGCCTCGTAATCCTCTTCTTGGAACAAAAGGACAAAGGTCTATAATCGGGGATTACACTAAAACCACCTCTCAATGGCCACAAAATGCGAATATATTCAAGACCTTTTTTGTCCTTGTGTGGGTGAAACGAAACGTTAGACGGTGTATGTGTAGTCTGTGCCCGCTCCACAGTTGAATGACTGGGCGACATTCGGTCCGGTTGTCCAAATTACATAATGGTGTCTTAAGACTGCGTCCGTTTCCAGGCAGGGGGAACATTTGCGTGTTTTCTTGTCAACTGGTTAAAAGCCAACTCCTTGAGATTATATTCAGTTTTTATATTTGATTTTTATGTATTATTTTTTCAAGGCAACTGACAATGTGTGCTAGACCCGATGGTCCATCTTATGAGGTGATGCTGTGTGGAGAGGCTGTGGAGAAGACCCTGGAAGACAACAAGCCCAACTTCCTGGTCAACCGACACTTCATCTCCTGGGGAGGGGTTCCAATTGGCAGGGCCTTGTAAGTCTTCTGAATAATCATCCTCATAATAGACAACCTCGCTACAATTGGCAGAGCGCTGTATCGATATCTCTCATCACTAAACCAGAGTAGGGATGCAATGGAAAACAATGCTGACTGGCTTTGTGCGCATGCTTGTTAGAAACTGTTAAAGTACTTAGTACGTGCATGTCAAAATGCAAGTATTTTGACGTGATTCCACTTCAAATGCATCTTGTTTTTACACGGTCACCCTAAACTGCACACAGTTAGACATGTCACAAAATCAAAGAAGAATGAGAGGGGACCAGTTGTTCTATGACATGATGCCTTTTTTGGGGGATACCATTTAGGGTAGAGTGGATCAGCCACAGACTTAATTCAAATCTCCTATGTAATATTTTGGGAGATTTTGGTATCACAATTCCAGGGGTTATGATTGAGCAAGGCATGCTGGGAAAAAATGGTGTGGTGAGATCGATTACCCATGGGAACAAGGTTGAATTATAGGCCATTACTGTATTGCCATCATGTTATATTCCCTGTGTGCTGTAGCAAAAATCAACACTGATTCTCTTCACAAAAAGTGGCCAGACTTTTTTTACCCCTCCGGCCACAAAACTATGATGGTTGCATTGTGACAAATGTTTGTAGCAATATTACACAGCTTTAATAGTGACACAAAGAGGTTTACACAAACTAGAGAATTTATCCATATTTATACAACATAAAAACACAACATTTATCGACTCAGTGTTTTTTTCCCCCTGCTTTACATTGACAGGCAGCAAAAGTTAACTATCCGCAGCTGCACTAAGGAAGACGAGTTGAAACTCAGACTCTACATATCAGGCGCCAAAGCTGAGTTCCAGGTAGAGAACTTTCTCAAATTACGGTGGTCAAAAATTGTTCAAATGAAATCAAAGTGTGTGGTCACTGTTTGCTATTAATTTAACTTGTAATGACATATCGTATGATGTTTAACCTTTTACAGACCTGATTTTTTTAGTTTTATATAACTGACGTACAGATTCTTGTCATTTGATTGGTGGAACTTATATCACGTGACATTCACTATTACTCCCATCCGCATCGGCGATCAAAAAGGTCCCATTCACCCATGGGGAATAGTATTTCCCATTCAACTGTTCGGATCATCCTGGTTCCCGATGTTTTTGAGCAGTAGAGCGCCACTGCTAAAACAAAAAAACAACTGTGCAAAAGGTTGTGATCCAATCTATATTCCTTTTTTTGAATTGTAGTCATTTAACCAAACACAAGTAAAAAGAATTTTAAATTTATGAAAAAAATACTTCAAATGGCAAGGGTCTGTATGTTAGTTATATAAAACAAATATTGAGTTGGTTTAATGCGGGGAATGGGAGGAATATTATCGCTCAGTAAAACTTGGACTTCCATTTTACTCGGCTTCGCCTCATGAAATGGAACAGTCCAAAATGCTTCCATGCCATAATGTTCCTCCCATTCCACTCTGAGGCAGTTTTTCCCATGGTGAAGGGCACCCTGTGTTACTTACCACAGCTTCAAGGCAACTTGTTGCCTCTGCTGCCTCCATGAAGTATTAGACCTAATAAATGCCAAATTTGACAAACTGTTCCCACATTTTGCCATAAAATTGGAGAATTTCCATCAATGAAATCTGTTTTAACTTGACCCAAAACCTCCACCACCTCTTTCCCCCCTGTCCTCAGCTCTTGAACACCTTTGGGTCGGGTGAATGGTCGACAGACAACAACCAGTACGTGACCCTCAAGCCGCAGGAGGACATGCTCGTTCACATTCTCTTCTCTCCGACCACCGTTGCAACCAGTCAGGCCAAACTGAGCATCAAGCCACAGAATAGCAAATTCAAGTACACTGTAAGCTCCCTTTAAAGATGTTACTATACCTCATACATATTCATGATTGAGAGCCAAATTCTCACTGGTCTTCATTCACCATCACGTGCCAGATGCTATTTATGCTGTTAACCGCGTGCACAGTATTCACGCACAGGGTAAATACACATACGTAGTAGACTGTTGCCTGTAACAGTCTACTGCACATGCACGCTTTACAAAGCAATCATGGAACTGTCGCATGGTGTATTTCACACACGCTAACAACTTCCTTGGGTGGCTACGGACACATGAAAAGATGGCAGCACACGTAAATGTCAATCTGCGTTTTCCCGTGCTCAATGATACCGAAGTAGAGAAGAATGTATCATGTTTAGTAAAACAAATATAACATGGTTTATTTCAGGTGGACAGTTGATATTAGCTCCCCTCGTTATTGGAAGTTGACAAACTAGTTCCCTCGGAACTGTCAAAAATGCTGGGTAAAAATCGACTGGGTAGATTCATTTTTGCATTCGTTGGTCCTTTTTTTTACCCAAGTCAGGGGATGTCAGTTTTCAGGCAATGGCCTGAATTGAGGCTTTTTCTTGTAAAATTAGAGACTGAGTTCAGGATTTTTCATGTAGAATGAGGGTGTCTATGCACGATTTTCAGGCTCTGGACAAAAACCTGACTGGTATCCCTGCCAAGTGTTTGGCACATTTTGCAGGTGGGGAAATAAAAAAGCACCCAGTGTTGGATATATCTGTAACCATACTCGTTGGGCAACCGATGTCCAATAAATGCAACACCATCTCCTAAATACTCTATTTTGTGTTTTGTGGTTTGTTCATTCAGGTCCCGCTTAGCGGCTATGGAGGCGTCAGTAAACTCATCCTGGAGGATGTCCATGAAGCAGAACACGGTTGCTACAGTATCAACGTCGGCCATGTTACCAGCAACAGCAACCCCATGGTCTGTACCATCACTGTCTCCAATGTCGGAAGGAGAAGTGCTTTTGTAAAAGCCATTGGTTTCCAAGGTAGACAATACACCCATCCATAAGCCCCGCCCCCATACGTGTTGGCCAATCACAGCCTTGGGTACGCCAGCGAAAGTTTGACACAAAATCCTATTAGAAAGTGTAAACATGCGTGCACGTACTTATAGCACGCATGTTCATGTTGTGCAATGTGGCATTGAAATGACGCACATTGTACTGCCCACGTGTACAGTGGTGATGTAGCCAATATGCTTAGGGGGCAGGATCAGTCTATTAACGATATTCAGGCATTTGAGATGAGTTCAGCTTTTATTTTTAAGAAATGAGGATTTTTTTTTTAAGTATGTATTTCAACATGATGTTCATGATGTGGATGGTTTGCACAGAAAATTGCTGGTGCATCTTAGAAAAGCCATTGTGTATATGCAATTGCTGGCAATGTAAAAATTATTGTTGGCACACCATGCAATTTTACTTGGTTTTTTCCAGGCACACTAAACAAACTTCAGTTTTTTCTCTTCCTTTTTTTTGTATTGAGTGATATTCAGTTCTGCTTATGAAATTTAGGGCTTCTCAAAAAGGATTTGCACTCTGACTCGGAAGTCTGAAGAAACCTGTGAGGAAGGGTCAATGCAGACAAGCACAGCACACTCCTTTGATAATTGATGCACTAAGACCCTTTGGTTGTTTTCTGAAAAATCCTAAAATTTTACTGAAGAGATTTCCTCTGTCTTTTATGTTTCAGACATGCAAACTTTAACTTTTGTTTTTACTGTACTTTGTTTAATTGTGATTGTAGAATGTTGTGTTTTTTAATTTGAAAAAACAGTATGCTCATTCGTTGATTTTGACAAGAAGACAAAACAAGATGGCCTCTCGGTGGGCTGCTCAGTGGTAAAGGTCTGCAGGAAGCCTTAAGGCCATGTCTGAATTGGCGGCTCTGGCTATGGCTATCATCATGCATTGAAGTAAAGGACTTCCATAGCAACACCCTTAGCAACAGCCGTAGCCCTAGCCAGAGCCAATTTGGATACGGCCTCAGTAGCAATTCTGACTCAAATTTCTTGAAAAGTTTTTCATTATGATTGTTTTCGTGATTCGTCTCATAGGTGATCAAGGCAGGGACAAACTGCAAGCCAGCCAGCTGCGCGTTGAGCCAGACGAATTCATCCTCCCGGAGAAGCACCGGAAGACTCTGACCGTGACGCTCCACACAAACAAGATGGAGGCCAAGAGCAGACCTCGAGGGAAAGAGGGCATCCTGGCAGCTATTGGTCTGTTCTACGGAGACGAGATCTCCAGACAGCAATATAGAAGGTGAGACAAATGCCTTAACTCTTTCACTACGGCTTACAGCGGCTCGGTGAATTACTCCATACACCGGAGAGCCGCTGACAGCGGCTCGAAAAAAACAAAATATTAAACAATTCCGTCACAGCTGTACTTTTTATTCCGTAGTGAAAGAGTTAATAGGATAGAGTTTGTGAAGGTGCAATGGTAGAGCATTAGATCAGGAGATCCGGTTGTCTACGGCCGATATTCACCCATGGCATGAAGGAATCTCGCACATAGCTGAGTGCTGAGAACAATAGAAACAATCGTGGCAGCCATTTAATCTATCACAATCATGGTATGCTAGACATAGGAACGAAGGTCTGGGCTCAATTTCACATAGCTGCTTAAGCACAAAAAGCAGCTAAGCACAACAAAATTATGCTTACCAGTTTAAGGTTACCAGCCAAAATACCATGTCACATGTACAATCAGTGACTGGTATCCTGCTTAGTTGAACATTTTTTAAGCAATATTTTCTGCTTAAGCAGCTCTTTGAAAGTGTGCCCTGGAATTGATGATTACACAAACATATAAAGTAAAAAGTAAATTCCATCGTTGATTCCAATGCCTTTTTGTACCCGTTTCTGTTTGTACCAGGCCAATGAAGCGTGACACCCCAAGTGCATGCATGGTGCATGCTACACAATGAACCTTTCAAGTGAATCAATACATCTTCCACTGTTGAACTCATCCCACAAAGAACGTTCCAAGTGGGTTGCCACGTCAACCTCACAAACAGACGACAGTTTTTTGTGACATACACTGTGTGGACATTCCTTTGTCAGTTAACAACAAGAAATCTTTCAAACCATCACCAATTTCTATTAGAGAGTGTTTTGAGAGCGGGTTTTTGGACACCTGATCCCTTTAATATAATACTCAGTCTTGAGCTATAAAATGCTGTACAGAAAGTGGTTTCTTAAAAAACGAGAATATCTAATTCGTGAAAACTGTGTGGACGTGTATAAGTCCACACAGTGTTTCAAGTTCCCACACAGTGTGGACATCTTTTGTTATCGGGTCCACACTTCGTATGTAGCGCTTAAACACAAACACACTTAGATATTGTGTTGAGAAGGACCCCCCCGATCTTGTGTCCTTGAAAAATAAAATATTGCACGTTAAACACCGCCTCTGGCATTAAGTGGTTATGTGATTCAATTAATAATTGCGTAGTTCATGACACACAAGATATTGTAGTTCGCAGACACACAAGATATTGTGTTTAGAGGGACCCCGGTGGTGTGTCCTTGAAAAATGTTGCACCTTTAAACACGGCCTATGGCATTAAGTGGCTATATGGTTCAATTAATAATCGTGCAGTTCATGATTAATATGGTTGACATACAGGCATTGACTTCAACTGTCTGTAACATATTGTTTAATAGTTTGGTAAAAGTTGCTAGCCAATTGATACCAAGCATTGTGACCACTTCTTCTCATTCGGGTTATGTTAGGCCATGTAATGATCTATAAATTTGTCACAGTTTTCACGAAGTGACATATTGCTTGAAATATGATTTTTCCACAAATTTTAGTGATGTTAATATTTAGAAGGTATTCACTGATACCTTTCTTTCTGCCAAGGAACAAGTCTTGAAACATCTTGGTTGCTTAGCTACAGTAATGTCACTAAGCTAAAATTGGTTAAAACTGTAACTTTTTGTTTCGCAGGTTGTAGATTTGTGCATGTGTTAACTGCATGTGACACAGCGTGGGGACCACACCACACATAGCGCACGTTGTGTGTACCCCACAAAGTGACACCATTTCCTACACTATTACACACGGAATACGTCACTTCTTGAAAACTCGCAAACCGTGTATATTGGAGTTTTTGCTTCACAAAGTGACTTTTTTATTGATAAGTATATAAGTCGTTGTTAATTGTTTCCCTAAACAAATAGTATCTGGCTATGTACCCTTTGAGATTTCAGCTTTCTAACCAAGTAAACATTTTGATTTTCGACCATAATATAAAATCAAAACTGTGATTTTAAAACTTAACCAACGTAAATGCGCAATAACTCAAAACGTGGTTTTTCCACTGTGTGGGTCTAATGTGTTACTTCGTGAAAACTGTGATGAATTGTAAACAACATTTCTTGAGGTTATAAATGTCCTATGAATTTCTTGACTTTTTCAAACAGAGCTTTGAGACACAGCGACAGCGAGGAAGTAAGTCTGTCTACACACAACCCGCTGTGTGATGTCACATTTGATCGGCCATTCACAGGAGAGGCCAAAGTGAATGAAGGTAACAAACTTGTAACAATTTCCTTAAAGCTCCTTCCTGAAGTTGAATGAAATCAGAAACTGCTTGAAAAAAGGCTAGTCATTTTATGTACATGGCTGCTAAAAAAAATAAAACAAATAAAAAAAAATTAACAAATTTTTTTACATCTATTATGTTGCTCATCTTGTTTTTTGCCCAATGAAACCAAATGTGAAACCAAAATGAGATTGGAAGGGCAAACAGTCTGGCCCCTCCCATAAATCTGTATTCAGTGTTGCTTTTGCATACAGGGAACATATTTTAGGACGGCAGGCATTGTCCCAAGAGTCATTGATGAGACAGGGTTTGGGTGCGACAGAGTTTGAAGTTGCTCAAGGAAGCAGATAATGTTTGCTAGAACTCATAATAAAAATGTTGAACTTGTTTGTCTGATAGTTGTTGTCATGAATATTTTGTCAGTCGCGCCATGAACCGATGTATGGGTCAAAAATCACAAAATTTGTTGTACAAATTATTGATGTACTCAATACTGTTAACATTTTCAGCAAGTTTCAGGAGCTAACACGTATTGGTTTCGAAATGACACTAACTAGCATGATCGACACATCACTAGATTTGACATTTTGCTTTCCACGAAACGTTGTCTCACGATAGGCCACTTTATCCATTGAAACTCAGCACTGCCACGTTGCCAAACACACATAGTACGACTTCTATGTTTTCACAAAGTGACGCATCGTTTGACCTATGTGTTCACAAAGCGATGTATGCATTGAGTTGTACGCAACATTTTGCGTGCACGTCTTGTGTTTTTTCGTTTTCACAAAATGATGTACGAGTCTAGGAATTAATAACTCAACATCATCATGGTGACGACTGTGCGCGTGCAGTGCACAAGCCGTGCTCGGTGACTACATTGTAACATGTGAATTGTTTGTTTCCATTGTTTGGCATTTTGAGTGGCTTGGTATAGCTGGTTTAAGTCAATACCAACCATCCTCAGGTCATCAAGAAGTTGTTGTTGGTAGGTTCGCATAAGTGCACCACCTCTACGGTATGGTTCTGTAGGTTTGTTGTTTTTGTCCAATAGTAATGAGAGTGATATGTCGCACCTATCAAAACAGTTGCAGGATTAAAAACACTGACAGTTCTGTACAAATGAAGAAGTCAGGTTTAGTTTTGTATTAAAAAATTTAAGAAAGCATTTAGCAGTCTCCGAAACAGCAGTTTGAAAAATAGTTCAACTTCAAATCCAATTTTCTCCAAACACAGAATTTTTGCTATGGGTTTGTGGCACGACTGACGATTTTATAAGCAATCAACAAAAAAGTGTTATAACAAAACAAAATTTTCTGTATCAACAGTGAATGACCTTCCATGGCGAAGTGGAGATCTGAATCTATTCTACTGTAGCGTATCACGGGTTATGGTTCTTCTGACGGGTAAAATGGATCAGGGTGAGTCCGTGGCCAGCACCCAGAGGCCCTCGATGGCATCCTTGTCTCCAGTCAGATCATCAGTGGCATCCAGTAGGGATGACGACAGGATGGCATCTTCTGTCCAGTCAAACAGGTGAGATTCATGGAATAGTGGGAACCACAAGGTTTACCTCATGGACCAGTACGTTTGCTGATTCACGTAGCCCACAAGAATTTCCACTCTTCAATGTCATTTGTGTGAGATGTGTGGTTGAAGACGCTTAACCAGTTGCTGCCGAGATTCTTCCATTTTTCCCGTCCAGCCTGACAGAATCATTTTTCTGTGAGAGTACAGCTGGCACAAAGAAACCTTGACTTGACAAAGCCAAAAGAATAAAGATTCTCTTTATTGCACTGCGATTTTTGTTTTCTTTATCGAGAAACTGTCAAATTCGTGCACTGTGAACTACGAAACATCGGCCGTTACCTGTTGCATAGGAGTGGTAGCCAAATGAAAGTATAATACCTGAACATATTTTTTGGATGTCCAACTTTTCTTGTATGCTTCCTCTTGGTACATGTACTTTCATCTCCATACGTTGGATTTAAATCAAAAGTGTTTTTATCCTGCAGGGAAACACGTTTTCCTTCTAGAAAGGAATTTTTAAATTATGGATATAAATGTCTTATTGAATTGAATTGAATTGGAGAGCCACAATTAAAATTTTTTGATTTTTCCCTCCTCAGACCCGTCACTGTAGCCTTCACCCCACCAGTCAAGGGCACCCCTGCTCCCCGCCAAACTGCCTCTGCCCAACTCAGCCCCGCCCGGCCCTCAAGAACAACCTCCGCCTCTGATGTTGTCCTGACCAGCAGCGAGGGGGGTAGGATGGACTCATGGAGTGTCCAGCCTTATCAGATGGTCATCACAGCCCCTGGCGCTGGGGTCGGCGTGCAGAAGAGCCACAGTATAAGAGTTGCTAATCACAGCCCTAGGAAACTAAGGTTAGTCCAGGCGTTTTATTATTGCCGCCGGGATTCTTCTTTTTTTTTTTTTGCACCGTCCCCCTGGCGGGATTCTTTTTGGCAGAATTGCCAGAATATTATTTCTTTGAGGGTATCTCTGGCACAAAGAAACCCTGACTTGACAAAGCCAAGAGAAGAAAAATTCTCTTTGTTGGATCGTCTGTTTTGTTGCTCGACCGAGAAAATGTCAAATTCACTCAGCGTGAACTGCGAAACATCGGCCGTTACCTACCGAATAGGAGTGGCACTAAACACGGAACCATGGCTCGATTGCTGACTTACCTCCATTCAGCCAAAATACAATGAATGAACAATAGTGGAAGCCTCTCGATGCCTCGTAATCCCCTTCTTGGAACAAAAGGACAAAGGTCTATAATCAGGAATTACATAAAAGTCGCCTCTGAATGGCCACACAATGCGAGTAAAATCACAATCTGTTTGTCCTTGTGTTGGTGAAACGAAGCGTTAGACGGTGTGTGTATGGTCTGTTCACTCTCTGAAGTTGAATGACCGGGCGGCCTTCGCTCCGCTGGTCCGAAATTACATAAAGGCGTCGCAAGACGACCTCCGTTTCCAGGCAGGGGAAACATTTGCGTGTATTCACGTCATCTGATTTCAACTGGTTAACAATGTAACTTTGTTATTTTTATTTTCTTCTCAACTTGGTTGTCATCAATATCTTTACAATTTGTTGTAAAATAAGATGTCTGTGTCGCTTGCAGTGAATTTGGTCAGTGCCTATACTCTTGTTCCATGTACTGCTGCTCTACCCATTTTCTTCATACCCATTCAAAAAATGTGCTCATGATTGACCCAATGAAGTTACACTGGTATGCAGCTTGCTGTTGCTATTTATTAAATGACTGATATCTCAGGGAGGAAAGCAAAGTGTAAAAAAATCTATAAGGCCCTAAGATACCTAGGAAGAAAAGACAGTGAAGAAATGTTCAGGTTTATATATGGGAAGAGAACCCAATCTGCATGCTGGTAAGAAACCAAGGGAGTGCTGAAAAGTGACGAGCACTGCGGCTCTTGGGCCTGAAAAAGAGAAGCAGACAGGTGTTCAATTTTAGATGTAGGAAGACAACTCCAAATGAAAACCCCATTTGCCAGGATTTTATCCAAAGTGATTCCAATTCCAGTTTGTTTTTAAAGAAGATGATGTATACTTTTATTTTGTTTCTGTGTGTAACTGTTTGCTCTGTAATCTTAATATTTTTATTGTATTTGTGAGAATACTCGACAAAGCAAATTTCCTTTTTCGGACGAATAAATTGACTTGAAACAAATTTAATATGTTCCCTTCCTTGTCTGATTTGAGAAACAATTAACATTGTAAACTGACTAGCTCCTTTAGATTATAGACTGGAAAAAAAAATATCTTTGATATTGTATCCAAGTTCAAACACACAAAAAAGCACAATCCAAAACTTGTTCATACTTTTCAGGTTTGAAACTATGCACACACCAGACTGCCTTATTGTCACCCCTGCGGCGGGAGTGGTGGAGCCCATGAGTCAGCTGCTGGTATTAGTTAGCTGTAACCCTTCCATTCGGTCCAGAGGGGTGCAGTTACCATGGAGCGGGGCCATTCTGGTAGTTTGTGATGACCAAAAACAGGTAAATCTTTGTGCATAAAAAAAGTTATAAACCAACTATCTGTTTCAAACAGGTTAAGAAAAGTTCATTCTACCTTTAATGTTTGTAGTGTTTATTATGTATTTTCTTTTACTTAAAAAAGTGTTATTAAAAAATTCTTTGATCATCTGAACACTGGAATAATTCAGCTATCTGTGGGATGGTCTAAATTTGTGTGCAATCATTTTTGTAAAGGAGGTCAAAGTTCAGATCAGGGAAGACTTTGGGATGGACTCTTCCATTATCCCATCAGTGGGTAGAATGCAGTCACTCTCGGACCAGCCTGTCACCCCTGATGCATCAATGGTTGCTCCTCCATCAGAAACGACATCTCCCGTAAAGTTGCAATCGAAGGCGATTCATTTTCCGACAACGGTGGTTGGGAACACGTCAGGTATGAAGAACAAAAAATGTGAACAAAAAATCAATTTAAGAAAATTTCATTTTGCAAATCTTCAACTGTAAATAAAGCAATGTAAGAATGTATGCTTCACTCCTGAGTGGTCAAACAATGCGGTCACCAGTGGTTGTTTATGTCAAAACAATTTCGTAACAAAAGAATAAAATAACTAAAAACACATTAATCTCTTGCCCATATTCTTGTAATCGGATATTTTCTGCAAGCAGGAGTCCTACAAGCAGAATTGTGGTATCATAACTGATTGACATTTAATGAACATATGAGACATGCCAACTTTTCAGCAGAAGAGTTATGCAAACACTGCAAATGTTGATGCTGTTGCCGGGCAGTGATGGGTACATTGAAGTATTTCTCAAGATTTTCGTTTGAATTCAGGATACTTGAAACCCGTAGTTGTGACAAAATGTTACATTTTTTACTCTAAATTTGTGGGAATGGATCTTAATAAGAAAGCACTGCGGAAGTTGTACACTGAAGGCTCATTTTTTCATTATTATTAATTTTTTTTTGGTCTGGTACCCAGAGGCCACATTAGAGTTTCAGAACAATACATCGGAGCCTCGTAAGTGGTGCCTGTCTTCTTTTGCTCCGACCTACGTCAAGCAGGACAGCGGGGAGATCTACCGAGCAACGTACTCTGCCTTCCGATTCACTCGTCAGTACGGAGACCTGGAACCAGGACAGAATATTGCGGTAGGTTTTGCGTTAATTTCTGAAATAATTTTTTTCTGTTCAACATCAACAGAATTGCGAAATACACATTTCCTGAGATTAAAAAAATTAATTTTTATTGTTTATCTTTATTGTTGTGCAGCAGGCTCACCTTTGGTATTAAAAGCAAAATGTCCGTAGTATCCAGTAATCATTTACATATTTTTTTATTGATTTGTTTTTAATAATTTATTTTTTTAGGTAAACCTAGAGTTTATTCCAAGAGATGAAGGGATGTATTCGCAATACTGGGACCTGGAGGTACGTCTTCTTGCTTACAATAGACCTTTGGTCTGACTAACTTTAGTAAGGTACCCTGTATACCAACAGTAATAGTTTGAATTCCCAATACATTTCAAGGGACCAGACTATTTACCCATTCGGCCTCAGTTTGGGTTACATTGGGTCGAATTGGTGAGTGGAAAGATGGACGCACTGCAATAAAGGTTAATAGACAAGTACTTACAATATTTTTTATATCAATAAACACACTTTCACCCTCAGTGCATTAGGGTGTGTGCATATTGGAGAATTTTAAAGAAAGACTAGTACCCATTTTCATATCTAGACCTCTTGTGACCTCACAGACTTGAGTTTTGCCAACCAGTAGTATACATTGCCTTCAGTCACTGCAAAAAAATACACAAAATTTATCATTCAATACAAAAATGCTATCAAATTACCCATATCACTGATAAATGGATTGTGCTACCCAAAACAAGAAGTACACATATTTTTTTTTTGTAGAAAAGGGGTTTTAAATGTTATATTAAAAAGGGCAGATTTGTGCCGACCCGGCGGTATATTTGTTGATACTCAAGGACAACTGTAGAAAATGCTTCTAACACATTCATGGAATTTTCTCGTGGGAATTTCAGCCAGTTTCAGTTTCACAATGAACTAGAAAATAACAATGAAACATAAACTCTTCTCTATGTTCACAGAGTAACGGAAAGTCCGCACTGGCCAAGGGTCCTCACAAGACACGCATCGAGCTGGTGGGGCGGGGTTGCAAAGGGGAGGTGGCTTCGTCCCCGCCTCATCACCACAAGGCCAAGAAGAAGAACAGGAGACAGCACAGCGGAGAAGGGAACCTGGTGCGGGTAGAGCCTCGAGTCAACTCCAAACCGACTGCCTTGGCCGCACCCATCCTTGGGGACAATTCAAGTGAAGGTGACATGAGGTGAGTTATGATCATTCATTTTAATTCCTGGTAATGTAACCGAGGATGCCCCGGAAACAAACTTAATCTTTACTGCCTTGAAACCCCAGGGCCCCGATGTCACCAAGCACTAAGTTTCATCCTGAAAGGCTAGGTTACATAAGGGCAATATACCTTATGCGAGAGACGTTACTATGAGCATTTAGTATGTAAAAGAGCGCCCTCTCCCTAAGGTAAAAACAGACTACAATGCACATTTGACGCTGCGTTTGAGCCAAAGATTATAGAGCGCCGAAGGCGCAAGATGTGGAATGGGAGCTTTATCTATTGTTGGAATGTGGAATATGCATGGGCACCTTTTCAGCAAGTGAATGCTTTGTTTGATAGCAATGGTCATTGTCTGCACTGATCTGCGCTGATCTATTGTTGTATCAATAGAATTAATTGCTGAAATGGCGTGCAGTGGGATTTCACATTTCAGCCAGAGTTCCCCATCTTGTGCCTTCGGCGCTCTATAATCTTTGGTTTGACCTCAAAGATGGCGGCGAATGCATAAGGTCTATTTACGGGGAACCAGGTCCAGGCAATCTCCACAAAGAAAAAAAAAATCTTCACATTTACGTGTTCTCAAAATTTATATGGAGGTCGTAAGATTCGGTTGGGAAAAGAAAGTCACTTCCACACATCAGTGTTCCTTTTGCATGCAGTGCAGTTGGTTGCCTCCAAGTTATCTATGAAAAACTGCCCCATGTGACAAGGCCTAAGATGGGTTTGTCGATGGATTGCTTTTAAGTTATAATAGGATTGCAACTGGCCTCTTGCACTGGGTGAGTTCTTTTTGTTCTAGACATCTATTCTAGAATGTGAAAGGTTGGCAGACCTGCCAACCTGTACGCATTTTGCGTACCATGTATGCATTTTGACATCCGACTATGCTGGTTTGAGATAATGTGCAGAAATACGCAAATTGGGCCAAATCTATATGGTGGTCTTTAAAACCACATCGTGGCACAAACGAAGAAAAAAAAATGCTTGGTGATAAACTGCTGCTCAATGCATGCATGCAGAAGGTGTTTGTGCGGACTAAACGATTATGAATTAAAATAGTCCATTTCACTTTCTTTTTTTTTTACCAAAAGTTTAACTTCAAACAAGCAATGCATTATATTTGCGGTTTTTCCCTTCTCAAAGTTTTCAAACATTGGTAAAATAAGCCAAATTTATCTGCTCCACTGCATAACAAACGTACTCAATTGGGCAATTAAGCAAATACTTTTGGATGGTCTTCTATCTTTTAGCACCTTATAAAGGAGTTGTTGCGTTTAACTTATGTAATTTTTTTTTTAAAGAATTTTCTTTAAGAATCAACTTTATGTCTGCCCTTACATCTTTTCAATACCTCATTGAAACACTGCTCAACGTACGCCGTCTCTCAATCAGTCTTTTTGTTGTTCACGGTTTGAAGTCTCCAGGCAGAGCACGCATTGGCAGACCAACTTGGCTCTGAGCCAAATAACAAAAACCAGTTCACTTTGTTTAGTATGAATGGCTCACACGTGGTCTTCATGTATGAGTACACGGTTATGCAATGTACATGTAAAACATGCACACGAACAACACTGTGTGGTGGTTGCATGCTTCACCAGCAGCATGGCTTCATATATGTGCGGTTTTGTGACTTCAAAATGGTTGCCGTACCGGTTGTGGACTTGTGTATGTGTGTCAGGGAGGCTTGCATGCAAGGATCGGTCCGAGGTTTTTCTGGAATAAACTCCTGCGCCATTTTTTACTTTTGAAGAAATTCCTTTCAAATATGCAGTTAAATAGAGATGGAACAACCATTTACAGTCTGTATAAACGGAGCAGCAACAATCATTATTCAAGTGTTACTTAGTGGAATGGAGTACATGTGGCGCCTGATTTAAATAATGGAATACATTGGGTTTTTTTTTTTAATTTTAGGTAATGTTCTGTGACTTTATTAAAGTGGAGGAATCACACATCATTAGCTCATGATAATACTCTTTTTTATGTGTGCAAAAGTGCGTGCACGAACTGTCGGAGCATGTATTGTTTATAATGGTACTTCCGAGCTTCCACAAGAGTGCCCGGGTACCTGACTGGTATTTACCTTGGGTACCCGGCTCCAAAATTGCCCTTGGATTCACATACGACTTCATGCTTAAAAAGCTACTTGTACCAAGGGGGCTAGTCGATGCATGAACACAGTTTTGACGTTCATTTTATATTATATGGTTTTGAGGCATTGCATAGTGAGGTATCAATGTATATTTGGTTTGCGAGAACACCATGTGATTATATCTACTTTGCTATATACAGTAGATTGTTCTTGTGAGAACTTGTCCTGTTATTTTTCTACTTCTGAGTTTTCTTTCTTACTATTGGGGCATTTTGTTTTTTACTCGATTTTCGAACCCACATTTGAGCATGCATTTCGAATTAATTCGTAGAAACCGGCAAAATTGGTAACATCGGTCAAATTAAATATTTCCTTCCTTTCACTTGGTCAAGAACAATGAATTCAAATCAGGAAAATGTTAAAAAAAGAGACCACCAGATCTGTGACAAACGAATGGCACATGTACATGTTTATGCTATCAAAAAAACATAAAAATAGGAACATCCGCCCCCATATACAACCCCGCCCCCCCCCCCCATCACTACCTCCCATTAATCACTCACTGTCTGGAACTGGACACCCCGTTTATTTAAAACACGTTTAAACCCTCGGGAGTCTGTCTTTGTTATGGTCCGGCCAAACAAACTATGATCCCAAAGGAAGACGGAGGTGGGGAAGCCTATAAAGACAATGATGCCGTACAATGAAAACAGTTCCTGGCCCACCGAAACAAATCACCCTCTGTCCCTCGTTAAAGCTCGTAAATCAAGCTACTGGCTAGAGGGTATGGGACAGGGGGGTATTGATAACAGCAACACATGTTTATCGGTATCCCATGGGGAAGGAGGTTGTCTGACCTGTACAAACTTGACCCCAGAATGACTCAAAAAAAATGGGGAAGCAGGGCACTGAGTTGTCCCTGGACGTTCCCCTGGGACCAAGGTGGGGAGGATGTAAGGGGCTGAGTGGGTAACAGTGATTTATGAAGAGGCTCAATATTTGCCCCAGTTTTGTTTTTCTTTAAAGCGATATGAAACTATTGGTTTCAGAGGAGTACAATCATTTGGCCTATCTTGTCCTCACAGATGTTTTTTTTTTAAGTGTTGCAAATCAGTGGTTTGCAGTAGATGACATTCTAACATTGGGTTCAAAATTTAAACAAATTAAATCTGAAACAGTGACACATCAGGAGTACTAAAACCACTTAGTTTTCAAGAAATATCGTAATGTGATGGTACACAAGCAAGCCTTGATTTAAAGGCAAAGAACAGGACTTGTACTTGATTCAATCTACAATATGTAAAAGGTCACCGATAATGAGGAACCAATGGACCATGTAACCTTTGTTTACATTCCAGTGCCTTTCTGGCAGGCAAGAAACTACGCTGGTCAAATGGGAATTTCTACATTTTGTGTCATAATGTCCACAAATTCAAGAGTTATAAAAAGGAGCAACTGAAGAAATTTTGAGGTGTGCCCCCTTCTCTTCAAATCAAAAGTTGATAAAAATCAGACAGTGCTATGTCCATAGAATACAAGATTTATTGGGTTTTTTTTTCTATTGAGCTGTGTACAAGTTGTGCCTGCAGGAAGTCCAGGTGTGGATTTCACAAAGTGCTAGGATTAGTCTTATCTCGAGTTAAGGACAAGTACCTAGTCCGAACTTACAGGACTAGTCATAAGTTTGGACTAGTCCTAAGTTACATGTAGGACTAGTTTTGTGAAATCCATCCCAGGCTCTCTGTGGCTCTTTTATAAACGTGATGATGTCACAAGTTACATGGTCTATTCATTCTCCAGCGAAATAGTTCCATCTTCAATTCTGTCAAAGAAGAGAAAACTGCATTTGAAGACCCCATAATCACTGCTTAATAATTGCCGAAATTTAAAAAAAAAACTGATATAAACATGTGCGAAGTCTCTGACAAAACATAAACCAGATTTGGTGAAATGTTCACAAGTCGGTTGTATGGTGCGCTTATTGGAAATTAGAAGACAGGAGTTAATTTACTCAATTCAGAAAAAAAAAGAAGGTGTATTTTATTCCCTATTAAAAGCGTGCTTTGTTTAATTTCCCCTCATCAGTCCCGCCGACGGTAAAAAAGAACCAGCAGCCAGTAGAAGCCCGGACTCTACCTCGGTCCAAGGGGTGACCCTGATTGACGACCATCTCATTTTCCGTCAGACCAAGGTTGGCTCAGCCGCCATGCTCAAGGTCCAACTACAGAACAGCTCCACCCAGATGCACACTGTAAGTCAAGATGTAATCGTTCAATTAATATTTATCATACAAAAAAAAAATCATTTATTTGTATTTTCTGTAAAACCAGGTAGCCCTTATCCACTGGTCCCTGTAAGTAAAGAAACCAAAAGGGCAGTCAGCATTTCCACTGAATGTACAAATAGGACTTGCCGTTCAAAATATCAGGCAAGAAAATTACAACACAGCAATATTCAAAGAGGAAGACATCAAAGAGTGACACAGACAGCTACCCTGGGCTCAGTTATAGACCCAAATATAAGCTTAGCATCTTAGAACGTCTTACTTTTTTTGTAGTACAATCTTTTTTTGTGTTTTTTTTCTTTTATGCAAGTCACCCATCACAAGGCCCAAAGGCCAATCAAAGTGTGGGATACAGAAGGGATACAAACCTGCCCCAATGCGCAGAAACAAGACATGGCGAGATATAAACCTAAGTCTCTTCACAACACAGCTAAGAACAGGGAGGAGTAAATGAATCCGTTGCGAGATAAACATAACTACCTCTTCCCCTATTTGAAGTAATTATAGTTAAGTGTCTTGCTCAGGGACACAAATTACATGACCGGGATTCGAACCCACATCATGATGACTTATTAGACGCAAATATAAGCCTAGCAAAGGATAGTCTTACTTTATTTGTAGTACCATCTTTTTGAGTCCTTTGTTGTTTTTTTAATGCAATTCGCTCATCACAAGGCCCAGAGGCCACTTGAGGTGTTGGCTACAGAAGGGATAGAAACCTGCCCCAATGCGCAGAAACAAGACATGGCAAGTTACAAACGCAAGTCTCTTCACAGCACAGCTAAGAACAGCGAGGGTTAAATCTGTTGCGAGACAAACATAACTGCCTCTTCCCTTATTTGAAGCAATTAGAGTTAAGTGTCTTGCTCAAGGACACAAGTGTCATGACTGGGATTCGAACCCACATCCTAATGACTTATCCGCCAGAACTTGAGTCTGATGCACGCTACAATACCCGAAAAAAGTCACCAGCCAAAACGCAGTGTAATTAACATTGTTGCCACTGGTGCCTCGCCAAGTAAATAAACTTGCTACTGCTATTTTATGTTACAAGATCGGTAAGCAGTATGCTCATTTAATTAGCAGATTAGCAACTGATTCTTTTCAAACAGCAAAAGTGGTTGTAGTTTTGTTTAAATTGGGACTCGTTTTCTCTGATGTTTTGAAAGAAAATACTCTTGACTTGATTCTGATGTAACGTCCTGCAGGTGAAATTCATCAGCCCCCAAGCGCCGTTCTCCATCCGCCACCACAAGCACACCATCCTACCCAAACGGTTCATCAGGCTACCGGTTTACTTCAAGCCCACTGCGCCCGGCAAGCACCAGGCTGCACTAATCATACAGACCCTAGAGGGCCACCATAACCTCATGTCACGCCTTGAGGGTATTGGCATCTGAAACCTTCTGTGAAACAGTGCTCCCGCCTGAGATGTTTGTAAGGTCAGTGAAACTTCTTTTGAATACTGTCAAATTTCATGAAAAAGCTAACCACCCCCCCAAAAAATTGCTAAATAGAAGCAGGTTACCAGCCCAAATTCCATGTGATATTTATAGAGATGTTGCGCAGCCATGTTGGATCCAGCCATATACAAACTCAATAGCTGATGCGTCAGCGGCTGAATGATTTCCACTCAGTATTAAAAAAAAGGTCTCGGGTGACGTCATGTGAAACCTCTCTATTGCTTGCCACAGTTTTTGTTTAGTGAAAATCTTTTTTTATTAAACATTAATTTTGGCTTGCCTGCTCTATGAAATGGGGCTGTTATCCCCCCCCCCCCCCCCCCCCGTTTGAAATGTGAATGCCGAAATAAACTATGCCAGAGAAATAGGCTGGTCCCTTTATAGATTATTACAGCTGTGATCATACTGGGATATAGGAAATCCAACCAAGATGGCCTAAGCTGTTCAACGTGACAGAGATATTTATACTTCTATAACGTGTTTATTTGTTTTTAAAGTAAGCTTGAGTGCTTGCAGTAGTCAACTAATTACGATAATCAGACTGTACATATGTACGGACCACATCTTGTCGATTGTGTGATAGTTTGGTCAACAGATGTTCCTTTTCTCCTTGTACATGTAGCAACAGATGTTCCTTTTCTCCTTGTAGAATGTTAGGAATCAGTTAGTCACGTTTTAAACGGTTGCAACACACCATTTGTCCACTTATTTGGATTTTTGTTCAGACTAATGGACACACTACCTACAATGTGTTAGACCCTGTTGGGGAAAAGTGTTAAGAGGGTATGCACAGCCGTTTTCCTACAGTAAACTTACGGCCGTTTTGACCTCAGTGAGGGCGCTGTTGTACATATCTCTATGGGAGTCATGAAGTCAGACGCACAAGGTCTGTTAGAGATTCGCCTGATGCAGGCCTGGCATTTTATCTTTGAGAGTGGGCAAGGCCATTTTCATTTTGCAAAAGGGCACTTTCATTGGAAAATCTTAAAAGTCTGTAGGAAACTCTTGAAGGGGCACCAAGGCAAAGACCAGGGCAATAGAGTCCATGGCCTCCGTGTAATTCCAGGCATGCTGATGATTCAGTCCTTGAAAACTAAAGTAAACAAAATTTTTCCGTTATATTTAAAACTGACTTCACCTGAAAAACTTACCTTACTCGAATTGATTTGTCTTGTGCAGTCATCTCTACCTTAACAAATTTTCTGGTGACCGATTTTGTCCATCTTTGAGTTTGAGCTATTTCCCTAGTTTTAAATGTGTGCTGGAGTTATGTGTGCAGTATACTTATAAAAGGTTGTTGAGATACGCTTGAATTTTGAGTGAGCGGCAAAATTAAACAAGTTTAGTTCTCTTGCAGACTTTTGGAATGCTATTAACCCAATTCACCTGGGCCCAATTCCATGGCTCTGCTTACCGCGGAAATCTCAACCCATAGAACTGTGTGCTTTACAAGGCGCTGTAAGCACAGAATTCCACGGTAAGCGGAGCCATGAAATTGGACCCTGATGTCATCAATCAACACAATAATCTTGGTTGCGCCATTTTGGAAGTCAATGTCCCTGTGTGTTATACAGTGTGGTGCGCACTTTCGCCTTGTGTGATGTTTGTGCAAGGGGTCAATAGGTGGCAGTAGACATGCCAGGTAAATTTCCATTGTGTACGTAGTTCTGAGCATGCGCACATATCCAAGAGCGTTGGATAAACCTGGTTGGTCTGCTGCCACCTAGCGTCTCCGAAAGGTCACCCATTGCTCAGTGGAGGAGCAAACCGTTTTGTCAAGATTTGAACGGCATTGATTCCAGTCAGAACTCTAACAAGAGATCAATCCTTGTATTGCTAGGATTTTCTGCCCTTTTAAGACATGGTTTAGTAATCATTAATCACAGCTTTTATTCAAATAAAAAAAAATGTGCCTAAATTATTTAACGTTTTTTGCCTAATATTAATAATTGCAAACCGAGCCTTTGCAAGCAAGTAATGTAAAACATTATATGTGATGGTTTTTAGTATTTACATTACAAAGGTGTTAGTCAGGATCTGGGCATGAGTCTTCTTATTCACAGATTGCCATTTTAAGTCTTACACCCTGAATATAAACATTTTATATGCGTGTATCCTGTTAATGCGCGGGTTTTGAAGTAGTGAAGAGTCTACCGTGCACCAAATACGCGCGCATATGTCGCAGTAACTTTCCAACTTACTCATTGAAGGAACTGGATTAGTTTTGTAGTTTGCGGGGGCAAGCTTGCTTTCAAAATATCGTCTGTTTTGGGGAATAAATGAAAAACGTGTATCTTGTTTGTTTTTTTAGTCTTGCTGTCAAGAATAAAATAGGTCTTATTCACAAATTGCCCTTTTAAGTCTTACTCCCTGAATACAAAGGTTTTATGCGGGCGTAATCCTGTTGATGCGCGGGTTTTGAAGTACTGAAGAGTGTGCCGTGCAACCAATACGTGCATGTATGTCGCAATAACTTTCAGTCATACCCACTGAGATAGCTGGATTAATTTTGTGCTGTTTGCAGGGGCAACCTTGCTTTCAAAATACCGCCTGTTTTGGGGAATAATGAAAAACATGTATCTCTTATCTATCAGACTACCTGTAGTTGTAACTTTCACCGATGTCCAATGTAGGCTGGTGTGTTAGCTACAGAGAGGGGTTATTTGTATGACCAACTCGCTTTGAAATCAACCGTTATCAAGGCAAATAGAGTGTCGCATTTTGCCGCAAATGTTAAAACCCTGTGCCCAAATTGTTTACCCCCAACCTGTTTACATACATGTGTATGTTTATGATGGAAGAGGCAGTGTGTCCAGACAACCAGACAAGCCTGTGGCTAACCTTCCATGTATGATTCAGACTGTTACATTGTCATCACTCAGTAGGATGGATCTAATTTGTAGAGATTACTTGTAGCAGTTTGATATCATTTCTGTTCAGCTAGAGGGTTGGGAATGGGTACTCTTCTCGTTATAAAAATATTTAATGCATGGGAGTGCATTGTCGCAGAACGTAGTCACGTGGTGAGATCTGGATTATTCCTGCCTATTTCATGAGGTGAAGCCCAGTGAAATGGAAACGCCAGATTTCCGAGTGACTACATATTCTGCGACAATGCACGAACAAAATGCATTCATCATTTTTTTATATACTTCACACATAGATCCTTGACATTTGATTTTTTTTTTTTACCAAAAAAGACACGGAAACTCATCCACTCCACACTCTGAAAATTCTTTTTAAAAACATCTAAATAACATGGACGACTACAACAACCTTGTACGCCGTAACAAGACCTTGTCTCGTTTGGACGAATGAGCGGCAATGATGCAGCGAATTAAGCGTAAAAAATCAATGCACACCATCCAAAAGTTATTGATGTAGGATGCACCAACGTCACGGCAGTAAATAATGTAAATATACGGCAAAATAAAGTATGACACGTGACGCGTGTTCCACCAATCAAATGACCAGGATCTGTGTGTGTGGTACATATAGACCTTATGCACATGACGTCATTTGAGTAGGGCGCCCTCGTCTAGAGGTCAAAATGAGGTTGTTCATTGGCCAATCCTGTGCGCCGCGCGTACAAATCTCTGAGTTTCCATTGTTACGTCATCGATTTACCTCTACGTCAATGCATAAGGTCTATAAAGCAGTTTTGTACTCTCCTTGAAAAGTTACCAGCCATTTCATTGAGTAAACTCGTGTCACAATGTACAAATCAGGAAACTAATGATCGTAAATTATTTCCATAGTTGTTTCAGTTCGGATGGGTTAGTTTAAAGATCATAACATATTTTTTTCAGGAGATTTTTATCTATGTTTCCGTGGAGCTCCGAAACCAACTGATACCTCGAGGCCATTTTTTGCAGGCTTAAATTTACAGCTCTAGTGACTCGACGAATTCGTCACCCTCCCAAAAGAGACAACTGCCCCCGCTCCGACTGGAACTAATAAATCAAAGCACAATGTTCACCACACAAGTTTTCATTAAACCCCAAACAATCGCGGCGGGGTTACCCTTCGACAAGCCACCAGGCATCAGAAGACAGGTGGCTCTAGTCAGCCGGCTAACGGCTTACAATCCCCGATAGTTCTCGCCAAATATTACTCCTCCTGTAAAGCACCTTGCCTGCATGTGATAATACTCAGACGAAATAATGTTTGCCGGGAGTGTTTATTGACCCAAGCTATTCCCTCTTCTACCGCGCCCCCAATGGCATTTAAGGTACCCTTATTCAGACAGATTCTGAGTCAAGTTTTCAGTTATTTTTTAATTTTTTTTTCTTTTAAAGGGGGTGTCTACATTATAAAATCATGTCTTAGATTTCACTTGATGAATAAAAATGCTTGGAAGAAATATGTGTATTTTACACGGGACAATTGTTACTCAGATTCAAAGCTTTTCAAACACTGTCCGTGAATCCACAATGTCACGGTTTATTTATTCCAAGAGATCAATACAACTTGACCTCTGGTGACCCCTGTGTGGTGGTTGGGAGGAGGGGGGAGGGGACGATGTCAAATATTGGCTGCTGTCTCTAGCTATAGGGCATTAGGATGGAGTTGTATGGCGTTGAGTAAAGAACACAGATATATTGAAACTGTATTGTTACCAGGGGTGTGATTTCATGTTTACTGCAAGCAGACTTTGGTCTCCTGATGCAGCTTCCCTTAGCAAAATATCTCTATCTTTATGAATAGTATTAGTAGTAAATCAATGTATATGAAACCACTGTAGGTCTGAAGGAACGTGTTCAGAGAGAACAACATTGAAGAAGTGTTCCGTTATAGATGTGGGAGGGAAACCACCCAAATCGGGGAAATGTGGGTCCTGCTTGTACAGAATGCGAGACAAGTTGGAGCGGGCTAATATTAATATGGAGAATACGGGCCAAGGCGAAGTCAAGTCAGGATTTATTGCGAACATAATTCTGCATGAGCTACATTTTTATCGATGTAACGAAAATCAGCATGGCACCAGTCAAGCATCACATAACATGTTTGTGTATGTTACCTGTTTCCTCTTTAGCTAAGCTTACTTTTTGTGCTGAGCAGCTTCATAAAAATGGGTCCCCAGTTAGACATTTGAAAGTATGCCGGCCTTGGGCTTGTTTTTTTTTCCTTGATAAAATCCCCTGGGCTAGTCAGCTGTGCGTTTGACTAGCCTCTGTCAATTTTGAAGGGGTTGTTGGACTCGTTAATTTCTGTTGCGGTTACTATCAAAGCAAGTTGTTTCAAGTCTGTCACTAAATGAAAATGGAAAAAGAAAAAAAAATCACAATAGTTTGAAGATTATACATTATTGGATCATAATTTCAAAGAAGTAGCTAATTTTGACCAGCCCACCGGGTTTGCCTCAGGAACAAGTCTGCTAGCTCATAGCATTCTTGACTTAGTCTTTTCAGGCCGAGTTAGTTACTAAATCGATTGCTGTGTTTGACTTTCTTCAATTTCACCATATTTAATTATAATACATACGTTGTACACATGCTTTCCAAAGTCGATGCTCATTTCTTAATTCGTAATCTCATAAAACATTTTTTTTAAATGCTTTCATCTTGAGTAGTTTACATTCACCCACATGTACTTCATACTGTAAATAAGCACTAGTATTTTCCAAGTGTTAACTGTGTCTGTATTTCAAGATGTAGGAATCGTGTAGCCAATTCTCCTGTTAAGGTATCTTGTTTACAGAGACTGAAAAGGATGTCTCAACTTCTTAGTTCTCACATTACTCGTCCTTCATTAACAGTTCCCTTCAACTACAGAATTCTTCCCCCCCTTACATTTTCCCTCAACCAACAAACCTTCCCCCCCCCCAAACAAATTCCCGAGAACATTGTGTGAAATTGCAGTTCATGTTGACTCGCAGACACGCATATAATGCATTGCTCAAACCCCACGAGGGTGGTCGGGGGCCGACCGATTGCGCTAGCAGCTCGTCGTCTCGATGCATCCCCGCCACAAACAACTGACCGGCGTCAACCAGGCGAGACGTCGTTTCCCAAAAGAGGAAGGTTCTTCACTCGTGGCTTGGGCTTTAATTCATGAAAATCTCATTGTCTGGAGGTTGTGCACATACGGTACCACAGGCCCTGGGCAAGGAAAGAGAGGAAAACAGACGAAAAAACAGCATACCAAAGTGGTTTATAATTCTGCAATGATTAAGTGAAGCTGTTTCCCCCACCCCCCCTTTCTTTTTTGGGGGTCTCTTTTTTTCTTTGTCTCTAACGCAAAAAGTCAGGAGTTCGTTTCACTGTCGGAGGAAATAAGACGCTGGCTTTGAAATTGAGGGGAGGGAAACATTAAGGCTGGGAAATGAGATTGGGAAAGCGGTCCCTGCTGGCCAGTCCACAAATAAGCCACTTTGACATTGATTCTGTCACACCATTTTTCTGTTCCTAAACACGACTGCCATGTCTTCGGTAAAAAAAAACAACAACGCTGTCATGGTTTTTTGCCTGTGTCTCAGAACATAATGCTGTAAAAACATTGTCAAATTCAAGTTAGGAGAAAAATAAAACCCCACAGTTTTCTCATGGGATTTGACCCCACAACTTTCCAGAGCAGAACTCTCAATTATGTTATTTTCACTCAGTTGCATGTAATAATAATATTATAATAAAACCAATATTGGTCTGCCTCACAATGCATACAAAAATAAAGCATGAGAATGCAAATGCATCTCAATCAAAATAAGATCTACTTGTGAATTGACTATTAAAAAAACTAAATTGCACTGCAGTCTAGTCTCCCCAACAAATAAATGAATAAATAAAAATAAAAATAAAAAGATGACAAAAGGCACGGTAAAACAAAACATAAAAAAATAATTATTTACAAAGCTCATTCATACTGTACAATGTAAGAATTGAATGCACATAAATGTTCAGAAAAAAATCCTTTACAGACCCATTCATTTCTGTATTATCATCACCCATCAGACATGGCTTCAAAAAAATTAGTAAAAAATACTCAATTTTCGTCGGTAAAAATGTCTGCAAAAATAATATGAAACGGAAATGTTGAGTTTTAGAAATGTACTTACTATACTAACATGTGAGACATTGGAAAGAGTCAATTCGGAAAATGACCTTTACATTGACCTTTTTGGTTGACTGGAAGTAGTTCAAATCTTGTGGGGCGTTTGCAGCCCCTGTGCGTAGCAGCCCCTGTTGGCATTTTTTGTACAAGCTGCTTGCGGCCAGTACAAGCTGCTTGCGGCTGGTACAAGCTGCTTGCGGCCAGTACAAGCTGCTTGCGGCCGGTACAAGCTGCTTGCGGCCAGTACAAGCTGCTTGCGGCCAGTACAAGCTGCTTGCGGCCAGTACAAGCTGCTTGCGGCCGGTTCAAGCTGCTTGCGGCCAGTACAAGCTGCTTGCGGCCAGTACAAGCTGCTTGCGGCCGGTACAAGCTGCTTGCGGCCAGTACAAGCTGCTTGCGGCCAGTACAAGCTGCTTGCGGCCAGTACAAGCTGCTTGCGGCCGGTTCAAGCTGCTTGCGGCCAGTACAAGCTGCTTGCGGCCGGTACAAGCTGCTTGCGGCCAGTACAAGCTGCTTGCGGCCGGTACAAGCTGCTTGCGGCCGGTACAAGCTGCTTGCGGCCGGTACAAGCTGCTTGCGACAATTTTTTCGGTCCAATACAATGTTTCTAATAAACTGTAGGGTTTGATTTCCAGAAAAAAACAATCCTGTATCTTCCTTTAGTTGTTTTCCCCTGGCATTGCTCTGTGTTATCATTAGAAGCAACTTTTTTATTGTCTGACCTCCTCCCCCCCCCCCTTGATGAAAAGTTGAATCAGCCAAAGAATTGCCGAAACTCCTTCAAGTCCACATCATTTCAAGAAAGAAATTCCAACCAATGTTTTTTGTTTTGTTTTTTTTGTTTCCCTCAAACTTGTACAAGGTCTCGTCTGAATTGGAGGCTTACGGCTATGGGGGTGGCTGTGGCAAAGGGGAAGGGTGTTTTGAAGGGCACGCATGATGACATGGTGACCAAGCCACAGCCACAGCTGTAGCCGCTATTTAATTTTGGAAACGGCCTTTAATATACAAGTGTTGTCTCCATGAGTGTTGTCTCCAAATTTGAACCCACGACCCTCACATTGGTGTAATGGTAAAAACAAAAGTAGTATTCTATATCCCTGATGTAATTACTACATTTATTAAACTGTTGCGGTACCCGCTGTTTAGTACAGGATTCAAATTGGCTGCTTGTCACCGGGAATGCTCAGTGGTCTAGTGGTAAAGGCATCTGCAATATTTTCTCCTAAGCAAAAATAATAAGTGGTTTTTGGGGTTTTTTTTAAGCGGACGGTTTTACATGTGTTACCAACCGTTTGAGAGACGCTACACGATTACAAGAATAATTATCTGTAAATGCTGGCGCCTCGTTTCAGTGCCCAAATTCCAGACAATGACACGTTGCCCCAAAAATCCGGAAAAGCATTTAAAAAAATTTTTTTTTTACCATTACATTTCGCCGGATTTTTCATTTTTAACCCACTCTCATCCCTGAAGTGGATTTCATAAAACTAGTCCTAACTTAGGACCAGTCCAATAAGTTAGGACTAGTTACTTGCCCTAACTTGAGATAAGACAGGTCCTAGCGCTTTGTGAAATCCACACCAGAAGCAACTCTAAGGGGAAAAAAAAAATGAGCATTCCTCATCAGACAAATCTTACTGCTTTGTAAAATTTAGGGTCTGGGATTTGTTGTTTTTTTTCCCCCTCAGGAAAACAAGTTCTCCCCTTGTGGTGGAATGAAGAAGATCCACCTATTGTAGAATATTGTTCTCGCTGACTGCATAAATGAATGAATGCATTGTTCTGTTTCGAGATGAGACGTGCAGGTGACTTATAGCTTCAAATTTGGGTCATGCCAAAGATTATCATGTGTCATTTATGTTTGGATTTTATGAGGGATTCCTTTGGTCTGCCTCGCAGACATTTTTTCTTGAAAAATTGATGCGTAAACCCGGAAAAGCTCGGAGTACCTAATCTTGTAATTCACCTTTTGTCAATTTGTCTTGATGTGTCTAGTCAGAAAATTTAATAATTCAGTTTTTTTCCCCCCTGTTTTTTTATAGGTTTTTTTATCTTCTCCCCCCAGCAGCAAGCAGACTTTTTGCCCTCTTGAACTGATCAGTCGGCTTTTATTTAGTTATCTGCCGTGGTCTCGTCATCCTGTCTTTTCGCCTAGTATAAATGTCTCCTCAGTGGAGGATCGGAAAAAAATTGTAAATTCAAATTCATCGGACACTTGTCGTTAATTATGTTCGTCTTACTGCCTGATTTGCCTGTCTAGAAATAATGTCTGCTTGTAATTGTATCCAATGTAGATTTTTTTTTTGTTGGGTTGGATAAATTCTTAGGGTGAGCACTAGGAGAAGCTTGTTAACTTATTGCAAGCGGTAAAACCTCTAATTGAAGCTTGTGAATTGTCGATTGTTTTGATTGCGCTTGTATGGAGTGGGATCACATGGTCGTTCTGTCTAGAGGCTCAAGATCCGATGGCGTCAGAGAGTGGGTTCGACTCCCACCCTGGCTAGTCTTAGTTACCCTTGACTGAGAACTTCAGACGTGAGTGTTGTTATCTTTCGCATGGATGCGCAGTAACACAACAAGCAGTCTCAAGATCAGTAAACTAGGGTAGGCAATGTGAGCGACCAAGGGCAATGGCTGAAAGTTCTTTCCTGACTTTAAAGGAACACGTTGCGTTCAAATCTCTTAAAGTTTTGCTGTTTGGAATTGCTCATTTTCCTCTCCAAGGGTTGTTCATGCAATAAAACACCTACAGTGTGTTGTAATTAGTGAGTAGTGATTAAAAAAACATAAATTTGTCTGCCCTGAGTCACTACTCTTTTATTCCCATTCATAATGACCTTTTTTGTCAAAAAGCGTACTAATGTAGACAAATCTGTGAAACTTGTCAATTTTTTGAATTTTTTGAATTCCTGTCACGTCCTCAGGCTCCATTTCGTGAAGGGTCAAAATGCATGCGATGCTCAACGATTATGACTAAGAGCGCGTACTAATAGACGTTACATTGAGTATCGCTATGTATTGATTGCGTTACGCGTAAATTAGTACCTGCGTAAGCTAGTCCCCCAACACACATATGTGGCTATATGAGGGCAGAATGCGCGTTCAAAGCTCCAGCTATGTCTTTATCATCTGTTGAAAACCAGTCTTAAACAGTCATGTGACCACCTTTTAACCAATAGGACTGCCCAAACTGTCCATAACTGTCTGGGGGTATTTATGAATCACAAATTATAACAAATGTGCTTGGCATCTTAAGCATCGTAAAGTTAATTTAGGCCTGGAATTACATGGAGGCCTTGGCCTCCATTGCACTGAGGAGCAGCCGATTTCACAAACATTTACGTGGCCCAACTTACGCACTAAAGTTGCATAAGTGGACTTACGCAATTGCGTAAAGTTTCATGAAATCGAGTCAGGTTTTGGCCTTGGTGCCCCTTCAGAAGTTTCCCATAGACATTTGTAATGGAAGTGCTAATTGCAAAATGAAAATGGCCTTGCCTTCTCACATACACATATGAAAATTCCAGGCCTATGATTTGTATTTATGCTTATGTTTTGGTCTCTTCAGATTCGTTAATAGTTAACCTTTTTTTGTGGAAGAGACATAGAATAACACAGCTTTAAATAACTTGCTCGTAAAATAACATAAAAGGAATGTTTTTCTCCGCATAAAATAATACAGAAATTTTGCTTCCATTGGCACACAATAATAGACACAAACATTCAAATAAGAACAAATCTAAATAAGAATCCCAAATTTTTTTTTTTACAAATGGGCATTTACAAAATCCCCTATTTATGTACAGCTAAGGTGTTGAATAAATAAATGGAGTATGGAACTAAAGATTGTCGGTACTGAGAAAGATCTGTACATGGCGCACTGAACAAGGTACTTTAGATGACTTGTTCTCTAAAGATTCCCGTCACACGCTGGCAAAATGGGGCGTAATGAGTGCTGGGTCATATTGAAGACTCACTCAAACTTGTCGCCGTTTGTTTGTGATTGCGAATCATACATGCGGACAGTGTTAAAAATGACAACGTTCTGTGTAATGGATTGATAAATAATACTAATGACAAAACAGTTTTTTATATAGCGTAAAATTACAGTGAAGTCTCAGTGCGTTTTGGAAAAAGGGGAAGTGAGAGAAAAAATGTCAGAGTGGAAAACAACGAGCAACAACATGACAAACTAAGTATATTATTAAACTAACAAGAAAGAAACATAAACTAAAGGAAGAACCATGTAATACATACAACGCAGGCCTCGATCTTAAGAGAAACGGGGGGGCAGGCCTTTGCTGGCCAAATCAGAGAAATTGTACAAGGGCATGCTGGCCATGCAAGTTGGTAGTGACAGTGCAATTTTTCAGAAGGGCATGCTGGCCAACTCGACAGGGCATGAGGCCAATTGCCTCGGTGGATCGAGGCCTGCAATGAAATCATTAGTTATTTGACAAAGACTTTAAAGTTTTAAGAGTAGACTTGGACTGTTCAAGGGAGGAAGTATCTTTAATATTACTGGGGAGTGAATTCCAGAGTTCAGGAGATGCAACCTGAAGGGCCCTCTGCCCATAAGCTTAGGTAGCAGCTGGAAATGGAGTTCACAGATTTTTTGGGACCCAGAAGAAAACATTTCCTGCAGGATAGTAATTTTGGGTCAGTTCTTGGAGGTATTGAGGACCCAGGACTAATGTTGAAAACGATTTTCTGTTTTACTGGTAACCAAGTGCAGATTGTACAAAACTGGGGAAATGGGTTCATGTGAATGGGTACCAGTTACAAGTCTAGCAGCCGAATTCTGAATGCATTGAAGTTAAACAAGAAGAGAGTAAGATCATCCATACAAAAGACCATTACGGTTAGCAATGTGACTTTATTACAAAGACGTGTATTACTCGTTCTGTGATGTTTTGATTTGTAGTCAAATCTGTCGCATCTTGTAAAAGCCATAAAAAGGAAGTCCGACAAATATTATTGATGGGCTGTGTCATTGTTAAATGGTTATTCAGCACCACACCAAGATTTCTTGCACACTGGGCTGGCTTGAGGTTGACTTCATTAAACATGAATATAGTAACAGTAAAATCGCTCTGTCAAAGTAGAACTGTTTACGGTTATGAAGAAAAAACATCCTTCTCATGGCCTAGCCGTAGGTTATCTAAGAGTTGGTATTCCATTTAAGTTTATCATCAATTTTGGTTGTCATTCAATGTACATTTAGTACGTGAACCCCAGCGGAAATCTACAATTATTTTTTTAGTTTTCTTAACGTTAATCGTCAAAAGGTGATGACCCCACCATTCACACCACGTTGCTATCCAGAAGCAACACATGTCCCAATTGGTGGCTGCATCTGGATCGCCGCGCCATTGTGCGTTTGGAGTATAGGACGTCCATTGCAACACCCTTAGCAACTATATAGTAGCCGTAGTATGTAGCCGCCCATTCGGATATAGCTTAATAGTGTCTCTGTACCATTTTGAAACTGAACCCAGGCTGACAATTTTTTTTTTTAAAGAGGAATGACGGCAGGGTTTTGATCTTATAAAATGTAAGTATCACCTCACCCTCATGTTCTTCCTTTGCCTCATTTTTAAAGCTTGACAAAAAGCGAGCTTTACCAGCGATACAGGCACATTCATTCAGGTCCTCATGACCGTATCCGATGTAACCTGAGTATGCTGTAGAATGTGCCTACAAAAAACAAAAAAAAAGATGCAGAAAAGTTCAATGACACCCATGCTTTGGTTGACCAGCACTATAACATGGCCCTACTATATTTAGTCAAAGCGAGAAGCATAAATAAATTAAAATACAAACGGATCATTCCTCAAACGACAAATCGCCCCGGACTTCACTTTCACTTTCGGAATGCCCTATTCACCATGTTCACGAGCACTCAATTTAAAAAAACCAAAAATGCTTCACTTCCGAAATGTGCCTAAAGTTATTTCTGTGCGGCTGCTCTTGTTTGGAAGTTCACTGTCTTACCGGTCAGTCGTGTAGAGGTTTGTTTTCTTCCTCCGAGAGGTATTTTCAGACATCTGAAGACAAAAAAATTTGAATTCAATAGAGGGCCAACTAAAGCGCCAGACTCTTGGAGTTGTCCGGAAGCTCTGTTGTTATATTGACACAGAGAGACTGCTGTTGGGGAGGACCACAATATGAATCTTGAGCCAACTACCTCATGTAAAAAAGGATGGGAAGGGGAGGCTGCATTGTCGTGTCTGTCTGTAACGAAGCTTGCATTTCAGTATCGCGATTCAGCTGAAAGGAACCACACTGAAACTCTAGACCGGGGATTTCTAAATGATGACCTGTCCCTCGAGAAGCGCTCATTTCTGGAAATTCTAAAGACATCATCGAATGTCTCTACATATCACAACATTCTCTTATAATTGTATATTTGAATGCAATAGGGACAGGTCTTGCAGACTGGGGAAAGTGCAAGCAATTGTGACATCATCTTTTGAACCTATTTTAAGAAGGTGTAACATCCGTGTAATATTTCTTCATCTTTTTTTTTTTTTGGGGGGGGGGGCGAGAATATATGAATATATACAATGTATGCACAGGAAAAAAAACACCTGTGAACGACTGAATTCACATTGCCACCTGTCAAAAAGATCCGTTTTGAATTGGGTATAATTTTCACGATTTCTTAACAACAAAATGCTGTTGCCAGATGTTTCACATCCCTTCTTGTAGATATTTCTCTGATTTTTTTTCAGTGATAGTATTAAAGATATATTATTACAAATCATTTTAACTTCATTAGAAATAGATTATACAATTACATTCCAAATACTTGTGGAGTAAGTTTAAATATATGTATGATCTATGCTGAAGCCGATTTTGCCTTGAAAATGAATTGATTCCAGCAACACATAATCCCATACATTATCACATTGGTACATAAATGAAAGAAACTTCCTGCGAGAAAACAAAACAAAACAACAACAACGTTTAAAAACAACATTAAGACAGCTCCCTGGTGACCCTCTGAGCACGCCAGAAATCATGTAATAATAATCATAATAATATGCAGTTCTTATATAGCACTTTATTACACCCGATAGGCGTCTCAAAGCGCTGTCTATTTTCCTGCAGGTATGTGGAGTTACGTTTTGAAGTATGAGACCTGTTCCTTTACATAGCACCATGTAACGGTTTACAAGGTGCTGTGGCGCAATCTGCAGTTGAAACCCCCTTTTCTTTGCGATAAGTGCACTGGGTTCTTTTACGTGCGTTACACAACACACACACTCAGCTTATCAGAAACACCAGAGCTTGAGTCCGGTGATCTTATCCGCTCGGCCACGACACACCACGAATGTGTGTGCAAAATATGCACCAAGTGTGAGTCATGTAATGGTTGAGTTTAGGAGATATATCCCATCAAAGACTTAATTCAATTAACTCCCACTGCAATATTAAACTTGTTAAAAAAACACTTAGGCCTACAGAACATCAGATGTGACACTCAAGGGATGTATTCTCTTTTCCCAAAAAGGTGGAAGAATCTCACCCAAGTTTTTTCTACAAGAATATTTTTTTTTCCCCTTCAAAGTATATAACAAATCATAACAGGTTAGCGTTTTTAATCTCCTTTCACCAAAAATACCACCGCTGTACATTATCTCTAATCATCTTGTGAAGAAATATTTTGACTGGAACCTTGCGCGCATCCCTCCGCCAGCTCAACATCGGTAAACTGACTGTAAAATACTTCCATTCTTTGCACAAATCAAGATATTTGTAATAAAACCAACCTGTAAAAATGTCAGCTCATTTCGTTGTTTCATTTGCGAAAAAACGGTAAAAGTGCATTTACATTTTTTGTACGCATTCCTATAGGCCGAGTTTTCATCTCACTGAGACGAAAACTAATTTGGATCTTATTTCATTTATTATTTCAAAAATGATATTTCAAGGAAAGTTTTCTATCATCGTAACCTTTACACTGTGTAAGGGGTTTTAAGCCTAAACCCGGCGGTGCATAGGGGCTGTTATATTCCATACCATAAGTCTATATTTTCAGTATCAATTTTAGTTTTAAGTAATTCCTGACAGGATGGAACGTCTTTTGATTTAGATTTTTTTCTCTCTCTGTCTCTCCCATCCCCGTCTCCCCCCCCCTCTCTCTCTCTCTCTCTCTCGCTCGCTCGCTGTCTCTCCTGCTCTTTCTTGAGTTCTGAAAAGAGGAATGTAAAAGACGATGCAGCGCAAAGGTTTTACCAGCCCCGCTGGGAACGGTAACCAGAGCTTGCAGTCAGATCAGTGTGCACAAATGTTCATTGTCCACGCTTTTTTTGGGGGGGGGGTGCTCGTGTGTGTGTATATGTGTGTGTGTTTGCGGTTATCAGGTTATTGTTGGAAACGATTTTTCGGGGGGAGGAAATATGTAATTTTGTAAGGATTTTCCTGCGGCGGAGGGACTTGTCTTTTAGGGAAGATTTGAAGATTCGGGGAGGAAAGGAGATAAGTGTGAGGTACAGGCCTGAAAAGTGTTGTATAACATAACCTTGTGTGATCATTTTTAAGGTATTATAATATTCGGGGCAGGATTTTGAGGCATTGGACTGGTTGAGAGTGTAACCCAAGAAGCGTTGCAGAATTACCATGAATGTACTGGTTTACTTAAAGGAAATGTGAAAGATTGTTGTTGTTTTCTGGAAGGCTAACATTTATTTCTGGATGGCCATCATTCAAATCCTGTATCTATTGTTTTGGATACCCATGGAACAGCTTTGATATGTATGCGTGTTGAATGATTCTTTTTGACAAGCTTTTTTGTTAATATTCTTTTTATTGGATCCCCCCTTTTTTTTTTTTTTTAGAAACTGTACTTTGGCTTAAATCCTTGAGGGAACAAAAAACCTGAGTACTGGCCAATTTTGCTTGTAGATGGGTCGAACCCTAACAACTGCCCTGGAGGGCACTTCCATAGTTACAGAGTGAATGAACTCTACGTGCAGGCCCATCACATCATGTCTAGCTAGGAGCCAAGAGAGGCATACTCTTTTACGTCAATCAGTTCCGTTGGTACAGAAGTCTGGGAGCAAGACTTTCCCCACATCAACTCAGAGGTTCGTGCCAGGTTGAAACCCTCCACTCATTGCACTGTGAAAAGTTGTGTCTCCACAGCGACGCCTTGTTTATAAAGAGGCAAGATTTGTCTTTTCTTTCTGAGGAATGAGTTGGAGTGTGGTCCCATTCCATGAACTGGAAATCATCGCCGGATGTGCCCACCTGCCTCTAATGGTCGGGAGCAATTACGATGGTTCCTGCCCCACAGCGATAGGGGGGGGGGGGGACTGTCTTGTCGTTCCTCGTATCACGGTTTCCCTCAACTGTGAAATCATCTTGTCTGTTAATGGCTGCCTTTCGGGATGGTTTTTTTTTTTTTCCGTTTTTCGTTTCCCTTTCTCCCCTGCTTTTTGAGTCTCTCCAAATGAATTAAAGTTAAGATGTAGAATCCAAATTACAGTTGAAACAAAATGTTGTGTTCTGAGAAAGAAAAAAACACTGTTTGACTAGGTTAATGGCCCTGTGGACTAGATTGATGCCCTTTATCATTTCCCTTGTACCTTTCACCTGGCTTAACCATGTCTGATTCCCTAATGTATACAAGAGATCTAGTGTACACATTTTGTGTACAACCTGGCCTTGTCTGTGTGTACAGTGATGCTGTACATAAACACGTAGCAGCACCCATTCCACTTTGAGGTAGTATGACAAGAATCAAACTTAAAAAAAAAAAAAAAAAAAAAAAAAATCAGAAATGGATTGTTGGGTAGGTTGCCAGTTACATTGAAGTAAGTTGAAGTTACATTTTAATTCTGAGAATTGGACAATGGCAAAGTGTGGCTCGAAACACAATTTATGTTGTTGTAAATTGTGTTGGGTAATTGGGGGGGGGGGGGGGGGGCTGTGGGAGGGTATTGCTGCTCAGTACAACCAACTGATGTATTATCAAAAAATGTTTTAGACCGTTGCAGTACCCGCCGCTAAAATGAAGGATTCAAACCCCCTCTAGCTACTGGCCAATCTCGGTGGTCTAGTTGGCAAGACACCTGCTCTAGAATGGCAAAGGGCGTGGGTTCGAATCCCACCCGAGTAATATGCCTAGAAGATTTTTCGCAGAACTCAGGAAACTACTGAGTATACGGTGCTTAACACACACCGGTGTATGGGTAAACACAAATAAAATTATCAACATTCCTATTGATCAGTAAATATCTTATTATTGATTTGTGAGATTTCTCTATTGGTCTCATCACAGGGTAATAATTTTACGTTGAAGTATCAGTGGTTTGTTTCTTCATCTGTCATGATGGTTGAATAAAAATGGACTGAATGCCAGAGTGTGTCTTGAGAATTTATGAAGGCAGCCAGCTCGGTAGAGTTGGCGTGTAAACCTTGCAAGAGTGTTGATCTTCACCTCTTGTTGTTCCATCTTTGCTTGTTTTCCAGCCTGCCACCTTCATTTTGTTGTGTGCCCTTTTATTGGCACATAAAGTATTTTGTCCCAGTATTAAAAAGACGTAAGCAATAAAATGGCCGCTAACATGAGAAATATGGCATTATTGTTACATTTTGTTGCAAGAATTAACCCAAAGACATGTTTTCCCATTTCCATGCCGAATGTCACCTTCCTTTAATAACTTTTGAACAGCAAAAATATTGATCAAACTTTCCTGCTCAGTTTTCTTAAAACACAAAATTTCACATCATTCGCTTACGCCCTTTTACCGGGAACTTGTCGTTACCTCCTTTTACCACGCACACAACGATTTTCCATCAACATCCTCATTTGCCCTTTTTTTTCCTTCTTTTAACAACCTCTAACTACCTTTCTCTCATCTAACCTCCTGAAGTCTGTCTCTCAATTGGTTGTTCCTCTCTGCAAAGTGATCGGTTTACCTCGCATAGGAAGCTGTTCCACCGGAACCATCGTGTCGCAATCAAAACACATCATTTTCTTACGCTGCACACAAAGGCATTAGCTCTACACAGAGCTGCGGGATGAAGCCAACTTCTGCCTACTTTATAATGCACGTCGTTTCACGCAAATCTCGCCTCTCCACACAATCCTTTACTTCCATCCATCTCATCGACTGCTCTTGTCATTATCCCACCCCCTCCCCTCCCTCCCCGAGGCTCCATAAGTGGGATCCATATCCCACCCGACTCTCTCCATTGTCAGATCTCGTTTTTCACCCCTCCTCCCCTTCTCTGTTCCCCTCAAGTCTCCCATTACCAGCCAGACATGCACCATGGCATCCATTCAAATCCTCTCGAGCAAGGGAAGGAAAAAAAACAAAAAAAAAACAGCATGCCCATTTGCCTGTCAAAATTTTTTTAAAAGATTTTTTTTTTTAGTCTTCAGTTTGATATTCCACATTAACAGTGTTACAGTTCATTGTCAGCCCAAGGTGACACAGACAGCACATTTTCTGTGTCGCCGAAGTCATTACCACTACTTTCCCCCAGCTTTTTTGTTTGTGTGTGTGTGTGTGTGTGTAATTTTTATATTTTTTTTCTTTTCTTAACCCTGAGGAAGCCCCGTTCCCCTTCATGTTGAGAACGTTTACGTCAATTTTGTTTTTACGAGCCATTCCTGATAAGGTAAGCATGGCCTTTAGACGTGACGGATAATGGTTTTCATTATTATGCATCAGCTATCCAGAAAAAAAAAGGTTCATCAGTCTGGTAATTGCGACAGACACTTTCTCACATTCGGGCAAAACGAGACCACTGTTTCAATTGTTAACACGGCCGTTTGCATGGGGAGACAGCGATAGCGTGGGCAGGAGGACAGGGGAGGGAGGGGAGATAGGCAGATTCGGAGGGGTGGGGGGACAGGGATGATGCCGATATGTCCCCTGGAGAGATTCTCTTATGATTTTGATGAATGGCTATAACTTGCCTCATGCCCTCTAAAGATAACAAAGAAAATCACTCTATCATGTTGGTAAGTGTGACGTAATTCCACGGTAAAGCCAGACCCACTTCACACAAACTGGCTACATCGATCGCCAGAAGCTCGTAGAAAATGCATTGAATTTTTTTGTCTTCAATGATTTATGTAAGAAAATATAATTTCTGGACTTGTCTTCCCTGTGTGTCTTGCAAAGACTCAAGGTCTTATCAAAAATAGTGGTTTCCGTCACAAGAAATGTCTTTGAACAAACTAAGTGTTTTTCGGTAAAATAACACAGTAAACGTATGCCAGCTTTGGAACCAGAAGTAGCCAAAAAACATTGGGCGTGCAACAGAAGCGTACGTGTGTGATGCAATGACTTACCAACACCATTGCCTTAAGCTTTGTTGCCCATGATGAAAAAGTATGCTCAGATCTTTTGTATTTGATGATTTAGAACTTCAGAAGTTATTTGGTTATTTAGAAGTTACGAGCTGAAAGAGTCCAAAAGGGCCCCTGAAGTGAATATTTCTTAGGAACATATTTTTGTGCTACTTTCTAATCCCCTTAAGTGTATGAAAACTAATTGACATCCCCTTTTTGGTTAATTTTATTGAAAAGTGCACTTCTTATATACATTTAAAATTGTCCATGCTTTTTTCGGACAACTGTTGCCGTGATGTAACTTCAGGGAGACACTGTGGTTTTTGTTGAAATGTTGAAATTGTGAGCCCAAACATTTGCTTGTTGAAAGCATTTGTGAGAAAACTTTGCTCGTTGGCTTTACTGCCATGAACTGACACAACAACAAATCACTAAAGGAAGGGAAGGTTTTACACAGCGAAACATCCTGAATTCTGTCTACTTTTTTGTGTATAAACTAATAACAACATTGAGGTTTCTGCCTGATGTGACATCACACTTTTGCTTATGAATATGGAAATTTTGTATTAGCATAAAAAACAAAAAGGCACCAAAATACCCTTAAAAGTGGCAAAATGAAAATTTGAAATTAGGTTAAATGGGACACAGAGGTGCATTGCCAAGGATTGCATTAAGGCCCTTTAAGTTATAAGAATTTGCAGTCTTTAGAACCAACAGATTGTTAAGCGAGTAAAACCTGATCCTCATTAGTAGGCAGAGCATTGTGGTCTTTCGATTTCATATCATTTATTTCATCTATTAATTTCACCGGATAAAACAGTCTCAAGATCAAAGCTAGATTGCAAAAGGTGCTGGGTTCGATTACCGTATAGACTAATCAGAGCAGCTCGTTGATGGGCGTTTACACCACCACAGCTATGGCCGCCGCACACGCGATGCACACGCACTGTGAATCCTCCATGCTGATTGGTACATATGTGCGGCTGACGCACTATTGTCGCATCGCGCGCGCGTGTGGCGGCCATAGCTGCGATGGTGTAAACGCCCATGAACCAGCTGCTTGGATTAGTCTATAGGTAGTTTTGAGATTAACTGAAGTATTTTTGAAAATAAGGAAAGGACATGCGCGCTGGGGGATTCGAGTAGAATGAGATTGAAAACATATTATTTTTTTTTTAAGACAAATCAGGCTTAAATGGTACTGTAACAGAAGCAAAACAACTTCATAAAATTATCCATTAACTTCCGTTTGTAAAGTTTAGATGCATTTAAAGACCATTCACAGAAAGTGTTCAATTTCTTTAAACTCCTTCAAAAAGTACAGGTGCATGTACAGGCAATTTACAGAAAGTGTTTACTGTTGCTACTTCTTCCCACATCTCTCTCATCGATCAAAATTTTATCAAATTGACTTCAAAGAAAATGGACAGTTTGTGCAAGTCATTACTCGCATGATGTCATTTTTCATTGGTCGTATCTTGTTTTGTTCGCCCACATTGGGGGCTGATGATTACACAAAATGATTTTTTTTTTTTTTTTCTTCTTTTTTTTCTATCTGAACTAAAAAGCTTAAGGTATTAATGACACAAGTGGAAAAATATATAAATCAATCGATAAAACTACTTGATGGGTTGTTTGCTTGTAGCCACGCTGAATTCCATTTTTATTTATAGGTGAAAAACAACTTTTGTTGAGAGAAGACCAGTAGAAAACAAAAATTTCTCTAGGAACACTTCTGAGACAGACGTACAATTTTTTAAGCTGGTCAGTTTAATTCCTCTGTGCAATAGACCTTTATCATGCTGCAACCATCTTGGTCACGTTCCCTGTATCCAATAACAGTAATATATGCTAATATTCATTGTACTAAAAGGAACCAGACTATTTGCCCTTCCAGCCTCGGTTTGGTTACGTTGGATTGAATGGGAGAAAATCAAGATGGCCTCACCATGATAAAGGTCTATAGGCACACTTCCTCTGTGAAACAATGGAAACGCACTCACATGCACAACTATTAGCCAATGGGAGGTCTTCCTGTGACCTTAGTGAGGGCGCTGTTTGAGCTTGTGATGTCATTTGCAAGGGGTCTGTAAACAAACAAACAAACTGAAAATGTTATACAAAGTTTTTTGTGCTAGCCCATTTTTATTATATTTATTTAATTAGTTAATTTATTTATTTATACAATAGTTTTGGCCTGTCACAAAGTTGCATGGGATAGCAAGGCCAAGGTTTGGGCAAATATTGAGACCTCTTTGAAAGTCCTTATGCAATGCAGAATGTCTTGCTTTTAACCAGTTGCTGCTGGAAGTCTTTAATTTTTTCACGGCCAGCCTGACGAGATTAGTTTGTCGGAAATTGCCGCAATCATTTTTCTGTGACAGTACCACTGACACAAAGGAACCTTGACTTGACAAAGCCAAGAGAACAGAGATTCTCTTTATGGCACAAGGGTACCAGTGTCTGCCGATCTGGAGTTTGCTATGCAAAAGCTTGCCCAGAACCATACAATGGAGCATTCACTTAACTGGTGACCAGGCAAGTTACCGGATACCAGAAACTATTCAAACTTATCTTATTTACCAAATCCTAATTGTCAATTAAAGTCACCAGCATATGAACAACATAGAATTAATGAGTACAGACGTGGTGCATGTAGTTGACATGCAGAATGTCAAAACGTCTATTGTACATGTGTAAGGGCACGATCAAGTCTATTCATTTAAAATGAAAAAGGTTTTGGGGTCGACAAAGTCAGTTTCCCTTTAAATTAAAAGGTAATTGATTTTCCAGGTCTGTGTGCTTAGTTTCATGTCATGTTCTTATCTGGATGTTATTCATGTTATTTACTCAAGTTTTCAACGTTGTGATGAATAGTGCTTTGGGTGCATGGCTTACTACACACATGTACATGCACATGTTTGTAGGCGCAACAGTAATGCTTAAACACGGCTGTTCCCCGCCAAGCCTACAAGGCATATGCTTTGGGAATGCAGCTGGTAACCCCATATCCAACTACAAAGCAACCCATTTTTATGCTCAGCATATTTGTATATTTACAAGCTCGGTGGTGACACATTAACAATCTAAAAAAGGCCCACCTGCACTTTCCTTGTATGTCATAATCAAAACTCAAAACGGTTCTGTACTTCTAGGACACTAAAAAAAACCCAAAAAAAACCCACATAAATTCTGAGATTTATTGGGGCACATAAGACTTTTTTCATCTGTGCGGCAACAATGGCCGGTACGCATGAGCAGACCCTCCATCGTCCTTCAATTCGGTCAGTGTAGCAATGTACTTTTACATTCACCCAAACGTGATCTAGTTTGCGGACTTATGAGGGGTTGTTTACCATCCATAAAGTGCATCTCTAATTCATCAGAATGTAGCCATGTATAAACCAAACTGTAAAAACTTTGGGCTTCTTTCATTGTATCGTTCTCAAGAAAATGTGGATTTTGTAACAACATTCCCTCCCCCCCCCCCCCCCCCTCTCGATGTCATGACTGTCTGCATTCTATTGTTGATATGGATATGTTGCATTTTCTCAAAAATTTCAATGTGTCGGACTGAGTAGAGCGAGTAAACTGAGCCGGGTTTTCGAGACAGAGTGCATGTCATCGTGACTGTTTTTAATGCAAGCAAACCCAGACATTTTTTTTTTAAATTTTTTTACAAGCACTGAAGGTTTTGTGACTCTTAAAAGTGTGATTTACATACCCGTTTTTTAAGCTGGCACCATTTTGCAATGTGCTTTTCATTGTGAGTGTGATGGAACCAATGCTAATGAACATTTGAATGTCTGGATACTGTCTTGACTTTTTGTTCCCTTTTTATGCTGATTAAAATTATTAATGTCATTTTCAACAGTGAGTCTTTCAACATTTCTGTTTTGTGTTTGGTTTATTTTTTGGAAGTAGCGTAAGTTTGACAAATCTTGGACTCATTGACTTCCTCTTGTGACGTCCCAAAATAGCACCCTCACTTGGCAAGTCCAAGAAAGTAAATTGCAAAAAAATTCAATCATGGATCATTATCTTAAAGGCTGTTTCTGTGAACGGTTACCCTTTAAAGGCGCCATGAAATGTAACTTTTTTAATGCAATCCTGGGAAATTCACCTTTGTGTCCCATTTAACCTTATTTTCAACTTTCATTTTGCCATTTTCAAGGGTATTTTGGTGCCTTTTGGTTTTTATGCTAATACAAATTTCCATATTCATGAGCAAAAGTGTGATGTCATATCAGGCAGAAACCTCAATGTTGCAATTAGTTCATGCACAAAAAGTTGACAGAATTTAGGATATTTTGCTGTAAACTTTCTTTTCTTTAGTGATTTGTTGTTGTGTCAGTTCATGGCAGTAAGCCAACGAGCAAAGTTTTCTCACAAATGCTTTCAACATTGGGGTTCACAATTTCATTAATGTCAACAGAAAACCAGTGTCTCCCTGAAATGACATCATGGCAACAGCGCCCCCAGTTGTCCGGAAAAGCATGGGCAACTTTAAATGTTTGAAGAAGTGCACTTTTCAATGAAATTAACCAAACAGGGATGTCAGTTAGTTTTCATACCCAAAAGGGGATTAGAAAGTATTACTAAATATGTTCCTGAGAAGTATTCACTTCAGGGGTCCTTTAAGACTGCTCTTTGTGAAAAAGTAAAAGTATTGAAAACAGAAGATGGAGGGATGAACTGAGAACACGTAAGGGCATTGCATGGCAACAAATAGCTCAAGATAAAGGGAAATGGAAAATTAGTGAAGAGGCTTTCCTCTTACAGTGGGGTGAAAATAGGCTTGAGAAAGAAAGAAGATTGATAACTTGCCAGCAGTTCTTGCTGACAGCCGAGTATATGCAACAGTATAAATCAATTGTGAGCAAATTTCTTTTTAGTGAGATCTTTCAGTTAAGGGCAAGACCACACTCCACAAAGAAGGGCTCCTCCATAAGTAAATCGAAATGTCGATGACCAGTTGGCGTCGGATGTCGTGTATGCAGGACAATACTGTCCAAGCCAGCAAACGGGCGCCGTTTAAACATGCCATTGTGTAAAATTGGAACACCAGAATAAAAAGTTTCCCGGATGTTCCACTGCTGAGCGTGCACAGCGCACACACTGTCTAGCACTTCGTTTCACCCACAAAAAGAGGAAACATGGTCTTGAATATTTCACCGATTATCAACCCTTATGCAGGGGTAGTTGTGTAATCCCCAGTTCTAGATCTGTGTCCTTTTGGTTCAAAGAAGAGGATTATAAGACATTGGGAGGCTGCCACCATTTTTATGGTTCAGGCTGCTTGAATAAATGGGATTATATATTAATATACTTGATGAAAGTGCACTTCGATCAGTAAATATGGATCCCAAAACAAGTTGTGTACAGTAATTAATGAGTCTTTAATCTTAACGAAGCAAAAGGATCCACGTGTTTGTCCATCAATCCAACTGAGGTATCGGAAGAAAAAACAACTTAGCATATGTGTGTAGATCAACAACAACGGACTGTGTCCACAATCTGAAGGTGAACTACCTCCTAAAAGTGCATTCACTAGTGAAATTTTAAAGGGGACAAGGCTGATTTCACACGAGAGTAGTTTCACAGCAAGCAACCCCCCCCCCCATCTAAAAAAACCCCATTAATGTGGTGCAGTTGCCCTGAAAGCTAAGGCTTGCGTGCTGATTTTATATAAAGCCACAAGACTAGTTTTCCTTAGAAAGTGAAAGTGTTCAAGTGGACATGTTCTTTCAAAACATGTCCGGGATAAACAACTTTAAACGATTTCAAATGTTGTAAACGTTTAATTACCATCTTGCTGGACTCTAATAGTATGGTATGGTGCACAAATGTTTGTCCTTGGAGAGCCTTCTTTTATATCAACTCTAAAAGTTATTGACGTGGTTAATTGGTAATATTTGAAGTGGTGCAGGAAACAATAATAAAAAAAAAAAATAAAAAAGTACACTAGCCTACATTAAAATTCTTCCAAGTCTGTTAACCCGGTTTCTGTACTGTGGCAATAACTGGCATTGAAGGGGGTTATTGCCCTGTTTTGAAAGATGTATAGGTATGTAGCAATGATCCATAAGATAGGAATGTACAATGTACCAGTCTCACCTAAATTCCACATGAGGTGATTTGTTGAACCTTTCCCACGCCCCAAGGTTCCCATCCCGTGCTGTCACTCCCACATCCCCCAACCTTGCTTCTCTCTTCCCTACATGTACCTCTTCACACACAGCTTCACCCCCACCCTCCTTCTTTTTACCTTTGCCCATGCTTCCTCGATACTATTTTCCTTCCCCAGTCCAACACACCTGTTATTTTCTCTACCTCTTTAAACACAAACTTCGCAGAATCCCTACTCTTCGCTACCCTTTCCCCATATCCCCACCACACACCCACACCATACCCTTCCCTGCATTCCATGGCAGACCAGGTATTTTTTCCTGATTTCTCTCCGCCATCGAGATCTCTTTGAAAAACATGAGCTAAACCATCAAGAGAAGAAAGGCGAAAGCTCTGTTTCTATTCAGACCTTTAGTTTTTTTTTCCATTTGTGGGGTACACAATGTTGACTGTCCTCTAAAATGTGAAACCCTGGATGTTCCAGGCTTTTCCTCCTGACCAAAAGGAGACCACTGCCCATTTTTTCAGGACATTTCGCCACACCCCTGCTGCGCCCCTCTGAATCTGCTTACCCTATCTCCCTACCCCCTTCCTTCTCCCTTCTGCTGCTAAGTGGTGTCCTCCTCACCCTACAACAACATAAATCATAAACCAATCAATACCCCCACCCCCCCCCCCCCCCCCCCCCCCCACCTTCCCTCTCAGCTAATGACATGGGCTTCGGGTATTGAGTTATCGGCTAGTAAATACCAATGACACACACTAATAATCTCATTAATTGAAAGTCATTTTTCATGTGTGCACGCCCGAATCCCTCCATCGTGTGTTTCTCATCAGAGGCAGTCAGGGTTGCATCATAAATTATTCTCTTCTCTTTTTGGAACACTGGAGCTGTGTTTTCAGAGACTTGTTATACTAATAGCTGAGGCGGCCCTGACACCAAACAGCCTATTCACATACATGTACAGGTAATTTTCCAATCCCCCAGCGCGTAACGTAGCATAGTGGGCAAGTAGGAAGTTTTACGCCTGATTTGCGAACAGTATACGCGACACAACCAATTCAGGTTTGTTTTGTTTGTTTTTTATAATTTTAACTGATAGAAAAACAGTTCAAACAAAAACAGGAGCTCTCAAAATGCTACACAACTGGATAAATGAATTGATCGACGGAGCATGTCTGGGCTGGTGCTTCCTGGGGGGGGGCAACAGAGGCAACTGCCCCCACGCCGCTTGTTCATTGCCTCGTTGACCCTTGCAATGTTCCAGTTGAGATTTACACTTCCCTCATTAGAGGTGGCCTTTACAAATGAAGAACTTGCTTGCAATGAACAATCAGGGGTGCATTTTATTCTACAATAAAAAACATATACATCCGTTAAAAAAACATGTCATGGACATCACTTACAGTTTAGTGCCGCCCAAGGCACTTTGTATCACAGATATTTGACTGCAAAAAAATTGTACTTCATTTAAATTGTTGTCAGCTTTTGGGATGTAAATTGTAGATTTTTCATGATCTGTTCTCGTTACTGTCAATGTTAGCTGTTAGTCGATACAAATATATTCCTGATTTGTGGGGGGTTTATTTCACAGGCAATGAATTACCGAAGTGGCATATTTTGTTGTTGTCTGCGATTAATTTTTCATATTTTGCAGGCATGATATTCCTCCTGCTTTAGTCTGACTTACGATTCTTTTTACCCTCAGAAAAAAATCAGTAAAGTTGTTATTAAATAGCCTGAAAAGTCTATAAAAACCTATACCATACAGACAAATTTACCCAAAACCTATACCATACATAGAATACTTCTATTCAATCAAATTTTCTTATGTTTTCTCTAAGGGCCAAATATAATGCCTGATTTTGCTAATTTGTTTGTACTGACTACCCACTCCTGACCACACTAACTGAAAGCCGACGGATGCGCTCTTCCATACTTTATGACATAGTGTGATGAAACATCGGGCCAAGAGTCTTTAAAAAAAAAAATTTTCACAGCTATCATTTATGTGTTGAATGATTTTTTGTTTTAGTTGCACCACGTATTGTGTACAATCAAACCCCAAAACTCACTGCGACTACATTGTGGCCACTGAGACATTGAAGGAGGCCCTCTGTTGTTCAACCTACTCCTAGCAGGTGGCCAGCCCTAATTTATTTCACCTCTGTTGTGGACGTAGTGCAAAAGAACTTGAAAAACGCTGCAACATTCTTTGCCCCGTTTCCTGCACATAAAATCAGTCATCAGATGCGGGTTCTCAAATAAAAGGAGGGCGTAGGGGAGACCATTGTTACCTTTTAGCCTCACTTTGGTTGCTGTAGTTTGAAATGGGAGACAACCTTTCATCAAAGGTCTTTAACTCCAGATGTACAAAGTCGAAAAGACTAAGCCTGCGTTTCTCCATACACAACTATGAAAAGCATAGAGTCACATATTTCTTATTAGCCTTTTTGAGGTATGGTGTACACTATAGGAGTGCACTGTTTGGTTTGGGTGTATACAGACAAATTTACCCAAACTAAAAAACTAAATCTCAAAATGGCTTGTAACGTGTCCACCATTTTGAGATGTGGTGGACACATTACTAGTGCCACTAATTGGTTTGGGTCAATTTGTCTGTATACACCAAAACCAAACAGTGAACTCCTAGTGTGATAGTGTCCGCCATGCCTCAAAAAGGCTAAAAAGGTACAAGCGGGGTTTTTACATTAAAAATCCTCGTCGATTTAAATTACATTGGCCCATTTTCATGGAGCTGTTAAGCAGATACTTATGTGTACCACTTTCTTTTGCCGGGAACCGGTCAAAACCAATGAACAGCGACGCAATTTTTTGGGGGCCGGATAACTGTAAAATATGCTAAAGAAACATTCTCTGTTGTCGGCAATCTTTTAGGAATGTATGGGATTTTGTACAACTGCTAAGCAAGCATGAAACTAGCTTAATTAAAAAAAAAATAGGTAACCTCATTAGATTCAACACATTATTTGTGACTGGTACCCTGTTGACCCCTGATTAGCAAATTATGTTTTCACTCAACCCCTCAGATGGAAATTTACTGCGTAGGTTCTCAATAAAGCGAGTCTGTCCTCGGGTGATCATACTCTGCTTTTACGAGAAACAAGCGTTAGTTTTGTGGTGGCCGTCCAGCAGACAATGTTTTGTCTGACATTGCCTGTATAAATCAATGAACATCCCAGACAATGAGTTCTAATAAAAAAACCGTCTCCCCCCCCCCCCTCAAGAAAGAAAAGGGGAAAAAAACCACTTAATTTGCTAATGTAAATATTTGATTAATTGCTATAGATTCATGGATGGAATTAAATGTCCACAGCATAAGGGACCATTGTGGTACAGTGGTGCTGCTCAAGAAAGGCAGAAAAGGGTTAAGAATCAATAATTTTGGTGCGACACTTTTTGATCATGTTTATTTTTCAGTAGCTGAGGAACCATACTGCTGGGTTTAATGTCTTAGAATTAATTACTTTATTATTATGTTGGGGTTTTTTTTGGCGAGGGGAGTGGGGGGGGGGGGGGGGGGGAGAGAAATGTAATTATCCCAGCTTCTTGGATGTAATGCTGTTGACGTTAAAAATCAATACGGTTCAGGGGGACATTTTTCCCGCCAATGTTTGCTTTTGAATTTTTAAAAGAATGTTGGTTGACAATATCTCTTTCTTTTCGACAATTTGGCAGTGTACAAAGAATAGACCAATAAACATTCTTGAAGCCCTTTTGGGTGGCAGGGCAGGGAAAGCATTTTGGGGGGATCTTTTCCCCCCCCCCCAGGTTTTTAAGTGAGCATGTGTCATGAAGGATGCCATAATACAAAAAGCAAGTTAATTGTAACCGAAGATGCAATCAGGAAAATCTTAAAGCGTTGGTCCATAATTTTTAATTTTTTTTTATTTTAGATTTAAGTCACTTGAGTCCTCTAGAAACACACTAAACAACCAGCATTTTGGATTGCGTCAAATTAGGTGTTCGTGTTATCTAACAACTCAAATGTTTTTATCAGATGTTGTGCATGCTTACATAATTCTGTCTGAATATTTTGGATTTAGCTCAATCAAAAAAGTTCAGCTTTGGCCGTTTTCCCCAGAAGTAAATGTCTTTTCAGGACAACATTGCTTTATGGTGTTAAGTTTAAGAAAAAATAAGCCTTCGGATTTAAAATATCGTTTATTGGTTTTCTTCAGTGGTGTAACCAGACATTTTCATTTGGGGGGGGGGGGGGGGGGGGGAGGGGCGGGCAAGTGGGGTGCAAAGGCACAATTGGGGCGGCGCGGGGGGGGGGGGGGGCTATGTACTGTATCAAATCATTTATTTGTTCGTTTTTTCAATCTCATTTGGGCTTTGGGGGGGGGGAGGGTTCTGAGCAGGGGGTTCAGGCCCACCACCCCCCCCACGCCACTGTTTTTCTTTTACCATAACCGGTTATACGTCTTACCTTTGAATTGGCCATGGATTAACCAGAACAAAACATGATCAACTGATCACGATGAAAACAGTCATAATTTGCAAAAAGCAAATCCCCCCCCCCCCCCCCCGTTTTTTTTTAAGAATGGGAAGAAATTAAACCCCCTTAAAAGTTGTGTTGAAATATTTCACATGCTGTCTGCATTTTTTCTGACTTCTCCATGGCACCATCAACACATTTTTCATTCTGGATGGCCGTGCTCCAGACAGGCAAACTTGCTCTTGAAGAGATGATTGGAGGGAAAGAGGAGAGGAGATAAGGAGCTGTGTATTAAAGAAATAACCTTGTCAAGATTATCGAGTGGGTGCTCTCTGTTTGGCCTTCGGAAAATCAAACTATTCAGACCGTTTGAATAGTGCACTAATTTCTCAAGCTAAATTTAACATGTATTCAACTTCTCAGCTGACTTTCTCTTTTTGTTTTTTGTTTGTTTTTGTTTTTTTGGTGTGTGTGTGTGTGTTTTTGTTAAGTGCTGTTAGAAACTGAGAAAATACTGTACTTGGTTTGAGTTCTATACAAAAATTAAATAAAAAAAATAATAAATAAATAAATTAAAAAAACATACACGTGTATTTTCTGGGTGTGTTTTAAGGGAATATGCTTCCTGGTGAGACCAGAAATGCTAGAATCACAATTTTTTATTTTATTTTATTTTATTTTTTTGGGGGGGGGATTTCAAATTTGATCTCATTTTTATTCTAAAAGCATTTTTGTAAAGTCCAGTGGGTTGGAATGGAGTTAGAATGTTGAATCTTTTTCTCTAAGCAAGCCCCTTGTAAATCAATTCTTGGGCGCATCCATGGACATGCTATAACCCCGCCAGCCAGGTACGCACCCGGACCCGCGAAGCAAAGAAAATACTGCAGTGATGTGTTAGATTTATCAATCAGTTGGGAGATAGATTTAAAGCCACCGGGAATGTTTGTTTGGAATAAGTGAAGGTCAATCGCACCCCGATCAGTCTTGCTTAGTTTTGTTCCCAGGATAAACAAGTGGCTACAAATGACTTCAGTAACCCTGGACAGGTTTGATTTTAGTCAACTGTAAGATAGTAGGCAATTTTCATACTCTGTACTTGTTTTTCTATGATGTAATATTACATCATCAAGTCTTTTTTCTTTAGACATGCCTCCTCCCTCTGCCTGCCATCTTGTCCTTTCTTACCCTTACTCAAGAACCCCTTCTGATGGCCGGCAAACTCCTACTTCTTCCCTTCCCCCTCCCACTAAAGTTCCCATCCTCTCTGCATATGTGAACATTCCACATGCAATAATTAATCCTGCCCAACCACTCTCACAGTTTCTTATTGTCTCTTTCACCCTCTTCTGCTGCCCCCACTCCACTCTCCCTCCCTCCTCCTCCCACCACTTGGTCAGGAGGTTATCCCTCCCACATCCAAAAGTTGTACATTTCGTCATTGAGTTCTCGTTACAGGATTCTTCAGACCTCAACCAGCCACGGTGCAAGGCACTTCCCCTTTGTTTCATTTCCTAAAGAAACGAATTATGAAGAAAAAAAACTAGTGAGTCATATTTTGGGGTCCCGGCTCCTTACCACCACAGCAAACATAACAATCTATTCTCCTGGCTGTGCCACAGACTTCCTATTTAGTCCTGCTCTCTCTCTCTCTCTCTCTCTCCCTCTCTCTCTTTCTCTGAGAGATTCCCGCTTCACAGCAGGCCTGCAATATCACTCTAGGCATTGCCTTAATTTACCATCTGTAATATTGGTACGTAAGGGCAACTATCGTTCACTCCGATTTGGTACTCATTTATGATCGTCCTTCTGGGGGGAAGTGAAATAATAAATGCTATGACCGAGAAAAGTGTTAAACTTTAATAAAGTAGCCCTCCCCCCCAGAGGGGCACTTTGTTTCTTCTGGACAACTTTTTTCCTGAAAAAAAAAACCCTAAAACATTTCTTGACTGTTATTCCCAAGTTGGGGTGGGGGTCTTAATAAGGGAAATGGATTGGAAAATCAAAAATCCTAGTGATGAAATTGATAATAGAAATGTTGAAAAGATATTCCCAAACCGATATACATGATGCAGAAAAAAACCATTCATAGAACATACCCGATAAATACAAATTATATTAAATGCAATTTCAACCCAAATGAATATGAAAGGACACCACAACGTTTCTTTTAAAGCTAGATAAATAAATAAATAAATAAATAAATAATAAATAAAATAAAAACAAAATAAATAAATAAATAAATAAATAAATAAAAAATGGTTTCAGTCTGCAAACTCTCTAATTAAAAAGTTCACACCAGTACCACTCCTCCAGAGAATATTTCTTTCTAAAATACTGTCCACGTCAAGAAAATGACATTTAAAGACCCCTAAAATACTCCTTCGGTTTGTTAAATTGCTGTACAACAAGCTAGCCATAATTGCACATACAATGTGTATGTGTGATACACATTGTAGTTCCCAGGCGAAACATGAACCATTTCGATTTCACTCAAACAGGACTCGCCTAATTCAGAGAAATTTTCACAGGTTGTTTGAAATTTGTGTGAAATTTTCACAGGTTGCTCGTAGAATGGTCTGCTCATTGAAAACTAGAGGCTGGAGATTAATTTACTCTTAATCTAAATTTACTCTTCCACATCTGTTAATTGACTCATCTAAGAAGCAGTCATGTTAATTACCTTTAAAGGTGCTATCATGTTAAGTTTGGCCCCCTTTGCAGATCAGTGTAATGAGCCGTTGTGATCACGCGTACATATTTTAGTTGCATCCTTTGACTGTCTTTGTTCTTGGTAATTTGAATAACAAAAAGGTCAAAGTTAGGAGCATCTGACATCTCATGTCAGGTGAAAAACACAAAAAAAAAAACACTGTCAAAAGCAATCGGTCAAAAAGCAGTCGGTCCAGTTGTCCTCCAAGCCTCACTTTGATGACTCTGAGTTGAGTGGAAGAAAACGATAAATAAAGATGGTTGCGTGACCTTGATCGATGTCTGACAACAATTTGCAGCAGGTATTTTTCCGGGGTACACATAAATTCATCTACATACACCATGTATGAACTAGTAATAAGGGTATGATGCTTTTTCTGCATTGTTGTAGCCAGCCTTGCGTTCTGCAACCGAGAAGCCGTTGTTGTTATTGTTGATATTGTGTGTTTTTTTATATACCGTAGCTTTCCATATCATGCAATGTGTTTTTGGATCTGTTTTGAATCTTGCGTTTCACAACCTTGCTCTGTTGGCAAGCTACTCAAAGTGGCACAGTTGCCATTCTGCTGCCAGAGGGAATGTGCCACACCTTTCATATGAATGCCGTACTGTTTTCAGAGGGATTGGAATCTTGACATAATTATGCAAGTCTTTTATCAGTGAACGTTTGTCAAATTTTGTTGGCTGTGCTGTTTCCAGCGGGGAATTTCCAACTCTACATTATGCAACCCTGGTTTTAGACGATTGCCATTCTATATCCAGAGGTAATGTGCGAACACAACTCGTCATGTGCTCGGGAAATTTGTTTACTTTGTTGCTGTGTAAAATAGACCGATCCATTAAGCCCCGCCTACCTTAGCAACTGCCGAGCAACAGCATATGATGTGACTTTCTTGCCATGTCCCAGCGGTGGTTCGGTTGCGTCCGCACACGCGTACCGGATACACACACAGACATGGTTTTTGTGAACAGTATGGATTTAGTTTCGTGGCCTTTTGAGCAGTGCTGTGTGTCCAAAGAACAATGCAGACAGGAACACTGTTAAACCACTTTTACACAACTGTACAGGGACCACTGCTGTGGGATGCGCAACACCAAAAATACGAAAAAATTAAAACAAATAAAACGTCAGTACAGTTGTGTGTGCTGTTATGTGTCAGAACAATGGCCGCAGTTTGTTTACTTTTCTAATGGTACTTTTAACGTGTCAGACTTTTGTCGGACTTTCAGTGGCGTTGTCAAGGCTGTGATTGGTCAATACGTTAGTAGATCGGTCTATTGCCCCATGTATTAATATACATACTGGATGGTGGAATAAATCAAATTGATGTTTTTGAACATGGTGTGTTGCAAATCTGTGCAGGGGTCGATTTAACAAAGCACTAAGATTCATCTTAAGATGAGTTGTCAGTATTACCATAGTGATTTGTATTGTGACATCACACTTTGCTTAGCAATTAAGATTGATTCGCAGTTAAGATCAATCTTAGCTCTTTGTGAAATCGAGCCCTGAATGTCCACTGGAATAGAATGTATGTACAGAGTACAAAGCGACCATATTTTTCTGTGAATAAGGCGCTGTACCCCCCAATTCCATCTTTAGCTTGTTTACTACATTCTACTAAAACATGTAGGTGTTATTTTGATTATGATTAACTCCTAGTATTACCTACATTATTTCCTTTCTCCATGTCTGGACAGTCGGAAGGATTATGTAACGTATTAATGTAAGGTTTTCAGACGGGGATTATCACTTTGATCTCAAGCGACACCAGATAAGGCTCACCGTTAGATAAGCCGCGACGATGTTTTAGTACCTTTGAAAGTCAGATAAGCCGCGTCTTATACGCAGGAAGATACGGTAATTGCTAAAGTACACTTTGATTCCAACATTGTCACTTACTTGAGCTGCAGAGTGCCTTCAATCAAAATGCTGCCACTATTACGCTCACGTACCTTTTTCCTTTTGTGAACTGGCAATAAAGAAAACTGAGTTTCATCAACCCACCCCGCCCAAACAAACAAACAAACACAAACAAACAAACAAACAAACAAACAAACAAACAAACAAACAAACAAACAAACAAACAAACAAACAAACAAACAAACAAACCAACAAACAAACAAACAAACAAACAAACAAACAAACAAACAAACAAACAAACAACCCAACAAACAAACAACCCAACAAACAAACAACCCAACAAACAAACAAACAAACAAACAAACAAACAAACAAACAAACAAACAAACAAACAAACAAACAAACAAACAAACAAACAAGCAAGCAAGCAAGCAAGCAAGCAAGCAAGCAAGCAAGCAAGCAAGCAAGCAAGCAAGCAAGCAAGCAAGCAAGCAAGCAAGCAAGCAAGCAAGCAAGCAAGCAAGCAAGCAAGCAAGCAAGCAAGCAAGCAAGCAAGCAAGCAAGCAAGCAAGCAAACAAACAAACAAACAAACAAAACCAAACCTTCAGACTGTTTTGTCATTACAGTTTCAGTTTGGTTGTAATGATTTGAATGGGAAGTAAAGCAAGATGGCTGTATCACAAAGATGTTTATACTGAAGAGTAACAGTATTTAGTTATGTGCTTAAGGGTTGATAAGGATGACACCACCCTTTCTATTCTTATGACCGTGACAGGGACGGATCCACAGATTCATTTGTTGTGGGGTGTGCATATATCCGAAGCGCCATCACCTATTTTAATATACTTTAGTATATTTTTTGTGCCATAGCAAACTGAAAAAAATACTACACAAACTCTTGTGTGCGGGGCAGTTTCATCTTTTTCTGCAAAAACAGTTACATGGAAGTTTCATAGGATTTATTTGGAGAGGATAGAATGCCCCCCTCCACACCCCCATTGAATGCCCTCCTCTACACCCCTTTGATCCACCGATGCAAAAGGAATAACACTCCGCACCAATGAAATCATTTTTGCTCAAAAAATACCTGGATGTCAAACATTCCGCCACTCGCGCGATCACCGCATCGGCGCGCCTGAGCGCAGTAGTACAGTGTACAGTGCGACGAGCGTTTATTGTATGTACGATCTATGTACGCATCCGTCAGTGAAATTTGTGCTTTTTGACCCGAAAACTTTCAGCCCCAAAAGTGGTGGATATGTTGTCTGAGATCCGGGTACTTGCGTGACCTATTTTTAGCATTAGTGCGGAGTGTTATTCCCCTTTGCTGTAAGCCAGCTAGATAGGCCCTATAATATACACAAATCAAAAAATTCCTTCATCATGTGCATAGCTTAAAGGCAAAGTATACCTTTGGTTTTTGGAACTGTACATTTGCCTTAATGCTATATAATTGTAGATATATACCATTAAACTGACCTGTGAAAGTTTCATTTCAAAAGGTGGCAGCGTTTTTGAGATATCGCCAAAAATCTGGAGCAGTTGTGTTCACGCAGAAGAAGTATCCGTCATTGGAACACACATTCTGAGAAGCGTTACGTCTATATTGCTTCTCAGATTCAAATTTTGGGGGATAAAAAGTGACATATTTTTCCATAACTGCAGTACTTCCAAGTGAAACGTTTCTCAAATTGCTTTTATACTATCCAAAGCTGCTGTACTTCTTACCAAGTAAGTTATTATTGCCATAAATTTTACCAAGTCATTACCAAACGTATACAGACCCTTTAACATACATTGTATCCAAGGGCTTGAATTTTAGATGTTAGAATCTAGAACAAGCCTCCATAAGAGGGAGGAGTAAGCTTGACAATGACTATGTAACCTCGTTGGTAAAATTGTACATCAAGGGCAAAATTGATAAATGAACAATGCATGAATGCAAGTCACTCCATCGGCAAGCAACATATTAATGTCATCTCATTCTCTATTATACCAGACTACTCCACGTGGGCTTTGTTCTCAGAGGGGATATTAAGTGGCATGGCCGAATTTTTCTTTTTTCATGTTTTTTTTTTTCTCGCTGAACGAATTTTAAAAGATGATGCTTTTTCAAAACGAAAAAAGATATAAAAATGTCACATATGCCACATATGCCACAGACAATGCACAAAATATATGCAACAATTCTTTGTACATGAGTGATGAACGGGAATTGACATCGAGATTCCAACAATAATTCATTTTTACAATGTTAGTTTTTACTTTAGTATTATTATTATTTATTCGACCATGACAAGGACTTAACTAAACAATAAAAGCAAAGGAAATTACAGCAAGTTAATACCCAAATAAATAATAATTAATAAACAATAAATAAAACGAGACGAATAAATAAATAAGTAGACAAATAAATAAGTAGATAAATAGATAAATAAATACTTAAAAACTACCACTTATCGTTGGCGGATGGTTTCATGCAATACCTTAAATGAAAGCTTGTAACTTTCTGGAATCTATAAAAATAGCTATTCAAAGTTTTAATCTAAATTTGTGGGTCAAATCAGCCAAAAATTGGACCTAGCGTCTTTAAGGTCATTTAGCAGGCCTGATGCATCGCTGAGGCAACGGAGGCAATTGCCTCCGTTGCTCCTGGTCATTGCCTTGGTGCCCTTGAAATGTTCCAGTAGATATTTACAATTTCCTCATAGAAGTGCCTTTTATCAAGAAGAAAATGCCTTGGTGCCCTTGCCCTTTCTAGACAGAAGCAATCAGGCCTGATTGAGACTTGTAATGACTGGTTTTCACATGTGCTAGAGTTAGATATAAGTATGATATCCTAAACTTAATTTGAAGGATTCTGGGCTTAACTTCTGCAAATAGTTCATTTCGAAATCTCCAATATGTTAAAAGAAATATATCTCCCTGCTGGTAATGAAACAAACTGATCCTCACAAAGAGACTGCATAACACTTTATACAACCCATGGGCCTAAAGATGAAGAAATGTTCAGTTTTAGATGTGGGAGGGAAAAAATCCCCAATGGGGGAAAATGCACATGTGATCAGGAAGGGATCCAATTCCGTAACGATCCTCGAGACTACACACTGGGGTCCACTTCATGGTGGTGCGGAATGCTTATATACTGCGGGAGTTTGCTTTACATGGCGCTGTGAGTGCAGAATTCTGTGGTTAGAAGCACCATGCAATTGGATCCAGGTCTTGATTGAATTTGTTTTCTAAAAAAGATAAAACAGAACTTTCTGCAAGATTTTGACAGAACAGGGTCTTCTTTTTTAATACCATAAAATTTAGAAATCAGAAAGGAAACTAAGGTTTTGACCCCCCAAAAAACAAACAAACAAACAAACAAACAATAAAAACAATAAAAACGAAAAAAGATAGATACAAAATAAATAAATAAATTAACTAGTTATTAGACTTTTACAGGATAAAGTGTTGTTTTATTTTATAAATACCATGAAGTTTACAAAACAAGAAGGACCTTGGGTTTTAAAAAGAAACAATGGAAAAATAGAAATTAAGATTAAAAGATATTGATGGAACAAGGTCTGTATTTTGGTGGGTTAAATACCATAAGACTGAGGCAACAGGAAGGAACTTGTGTTTCAACAAAATCAACCACACTGTAATGAAGAGAAGCCTGGTTTTCTGTCCATTGCCATGCTAACAAAGGATGAATTGGTCAACTTGTACAGATAATGTTTTGCAGAAATGGCATATGATTCAGTTTTTGTGATATTGGTTTGTTGTTGTTGTTGTTGTTGATGCCATTTATGTGATATTTGTCACCAGCACAAGTTGCGAACTAGATATGTAAGCTTTGAGTTTAAAATTTCCATTGATAGTCGCAAATAAGCTTGTCAATGCCAAACAGGAGACCTAGCCAAACTGAAATGAAAGTATAAAACACAGAAAAACAAAAAAACCCAGAAAGGACGGGATGTAGCGAGAGGAAAAACAACATTGATGTATGTGATTTACAAAAACAACAAGTCGATGAGCAAGTTTGGCTGCCGACCTTTTGTCAATTTGCGATTTAAATCACACATGTGTGGTCTGTTTGTCACTCGAATTCATCCGGTTGATCGACTAGTCAATCTAGTTACTCAATGTTTGTGTTGAGCCTTAATGTAAAGTTTAATGAAGCAAATGTTGGCACGTCATTTTATTCTATTATTTTCTCTACTGTAGTGTAAAATTTAGTTAATTATCTCCCTGCAAAGAAAAAACATTGTCATTTTGAACAAAAGCAATCGTTATCGTAAAAAAAAAAGAACATACTCATTAATTGTAACGTAACTTGCGAATTTGACTAGAGAGAAACAGTGCTGCAGTGTTAGGGTTGATTCATTTGGTTTCGATAGTCAAACCACGCGGCGTTCGGGTGACATCTAGATCGACTATGGTTAAAGTCCAGTCGATTCCAGTCACCCACCCGAACTTGCTGAATTATGTGAACCAAAACAGCTAGGTGTAATGTGCACATTGAGAGCAATGCCCTGGCTTTTATGGATCCTATGAATATTGCCATCGCAATCGCATACACCGCCAGCTTTAATGGGACAATACAACGATGGCTACTGAAAATATAGACCTTGTGCATGTGACGTCAGTGACCGCTTGCTGTCATTTTGGTGATCACCAGCGCGTATTTCAGTTGCATGCAACTGTTACAATTAAGAACAGTTAAGAAACATTTTGCTTAACAGAAACAGGTAACCAGCTCAAAATTCCATGACGTTTACATTGTTACAACTGGTGCCCACTCGTTTCTTTGCTTAGCAAAGAAATTTGATAAGCAGTATTTTCTGCTTAACAGCTTTTTGAAATTGGGCTCATAAAGACCAGTCCAACACATCTTTGTATAATTATGGTTGGGTATGTAGGTTTTTGCTAAGCACGATGTGTCTAAACTCAGCAAATTTCTGTGCCTAGCCAGTGTATGAAATCATGAAGCGCTTCCTTGACAAAATGAATCCATTTTCTTGCTGAGCAGAACTTGTCAAGCTAACCAAATATCTAGTTAAAGGCTGTAAAAAGAAACAAGTGGCCCCCCGCGTTCGATTTCACAAAGAACTCAGATTGATCTGAACTGCGAAGCAATCGTAATTGCTAAGCAAAGTGTGATGTCACAATGCAAACCACCATGGCAATACGGACAACTCATCTTAAGACGAATCCTAGTGCTTTGTGGAATCGAGCCCTAGTCATAGATGTTCCTTATTGGTGGGTTAGTCGGCGGGGGGGGGGGGGTCGGGTCAGTCATTTTGCTAGAGGGATCCCCTCTTCCCATCCTCTCCTTTTTTTTTTACTGCCTTACCCTTGGATGTCTGTAGTTTAGGGGTTCTTAGTCATTTCCCGAGCCGAGTGGAAGGGACATCCTCTGGTGTCACCCCTCTGTCTTATTTCACTCTTGGTCGCTGTCTGATGCAAGTTATTCAACTATTACCGCACCGGGTGAGACTAGAGGGGACTGTAGCCTGACTCGGGGGTCATGGAATTTGGCCAAGTACACCATGGACCTGTTCGGCAGTGTTGTTTACTGCATGGTAGTTAGTCATGCTCAAAGTGTGGGGGGATACTTTAAATTGAGACGGTTGGTCTATAGGTGGCAGCAGACTTACCAAGCAAATTGGCACTGCTTACGTAATTCTGGGCATGCGCAGAGAACGATGGATTTACCCGGTAAGTCTCCTCTCTCCAAAAAGTCTCCTGTTGTCATCAAAATATTCTGATTTGGACCGCTATCCCAAATGGGATATGTTTGTACCCTGAGTGGTACCAGGGATGAGATGTCTCCTCTCCCAATGCAGGTGCAATATGTATCGGGGTATCTTGAAAGGGTCTCTGATAGCTAACCTTTCCCGATTGGGAGATATGTCTACTCCAAGGATTTTAAGGAACATTCCAATTAAGTTCATTTTTCGTTTTTAGGTTTTTTTTTCATTGGCATAGCATGTTGTGGCCCACTGGTTTAGCACATTGGAGTCAAGCCCTAATGGCTGAGTCACAGGAGTGTGGGTTTTGAATCCCGGTTATGTCACTGAGCAAGAAGTACAAATTGCTTCTCATCCTGAGCCCAATGTCATAGAGCTGCTTAGCGGCTAATTTGGTACTTACTCCGTGATCTCCATTTCATAGCACTGCTAGCAGTAAGCACAGGAAAAGGCATGCTAACCTTCCGGTGCTTACTGTAGGCAAATGAATGACGTAACAATGCAAATTCAAGTTGAATGCGCAAGCTGGCTGCCTAATTTTCTTGCTAACCTGTGAAATTTGCTTATGCTTCAGCAATTTTTGTTGTTAAGCGGGGCTGTGAACTTTGGCCCAGGAGTGAGTGGGTACCTGTGAGGGTAGAGATTATTGATGTGAATGATTGGGGCAACCAGTGTGCCGTTTTGGCTGCCAGTGTGAAGAGTACTCCAAAGGAGTAGAGGGTGTTTCAGAAGTGCTTTTGGAACAAGAACGGTGCTCTGGAATAGTGTGTAAAGGTGCTTCAGTAGAGTTTGTTTAAAATAATAAATGCTTACTATTATCATCAATTGTTTTTATCATTATTACTATTATTTAGGACACGTCATCAAAGCTAAAAATTTAGGCTAGCTGTTTCATTTGTGTTTGTGGCATTTTTCATTATGCAAGTTGTGATGATCGTGTTTAAACATTACCCACCTGAAAGTTTCATCCGCAGACGGGAGTCTTTTAAAATAAACTGTTAACGGTTAATCGAATCGTGACACTAAAAGAGTCCAGATGACATAAGAGTGTCTCCTCGTGCCATCATCAAACCCATGGCACTGACCTCACGTTTGCTAACATTTGCCAACAATGTGTCATATTCGGCCCCTCAAACGGGGCGTCATTTAATTATACAAATTACCCCAGCGGTTGGCACGACTTGGCATGTGCTGGCTTCGTGTATAAATACCCCTAGACTATGAGCAGCACTCCCCCCCCCCCCCCTGTCAAAATCAAATGCAAGACATACCAGAACATTTGCTTTTATTTACGTTCTCATCGAGAGTCTGAAATTAGGTAGGGGGAAATTCCGGTTCAACGGGCTACAAATTTAATAATACTGTCCAGTCGCTTTCAAGTCTGCCAGGACTTTATATCCCAGACTTGCAAATATTGTACGGCTTCTTTGTCTCGTTTTGTTTGGCTGTATTTTTTTTTTTTTTTTCCCCTCTCTTTTCTTTAAGAGCAGGATTTAATTATACATGGGTGAGTTAGAATGCCGGCGAAAGTTGAAAGACATTTTTAAAGGTTCAAAGACATCGGACAGGCTTGCCCCGTATGAAGGATACAAAAAGTCTGGCCCCGGACTCCTGTATCGGGCCGTGTTTATGCAGAGAACACTCTATCCAGCGATCTGCCGACGGATTATTGAGTAATTATTACCTCACGTTACCCCGTTGCCTGTTTACACTTGAGCGCCTTTTTCTCTCACACTTCAACTGGAATGCTTTGCGTTACTCGAGACAGCAGCTTTTTTTTTTCTTTTTTTTCCCCTTCGTCTGGGCTTTTTCCACTGGAATGAAATTCCCTAGTCAATTAAAGAGTCGGGAAGGGGAAGCAGAAGTAGTCTTGGAAGATAAATCACGCGGCATAACACACAGGTTTAGAATCAGAGGGTTACTAGGTGTTTTTTTTTTTTGTTTTTTTTTTATAGAGGCATGGAACGACATGAAAAGACATGACACGAATGAAAGTTTAGCTGATTACTCATTATGCGAGGTCACTTTTACTGGTTTGTGTAACAAATTTGAGCAAGATTTTGTTTTTTTTATTACTTGGCAATTTGTGTGCTTGAACACGCCTCTTTGAAATCGTGCCTAAATTGTCAATGTTTAGTGTTGATATTATTAATCATGCTGGGGAAATCATTGAATTTGAAATCCTTTCATTTCGGAGAGCATGGGTTGCCGTTAGTTGCCTCTTGAAAATGGAAACTAAAATACTCTTCGAAATTACTTAAGACACTCTTTCAAGTTTATATTTAAAAAAAAAAAAAAAAAAAAAAAAAAAGCATGGTTACACAAACCCTTTAAACAGCAGACTGGATTGTTTAGATAACTGCAACATAGTGCTTTGATTATTTGCTGGTAGTCTTAGAAAAGCCAAAACCTTGGCACAGCAATAGTATTAGCATTTGTCTAGACATTGAAGTTGTGCCCCCCCCCCTCACAGTTATGAAAGCCCAGATCTCTATTGGTATAAAGAAGATCATCGCGTCGGGTCATCTTTTGGCATTATGATGTATCAGGGATCATTGAGTTTGAAGCCAAGTTTTTCAATAGTTTTTAAAACCTTGCTTTGTCCGATTTTTTTTTTTTTTTAAGCCAAAAGTCAACTTGGCCCTGGTGAAAAATCGTGCGGGAAATATTAATTTCTGAGATCTTAAAGATTTGTTATTTATTTTTTCAGAATCCTCTTGGGCTTCACTTGCCATACAAGGCAAAAAAGTCATGTGCGTTATTACGCATGAAACTATTGCAAGCAGTGTTCTGGAAAACAGTTACGACTTCTGTTTTTTCCTTATTTAATTTTCACAAACTTATTTTGTCCCGAAAACTTTCCTCAGAAAGTGTCTTTATTAATTTGCAATCTAAAGTTAATGCAGGTTATTTAGTGTCACTTTGAGTACAGAATTTTTTTTAAAACAGTCTTCACGTTTGGCAAAAGGTTGTTTAATCAATCACACGCGAGTAGTTCAGTCAGTCAGTTTATCCCCCAGGCCCTTTTACTTCATTGAGACAAAGAGGGCAATTTTGTGATGTTACACCCCATCTGTTTGTGATGTTACACCCCATCTGTTTGTGATGTTACACCCCATCTGTTTGTGACGCTACACCCTATCTGTTTGTGATGTTACACCACATCTGTTTATGATGTTACACCCCAACTGTTTGTGATGTTACACCCATCTGTTTGTGACGCTACACCCCATTTGGTTGTGATGTTACACCCCATCTGTTTGTTCTGTTACACCACAGCTGTTTGTGATGTTACACCCCATCTGTTTGTGACATTACACCCGCCTGTTTGTGATTTTACACCCCATTTGGTTGTGATGTTACACCTCATCTGTTTGTGATGTTACACCCCATCTGTTTGTGATGTTGCACCCCATCTGTTTGTGACGATGCACCCATCTGTTTGTGATGTTATACCCCTGTCTGCGATGTAACACCCCATCTGTGTGTGACATGACACCCCTATCAGTTTCTGATGTTACACTCTATCTATTTGTGGTATTTCACCCGGCCTGTTTGTGACATTACACTTCTCTCAGTTTGTGACATTACACCCCTATCAGTTTGTGATGTTACACTCTATCTATACGTGACATACCTCTTTGTATCTATGACATACAGGCACAATTGCTCTGTTTGTGACGTCTTACCCCTGTCTGTTGTGGATGTTATACCCCTCTGTAGTGACAGTACTCTGCTGGTAAAACAGCACCATTTGGTAACTGGCAAACAGTGTCATGTGTGCAGAAAGACACGCATGAAATTTAAAGGAGGTAAAGTGTTCCAGTCCAAAATGCTGTGGGATGAGAAAGGGTCGGGCTAAAGAAAGCTCCAAGGCACTCACTCACGGAGAAAGTATTCTATGAAATTATTAACAGCGTACAGACTCTTTAATGCAGGGGGAAAATGTTAAACGAGATCATTCACGGATCTGCACACCTTTGAACAATGTGGTGCCAACATGTTTTGATCAATCATTAAGGGGACCAGACGCTGGATCAGGGGGAGAGTCTGCTTGTGTCTTCGATGTGCACGCACAGCTTTTTCGTAACTCATGTGTGAAATTTCATAAGCCCAACATTATGAGCACATTTTTTCATTGAATTAATAACTGTTATCACTCGGGAGTCACGCAAGGTTGTGGGAACTTCGTAGATGGAGGGAAGGTTGGAGAGGGGGGGGGGGGAGAGAGCTGAGGTTGAGTGAGGTCATTCCCATTTAGAGCCGTTACACACTATATATTACAGCTCGTTTCCATTACAGTGGATTCAGGGCCGTCTGTGGTTAACCACAACTATTCCTCGTTAGTGGTGCTCTATTGAAATGATGTGACAGCCACCAGGGGTAGCCCCTGTACACAAACACACTCTGACCATGTGCTTAGTGAAAGGGTTGACTTTGGGAGTGTGTGTGTGTGTGTGGGAGTCTGTTAAAGCCAGGTCCTACCAACCATGACCAGGTTGTCTGTGAATATGACAGGCGATCAAACTCAGTTTTTATGACGCACTCATTTTCCAGAGGTCGTATGAAAGTGGAAAAGCTAGTAAAAGTCTCGTACTTCTCATTACAATGGTATAACAAAAAGGCAGTGTATTTGATATCCCTTTCACCGCAAAATTTTTTAACATCCAATGACTAAAAATTTCAAATATATGGGTCTGTAAATTTGTGTACAAGGACTTTTGTCAGTTCAGGTTTCCATAATATTCACTCAAAGTGGGTTGTATTTTTACCTTTTGAATACCGAAAAATTCCTGTTTGGACTGTACAGACCAATTTATTTCTGACATCCAGTGATCTCATGTTTCCAATTTTGCTCTAAAAGAGCATAAGATAAAATGACATTTTACGACAGTTTAACCTCAGGTTAGAGCCTTTTAATTTCCCCCTCCTACTTTCCGGAGAAAATGTTCTGTTAGAAAATGAGTACATCACCAAACTGAATTATAGGCCTGAGAAAACCTCTCGAAGCCTCATGGACCAAACCCCAGTCCCCAGGCTACTCTAGTAGTACAAACTGGATCCTGCGCTTCCCCTGCCTGCAACTTTTCCCTCCCCCCCCCCCCACACCGCTCTCACAGCGTGCCTTTCCACCGACCACAAAGAGAAGAACATGCATTACCCACAGGGGAAGTCCTACTGATGTGATGACATGAATGTGAACATTGAGCCTGTCTTCGCAACTGCTAATGTTTTTGTTTTTCTGGTCGGGGCAACTACCTCAATACCCCCCCCCCCCCCCTCACTTGATGTTTTCTGTTCCGTCCATCAAGTATGTCAGGCTTGCCTTGGAGATTGTTCACATCTTTGCAAACAGGATTTCCCATGAAATTCAAAAGGGTGCTCACTGCAATACTAAGAGAGCCATGAGTAAAGTATTCGTTCCTAGCCATGTATTCGCAGGTTTTTGTTCTGCGAAGGGAAGTATGCAGAGTTGGGGAATGCTGGAATCGGGCTCTGAAATGGACAGCTTTTTTCCCCCTGTTGAGTTTTGTCTATAATAAATATAATGCAATAAAAAGGACTTTTCACACTACGAAAAAATCTCTGTGTTGGGACGTGGGTCCGATCTGTGTAAGTTGGACTGGCCTTTTCACACTACAACATTTCAATCCGGCATTGACCTGTGTAGAGCACTCGATCCGTGTTGAAACCAACCCTGCTTGTGGGGGGGGGGGGGTGCAGGTAGAGAATTATAAAAGCTAATTCTGTGTTGGGCAGTGCGAAAGCAGAGAAGATTTGAACCGTGTTGAAATTTCACGAAGTCAACATGTGGATTGGAATCCTTGTAGCTTTCAGCTCGGATCGGAGCTTGGTAGTGTTGCATACTGTTGTAGCAGTTGTACGCGATGAGTATCTCTGTTTGGACTTTCTTTGCTACTCTTGATATTTTTGCAAATATTGCTTAACAATTTTCTGCTCAGCAGAAATGAGCCAGTCACAAATTGTACCTGTGACACGGTAGTTTGGCTGGTAACCTTCTTCTGGTAAGCATAATTTTGTTGTGCTTAAACAGCTCTATGAAATTGGGCCCAGAGCTAACCCGGAAGTAAACAGATTTGAAACGGTTGTGTAGGGAACGACTGTTTTTGTTTTCCCTCTTCAACTTATTTTCTTGCCTAATGAATGTCTGCTTGTTTTCACTTCATGATACGTGTAATTACGTCAACCAAGGACTAACTCAAGCATGAGATTGAGAGAAGTAGCCGTTTCAAAATGCTTGTCAAAAAAATTAACTCTGTGGTAGAAATACAAAAAGTGGAAATACTCTCACGTTTCAACTGGGCGGCAGATTCTGTGTTCTTTTTAACCTGTGTCATTTCCTTGTTGTGTGTTTTGTTCCCAAGATCCCCCTTTTTTTTTTATTTGGCGGTTTTTGTTGTATGTGCTCTCAGATGGCAGTATTAAAGGATTACGTGCAGGTCTGTCTGTTGTAAACAATTTGCGACTAGAGTCTTTCTTTTTAATTACCAGGTTGTTTTAATGCCCCCCCCCCCCCCCCCCCCCCCCCACCCTGACATAATTACAGTATGGTGCACGTATGCTGTCTGGGTCGTTATTGGAGATCATTCACATCTGAAGGTTGGTCATCAAAACATGCCTAAAATTTCCATTTGTCTGAATTCAAATTAAACTTTGTCAGGTCTGAAGACTGAATTTCAATTCAATTTTACAGATTACACGTACATATGGATATTTACGGTTCTTTTGAACAATGGAGGACTAGAACATGCGCTCTTTTTCCAAAACTCAACGCCTATTTCAAAAAGAACAAAATTTTAACTTCTTGATTGATTGAGCTGTGTTGTTGTCTCTTCCAAGGCCAAAGGGTCTGTTATGAATATTTAGGAAAGTATTACAACTCGAAGGAGATCACGTTTTACGATCTGGGAATTAAAATTCTAGCTGTATGCATTTTTAAGCCCTTTTGAATGCTGGACACTGAAACCGAAAAAGTCTGTTCTAACTATTACATTCGGGCTTAACTTCACCACACCCGCAATGAACAGAAAAGTAATATCCACCAGGGTCTATACAAAGAACAGAGGCCAGGCCTGGTTTTCATTTTAAGCATTAGAGTGGCGCTAATCCCAACAGAAACCGCAACCATGCCATTGTTTGTTTAAAGTATCAGAGCCCTTCATACCAAACCCAGACAGTTTTGGAGAGCTGCGAGCAAGGTTACAGACACTTCTATAACCAGCCATCCCGCAATCAATGATGGGATCAAAAAGGAGATCAGTAAGGCCCTTGCAAAGAAGTCACGTATCCCCCCCCCCCCCCATCATCATCATTCTCCTCCTCCTCAAAAAACCCTCTTTCTTCTGTTGTGTCATTTTAAAGACCTCGTGGTTTGACAAGTCTCAGACAAAAGCTTTGTCATTATGGAGGACACCATTCCATGGAGAAAGTATCCATTATTGATTGCCTCTTTTCCTCTTTTTGTATTCCCTTTCCCCGTTCTCTCACCCTCTCCGGCAGGGAAAGTGAAGAGTGCAGGCTTTTAGCCAGACAAGTAGATCGTCTGCATCTTCTTCTTTTTTGACAGATAATTAGCGCGGATGACACAGAATACTTGAGTAGCAATGATTAGATCATTGAAACTTCATTTATTATTAACCACACATCTATGTGCCTGATGAATGCCCCTACTTGTCATTGAGAACCTATTAGGACCGTTCAACTCATTTTTAAATGTAGCTTCAGGGAATTGAGCAAAGAAGCCCCGCCCCACAACACACACCTTGTATCGTTTCTAACACTTACACTTTTGCATTCTAGATTTAACTACTGGGCCGACTTTCATAGAGTAAAGTTTGTTTGCTGGCCCGGATCAAACTTTATTTGCACTAATAGCATCAAACTTATGTGCTTGGGAGTTCTTTGGGCCCCAGAGTAAATTGCACAAATTCTGCTCAGCAGAATCAGGGAAATTACCACAAAATGGACGTAGAAACATTGTTTATAATACAGTGGCATTTGTTCTGGTAGTTACCCGACAGTTTCACCAAAGTATTGACACGTAATTTCTTTGCTGCTAATCTCGGCAGCAGTTTATCTACTTGGTCCCCATGATTTGTGATCCAGTCTTCCAGTCTGTTTGATCCATTAAGCCTTGGTCTGGTTTCACTTTGGTTTGAATGGCAGAAAACAGGATTGAATACAACCTTACCAAAGGTCTGGAAAACCTTTGTCTTAGTTCAGTAACACACACATGTGACCCGCTCTGCAGAAATGAGTCTGTAGTGGCAATAATGTTTGTTTTGTTTTTTTAATTATTCACATGGCTTGAAAGAGCATGAAATAAACTTCCAATTGGTGTATAATGTCAGAGAGCCGAAGTGTAATGTGTTGATTTTTTATGATTATTTTTGAATAACTGATTTTTCAAAATAATTGAGCGCAAAAAGCCATGTGAGAGAAAGGTGAGAGAAAGGCGTTTTACTGTTCAAATGGTTAGCAACTTGACTCAAAATAGTTGACAAAAATGTAAGTAAAATAGTTTGGGGATTTAAAATTGTTATTTATTTCAATGACATCTCAAACTAAAGATGTTAAGAAGCAAACAAAAATAATAATAATTAAATAAGTGCAAAAAAAATTCACTCTTTTTGTTTTCAATCGCTGTTTACGTGATAACAAGATATGCGACATCAGACTCATTTCTGCAGAGCAGGTCACATATCATCACTGTTTTCATGAAGAGCCTCGTAGTTTAGCTTGACAAATTATTGATTGGTACAGGATGGGGCATAGGCCTATATCTCAATAATTGCATTTTGAGTTTTCTCGAAGAGCCACATAGCCCCAAAGATGCATGTAATACATCACAAGAGCTTGCAACAGAAGAGCGTAGATGTAGGTCAAATTGGTTTTTTTTTTAATGTTTTCACGGCTGTAAAAACGAGTGTGCGCTTGATCACATGACATACGCGTCCCTTTCCTATGTAAAAATCACGTTATTCAGAGGGGCATAATTATAAGTAGGTCATCTCACTTTTTCACAAAGAGACAGGTATCTTTGATTAATTAGAATGGCAAGTAACCGATATTTTAAAAGAAGTTAGTCAATGGAAACGTTGAACTTTGACAGAATCATATGAGTGGTCCTAAACTGCAAACCATGGCTTTAATATTGCAGATTTTTCAGTTTTAAGCGAAGCACAGTGTAAAATGTAAATCTCAATCATGCTTTTTGACAAGCGGGCTCGTCGTGAAAACAGTGACGACATGTTTAATTAAAGTAAAAGTGAGGCATTTGTTGGAGACTGGTTCTGTGACTAGTTGTCATGTATTTGTGATACACAGGAAGTCGAGGATCCAGACTCAAATATTTGGCCTACTTATCATTTTTTTATTCAATGATATTACAGACCTGAAAATTTTTACATTTCATAACCCGGATTGTTTTTAGTGATCATTTCAACATCTGCGGCCCGTGCTACTCTTTGGTTTCACAAACTGTGACAACACACGGGGGCTATCCAATGCTTCTTTCAATCGAAGGATTGTTTTTGCAGAATCTCTTTTGTCTTCCTCGGGATTAATGACTCTGAAATGTCCTATTAATAGGCCACCCAGTGAGTGGAAGACGGCAAAATTGATGCCAAGAATCGACCCTACAAGGTGTGAGAGGTAAATTTATAACTAATTACCATCTTCACAAAAGAGCATATCTTGAAAAAGGACATAAACACTGATTAAAATACGTAACGCAGATCTCATTCCGGTGCATTGTGGTACAGAATAATTTGTCTTAAGATAATTTCCTGGGATTCATTGCGGCGCTTACACAAATCCTTGGAGGGTGAAACCGGCTTGCTCAATTTTGGTTAATTGCCACTTTATTGTTCAGTTTTATGTCCGTCCGTCCGCAGTAAGAAGGAAATTAAGCGTGGAAACATGGAGGTCACAACAGACATGTGCCATTTAATTGTTAGTTAATTACGAGTGTTTCAGCGTAATCTGGATTGGACAAGAGACCCCTTTTATGGCATTTAATTGTGGTTGTTTAACAGCGTGATGAAAGACAGCGACTTCTTCAGAATGACAGCCTCATGAAGGGCTTCAAAACTCCCACTCGATCGATTTATTGATGTCCATATCCTACATGCTTTTACTGAGGGAGATAATACCCCCCCCCCCTCCAAAAAAAAAATGAAAATGTAATGCATTTCTGCGCCAGGAGCACTAATGGTCATTTACATGTCCCCTCATTATTATCAGTCTAAACATCTCACCCTGATTAATGTAGCGTCCCTTGCTGGAACCCCATTAGTCTTGTAGATGAACCCCCCCCCCCCCCCCCCGGCCCACAACGACTCCCAGGGACAATGATGTCAAAGGACTCACATTAATTCTTAAGTTGGGGTCGCATGATTATTATTGTTGTTATTATTATTATTATTTTTTTTTTTCAATTAATGAAATGGCTTAGAAAAAAACAAAAAACAAAACAGAAATAGATCGTCACTGATCCGTTCTCTAATGTTGGTCCCTCGTGGCCCCTTTGCCTGTGGGGATTTATTCCTCACCGGGGCCCGACTGCCCATCCTCACACGATGACACCATAACATTCGTCTCCCTGAGTCATTCCTCAAGCCAGTTTTTATTTATTTTTTTTTTCCCCTCTCTCTCTCTCCTGTGTTCAGGGGTTAGATTATCTGTGCCAGCGACTAATGAAGACGGCCAGTGTGCTTTGCCCCCTTCTCTCGCGGTCCCTGAACCCGGTTTTGTCAAGCGTGATGCACTTTTATCATCTGCGGGATTTCTCCCAGATTATTAAAAGTCAGCCTAATAACCAGTAATATGCCAACCTCTGTGCCAGACGAAAAATAGTAGTCATAATAGAAAAGGAGAAAAAAAAAAAAAAGATACGAAAAAAGTGTATCCTTAAGGAGGTATAGTGCAATGACATTATTTAATCTTGATAGGAAGGTATGATTCGCCTATACATTATATGACAAAGATGATTACTGTAGTTGAAGCATTGTGAGTGATGGACCAGTCTGTCTAGACGAGACAGTGGTAAAGCCATTGAAATTACAAGGTTAGTTATGCCTTAAAGTCTGGTAATTGGACTCTACCTTGGTTTGTCTTGGGAGAATGTCAAATGTTGGGCTTTTATGTGAAGTGACTGCAGTGGTGGCTTGATACATTAAAGGGACCCGATACACTTTACTGTGATTTTAAACGTGTTCAACTGTAGTTTTTATTTGTTGATTTTTTACATATGATTTTGGTGTACTACGTTTTGATATTTCATTTGTTTAAAAGTGTTTCTTTTTTTATTTAGTATGTTTTTTGTTTGTGCTTAGCACCAGTAGTTGTTGCCTAGCAGCTGTATGATTTTGGCCCCCCTTGTTTTTTAATCTTTAAGGATTCTACAAATAAATTGGGCACAAGAAAAATGAACATCAAGCCCCTTAAGCAGCTCACCCTTCTGCTCATCTCAGAAAATTGTCGCTGAGAAAATAACAAGGTTAACCAATCAAAATGCTTCATGATAAATAGACCATGTCATCTTGGTTAGAAAAGGGGTGACCTCGTCATGAACAATTTTTCATTTTTTTTGGTTATATATATATATATTTGTTTTAAATAATTTGCTGCCTTTCTTCATATCAGAAGTTTAATGAAAATCATACGATGCAACTTTTGAGCTGCGTACAAAATTGCGCCTGCAGGAAGTGCCGACACTGTGCGTCTCTCGTAAACGTGTTGATGTCACAGCTTACGTGGACTTGTTCCCTGCTCAGTTTCCGCTTAGCGAGCCTTGCTAAATGTCACCACCGGCTCAGCATCTCTGTGAGATTGGGCTGAGGAAATGCATACTTCCAGTGTGAGTTTAGAGAGCGCACTTTTTGATAATGTTAATTGTAACGAAAGAAAGAAAGCAACGACGCATCATGGAATCATTGCCAGGTGGTGATCCACTTCCACGGTACACTGACGTACAAACCTAGTTTCACTTTTGTCGTCGTTCTATTCTTCATACATGTGAAAATGAACATCACAGAGGAATCTTATTGAGCAGCTCAACAGACAGACAAACGGATGAGCATATCAGCGTGAACATTCCGCCAACACTAGTCGCCTGGCATTTTGACTGGTAACAATTCTGTTAAGCGAGACGTTTTCGACATTGGAAATTTGTGTGCTCTCTCAAGTTAGCTCCAAGCTTTAATAAACTTTTGTTCAGATTGCATGTTATATCAAGCCTGCAACGAATATTAATAACTGTCAAAGACCACTATCCATACTTTTTTGTGACCCAACATATACATGAAATAACAAACCTGTGAAAGTTTGAGCTCAATTGGTAATCGGAGTCACAAGAAAACAGTGAAAAACCCCAATCACTTTTTTCAATCAGCGGATTTAGGACTTGCAAGGTAATTGTTTTACTCATTTTTCAAAACTATAAGCATTTCAGGCAAGAAATAAATCTGTGAACATTTATATTTACAACCTTACCAATGTTAATACACACCCTTTTAATCAATATGATTATGCACCTTTTCATCCAGTGTTATTTCCCTTGTACAGTAAGACAGGAGATGTTACGGCTGTGCAACATTCAGTGGCTTCTCAGTTCATTTTCACTATCGCTTCCTAAAAAAAAAAAAAATTATTTTTTTTACTGTTGTTTCTCACTAGATCCAATCCCTGTTCCTGCCCTGCTGCTTGACAAAGCTTCAAATCTGTACTTCAGTCAGTACCCCCCTTCCAAAGATTGTTAGAAAAAAGGGCATTTTGCACAAGCGCTGCGCTGCAGACTTGTATTATTATTAGGTTATATCTCAATATCCACAACCCATTCCCCTGGTTCCCCCCACCCCACCCCCCAGTCACCCCTCCCTCGTTTCTGTCAAATCTGTACAGCAGTCAGTCTACCACCCCGCCTAAACAGTGCTAAAAAAACACAAACATAGGGTTCACACAGTACGCGTGTATTCCACTCCAGGTTCTCTCAATTCTGATGGCCCTGTCTCCCCCCCCCCCTTTTCCATCCCTATGAAACTCCGCCCTCACAACATCAAGTCTCCAAATAATATACATCAGTCAGTCCTCACCTCTACCCCCTCCTAAACAAACACACCCCCTCCCCCCCTCCTAAACAAACACACCATTTAGAAAAATTGACACTTCACATTCACTCGGTGGATCTCCATCAAATCTCCGGTCGGATTTATTCGTCCTGTCCACGTTGCTAACAACAAGCACTCCCCCCCCCCCCTCGTGCGCTCTCTCTCTCTCTCTCTCTCTCTCTCTCACACACGAGTCTCGTCTACGGCCAGGGCCTTTACAATATTCGGTTGTCGCCTGCCGCAGATATTAACCGTTGGCAGGGTGCCCGCTTGCCTCTGTCTAGACAACGTAGAGAGAAAGCTCTCACACTGTACACAGTACTTGTGAGTGATCCCTTTTTGAATTGATGTTTATCTAGTCTGGGCTGCAAACAGGAGCTTGGCTTTAGTGGGGGAGGGGATCATATTTGTCCTCTGCTTAATTACACCAGATCTTCTCCAAGGTTGAGGGATTTGTGTTGGAGGCAGTGTAGAGAGCTTCTTTTGGTTATTGAACATGATTGATCGTTAGTATTGATCTTAGTATTTAAAATGTGTAAACTGTATGCTTGTTGGATTCTGTGTGGAGCGCTGAATCTCGCTCTACAATTGTTAAAGATGGTATTTTTTTTTTTTTCAGTGTTAGTTAAAACATGTTTTGAAGCAAACTTGCATTGAATGGTATACATGTCAATGGGTTTTTTTTTTTTTTGTTTTTTTTTTAATAATTCAATAAACATTTAAGAAGAGTTTTGTACAATAATGGATAATTCCATTTGAAATTAATGTGAAAAAGGCTGAGATAAACTCAAAATATTGACAACAACATATTGCCATGTTCACATGTATTAAATTGACTTTAATTAGTTTTATTTAATTAAAATTTACCCAGTCAGTTTCCCTGGTGGTGTATTGCTTAATATTTGAAATTAAAAAGTCGCATCCCCTAAGGTGATCCCCGTCCTGCAGCTTCCCAGGTTAGATCCATAGAGCTAGCTCTATGGGATGTGATCCCTGGATTCACATTGTATGGCTTCTGACTGGCACTCCCGAACAAAGACATTGACTGAATAGGGAGATCGCCAACATTAGGGCTGGATAGCTCAGTTGGGAGAGCATCGGTACATTAAGCTGGGGGGGGGTCTCAGGTTCAAATCCCACTCCGGTTAATTTTTCTTTGTTCACCCCAAATTAAATTAACTTTCCCCCAATGTCCTCTCTGCCGTATAAACCTTGCGTAGTCCATCACAGGTTTTGTTGGAGTTGGGTGGATTCAGGACAGGGCGTTATCAAACCAGCCGTGCTTGGTAGGAAGTTGAGAAGAGATGTAACCTCAAGAAAGTTACATTTAAGTGTTGGGTTACAATAGGCTCGGTATTGTTGATTGACGGTAGGAATTCCTCAGTAGACTGCTGTGGGGGGTTAGGGTCAACTTATTAACTTCCTACTCTCCAAATGTAAAAGAGTGAAAATTTCACTATGTCGCCCCAGTGGTGTCAGTACGGCTCTTTTGAGAGTGAAACTCACTGCGCGCCACCCTTTTCAAGTGAAATTGGAGCAACCTTCACCGCGATTCAAGTTGAAAATACCCGTCTTTCACTATAAAGAGAGTTGTCCGCCATATGAGTCCTTGCAAGAGTGGTATGGCGGACAAAACAGTGGATTTTCACGCTTTAACATTTAGAGAGTAATAGTGTGCTCTTAAAACTCAATTTTATTTAAATTTATTTATGTGAAAAATAAAGTTCAGGAAATCTGGAGTTATCGAGCGTTGTTCCAATTTTACCTCCTGAGAAACAGCCGTAAATATCAAATTTTGTTTTGCATATATTTCTATTTCTGTGTTGTTTATTGGGAAAACACATGGTGTCCCAAACCCCCTCCCCCACTGGGGGCTTCTTCTATGTCCTTCCTCACAGTATTTTACAAATATTTTGAAAAACAAAAAACAAGGTGTGCATCCTGTTTTTAAAATGCCCCCCCCCCCCTCTCCCTCCCAGGTATAATCCCCTTGGGCCCAACCTTCACAGACAACCTTGTACACTTGTTTTGGTCTTTTGTGTTTCTGTGAAGGCAAATAATTGTGCAGCCATTGATGTAATACAGATCACTTCCCGTTTCGTTAATTCAGCGACTTCAAATTCTGTTTCGTCCTTAAAGGGTCACTGTCGTCATTATCACAGCCGACCTGTGTCTGTACAATGATTTATGAACTCTCACCCGGTTACTACACGCGCAGGCGCGTCCTCTGTATCACAGGCCTGGTGCTTCATGGAGGCAACGGAGGCAATTGCCTCCGTTACCCCTGGTCATTGCCTTGGTGCCTTTGAAATGCTCTAATAGAAATTTACTATTTCCTCATAGATGTGCCCTTTCTCAAAAAGAAAATGCCTTGGTGCCCTTGTCCTTTCAAGACTGAAGCAATCTGGTATCAGATCTGTGGCCAGCGCGTGCACGCATGCAGTGACTGAGTGAAAGTTCAAAAAATGTACAGCCACAGGCCTGCTGTGATCATGACTATAGTGCCCATATAAGCTCTATCTCAACTCCATCAAAATCCAGTAGCATGTTTTGTTTGACATTGATTGACTTCTTAAACTTATTGCAGAGGCAAAATGACTATGTTTGGCACAAGACTGTGGGATAAAGCGGGCCAGGCTGCCACGACACCATCAAATCCAATCACACAATTCACAAGAGTTTTTGTATGACTCTGTATAACAAAGCCAAGCTGAACATGCTTGAGACAAGACCGTAGGGGTAGGCAGGCCCAACAGTTAATTTCTATAATAAGTCCTCGAGTTTGGTAGTAGGGCTACCTTTATGCTGAAGGCATGCCTTGACTTTGGGTCATCGTGACAATTCCCCCCCCCCCCTCCCCACCTGCCTGTAAAGGGCACTGTATTTGAGCTTTGCAAACGACACCACACCACTGCAGAAGCAAAGGCACACGCAGCAACTGCTATGTTGTAGGTTAATTTAAGGCTTAAGAAGGATTCCCGTAGATTTAGGATTCAGTAAAAAAAAAACATACCAAGTAAAAGACGCCTTCTGGAATAGAGTAAAACATCTATTGTAAAGGACACTTTTAGATTGATTCAGCTCCAGAGACAAAGTCTTTAACTTTCTTTTTTTCTTGTTTGTTCTTTTTGATCCAGGTGTACTACGAGGCTAGCATCTAAAGAGCAGGAAACCTCCCCAAGTTCAAGTCAGTGAGTTGTGGACTACCAGCGGTGTCAACTTTGTCCTGTTTTTCTTTCTTTTCTTTTTTTAAGGAAATTGCACTTTTTGGGTCATATTTTTCATTGGGAATACAATCTATATGCCACACGTTTAATCTGAAAGGCTTCCCGGTATAAATGTGGCCATGGTACTAGTTATTGTTCCCTGTAATATTTCTATCTGGAATTTTGGAATGCTGTCATCTTTCAGATAATTGTTTCAATTATGATTTTAATGCCTTTGAAAGGCACAAGAAATAGTCATCGTAAAAACATCTTTAAAACGATTGTAGTTGACAGTTTGAAATAATGTAAAAGTAATGTATCATCCCTTGAAAATACTCAAGCAGTGAGGGAGCATGACTGACCTTAAAGCCTCAGCTCAACATTGGTAAACTGACTGTAAACGCTTCCATTCTTTGCACAAACTAAGATACATGTAATAAAACCAACCTGTGAAAATTTCAGCTCACTTTGATGTTTCATATTGCGAGAAAACAGTAAAGATGCATTCGGCATTTTTGTACGCATTCTTTGGCATAGGTTTGGTCTCACATGAGACGAAAATTAATTTTTGGATCTTATTTCATTTATAAGGCAAACACACTTACACTGCAGGCAGAAATAGTTCGAGGCAAGTTTCCTACCGTCATTATCTTTATACCATGTAAGGTATGTGTCAATCTGTGATCATTTACGTTTTCTTCGAAGTACCAATGTTGAGCTGGGGCTTTAATCATGCTCCGACATTTCTTACCTCACTGAAAAGGGTATGTACTCATTTCCAAAATATTTCTGGGCGAATTAGCATTTAAAAGCTTAATTGGATGAAAGATTGTAATGGAACAAACATCTTAAAGAAGTCACAGTAACATCTGTGCCTGATTTAATGCCAAGGAGTCTTCACTTATTGTTGCATATTTCAGGGTTTGACAATAGACGGATCCATTAAGCCCCGCCCCCTAAACATACTGACCAATCACAGCTTTGGCTATGTCACCTCTGTACATGTGGGCAACACTGTGTACTTCTCTAAAAAGCCACATTGCACAACATGAACACGTACTATGAGTACGCGTTCACGCATGTTTACATTTTTCAATAGGAGTTTATCGAGTCAGACTTTTGGCGGACTTTCGGTGGCGTGGCAAAATCTGTGGTTGGACAATGCGTAAGGGGCGGGGCTTAATGGATTGGTTTATTGAAAAGCAGGAAGTTATGTCTGTAAGCGTAGAATGATGTTGAAATTAGTGCCCTGATATTAGGCCCAATTTCATAAAGCTGTTAAGAATTTAAATTGCTCAGCACGGAAATACCTTGCTGAGCAGAAATGGGACACCATCTAAACAAAATACCATGTAATGAAAATTGGGCATGACAGGTCCCCTGCTAGTTTTTGCTGAGCAAATAAGTTCATTAAGCACAATTCTCTGCTAAACAGCTTCATAAAGTTGGGCCCTTGTGTCTTGTTAAAGGTGCTGTCTTACTGAATAAAATGGTGCACCGAAGTCTGACCTTTGACCTACTAGTGGCGATACTGAAATTTGAAACAGGGGAACATGTGTAAATCCAAAATGGACACCGAGTGATCATTTACATATGGAGCTAGTTCTAGATAAGGTCAAAGGTAAGAATTTGGTGTACCAAATTGTTCACAGAAGGCACGTCAAGATGCACCTTTGAACTCTTTTTCGGAAGGGAATGTATAGATTTGGTTTTAGGAACAGTGAGGTCGTGTCCGAAATAATGGCTTTGTCAGTGGCTATGGCAGGAACGGCCAAAGGTCCTATTCTTGAACTTTGTCACAGCCATAGAATGAAGTCACATGGTTTGGACACAGCCTAAACTCTAAACAACGGAAGTGTTAAATCAACACTTAAAGAGTTCAGTCATTGACAACACTGGCCAAGTTCACGCAAGGACCTTTTGTCCACTAGTGGCTGATATTAACTGGTACTCATCCTCAAAAACATGTGTTGGGTACCAGGCAACATCGACCTCTATTCGACAAATGGTCCTTGCGCGAACTTGGCCACTTTTATAAAGTTAAATTTAACTAATACAAATGTCAAACTAGGGTTTCAGAAGCTGAGGTTTAACTCTTGATAGTGTAAATTCAACTCTTCAATTGAGTTACATATAACTCTTTCAAAGTGTTGTCACTGAACAAACCTCATTAAGTGTTGATTTAACACTTTGGTTTTTATAGAGTGTAAGATCATTCCAGTCGTCCAGGTTAAAAAAAAAAAAAATGTCATCTGTGAAAAAAAAGTTCATTGGTTTTAGGAACAGTAAGATTATTCCAATGTTATCAACATTCATCTGTAAAAAAAAAACTTCTTTAAAATTTGTATTCTAGTAATTATTCAAGCACACTTGATGATACACATATTGTAGCTGGGGGTGTCCTCATTTTGCCATGAGAAAATACTGACTAAACGTATTAACTATGAAAAGGCAACTTACGTATTAACTATGAAAAGGCAACTTACTTTTATAAGCTTGCAAAATACGTGCAAAAAACATGAACACCTACTTGAACTGGTGTAAGTTTTTTGAAATTTTTCTTAAGAATGTGGCTTTTTTTCATGTAATGCTGCCTCATACCCGATATTGGAAGCAAGACACGTGGTATGTATACATTTTAGAAGTATTTCTTCATCATTGCTGAGTTGTTTTTGTCCAATTTGAACTCCATCCAAAATAGTGGTCGCTGGGGCTCCCATAGACCTTGTGCAACTTCGTCACAGATCACACACATGCTTTAAACATTACCATTCTGGTGATCACCTCTCCATAAGAAAAGTACAAGTGGTTAGAGTTTATTGTAAGTATTGAACAGATTCCAGCAGGAATTTTGTAATTGTGTCCGAAAAATGGAAACTGTTGTGTCACGTAATGAATCTACTTATCAGGCTTACTTTCATAATGAAGATTTTTGGAATTTTGAGTTTAAAAAGAAGATTCATTGTGGTAAAATTGCACAAAACCTATCAACACGTGTGTCAGCCATTACGCCCATAATTTAGTGTAACGCAGAAGATATTTCTTTGCAGTGATTGGCTCAATACCGCATCTTGCGTCGTGCACTGGATAATTGTAACAGTTAATAATACGCAGTTCTTAGATAGCGCTTTATCACACCCGATGGGCGTCTCAAAGCGCTCAGTATTTTTTCCTGCAAGGTATGCGGAGTTATGATTTGAAGTATGAGGAGACCTGTTCCTTTACATAGCACCATGTAGCGGTTTACAAAGTGCTATGGCGCAATCTGCACCCGATCAAACCAGGAACACTGGAGCGAACCCCTTCTCTTTGCGATAAGTGCACTGGGTTCTCTTCCGTGCATTACACAACACAGGAGACCTATGGCTTTACGTCTCATCGGAAGGACGAAGCAATAATGGTTAAGTGTCTTGCTTAAGGACACAAGTGTCACGACCGGGACTCGAATCCCCACACTCTGCAGATCAGAAACACATCAGAGCTTGAGTCCGATGTTCTTAGCCGCTCGGCCACGACACGCACACGACTGAAATACGCGCTGGTGATCACCAAAATGATTGCAAGTTGTTGGTGATGTCACACATGCACACGGTCTATTGCAAACTAAGCTATCAGTCCAAGTAGTAGTGATGTATCATAACTGAGTGCTGTGAGATTTTGGTCTGGTTTTCCAGGCGTTTGGCAAATTATTTATTGGAGAAAGAAATTGTATTTATTTGGAAAAAGCTGAAGAATATGAACTAATTAAAGGTTTGAGTATTACAAGGCATTATTATATACAGTTGTAAATCTGTAAAAGAGGTTGATTTGTAGAAAAATTACTTAAACATTTGTACTTAATTGCACAATTCTGGTGCTTTGTTTTGTTTAGAATAATATATTTTTTCTAGCGTTTTTCTAAAGTGAAAGACAACATTTTTGTGTGTCTTTTTTAAAGAGAATTCACCGGACAGTGTACTTAGTGTACATTCATATGGGAAGATAAAAAAAGAAAGTGAAAGACGAAATTGGTAAGTGATGACATTTTGGGGGCGGAAGTGCGATGTGAACGAATGGTATATATACATGTAAATGGACATTCGTTACACTGCACTTCTGAAGTTCTGGCTCCAAAACAACATCGCTTCCCATAGGATAGATCAAAGTTGAAAAGCGTAGGGCCTTATCACACTAGGCATTTTTTTTTTACAGGCAACTTAGGCCTAATATAGGCAACACACTTTACTGCACAGCATGAAGAAAAAAAAAAGGAACACTTTGATTGCACAAGAGACATTCTTCTGACAGTGCCTCACTATCCCCTCCAAAAATGATGTGGAAATTTAAACGTAAGTGTGTTGTTCTTCTTGGAGATTTAGCCTGGAACTGGTTTCCTGTAAAATGCCTGTAATGATATGGCCCTTAAGACTTCGAAAAATTGTTTATAATATTGTGGCAATGAAAGAGTGCCAAAATATTGTTAAGGTGACACCGTTGGTCATTTCCAACCCCCCCCCCTGAAAAAAAACAAAAACAAAAAGCAAACAAATACTAAAAAGTTTTATGACTGTACTAAATCTGATCTGTTTTAAACTTTCAGCTGAACAAGAAGAAATTCATTGGGAAATGTACCAAAAGATTCTTGTATGCATTCAGGTACTCTGGAACGACCCTGCTTTTGTTCACGCTTTCTCAGGATAAGACCACTCATTGGGAAATAGCTTGAACCATCCGTAAGCTTTACACTCTAGTAATAGTAAGTGCAGCTTAAAGTTCAGTGTAGTGTCCTAACAATACAAGTGTCCCCCGATTGTTCCCTGCGGATATCCTCATTGGGGTAGAAGTTCGGGTAGAAGTTTATCCCATTTGGGATAGTTGGAAAAAAAAATTAAAAACAATTCTTCACACCCTATTTTGTACCCAATCAGGACAGCACTTGAAGTATATTCCAATTTGCAATTCCAGGTAAATTAAACGCTCAAATTCCATTGGTATGACAGATGCTGCACCTTATCTCCAATGTAAATTGTTCACGTCATATGATATGAAATAATACGTAAAAAAATGATGTACAGTATTAATTTTGTAAAGAGAAAGAATGGTATTCATCTACAATTGAAATTAAAAGACATTTGCTAACTTATATTTCTTGACTAGCTTTCTGTTTCTTCGTGAGAAATGCCATAAACAAACAAAGAGAAAAATGCATCCTTTCGGTGGATTGTTACATCACCAGCAGAGTTCTTTTTTCTTTGTATTTGTCATTATTTTATTATTTTTTATTAAATGCCTTTAAAATGTTGCAACTGCAAACATTAGATTGTGAAACTTTGGTTTTAAATTTAACATTGGTGGGGCTCTATTTGCTGTCATGAAATTTGATGGAGAAGGGATATAAAAAAATTAAAAAAACATCGGTGGTGAAAACATCGGGTGGCAATAAAGAAAATGATTCAATGGCAATTTGCCGTCAAGTAAAAGAAGTGTATTGACCTCACTTAGAATTAGACGCACTTGAAAGACAACAATGTCGTCATTGTGTCGGTCTAGACAGCGTTCTCATAAATATTATGTGAGTTACTCATTTGGGAAGGCGATTATTAAGAAAACTTCTCATGAAGCAACCACCAACACCCCCCCCCCCTTTCCCCACCCGTCACGATTTCACTGTGGGGATTTACATTTGCTGTCACTCAATAACATGAGGTTCATCAAAAACTGATCGCTTTTGCAGGGATGGTGCGGGAGGTTGCCTGTACTTTAGTCTCAACACTAGACACTAAAGATGTAACCAAATGTCACTAGAAATTTCTGTGTAAGGAATTAGCAGTCAGTTGTCTTGTCATTTTTATTTGTTATTTATTTATTTATTTTTTCGAACGACTGCTTTTATACAAAATGTGCTAAGATGGGAAAGGACATTTCAATATTTTTGTACGTATATTATTAAAGAAAACAATGCGCTGGTCCATTTTTCCCTTCTTTTTTTAGGCGAAAACCACTTAAAGGCAACTTATTTATAAAACAAACAAACAAACAAACAAACAAAAACGAAACAAAAAAAACGCTTTACATTGTTACTTTTCTGACTGGTATATATTTTTCACCACAACAAAACTGGAAGAATTTCGATATCATTCGTATCCACATTTCATTCATTCAAAAGGAAAGGGGAACTTTCTGCTTCGGTGCGGAGGAGCAAGCGGAAGAAGTGAACGTGATAAACTTCACAAACTTAATTTAATTTACTCCCGGTTTCAAGGTAATGGTATATATATTTATATGCAACCCGTTTAAATGCAAGCTGCAAATTAAAAGACAAAACACAAAAATAAACTGAAAAGCAGACGCGACGACCTCCACGAATCCTCAGACGTTACGTCATAGATTCAGTCTAGTGAACACGGACGACAGTCAATCAAGACACAGAAGCCCCCCGAGCGTGCACTCGATCACGTTTTCATAATAATACTTCCACTTATGTCGTATATTTATCACACACAAAAATTAATAATAAAAAGAAAGACATTCTGACTTGTTTTCCCCAGAAATTATGACCACCTTCTGATCGCGGTAGTGGGACAAGCCGGCAGCGTGTGCAGGCCGCACAACTTCAACCGTGTGAGGGCTCATTCAGACGGCGACAAAACGCTGCAAGTCTTTCATGGTGTTGGGGAGAGAGGTTTGGGGGTAAATCAAGTGGAATGTGACGTAAGTATTGACTCTACGGAATCGTTTAATAAAAGCCCTGAAATCTTTATCCTGTAGATCCCTTTTCATTCATGGCATTGTCAATAATGTTGGGGGAAGGAACCGATAGGGTCCAAGAGTTTGTTTGGTGCTTTGTCGTTGGAATGTTTGGAAGTCTTTTTTTGTGAAGGTTTCATCAAGCGAAATGCTGAACGACAGCAACTTATGAAGTATTTAGTCAATAGTTTGTTTTGTGTGACATGCTTGTTAATAGTAATAAGTTCAAGTCAGTGTTTAAACTCACGTTTTTCACGGTAATTTAAGCAAATTTTGATGTTAGAATGACCTTGAAATATTAATTTATTGTTATGTAAACCTATTAAAACTCAAAAGGGGAAAAGAAAGTAAGAATGTCTTCGCTTAACCATGTGTTAGGCGGCCAACAGGGGCAAGTTTATGATTGCAGTTTTCAAGCTCAAACCACGCTCCAAATATGAATGTTACTGGTGGTAAAAAGTTTTCTGATTGCCATACGAGAATCACCTTCAAGTTCTGAACCTGGGCAGTATTCATTAGAACAGGGACGTGTAAGAGATGGCGTAAGTGAGGCCTTCAAGTTATTGACAGGATTGGAAAAGGTGGAGAGTAGGGGTCATTTTTCCAGACAACTGCTAGCACCACCAGCACAAGGAGTGTCTCTGAGTCTTTCAAACTCTTCATACCAGCACTAAACAAGAACATTAGATGTAGAAAACACTTGACACATACTAAATGACTTGAAACAAAACTCCCTAACAAACAGCTCCTAAACCCTGGAACTCAATACCTCGTGCGCTGGCCAATTTGACTTGGACTTCCCAGTTTAAAAAAAAACATCTTAAAACTCACTTATTTGTTTAATATGTTGGGTTTTTTTTCCATTGTTTTTTATTTGTTTTTCTTGTAACACCTTTGTAACCGCTGGAGAAGGCCCTATACTAAATGATATTATATATTATTAGGATATGGGAGTCTTAAAGACTACAGTGCCTAGTTATTTGCCCATCAAACCATAAGTAGAGTGGAAGGAAATAAGTAGTGACTAAGGTTGTATGTTTAGATATTATGAACATGGAAGAGTTTACAGTTTATAAGAGAAAGATGTATACTACCAAATAATACACGTAATGGTAATTTTTGCACTGCGACACATACCATGTTGAGGTACATCTGCATGGTCAAACTTCAAGCGATCATATATTATCTGTAGAGACAGCATTTTGAGATGAAAGTGTTTGACTGAACCTTCTAAATGAAATGAAATTATATGATAAACTTACAGTTACATGAAAACCATTAAATTACATTGTTAGGTATCTTAGCAGGACAGGAGGGTTAAGAAGTAATGCATTAATTTTTTGGGGGGGAATGCACTTGAATTTATAGTGAATTTTCTTTTTGAGTAAAATAGTAGAACAAAGTAAAATTACCTTTCTTGATATTATATTGTAAGATATAATGTACACATGTATATTTTTAGTTATCACACAAGCGCGAGTGGTTTACAGAAAAATATAGCGCTTCTGAGTCCCATATCCCATGAGGCCGGAATTGATCTTCCAGCCAACTTCATAAAACATGCGACGACGGGTGAAGATGAAACATTTTGAGAGTTACTTCATGTGCAATGCACAAAGTTTAGTACTTTAGTCTGCATTGTTTGTACATGGAGGGTGACACTCACAATATGCAGAGTGCAGTATGATTCGGTTTATGGTCTCACTCTCATTCGAGCAATATTGGAGGCCTGATTGGCGCGTAGGCCTACTGGAAGATAACCACAAATAATTGCCTCGGACTAATGCACTTGTTAATGTGTATTTTCTCTTTAGGTGTGCCTACGTATTCTTGTTCTTAATCCTTAATCTCCTTGGTTTGTTCTGAGCATGCCCTAAGAATTTGTGGAATGTATTTGTAATTTTTTACAATTTGAAACATACAAAAAAATCAATCAATAAAAATCATTATTGTTTGCTATATTTTACATACAGTTTGAGAGAAAAAAGTTGCTTTTGGTTGAATTTGGAAACTGAAATATATTTTAGGGAGTATTTTTTGTTTGGTTTTACATACATGAACATATTAAGCAGAAAGTTGTTTTAATCATCATTTGGAACTTGGAACAAATTGTGAACCTACACGTACCATTGTGGTTCCACTTTGGTTACACATGAGCACTAACAGACTTATACAATTGTGATTATCATTGAAGCATCTACACCTTGGCTTCTTCTATGTAACCAGCACTGTGCATTCAAGCCTTGTGTTTTTCAGAATTTCCTTTTTGCTATCAAACTGTCTTGAAAGGTGTTACCTTGCAATCGGGCGAAGGAAGACACAGCCCTATTGTGTCTAAAAACCTCTAGATTTCCCTTTGGTATTGATGCAGATATTTAAGACTCTTTGAAGAGTAACCCTCAGTGGCATAACTAAGAGGGGGGTGTATATGGGGTGCTTGTGAGCCCCCCCCCCCATTGTTGTCCTTGCACCCTGGGTGCCCCTCCCCCCCAGTTGAAATCTGGCCTTTTGAGATTAAAACTTACCAGAGTAAAGTGTAACCTTTTATGTAGTGGTTTCAATGTTTTTCTTTGTAAACTATTTTTCTATGTACAGGCACCCAGTGTATTTGTTTTTTCACCTCAATGTGAGATTTTCTTTAAAAAAAAATAGAAAATGACATAACAAGATCGTTGAAAGGGGGCTTATTTAGGAAAAGTGAAATTTTTTTAACAAAATGGTGCCCCCCCCCTTGTGTCCCCTTACAATTTTACCCCCGTTTCACTGCTGGTAACCCTGGGTTCACAGATCTCAAGCCAAAGAAAATTCCCAAAAAGTATGGTAAACAACCCATTGTTTTGCGATGTCTTTTTGACTGATTTTTCTTACAGTGGAAATGAAAAGATACACAAAAAAGCATACTGATTAAAGACAATCTTTCTTTTTTTTCAGGATAATTTTTTGGGGAAAAGTTTCTGTCCTGTCCATGTGCGTGTATGCAAAAGGGACTAGTTTTCATGTTAAAACTACCAGATTATTTTTGTTTTGTCACTCTGCCATCTCTTTTTTTGAGGGGGGGGGGATGGGGTTAAATAAATGCAGACAATCTCCGTTAAATTGGAAAATGGAATTACATGTACATCAGTACTTTCCCTGCCTACTGATTAAACTTTGTACTGGATGCATGGTGTTAAACAGAGGGGAGTCTGGGTGTCTTTTTGGACACACTGTTTTTGGAATTGAGACACTCTACATTATCTATCATACATGAGATTGTTTCAGAAGTGAACGATTTGGGCGCCATGTTTTTTTTTTCAGTTCACTTCCAGTTTAGACATTTCAAAATTCTGGCTAAAAACCTTGATACAGCAAATGCAGCAAATGTCTAGGATGAAGCAAATCTTGTTCACTATAACAAAAAGTGAAAGTAGATTCACTTTCAAGATGTCTTGTATAGTTATGTACAGTGTTACCATGTGGCAGTTTGTCAAAAGGGCACCATTTTGGGGTATCATGTGTCGCATAATGTATACAACTATGAAAAATGAGACAACCTTTTCACCCTCTTTCCCAGGTGCCTGTATTGACCCCCGGCCACCTGGGGTTCTCCACCAACTCTGGGTAGACATTTCATATTCTTTATGAAGAAAGGATCGATTTTATTTATTTTATAGAGGCAGGACCACATCTTGTTAAATGTACAATGTATGCTCTGAAGTTGGGTGCGAAATCCAACATGTGCATCCAGGTAACTTATAAGTACTAATCAATAAAAGAAAATGCTTTTAAGTGTGGGACTACAGAAATTGGAGTTAGTAGCTGTTGTGTGACATATCTAAAAGAACGGTTGATACCATCATTGCCATGTCTTCATGTGTTTGTATTTTAACCACCACATGCGAAATTTAAAAGAAATGATTTTCTGTAAACCCCCCCCCCCCACCACCACCACCACCACCACAACCCCAGTCCAAAACAATAACGGATCCACAATTTGGTTGCAGATGGGGCCATTGACATCCCTTCCTTACCCAACTCCCTGTCCCCCAATAAATTAATTGACTGTATGGATATTATTAATAATAATTGTAATTACATCATTAACATGTATTTATGATGCGCTGTTTCAGGCCCATCAAAACACTGTGTTTTTGCCCATACACCGATGTTTGTTAAGCACTGTATACTCAATACTTTCCCCGACTCCTGTGAAAAAAATAACACAGGCATATTCCTCGAGTGGGATTCGAACCCACAACCCCCTGTACAATATTCTTACCTGCTGTTTAGTGGGCCTTAGGGATTCCTGAAACCATCTCAACACAACAACTTGGGCCCTCCATTGCCAAATGGGCACACAGTTGCCAATCATTCACACCAACAATCTCTACCCACACAGGTACCCATTTACTCCAGGGTGATTAGAAGCAATTATGGTTAAGTGTCTTGCTCAAAGACAAAACTGTCACAACCAAGACTAGAAACATTTGAAAATTGTGGGGGGGGGAGGGGAAACAGCCCTTGCATCACCCCCAACCTCTGGGAATTATGCCACTGCATGTTAATGGCGGGGGAAAAGTGGTTCCCTTGGATTAGCGTCTGGGTAATAATTCACCAATAAATAATTCAGGTAATTACAAAAGCTGTGCACACACCATTTGTATGACACGCTCCCATACCACCAAGCCCTGTGAGGCCACTCTGAAGCGGGAACGCCTCTCCATTATATCGGGATCATTTTTTTATTGAACAAAAAAAAAAAAATAATGGTCATTAATGAGGTTATTTACTTTGCAGTGGGGATAATGAGTAGGCAGGGAGTGTACAGACGAAATTGAAATTAAAAAAGAAATTCACAAAGTGCATTGCAGCGGAGAAGTCTAGACGGTCTGTCGCCAGAACGGTTCTAAAAACCAGGCAGTACAAAGCAAGTTATAAAAATTTAACAACAAATTTATGGCAGACAGCATACAATGACGCTGGTCTGTTACAGTTGCTTTGGGAAAATTAGTAAGCTTATTTATTTGTCTGGGTTTCAGGCGAGGAATGTTCCGCTTAAAGTGTAAACAAATAAATTGTAGTGTCACTCCCAGGGCTTCATCAAATGTTTAACAAACCTGAAAATATATGATTAGTCTGCAGTGGCGTAACCAGGGGGTAGGGGGCATGAGGCGTTCCCACTCCCCCCCACCCCACTCAGAATCCCCCTTGCCCCCCATATGAGATCAAATTATGCACAAATGAAGGGTTCAATACATTAAATAGCACCCCAATTATGCCTTTGCCCTTGCTTGCCCCCCTCCCCACAATGAAAATGTTTATTTATACGCCAATGTTAGTGTGAGATTGTCATAAACAGAGGTTAGTATTTTGTAGAGGGGGTTGGTGGATCATTTGACAAAAGTCGTCAACCTTATTCTGTGATTGATATATTCAAAGATCACCTCAATTACTTTCCACTTGAAGTATTTTAAGCTTCAAGTGAAAATCAATTATTGATTTTTGCTGTTTGCAAAAAAAAAAAACTAATGGAAGTTTCCCCAAACATATTTCTTATTTTTTTTAGTTTGATGAAGTACATATGAATGTGCATGAAATCCTTGACAAAACACAATGGTGTTATTGGTTTTTTTTTCTTCAAAAACCAATGTAGTTTTTGTATCACACCTTTCATGGTTCCCATTACCAGTGCTGTACTGTTCCCTATTTTGTTTTTCTTCAAAACTAGAAGATTGCATCCACTAAAGTCGTCCAAAAGCCATCCCTTTCAACATTATTATTGTGTTTTTGCCCTTTCCGGAGTCCTGTAAAAAAAGAAAATTCACAGGCATAGTACTCTGTAGAATTCGAACCCACAACCTTTGCCTTTCTAGAGCAGAGTTCTTACCACTAGACCATTGAGAATGCTTGGCAGCTAGAGGCAGTTCGAATCCTTTAATTTAGCAGCGGATATACCAACCATTTTTTTTAATAGATGTAAAATTTGCATCGGGGATAAAGAACATCATTTGTGTTTTACTCATACACCGATTTGTGTTACGCACTGTATACTCAGTACACCCCCGAGTCCTGTGGGAAAAAAGAAATCCGCAGGCATATTCGGGTGGGATTTGAACCCACGACCTTCCCATGCTAGAGCAGATGTCTTGCCACTAGACCACCACGATTGCCTGGTAGCTAGAGGCAGTTTGAATCCTTATTCATTGTCATTCTAAAAGCTCACTGATCATAAAGTTCATACCAGTACCAATCCTCCAGAGGAATATTTCCGTCTGACTTACTGCGATACCGTCAAAGTCAAGCAAGCGTTTGGTGACCCAGTGATTCACCTTTGCTTAGTGTGATCGCTGCGATCAACTTGATAAGAAATGTGCACAAAATCAACGACAAAAACATGAGTAGTTTTTTCGTTATTTTCACTACATTTTGACCACCTTTCACGGGGTTTGTTTGCATGGTGTGTTTGTAGAAAACCAAAGGATGGGACTGATTTTGACTATTCCAAAAACATTTCACGTATAATTTGTTAAAAGTCAAACTTGTGAAGTGGAATGACTCTCGTTTTACAAAAAAACATTGCATGTAATTATTCTTCTTCAAGGCCAAAGGAGTTCAATGTCTGTTGTTCTTCACAAAATCAATGATGTATTCCATCCCTTGATGATAAACCAATGTCAAACTGGAGGATTTAAATATTTGTTCCGTTGCCTTCCCTAAACCAGTGCTGCCACAGCTCTTCAGTTGGCTAGTTCCCATTTGGTTTTCTTTTGTCCTTGCAAATGGAAATTAAACCACCATAAAATGACCAGTTGTAATTTGTATTTAAACCTGTGACCATTAAGTCGACTTAATACTCTTTGTTTATGGACGGTTCTTTTTTGGCAAATTGCTTTGTACGAGATAATTAGCGTTGCTTAACCTTCATTCAGCCGGGGGGGGGGGGGGGGGGGGGGGGGGGGGGGGAGTTACACCAATACTTTACAGACAGATGGTACAGTATAAAACAGTGCCAAAGTGGTTTTTCACATTTGTGGGTTTTCATATATTTATTTGATAATTTGAATTATATAACTGCATCCAGATCCTTGTCATTTGATTGGTGGAACTTACATTATGTGACTTTCATTATTACTTCCATCCGCATTGGCGATCAAAAAGATCCTATTTTCCCAAGTATAAACCCCATTAAACAGTTAGGATCATCCTTGTTCCCAATGTTTTTGGAGCAGTAGAGCGCTGCTGCTAAAACAAAGGAGCACCTGTGGGAAAAGGTTGCAATATTATCACACCCCGCATATTGCGCTAATTTAAGCTTGCTTGAAGATAAATTTGTTATCCAAGCCGTGCAGTGCGGCAAAATATTGCACACCTGTGACACAGACACGCTATACTTTTGGTTCTTTAGGTAGAAGGGGTTTTTGGAATTTTCAGAGTGTGGGGTGGACGAGGAACCGTGTCTATTTTGATTTTGTGTTTATTGTGAATTTTTTTTGAATAAAATGACGAGGATCTTCATGTATGTCAGTTATATAAGACAAATATTGAGTGGCTTTAATTCGTGAATTGGGAGGAATATTATCCCAAGGTAAAATGTGGACTGTTCTATTTCACTCGGCTTCGCCTCCTGAAATAGAACATTCAAAATTTTACATTGCGATAATATTCCTCCCATTGCGATAATATTCCTCCCATTGCGATAATATTCCTCCATTGCGATAATATTCCTCCCCTTGTGATAATATTTCTCCCCTTGCGATAATATTCCTCCCATTGCACTCTGCGCAACTCAATGTTTGTATCTTTAGGGTACATTGACGTACCACTGTAAGTGGACTAAAATTTACACAATCAACACATGATAGATATGAATATGAAATGATTCCAAAAAGAGATTGCTCGTTATGTTCAATTGCATTTTTATTACAAAATTTACACACAGTCACTTTCAGATTGTTATTGGACCACACCAATTTTCAAAACAGCGCACCCAATAAATTCAAAACCATTCAAGACAGTACACCTTAATTAAATGATGGACGTTAATCACAAAAATGTTTTTAAAAAAATACCCGTTTTCATAATTACAAAGTTTTAAATTCAAATTTGCATAATTGACCGTCAACTTAGTCTTTATTAACAAACAAATATAGTTAAAAACCAAGTAATAAACTTAATTACATGTTTTTTTTTATATAAGACTTTAGTAGAATACCAGTGCTGAAAAACCTTGAGTATTTCAAAAGATATGTACAGATATAGACATAAATATTTTTCCCATTCTTAATTTTCATGTTTGTGGGGAGGGGACCAATTATTCATTTAGGCTAAAAAAGACTTAAAAGTCTGTGATGGTGGGGAATGGTGAGCTTTACAGTTTGGTCGAAGATATGAGGACATTATAACCTGACACAGCCACCCACGCTATCGTTTGATGACGGCCCGCCACATTTACTTCTTGATGGAAATTTACTAGCCACCACTGAGTACCAGAGCGGGGGCGTTTAAACTTTAATTCAATCCAAGATTGAAGAGCCAACTTTTCCTGTCAAATAATAAACCCTGCCAACAATGGGTTGTGGTCAAATATGAAACTATTATAAATTCTAGAGGGTACACACACACGTTTAATAACAGATTATTTTTCCCTTATAAAAGTGGTTTACATTGTGTTCTTCGGTTCTCAGTAGATTTCACAAAGACTCACAAAATATTATCACAAGCTTCTGGTCACGAAACCATAGAATTTGAGAATAATATGACTTGAGTAACTAAAGCTACTAATACATTAAGAGGAACATTTTAACAATGGCGATTGTTGGATGAGCTAGACAAAACAGTGTAAAATCTTTTTAGTCTACATCCAATGTATTTACAGATTTCTCAGCAAATGTTAGCGTTCAAGTACACACATTCCACTCAAAACTCAAACTATTTTCAAAACTTGAAACAGTGGGATTTGATATTCTGCATGGTGGAGATACAATCTAGTACTAGATTTGAGTTTACACCTCGTACATGTACATGCATACATGAAATCTCTCTTTGAGTTGTGGTGATTTAAAAAAGAACTGTTTGTGTAAACTCGATGATCAGAGTGAACTGATTGAAACGTGGACTTGTGACATCACTAATTCTTCTTTTCAGTATTGGCCCCACTTAAAGAGAGATTTTAAGTCCGAAAAACTTTGCTAGATTTGATGAAACAAAGAGTTGAACGTGATAGACCTTGTTCTCGTGCACATGCAGAATACCTACTCTCATAGTGCATCCAGCATGTGCTTTGTGACACGTTTGCAAAGGAGTACCAGCAAGGGGGCAAGGTGGCAGTTGACCCCCCACAAAAAAATAAATAAATAAAAATTGGGCGAAACAGTGGGAATAATTCAGGCAAAGCAAGAAGAAAGGTGAAAAAAGCGTCTTTTGAATAGAAATAATTGGTACTTGTGGTTTCATCTGTGTAAAATTCCGGGCAAATTAACCCCTCTGCCCCCCATAATCAAAGAGTCCCCATACGCCTTATGCATGTTTGCGCAGTTCTAGTAATGTGTGTGCGTGACGTGCGCGTGTAAGTACTCCAGCATGGCGAGCAATAAAATAATGACGTCATGTGAGAAGGGTCTATACATACAGCTGATGTGTATTAACACGACACTATTCTTCTATCTAAACAAAAGTTTGAATCTGAGTGTATTTCTTGCTTGTATTACATGCAGAGGACTTCACTTTATGAATATAATTTCTAAAACACAAGAGCTCAATTATTACACAAAAGTTTAATGGTTGACAATAACTTCCCACTATGTTTTACATTCTTTGATAATGTTTTTTAGTAAACTACATCCATCTTCCAACGAGATGACATTTCATCTGTACTTTTGTGCACAACCTTTGGAGAATAATTTACAAACAGGCAATTAGTACTTCCTTATTCTAATGCCAAGTTTGTGGGAACGAAGACAGATGCTCTCACAAACCCAATTTCTCAACGCCAGTTTTGGAAATAAATGTTTCCCCCCCCCCACATTGACATTTACTTAAAAATAGCTACAGGTTGAATGCGGAATCAGGCCTGTTGTTCTTGATGAAGTGCTGTTTGATATTAATACGTCACGTAAGTCATTTGAATACCAGATGAGACTGGCACGCTGCCAAAACAAATATTCCCAGACATTTCTCACCCATCACCCCTCATAACTGTGGGGTTTATTCAGAGTAACAAGATCGCAAATCAATCATTGTTATGATGTACATAAAACAGTGCACTAGGGTACTGAATGTTCTGTGCAGCTTATTAAGCAGGGAATAAATCAATGAGCAGTCATGAGCTCTCAATGATGAGGACTTTCATAAGATCTTTCAGAGTAAAATATTTCAAAATCACTTTTGGAAAAAAAACCCAGAGGAAATAAAGCTACGTTAGTTCGTCTACATGAAAGTCACTTTGTCGAGGTGGGGGGGGGGGGGCCCTCTCTTTTGATTTGTTGATCCGCTTTTAACCCCTACTCTTTTTACGTGCTTGCAGGGTTTTGTCAATGTACCTGTACATTGTGTTTTCTACCTCAATCCAGCAGCCGTGAAATACGCCGCCGTTAAAGCAAAACACTTTAATGAGGCAGAAAAACGTACACTTGACAGTTTGATGGTGTAGTTCTTTCTCTCATCATACAATGCCGCTTTGAACAAAGACTAATGTCGCTTTACACACAAAGGTCTTCAGTGTTAAGTGCTCTTACCGATTCTAACAGGTGAAAATGTTCTGATGACGCAGGTTCATACGTGGTTCCGTGTAACGACATACCTGCACATCTGTCTTTGTGCAGGACTTACAAAAAGTTGATTGATCCCAATTCGGGGGAAAGTTACTTTCTGTGTTTTGAACACAAGTTCATCATCCTCCCAGTTAACATTGTATTCCTGGTAGACGTAAGAAAGTTGTCAACAAAGACCTTTCCAAAATAACAAAACTAAAAGACCCAAAACAAAACTAAGAGAGCAAACTTCAGCATGTTATGTATGGCCCCAAGGGTCCATGCTTACTGCATGAAAGTCTCAAGGCAGTAGCGGAGCTCTCAGACAGAAAAACAAACACAAACACTTTTTATTATTACTCCCATCTATAAATTCCTCTTTTATAAAAAACGAAGCCACTTTGAGAGAAATGAAAATTTAAAAGTGGAACCATTTAACCTATGCACCGTTCGGGTTTGTAAACATGACTATTAAAGTTACAACGTACAATTTTGCACTGTTTGGGGGGGCAGATCATGGTCCGTCGTTGTGGGTCCCCTTCTTTTGGAATCATCATCCCCTGTGTTGGGCTTGTCTTTATCTTGGTTTTGTAACGCATCACTTGATCACCTTGCAATAGCTGAGACGTGACTCTTACCAAGTTCTCCACAAGGCACATCTCCTTTCCCTCCTCTCAAGCAAAGCGCTTTCCCGGAGCATCAGAAAATATTTATTCCAAAATGTTGTCCTGACAAACACTGTTCCCTTTTGGTCCCTCCCGAAGAAAGTCTTAGACTACTCAATCCCTTCTGGTGGCCAATTCAGCTGCTTCACAAGTCCACCTTTAGATCTGGCATATGACCCATATATTTCTAGTTTGTGTTGGTTGTTCGCCGACCTCCAGCCGACTTGAGAGCTCGAAGTCTGAGGGTAGGGTTTTGGTGAGGGAAGAACCTTGATGTACCTTGAAATGGGGGTAATGGGCGGTAATGTCAGGGGTGGGGGTAGCTCAATCTTCTTCACCTCTCGCTTTTGGAAGTCATCCTTCACCAACTGAAAAAAAGAAAAGAAAAGAAAAAAAAAGCGTGATTTATGATGTTGTACTCTTTCACTACGTGATTTCCCGACACAACCCCTCAAGAATCAAAATCTTGAATCATGATTTATTTTCTTAATCCAACGGCACTGCTCTTGTAGATCAATCATGTAAAACAGAAACTGAAAAACACTGTGCAAAGTACTTTCGTCTGGTTCCGAGCTAGTTTTGGGTTAGTAAATAACTTTTTCAAGCACTATGATAATAACCAGCTGTTTAAATTGGGCCGTTTCACCATACAGATTGGCAGAAGTTTCAACAGTCTAAGTTGAGGCTCTATTGTGAAATACATTGTTTTTTTCTTTGACATGTATTTGTTTGAAAAGAGAAAGACAAAACCTTGAGCTACATTTATGGTCCCCTGCAACGCAAGCGCAAGTTTGACTTGATTTCTACAGATCACGCAAGTCTCGCGCGTGTTCTAAAAACAACTCCGAATCTTGAGATCCCACATACATTGTTTAAAGCCCCAGCTCAACATTGGTATACTGACTGTAAATGCTTCAATTCTTTGCACAAATCTAGATATTTGTCATAAAACCAACCTGTGAAAATGTCAGCTCATTTCATTGTTTCATTTGCGAGAAAAACAAGAAAAATGCATTCAGCATTTTTTGTAGACATTCATATAGTTTTCGCCTCACTGAGACAAAAACTAATTTTGGATCTTATTTCATTTACCATTTAAAAACGATAACACTTAAGGCAGAAATATTTCAGGGAAAGTTTTCTACCATCATTATCTTTATACCATGTAAGGTATATATAAATCTGTGAACATTTACGTTTTTCTTTTTACCAATGTTGAGCTGGGGCTGTGATGTGTCATGGAAACAAAAATCACCAACTTTTAATGTTGCCCAGCGATTTGCATACAATTGTGACTTCAACAGTTATAACAAGAGTGCGTCTTGTAACTCCTTGAACAGCGGTGGTAAGTAAACGTTCTCATTCGGGGAAATCTTACACTAACGAGTCTACATGACACGCCTTGTCTAACATTTGGAGACAAAAGGCCATTGATCAGCCTGTCTGATCAATATCATTAATAAGCTCACTTGTTATCAGGAGACATTTTCTTCATACGGAAAAATACAAACATTCCAATTAGACTCAAATTCATTTGAGGGTATACCTCTGATATATGGAACTGTACATTTGTTTTAACCCTGTGTAATTGTAGATGTATATCATAAAACTAACCTCTGAAAATGTTTTCAACTTTTTAGGCGTTCTTGAAATATTTACAAAAAATTTGGAGCGGTTATTTCCACGCAGTAGGATCTGAAAATGCTGAAGCTGTATGGTTTTCATAACGTTAAAAAAGGCTTCATGCCTTAATGAACCCTTGCTCAGATTCAAATATTTCAGCAAGAAATTACTTTTTCCCCCCCAACAACTGCATTACATGTACTTTAAAGGGAGTCATTTCTCACAATGATTTTTACTATCAACAGCTCTCCGTTGCTCTTTGCAGGTTTTCAATTAACGTCACAAATGGAAATTGGGTGCCCCGATATCTTGCCATGGTGCCCTGTTTAAAAATCCAATTAATAATTACATTTGACCTCATAGAAGTGCCCCGTACCCAGGAGAAATTTATATAGGGACAATTTCCAGTCCCCTTCCAGAATAAAGGGTCTGAGAAAGTCTACGAGATTAAAAACAATCACAAGACTGGGATAAAAAAAATCGCAAAAACCTCCTTGGCCTTAGTGAATTCTCAGGTCTTCTTGACTTATTTAATAAAAAGAGGGGGAAAAAAAGGCAAATATGATGCAGAAAATATGTCTCTTCCCTGTACAAACAAAAAGTGCCAGATGTCACAGGAAACCTAATTCCCTTTTGAACTTGAACTTTGAATAACTGACATTCTTCCGTTGCATCGCAGTCACTAATGCAGGTTCCACTTTTCAGAGGGACCAAGCCAGCAATGTTCATAGCTGTTGATAAATGGGTTAGATTTCATTGTTTGTTTAGCTAAACGAGTAAACAGTGTCTGACTCAAGTCTGGATCTGGATCTTCACATACTGTACTGAAGGGTACGAGGGAAAATAATTTGTGTTCGGGTGAAACCGAGAATTAATGGCCTTTCGAGATGGTTACACATAGTCTGAAAGACTTGGTCTAGTTTTGATGATACCAGCAAAAATAGGGTGGTGTTTTTTTCTTCTTTTATTCTAATCTATGTAAAAGTGCTTTTCTGAATTAAAAAAAAAATCAAAATGCTGTTTAAATGTGTCTGAATATGTGATAAGTTCATGTAGGTCTATGCATTAGACAGTGGCGTAGCCAGAGGAGGGGCAGGGGGCTGGAGTCCCTCCCCCTACTCAGAACCCTTGCCCCTCTGCCAAATGAGACCGTATTAATGTACAAGTGAATGTTGTTTTTTTTTAGGGGGGGGGGGAATGAGGGGTAAAGAAATTTACCTTTGGGTTTAGTAGTACATAGGGTACATGTATATCTGATTTCCAAATGTATAAAAAAAGATAAACTAGTATTTAGAAAATAGAAAGATGATAATGATGGGACAAAATTCACTCTTCTTAAAACTCAGTCTCAATGTGTGTGGGGTGGGGAGCAGGGTGGGGGGAGAGGGAGGTGTGGGGAGAGGTTTCCCTTTTGCCCCACCTACCATCGCCCCATCGATTAGCTGGTGTGAACCTGTTACTAAATAATTTCTCCTTCACTGAGATGTGATTTATAAACAGCAGTTTTTATACCAGGCATCAATGGCACAAGTTACATGTAAAATGCATATATCTGAAAAAATCATCCCGAATCAAAAACTGAGCGAGTAGATTTGTCATTCCTTTGACCGAACAATTTTCCCCAGTAAATAATCACTCATTTATATTCCGAGCACGTAACAGCAAAGGTGATACTAAAGCTGATCGGTGTCAATGAACCATCGGCTGAGAAAATGGGGGGACCAAAAAAAAACAAAAAACCAGTCACTGCACATGAGTCCAAGTTAAAAATGTTTAATTAAAAGAAAAGTAAATAAATTACAGTGCTCGAAACATCTGCTGCCAGAACCCATTTCAGACACATCATTGTGATTGTGGAAGTTATTATTTTTTTTTTAATTTTATTGTGTTTATTAACTGTCTGGTTTCATGGGGATGAATAGCTTGAAATAAATGATGATCATTAGCGGTAAAGTAATAATGCCTTTGTATTCCCCGCCATTTAGCTGCTCTTTGCGCTGAGCCTTTTTTTTAAACTGGGTTGTGTGTGCCAGCAGCTAAGCGACATCTGGCAAAAAAAAAACAAAAACAGGACCTACCATGTATACCTGGACAATCGCCCCGCCAACACCACCTGCCTACTAATCCCATTGAAGACCATCAGTGATAATAACATCATCTGCATGTCTAGACTAAACAATTTAACCATGGTCAATTTATTACCGCTTTCCCATCCCCGCTCATAAGATATTTATCATTCTTTTTTTTCTTTCTCTTAATATTTTTGTGGACTTCTGAATAACTAGCGTCTTTGTCAAAGGGTAACCTTGTCGTCAAGGGAGCTCTTTAGTCACGTTTGCTCTCTTTGGTCACGTTTTCCCACCGTCCACTCTGATGGTCATTCATGCTGTCGGCTTTGAGCCACCAGTAATGGACTTCACAACCTTCGGATATCAAAGTGCAATTCCAAGTTGATAAGGAAAACACTTACATAATATACAAAGTTGCCCGACCAATCAGAATCCAAATTCTATTGCTGTCACCCTAGATTCCCCTCCCCCCACTCACAATTCTTTGGACCAGAAAACTTGTTTTAAATGAACTTTATCCTGACTTTCTTCAAGTATTTTCCATGCTATTATTCAGCATGTGGCAACATGATCAAGTAAAAATGATTGCATTCAATGTTTACATGTAGATAATGACACATGCTCAATCCATGATGTTGTTGATATTCTACATGTAGTTCAATTTCCAATGCTGAGCTGTGTTATCTGCAAGGTCCCTCTTACCTTTGAGGGCCTTCGTTGATTTTTGAAAAACACTTTTTTTTTAAGTGTTATATTTTGTGTGTGTAGGCCTGATTTTTTTTTTTTTTTGACGATATCCTACCATTTGAATTTTTTTTCTCCTTAGGTCCTGGGTTGGTCTTTAAGGTCTCTGAGGCCAGACAGCTCTGCAGACTTTTTACTTATTTTGAAAATGCATGGCAAATGCCCCCATACTAAAAAGAAAAAAAGGGGAAAAAGAGAGAGAGGAAAAAAGGAACTGACTTCCATTAGGTAAATGTGAATTTCTGTTCTTTTCAAAGGGACTGGAATCGCTGAGGGTGCCTTACGGTTAATTCTAAGACCTGCCTCAAAGAGCAAGCTCCATATAATACTCACGTCTTTATAACTTGTTCTCAAGAAACCCCAGTCATGTGGCCACCTGCGGGAAGCATCTATTTCATACTTAATATGATCCTTCCTACAGGAGGGGAAAAAAAGAAAAGAGAAATACAACAAAATAGATCAATGAAACTGTGGAAGTGCTGTCAAACCATTTGTTAAAGTGTTGGTTCATAAATTCATCATCCTGTTCAAGTGTGGAATAAGTATATTAGTTGCTGCTGGAAAAGAAACATTACAGTTACTGCAGTGATAGTCGCATTAAAAGTTATAGCACAGTCGACCAATCAGAGACATGATCACGGGCAACAACACACATGTGCGTGCTGACTGAATTTTTCCAGAACTTTCTCAACTCACAATGCGCATTGCATATATCCAACACGGCGCGGTATTACACACACTTGGAATGGCCAGCACTGACGGTTCATCAAAAGAAGAATTTGTTTGGTCGATTATACGGGGGTTTAGTTTTACCAATGTCTTTGATTGACCAATCAAAATTAAGCTTATAAAAAATTCTTCATATCGTGGTAGCTGAGAAGTTTTAGACAGGTTGACAGTGCATCAGGTATGTAGATGTGTTTCGTGTATTATGTGTAGTAAGAAACACGCCGTCCACACAATGAGATTCAGATATTATATTACTATTATGTATTATCTCCTACAAGAAAGTTGGTGTGCAATATGTTAAGAACTGCCCTGAAGGGCCAAAAAGGCCGAGTAATGTAGGGGTCTGTGGAATCACTATGGCCAGTCAAGAGTGCTGTCTGTGTGAGCGCAGTGCCGTCTACTCATGGTCTACGGAACATGTGACTGAACTGTTTGTAATGAGAGTCTACAGCCTAGCTGCCAAATCAGAACTAGGCCTTGAATCCAACAAACCATTTTGTAATATTTTGAAAACATTCTCAACCAAAACTGCACAGCAAATGGACAAGGTCTCTCATTTAACTAGTAAAACTTAAAAACACCAAAGGCAGGATTTTTTTTAAACCAGTCAGGTAATAATTTTTTTGTTTGTTCCAGCTACATGTACATGTATATTGGAGGTTACAACCACCATAGTCATTCAAATGTTTGTCTTTTTTCAAAAATAAAAACATAAAGCTTGCACTTGAAAACTGTACATCTTTTTTAAACAAAAAAAAAAACAATGGTAAAGCTGTTTCAATATTTGATGAACTAGTTAACGGACCACCACTTCTTGTCTTTTGCTGTCAACTCTTTCGAACAGAACTTTTTTTCCAATGATGGGTATTTAGTACCATCTTCCGACTGAGCGCACTTTCTTCAACTTGTACGCCAGTCTCAATATGAAGATGTTACCAATGAATATGCCTCCACTTTAATCTTTTAGAGTGTAATCGATGCCATACGCTCAGACACGGCTTATTTTGTTGATTTGGTAACCAGCTTTTTCCAGAAAATATCTGGGGGATAAAACAAAACTGAACCCTTTTTTTTTTAAGCAATGGCTGACAGTACATATGCTGGCATAGGAGATATGGGAACTAGAATATGACCCACACTCTCACATTAGTCTTGGGGTTGAATGGGACAGTGTCTGTCCTGCAGCGGCCTAACTTTGGGTGTTATTGGTGCAAGCGGCTTCTTGTCACTTAGTATATGGTTCTCCAGTGGGCTCAGAGTATAGTTTGCAGCTGCATGGACATGTCACGCAGAGCAGATGGAACTGATATGCTTAATCCTCGTTACGTATTACATATCCTGGTCTCGTCTGGCAAGGTTTTAAAGCAGTCGGTCACTTTCAAGACCGGATACCATACAAATGTACATATGTACAAGCCAGGGCACTATCCTTGCAAAACCAAACTTTAAGTCCATCAGAAATGTTGAGGGGTAACAGTCTCTGTGACATGCCCAGCATTCTGATCGTGGTACTGTTTTACTAACGCTAGAAAAGTCACACTTGGGCTACAGAAAAACAGCACTCACGCTATGCACCGATCACCCCAAGGAATATTTCTGTACATGGTAGGTCTTCTTTTTTTTCTCGCCAACGGCGAAAACTGTGTTTGAAAACCAACTGTATCTCTTGCCTGTTATGGCCATGAAAACATGATCAAACATAACGAATAACTCCTTTCTCGACCCAATTCACCTGACGTCATCATGACAATATTAGTCATGGTGGCGTCATTTTTTTCTAGTCAATGCCTCCGCGTGGAATACAGTGTAGAACGAAGTTTAAGCGACGCAGCATTTACACGCTTACCTGTTGACTCATAAAATGGTGTGAACGGCACAGTCGCCGCATGTGACATGCGAGCCAGGGGTCAATAGCCATTTCTCGAAAAAAGGGTCAGATCTTTTACACGCATTCCAATGGACTTTTCCTAAAATTAGTTTCAATGAATGACAGAAAGAAGCCATGTAAAAAGGACTTTTGTTGTGTCCCTTTAAAATGGTCAGTCACCCTACACCCAAGGATTTCTGAACTGCATTAGCATGCGCCAGAGTTGCTGGCACTTGTCCCAGTATTAAAACTGATTACATGACCAAGGGAATACAGATTAAATGTTTTCAAGTGATCATCACAGAGTGATTATTTGCAATGCATTTCCATTCAAGGAGACAGGTCCTTTGAGTTGCTAAGTTCTTCCAAATGGCTGAGGGGTTGGAAGCCTGGGATCCATCAAGTCAACAATTAACTACTGAAATTAATTTAGAATTGCCAGACCCTTGGTACGGCCAATCACAGCACTAATGATGCCTCGTTGGCCGTTGCCTCTTGTCCTAGATATACAATGACTAGTTTTTTTTTTCTTGTTTCAAATTGTCCATTTCTAAAATGCAATAAGTTTTGAGTATTAATTTGTAACTCTACCCAACAGACAGTGGCTACAATAAGAACAAGACTATTCCTTATACATAGCCCTCGGTAAACATCAGAGAGCAAATTTTCATATCTGCGCCTGTGTTGTACAAGTTTGCTAGCCCGAATATCTGAAGCCACACTTCAAGGTACGTGAAGACCGCAAACTTGCTCCTTTTTTTTCAAACTGGTAAGGGCCAGATTTAAAGCTTATTTGACTGAATTCAACCTGGGCCCCATTTCATAAAGCTTGTAAGCAGATGTTTTCTGCTTACAGAGCGGCCATTAGCTGAATTTCTATTTAATAAAAACTGCTACCCGTAAGCAAGGCAAAAGGCATGCTAGCTTGCTGGCGTTCTCTATATGTAGATGAGATATGCAACAATGAAGATCAATTGTCGGCGCGCACACGCACTGTCAAATCTTTTCGATTGTTTATGAATTTATAAACTTTTGCTTAGGCATCTTTTTCTGCTGTAGTAAGCACAAAAATTTGCTGTAGGCCTATAAACAACTTTATGAAACTACATGTAGGCCCTGAATGAGAACCGTAGGGTCTCATCTCGGCAACCAATAATCTGTGGGATTCTATTTTCAAGTTTGTTGGCATTTTACCCTAATATGTTGCAAAATTTGTGTTAACTCAAGAAGTTGCATGGTTTCATTGATAAGCATGGGACAATCTCGTGTCATACATTCACTGACTTCGTTCCTTCCCATTCAGTGATTTTCGTCCAAGTAAATCGTAATGGTCTATTTTGTACAAGCTACAATAATTTGTGTACAAAAGCCCCCACAAATTGTACAAAATGACACTGAAGACATCTCCCAAAGGTGTGTGTTGTAGGGAAGAAGGTTTGGTGGGTACCATTATGTTGTGCTGAAAGATGCAAAACTCAAAAAGTATTTTGCCTGAACGTGACATGTCGAAAATTCACAGTTCATAACAAGAATAAAGTTGTTTGCTTACTTTAATTGATTTTGTGTTTACATTCCAGAGCTCTTCTGAAAAGAACAATTTGGGAGTTAATGTAGGTTTTGATTGTCTGGTACAATGACTTGATTGGTCACAAGTGAACACTCAAAATGGATTCCCCAGTCTGAAGATAGTGTTGCTATAATATCCTATGGTTTTTGGCAAGCTTTTGTTGTATCACAACCTCCAGATGGGTAAAGCCGTGTACCATTTAGTAAGAATAGTGTATGGGTGTTTGTCCTCTCAAAAGCTTGCCCTGGTCCGAACTGTGTGACATAGCAACTGTCTCTAGTCTGAAAAATTGCAATTTACACAGTCACTTGTGACAAAGCTACTCGTTGTAACGGACATTATTCAAATCTAACTCACATTGGCTTACTAAAGTGGATTTTTGTTTCGTCTTAATCATATAATATTGGTTTCATTGAAAATTAAATGAAGTTATTAAAGGTTGTTGATCCTTCCAAATTGCATAATATCACTATCTTACTTACTGTACAGATCGATGGATAATGTTTTGGTTTGGGGAACTTAACCGTCATTTAAATTGTGTAAGCTTGTTTTTTAACGGGCAAGTACACTGTTGTGTTTTTGAAGAGTAAATTAATTCCCATCCGCTCTAGTTTCCAATAAACATAACATACAACAAACTTACAAATTTCAAAGATTTTACGCACAATCGATTCAATCGCAGCAACCAGAACAAGCAGCAGTGGTTTGTGGGTTTTCGCTCTGATGGGAATATTTTCTGGAAATGGAAGACTGGTGTACATCTATTCTAGTCAGATTTCAACAGGGCCAATTAAAACCAGCAGCATAAATAGGGTAAAATTTTAGGTGGGGCACAAGGAGGTGCACCATTTTTCCTTGGGGGGGGGGGCACTTTTGGCCAATTAAAACTGTAGTTTCCATTTGTATTTTTCCTAAACAAGGCCCTTTTCAGTGCTCTTCTGCTGTGTTGAGGTAAAACAAAATACATTTTGCGTGTAGGCCCCAAATAATACAAAATGGTTTTATAAACATTGTAAGTACTACATAAAAGCTCATAAAATGTAAAATTTTATTATGGTAATTTTTAATCTCAAAAGTCCAGATTTCAAATGGCAAGGCCCGTACATAAGTTAGGGGGACATGTGCCCCCCCCCCCCTCATTAATTATGCCACTGGTTGAAACTAATCAAATATTTTTGATAATTTAATTGTGCCTGTCTTTTTATAATTTAAAGTAAATTTATTTCAGTCACAGTGGTGTCGCGCACTGCATGCAGTAGCGGTTCAGTCTACTGGCCAAAAGTCAGTATCGGCATTTCAAACTCTGAAATGAAGTGAATTAGTGAAGATGGCAATTGCATTGGGAACCAACACAATAACATTGCACTTGGCCCACACAGTTTGTACACTTTTGCCTACTGCACCTGTGCAGTGCAGTAATTTATTTTTTGTTCAACTTAAAACTTACCAAATCTGGTCATTTGCTACAAAATTTAGACCAGCCACGGCGTTTCCCACTGCCGGTCTTTCTGCCATTATACCTCGTCGATTGGTTTCTTAAAAGTCAGTGGGGAAATTCTTGCTGAAAACTGGTATTAATCAGAAGTAAAGCACGAGATGGTTTACTGACGACCAGGAACTTTGCGACAGGAATGGCTCATACCACAACAAACGTGCAGCAAACCTGTAGTCATGGGAACAAGACGCCCCCTACCGTACCTGCTGCCAGCAGCTGCAATGCATGTTAATTAATTGATTGAAGCGACGAGTTCATTACGGGTAGGAGGCAGGTATTATTGGAGGGGCGGAAGTGTGATAAATAAACCTGATACTTTTCTTCTCAGGGTCATCATTCCAAAATGAAAATATCACAAGCGTACGAACAAATTTGAATTGATAAAGTGACGTACATTTTACCGATTTCTTTGTTCCTGAATTGTTTATTTAAAACAAGCCATCAACCCCCTCTGCGGTTATATACCAGACAGGAAGCTAACCTACCTGTCTGCTAAAATGACCGTGATCCGTCCAGTGCAGTCTGGAGGACTTTTTTTCCGTTCGCCATTGACGGATTACATGCATACGACCCCTATGTTCTATCCTGCAGAAGGAAAAAAATCACCTCGAAAACCACCACACTTTGTGGTTTTGGTGTTAAACCGAAAGGATCAGTGTACTTGACAGCTGTCCCACGACATGACAGACTCTAATTTGGTACGGATGGGAGACACTTTTGGTAGAAAAGTCTAGCATTAAACGTTAGGCTTGGAAGACAAGTGAGCCTTTTTTATGTGCACAGTCGATATATGTGACTCACATAACGTGCATGGCAAGGGGCCCTTCACCAGCCTTGTGGAAGGTTTCGTACTGCAGTAGTTTTTCCTTTTGCCTGCCTCACTCAACGCATCGGATGTTGCCGTTTTTTGCAATCCTCTACTAAATGCTCTGACCGGAGCTCGTAAACCCTGGAAAGTTTTCACCAACCAACATGGCGCTGTATTTGTCGCTACCTGGCGGAAGCAACTTCAACTCGCAGAAAAGGAAACGTAAATGAGTGTTTGGATCTTTAACGATTTCGCTATGTCGGGCCGGCATTAGTAACGGGAGAGGCCTGGCCAGTCTGCCGTGTAAGTCTCGGTGCCCGTCGGTGGTGATTTCCCTTCTCGACGTGGTTGTGCGGAGGATGGACCGACACACTGAGTCTTTCATATGCTTTAGTATATTTGGTGAGTGCTGAATGGCAACAGAAATGGCAAATGTGTTTGAAATGAACCAAGATTTAGGGTTTAAACTTCAGCATGATCAGATGTCATGGATGTCAATATTATTAATTTTTCGAAATTTTTTAAGTAGGTTATTGAGGTAATAAAAAAGAGTCTGGTGTCTGACGTTTTTAAACGGCCGTTTAAAACCAGCAGGGTCGTGGCCGTGCGATAACGGACCAAGCCAAAGGCGAGGTCTTTTATCACAAGGCCACGACCCTGCAAGGTTTTAAATGCTCTTTTTGTTAAAAACATAACTTAATTATGTAGGAAAATCTGTGGAACTTAGTCTGTTTTTTTTTTTCAATTCTTGTCACACATCTTCAGGCTCCATTTCGCAAAGGGTCAAAATGCGTGCGACGCTCAACGGCTGCGCGTACTCGCACGTGCTGTAGACTTTGCATTGAGTACAGCTATGTGATGATTGCGTTGCGCGTAAATAAGCACCTGTATATAAGGTAGTGCGCCATAACCGTGTGGCCAAATGAGTGAAGAATGTGTGTTCACAGCTCCAGCTATGTTTTTATCATCTGTTAAAACCAGTCTTAAACAGTCGTGTGACCACCTTTCAACCAATAGGACTGTCTAAATTTTCCCAAAACTGTCGGGTGGTATGCATGGATTGTCATTCAGAAATACCCCAGTACATTCAGGAGCTCATAACCATGAAGTCACTCTCGAAAACAACCTACCGTCTCAGGAGTTCACAAGACCGCACATTGTTGGCTTATCCTTCAAGAACATCAAAGGCTACCCTTGGTGACCGGGCATTTGTGAACGCTGCTCCTACACTATGGAATAATCTCCCTCCTTGTATTAGACAACCTTCTTCACTTAATGTATTTAAGTCAAGGTTAAAAACACATCTATTTCACAGTTAACTATTCTAGTTTGTTGTATTTTTCTGCATTTCTTTTTGTTTTTGTAATGCGCAGAAAAGTATTCATATAGGTTTTGCGCAATATAAATGTCCTTTATTATTATTATTATTATTATTTTAGGGTTGGTTGAAAGCCACTCACGCGCTCATGTTTACCTGTTCATTTTTACCTGGGCCCATTTTCATACGTGTAGCTGTTTACTGGTAAGCACAATTTTTGCTTACTATATAGCAGAAAAAAACATGCGTATATGCGAAAGTGTTTTTCAAAAATGATTGAGAAGATTTGACAGCCCATGTGCGCCAGTATTGGTGTGCGCGTTCACAATGTAGTTGAGTTGTTGCGTTACTTATCGTGCTTACAAGAACCGCCGGCAAGCTAGTGTGCATTTTGCCTTGTTTACGGTTAGCAGTGTTTATGAAATAGAAGTTCTAAGGTAATGGCCGTGGGAAAACGTCTGCTTATAGGCATCATGAAATTGGGCCCTGGTCGTGAACATGGAGGTGGACGATGAAGACATAGCTGGAGTTGTTTGAGACCAGTTGGCCAATGCACTTTCTGCTTTCACAGTCGTTGTGTGTGTCAAGTCGCATTCTTGCGCAGTTGCTAACAGTAATAAATAACAAGTATCGCAGTCAACACATACCGATACTCGATATAAAACCTATTGGGATACGTGAATGATTGCAAAGTATGCGTATGCACAAGGCCCGTGAAAGGAGGATTGTGAGACAGGAATTGAAAACTCGAGAACAGAGGCAACTTTTTTACTACCGTTTCTCCAAATTTGTATGGTTTTAACAAATGGGGTATTTATGAATGAGAATAAGAGTAATGACTGGGTGTTAAACAGCCATTTAAGACCTCGTTGCCACTACTCATTTATTCTGTTATTTTATAACAAAGGTTGGTTTACATATTTGCAATAAACTAAGGCTTACTATACAGCACACACAGCATTGAAAAACTTTAGTTCGCTTGCGAGATTTTTGTTTAAGACCATAGTTAAATTTCACATGAAATGTTAATTTATTGATGACAGTACTTTCATGGGAATTCCTTTCATGCTGACCAGCATGAAAAAGGAATTTTAAAAGGATCACACTTTAAGTCGATCCTCTGTTCAATTTTGTACAGTTTGACATGGTTACATCTACCTCCATGGTGACGTGCAGGTCTGGTACCTAATGTAAATCTTGTAAGGGCATTACGGACAAAGCAGATTCAAAGGGCACCTCTATATATGAGGGAAATGTGAACTTGTACTGGAACATTTGAAGGGGCACCGAGGCATTAACCAGGGGGCAATTGCCTCTGTTGCCTCCGAGAAGTATCAGGACTGTTACATGGAATGATCAATGTTACAGCACCAGCTGCAGTACACGTAGAACAAATAAAATAATTACTAAGCCAAATATATACCTCATATTTTATAGATATCTCCCAGGCACATCACTGAGCTACATTATAAACAATTTGGGGGTCGAGTCAAACAAAAGGTTCGGAGCCTTGCGCTATACTTTTTGTTTGATTCGATCCAATGAGCAATTGAGTCCTATTTATAGGGACTGCATCACTTCTGCGCATCACACTGTCAAAACAAAAATATTCGAGCAAAACTTTGTCCGCACATTTCGTTTGGTTTTTCGTCCGTTGAGCACAAAACATGATGGGCTACCATCATCGCTGCTGTTGCCGTTTCGAAACATGAGAAACACAAAAGGAGCTGCTGAGGGTAAACAAATGAAAATCTACCCAAGGTTTGACGATTTGAAGGGTAAGTGCATGTACTTTTAAAATTCACATTAAGAATACACATTTTTTTTAAAGATTGAAACTGTTCGTTCCAGAGGGAGTAAGTTACAAAGAATACAAGAATCTGCAAATGTAGTGCCGGCACTGTTTAGCTTAGCTTTACATGTATGTGGGGCTGTTCTATTTCCCCTTGTCCCTCAATGCGTAAATTTAAAGGCACTTTGGGCTAATGTGTCCATGGTTAAAATGCTCATGGGCTCTTTTTCTGTGACGTAATGACCCCCGGTCAACTCTTACTGTTCAAGAAATAAGGCTGACTTGCAGCAAGAAATTATGTGTACAATACTAATGTAGATTGATGCACATTTTAAAAAGTTTGATTCGACTAGTTGTCAAGGTTATATTTTGATTTTATAGTTTGCCAATTTTATTAAGTTACTCAATTTTAAATTGAAATAGCCAAGCAAAAGATTTACCACATATTTTAAAATTTGCTTCTAGGTTAAGGTACATGTAACTTCATTAGTATGGCTGAAATTTGGCCCAAGTTTCTTCACCATTCTTCTTCTTACAATGTCTCCATTTTAGTGTGAGTTGAAAATAAATGTCAAAACAGAACTCGGCCAAATTACAGCCATATTTATAGGGCAAGGGGTATGTGTGCTGTAACTCATGCCATAGAGGTCATGCATGTTTGTGTTGTTGGGCATACATTAATGTACAACACCCGTGCATGCAGGTAGGATACCTGTGTGCGCATGTACAATTCATGTAGCGCATGTAGCTGTTTTGGACAGTTAATGCGCAATTGCCCCTTGAGTCCTTCTGAAGCTCAGCAGTCTTGGATAAAAACGATGGGGCCAAGCGAATGTTCAAGTGAAGCTTTGGAGCATTCGGCTGTTCAATCTGGCATACTTACTCCATCCATAACCAGTTGCTTTGCATGTTGCAAAATACATTGTACTTTGTCTTTTTTTTTGTGAGAATAGAACGGAATTTATTAGGATTATTGGTTTATATGATAAACCTTTTCGATGTTCTCCTTTTTGATTTTAAAAGTGTAACTTTTGACATTGGAATTTGATCAATATCATTTATTTATTTATTTTGAATCACAGCCTGTCATAATGGATGTTTTGTTGGAAGTGCGCTGGCAGCTGGATGGATGTTAAAATAGCGACTGCTGTGTCCATGTTACCATTCTGAACCTGAGGCAGTCTTCACATTTGTTTTGGAGTAGGTCTGCTCCACACTTTGCCGTTTGCTTTTCACCGTGCAATTAAGTGACATCATTAGGTCTGGAGACATTCACTTCAGTCGGCTGGACAACCCCAGCGCTCTCTGACGACTTTCTGAATTCCCTGAAGAATGGAAAATTGTAGCTCTGTGGATCTTCAGCACGTCATTGCGACACCATGGAGCAAGTTCCATCAAGGATTAATGGTTAACTAGTGGTTGGTTGGTGATGTACATGTGCGTAGTGCATGCGCACTGTAATTGAAGTGCGAACGACTCTAGTCATGTCACATCAAGGCGACCATGAGAAAACGGCGAAATCAACGCTATCACTTTTCTGATAACTGGTCCCCTGTGCACTGTGCTTATGAAAAAGATTGCACAGTACAGCTTTTCAAACCAATTATAAACATCAACTAAAACGATTCAGAGGACCTGGTTTCAATTAAGCATGCTTCTGCCGCACTATCAAAGTTTGGTTGCAGAATGCCTCACAGTTTTGAAAAACTGTAGGTAGAACCTTGGTTTGTATTGCTTTCCAGATATTTTTCCTGATAAAATTGTGTCATAAAAAAACTCAACAGTATTAGCCATGTCTGGGTGTAGGGTGATGATTAGTAATGGTCTGTAACTAGGGTTATTGTTAAGTGTGACAGGCTACCCAGGGAAATGGACCACCCGCACCAGAACAAGAATAATGAGCACACACTGTAGTGCAGTTTCACAAATCCAACTGTCACTGTCGGGCATTACTTCAAAACAAATTGCAACGCTTCGCACAGATTGAGACTCCAAAATATTCTGTCACTATTATCACATACGTAATTAACAGATGATGATGAGGCCCGTGTATTGGGTTTGAGGTGTAGATTGCCTCCATTTCTACCAAACATACACTGGACTTCCAACAAAGAAACCCTGAATGATATCGGCGAACATTTGTGAGAAACAAAATGCCCGGCTCTTCTGACATCGCAGATAAAGTTTGATAACAAATAAGATAGAGTGTGGAACAGAGACCTTTTTGAAGGTCTCCTTCAACAAGTCTATTGGAAAGAACGCCTTTCTCTATGATTATGTGGAGAACTGGAACAACATCGGATACAAAGTTTGATAGCAAATAAGATACAGTGTTGAACAGAGCTGCACCGGAAACCCTTTTTAATGGTCTCCTTCAAGTCCGTTGGAAAGAACACATTCCTCTATAATCATGTGGAGAATTGGAACAACATCGGATATAAAAATTGATAACAAATAAGATACTATGGAGAACTGGAGCTGCACCGGAAACCCTTTTTAATGGAGTGGAAACTCTTTTTGATGATCTCCTTCCCTTATCCATGTATGTGGAGAACTTGTGCAACTTTAAGCCAACCAGCGCAAGAAAAGTTGGCAGAGATGTTAAACTTTTTCAGTGGACTCCGTCTTTTAACGTCTATGGCTGGTGTCCTTTTCAACTTGTTTGTTAGAGGAGATTTTAATTTGGATGGCGAAAAGGAGCGACAAATTAACGTGCAGACCATGTTAAGCATTCTAAGTTTTAATATTTATGCAGACTGCAATGAATCTCTCTCTGTGTACTGATCGCCGGATGTCAGGTATTAGGGATCATTAACAAAACCATAGCGCACCATTGTGTCAATCAAATGAGAAAAGGGGCCCTACATGATTCTGGAGTGGTATAATTCCTGCAAAAGGCTGGCAGACTTTGGTTTTAAAAGATAAAGTCTGCAAATCTGTGATGAGTCCTGAGTGGATTTCACAAAGCACTGGGACTAGTCTTATCTTGAATTAGGACGAGTGACTAGTCCTAACTTACAGGACTAGTCATAAGTTGGGACTACATGTAGTCCTAAGTTAGGACTAGTTTTGTGAAATCCACCCCTGGTTCTGTCGATGAGGTAGTCTTCTCCAACTGAATCTGATTCAGCTTTGCAAGTGGCTGACTAAACTTTCTCTACCAGGGGAAAACATTCTCTGCAATACCAGATGACCAGGAGGCTGGACGAGCTACGGGTTCGGCACCAAAACACAACAAATTAATACCTGAAAGAACATTTGGTTTTTCTGGATTACCTGACACGTAAACGCCCAACTTCCACAGCTACATGTATAGCTAATGAAGCTGAAGTCATTTAAGTGCTCAACAAAGCTTCTGCCGTTGTAAATAGCAAAACTGATGGAGAGTTAGAGCAGCTCGTTTCTACTGTTAAACTTGGGTTCAAGGAATACTGAGGTAACTGCAGAAGAACGGATCCATGCTGAAGTATAGGGAAGAGCAACATCAGGAAAAACCGGGGGGGGGGGGGGGGGGGGCTCTTAAAATTACATGTAAGCAGGCTCGGAATGCTCACAATAAAAGAACAACTTGCTGATAATACCACAGAGTATTTGGCAAACAGAAGAGCTGACGAGCACAATGAACCAATTAAACAATCAAATCAAAGCTGTTAAAAAAACAGGTACACTTCCTCGGGGAAGGTCTTAATTAATTTATGGAGTGCAACCAGGGTTTCATATTCCCAGCATTTGCCCCTCCACTGAACTAAGCATGTTGATAAATCATTATGTAAAATCCAGTCACACCTGGCAAAAAATCCTGAAAGCTATTTATGTAAATTCCGTTATTCACTCTCAATCGGTGCAGAACACACCTGACAACAAATATCAGGACTTTTTTTTCTTCTTCTTTTTTTTTCTTTAAACGTACAGTTGATGTCCAAGCTTATATAGACCTTATGCACATGACGTCATTTGAGTAGGGCGCCCTCGTTTAGAGGTCAAAATGAGGTTGTTCATTGGCCAATCCTGTGCGCCGCGCGTACAAATCTCTGCGTTTCGATTTACCTCTAAGATTGCGGCGTGATGACGTCAATGCATAAGGTCTATTAGCAGCTTTCAGATTTGATCTAATTTCTGTTAATCTTTTTAATTTCTAGTTTTATTCAAAGTGCATTCAATTAGTTCCTTATTCTATTGAATTTATTTATTATAGTAATGAATTATATTAAGATGGAATAAACAGGCTATGATTGGATAAACAGGCTTTTGAGTTATAACTCAAAAGTGTAATGGTACTCTTTTGTTGATCTTAGAATGGATTGTTCTCTCCCCAGAGTCCTGTTCTTCCCTTCTACATTCCTCCCTATCCCATACCAGTTTCAACCCCTTAGCCCCAATTCCCTCCTCTTTTTGTAACCTTGTATTGTCTAAGTATCTTTTGTGCCGCAGTTGTACGTTGTTGTTTCTGATATTGGCAGTATAAATAATAATAAAAATCATGCTTTGTTCTTGAAAGGGCAAGGGCACCAAGGCATTTTCTCCTTTGGGCATTTACTAAAGGGCGCCTCTTTGAGGAATAGTTGTACATTTCTATTGGAAGTTTTAAGGGGCGCCAAGGCAATGACCAGGGGCAACTGAGGCAATTGCCTCCGTTGCCTCCGTGAAGTATAAGGCCTGTGAATATTTCACAATCCCTCTTCTGGTTGGTAAACAAGTTTCATGTCTCTGGATCACAGATATAAAGTTGAAGAGCGGTCTGTTTCCTTCATGGTACAACATTATTTATGAGGACAATCCTAGTGATAAATACTTTGTCTTGTTGACGTCTGTCAGGATAGTTCATTGAAAAATATTGTTTTAAAAGCAACTTGCCAAATATGAGTTTTTGGGGAAGATAAAATCAAAACGTGTGAAGATATACGTGCATTGATTGCTTTGGAAATCCATCTGTCAAATTTTCAAATTGTGTGTAGATGATGGTTACCAGTGTAGATGATGGTTACCAGTGTAGATGATGGTTAAATATACAGTCTTTGTATTATAATATTTCTAAGGCACCTTGTCCAGGGGATGTACGCACACTGTGATTGATATGCAGCATGCAGTTCATCCACGCACACCTGGGCAAGCCCTGTGCCTGCCCTACCCAAAGCATGTGTCTAAAGATTGTGTTACCGAGATCTACACAGAAGACCTAAATACATGTTTTGTCTCCTGCAACGTTCAGCAGCTCCCTTCTGCTACGATTTGCCATTTTGTATCAAATGTAGTTTCTTTATCGCTGTTACTTTACAATAAATACCAAGCACTCAACATTTCTTTTCATGCAAGTGAAGACATCAAAGTGTACAGTATGTTTTTACCTCCCATGTCTGCTTAAATTTAGGGGCAGTTCAAGGACCCAATTTCATAGAGGTCATTGCCTCGGCGCCCGTTAAAGAATATAGTTTTGCCGACAATGCTCAACTGACTACTTCGTATTGCGGAAACAGAGTTCCAGACCAAATACTATTTGTTTGTGACTAAAAAGTACATGTAAATGTATAAACCTACATGTAGCCCAAAACCCATTAACTGTAGCATGTTGGTTTTGTCTGGCAGCTCTGTAATATACAACAATCACTTCTGTCAACAAGGGTTGATGGTTTAAACATACTGCGTTGCTTAGTGCACAAACTGGGAATGACCTCATGTTTTTCCACCCGAGCAGAGTCTTTCTCAGAGGCTAGGGTCGAAACGTGAGGCCATTCCAACTGTTTGCATTTTTACCAGAGGTCATTTTGGGCGGTTGGCAGTTACTAAAAGCGGCCAATTATTATTATTTTTTTCATACTACACGTACATTAAAAAATATTTCATACAAATACATGTGCATAAACTATCAGGCCTGATTACTTTTGTTCATGAAAGGGCAAGGGCACCAAGGCATTTTCTTCCTGATAAAGGGCACCTGTTTGAGGAACTTGTAAATTTCTATTGGAATATTTCAAGGGCACCAAGGCAATGACCAGGGGGCAACGGAGGCAATTGCCTCCGTTGCCTCTGTGAAGTATCGGGCCTGAATTATTATGCGCTATTTCCCAACAACACAACAACCTCATACATGTACACTGATGGGTTACACGACTGTTTCTGAAAAGATTGAAATGCAGTTTAAGTATCTGTTTGCACATTTTTCAAAACAACTTTTAACATTCATGGACCCCCACGAAAATGGTCAGATAAATGAAAGTGCAACGATGCAAAGGTGCATACGTGTATGTAACCTGTGACATCACACAGCACAAGTATAAAAGAGCCACAAAGCTTGGATTTCCTGCAGGCACAATTTGTATACGGCTTAATCAGGCCTCGATCTTCAGAAAAACGGGGGCAGGCCTTTGCTGGCCAAATCAGAGAAATTGTACAAGGGCATGCTGGCCAAGTTGGTAGTGACAGTGCAATTTTTCTGAAGGGCATGCTGGCCAACTGGACAGGGCATGAGGCCAATGGCCTCGGTGGCCTTGGTTAAGATCTAGGCCTGGCTTAATGAAAGAAAACGAAATCGTGAAGAAAACAAAATCTTCCATTCTATGGAGAATTTAGTGCTTGATTTTTATTTTAAAACTTTTCTTTTTTGGAAGGAAGAAAGTGGGCATGTACACGTAACTCAAAATGTCAGCTGTAAGTTTTACAAATCTTAAATTTACTTGGTAGTTATGAAAATAGATATATAGTATCTCGCCTGCCAGCAGATGCTCTGGAATGTACAAGGTCACTCTTTTTTGTAAACATGTTGACACCGTCAATAGGTCCCGATATTCGGGAGGTTTTTTTTTAAACCTAGTTTATTTCACTTCTATGAGTTCATTGTGTTTTCCAGCTTTTGAACTTTATTCTTTGACTTCTTCTGGGTAGGTTTCAAAGGATCATACTTTCCAGTTGGTAAAAAATCATAAATTTATTTCAAAAAAAGAAAAGAAAAGAAAAAAAACCCTGTGTATGAACTTCGTTATCAGGGACCATCTCACCTGGTTGCTTACTCATTACGTGTGTGGAAATAGTGAACCTTGCAGTCTGACATGAAATGGCTGTGTGTACACACGTCAGTTTGGGTTACTCCAACTATGGGCGTCAACCCATTTGGACCAGCCAAACGTGACTTCCTAACCTTATACATGTAAATAGGTAAGAGAGATACATGAATACTTAGACTCGTAATATACATCTTGAAGAAATTTTATTTCATCATGCGCGGAAAACTGAAGAGGCATGGCAATTTAGAAGCATTCATGTAAAATTTTTAAGTCCGTCATTTATGAAGTTCATCTTTACTTTCACCGGATTGCACTTGAACATTATGTTACTGTAGGAAGAGACTGCTAGGCTGTATGAACTGTGACCTACACATATTTCGAAACGGTCAAAGGGGATACTTGCTGGAGATTAACCTTTTAATAATTAACAATTACTAATTAATAATTTGGGAGGATAATCATCTTACCGGCAGCTGAGAAGCTGAATTACGAAGGATGCGGCTGCAATGTGTTCGAGCTGCAGGCATGCAAAAGCGCCTTTGGCAGAGCTAGCCACATTAACCCGTATGTTGAGATCATAGCCAGAGATCGAATGTTTTTGATTTTTCCGGAGGGAGGAAAGCAGGAGGGCCTGGAGAAAAAAACCCTGTGGCAGAGCAGAGAAGCAACACACAACTCTACTCACATTATGGCCTTAGCCAGGAATCGAACCAGGGCCACATCGGCGAAAGGCAAGCGCTTCACGCACCAGCCACCCATGCCACCCATGCCACCCAATTTTGTGGATGAATAGACATATGCAGAAGATGTTCCTTGGTTAATCACAAAATGTACAAATATTTTGAATCGCACACAATAAGTAACTAATGGGAAATGAAGTGGCTGCTACAATGTACTGTCATTTCATATGGAAATGTGAACATTTTACAGCATGATAAAAGCACACCGTAGTTGTTGAATTTTCTTACCAAGTGTGCATGAAAGCTAAGAATGCAAAGTTCCCCTGTATTTTTGCAATTTGAAATGTTTGTGACGGTCATTGAGTAGGCATACATGTATTTTATACTTAAAATAGTGTTTCGTCTTTCTGCTAGTAACACGGAACATCCCAATGGCAACATCCTTTTATATGTCTTGGTTCTTTTTTCAAATCGATGGGACCAGACTGAGTGCAAAATAGTCTGGTACCTTTAATGGTGTAGCGATAATCAGTATTTATTGTATTTATTGCAGACAGGGAATAGGACGTACATGATTGTAGCACGTAGGTCTGCTCTCGACCCCATGCTTTCACTGAGTTGGGCATATATCCAGTGGATGATGCTCCGCTCGGTGGAAACGTAAAGCCGTTTTCACCACGTTTGATTTGCATAATATTTGATTCCCTGCGGGGTTATTTCCATTACGCACAGGCCCACACCAACATGAGGTGATGTGGGTGCGGAAGCACCCCAAACTTTTTTGGATAGGGGTGTTAGAATATATACTACTGAACCGTCCTCACCCCCTCCACGTTTCAAACATGTAAATTGATTGATTCAATATTTATTTTATGCTGGTACATAAACAAATAATAATTTCAATATAATGAACATGTCATGTCAAATTTCATCTGTCGTTAAATGTGTCAGTTTCCATTTACGCAATCTTTCTAGAATTCGCTGTTTTTTAGATCAGGATACTTGTAAGCTTGCTGTTCAAGCTCTTGTGTTTTCCCGGATTGATTATGGCAATGCCTTACTGTTTGGAGCCACTGAATACGACCTAACTCGTCTTCAACGTCTTCAAAACAGAGCTGCAAGACTGATATTTTTGGCGGGGCGTGATACATCTAGTGCCCCCCTGTTACGTCGTCTTCATTGGCTACCGATCCGTAAGCGTATTGAATTTAAGATCCTTGTCATCGTCTTTAAATGCATTCATTCACAAGCCCCTGAGTATCTTCAAAACCTGGTTTTATTTCACAAACCCAAATATGCCACTCGCTCTTCTCGAGACTCAACTCTGCTTATTATACCCAGAACCAAAACCCGTACTGGTGATAAGGCGTTTCAAGCTGCTGGACCACGCCTTTGGAACTGTCTGCCCATCAACATCAGGGAGGCTAAAACCTTGGACAGTTTCAAGTGCCTTCTCAAAACACACCTGTTTGACTAATTCTGTTTGACGTCGTAATGTTTGATTTTGAGTGTCATTGTACATAATTGTAATCTGTTACTTATATTATTGATCTGTACAGCGCTGTGATCCTTGAAGGGCGCTTTATAAATGTCTTTATTGTATTGTATTATTGTATTGTATAATTTAAGTAATAAATACACACATGTTTGCAAGATTATTATACAATGGTAAATTCACCAACATGTAGGAAAGGTGAAACATGATGCTTTTATGCCTTTCCCTATGACATATGTACACTCCGACAAGACATGGACATTTGAGACAGTGAGCTTTCTATCATAAAAACCACTTCTTACTTCATCAAGAAGGAATTATAACACGTGAAAATGATATGTAGAATGCCCACTATTCGATGCCACGCTCGTCATGTCCAACTTTTGAGACATTGGCACAAGCTGCCGTGCATGCAACCCAACACCCAGCACCCCCTGTCAAAAAATGCGTTCTCGCTGGCCTAATTACGTATGTTTCCTCACAACACTAAATAATAAACAGAGTGGTTGATCCCCTACATCAATGTGAATGTTACATTATTCACGCATGGATAAGTTTTCATTTGCGTACGCATACGATACCTGTTTGGGGATTTATCTGTGCAAATTCAGATTGTATTTAAATGACAGTTTGTTCTCTTTGTTGTTTTCTTTACAGTGTTCCTACTGCATCATACTGCTCACTGTGAAGGTAAGCCCACGTCATTTCAAGAAGTATTGCTAAACACTTGGATAGCTTGACAACAAAAACAGAACCTAAGAAATAAAATTATTGCAGACCTCTTACACACAGCCACTGTGGCGGCCATTTTTGGAGGTCAAATCAGACAAAAGATGTGGAATGTTTTCAGAAACCTCCTGCCATACATAATGCACAGTAGCATAATACATTAAACCTGTCCTTTGGAAATTGTGCCAGCAGTATTAAGTGATGGCATCATTCCATAGGGTTTGAAAGTTAGGGGGGAACTGTCCACAAATCACATGACCATGCGGTAACCAATAGGAAATGCCCATTTTGTGTTACTTTGTGAGTATATGTATACCCGATCTTCATTGATGATAAGGTTTCTATGATAAAATGAGCGGTTTGATTTGAAAAAATTGACATTTCAAAATTAATGTCGAGAGAAGCAGATACACGTATGTGAAAATACAGCATGAAAGGGGTAACATGCATATTAAACTCTCCACTCACCAAAGATAGTTTAATAATAATAATAATAATAATAATAATAATAATGAGCATTTATATGGCGCTCTACGAAGCACACGGCGCCTAGTTTACTAACCAGTTTACTAACTAGTCTGTGCACTCAGGCCCTGATATTATTATGTGAAGTAGTGCTGTAGTTCAAAACGCCACGTCCTTCCGGTTTTTAAAGCTTTCATTTCTGAAAAAAAAAGGAGACTAAAATTTCATCTTCTGTTGCTTCAAATGTTGACGAAGCATTGTGTTAACGTATCATTTTGAATGGGATGCACTTTGATGCGGCTGGAGTTGTTACAGCTGAAAAAAGGATCTGCGCCATGTCCTAATCTATAATGTGTACTTTGCAAGAAGATCACTTTGTTTTTTTGAGCGCGAAATCCTGGATAAAAAGAAGAAGAAAAAAACAGGAAAAAAAAAACCTTCACACTGAAGGTGTGGAGAATAAAACGTGTTTTTGGGGGTTGAGGAAACTGACATCCAAACCAGCGGCAGGATCATGACTTCCCTTCAGTGGAATCATGCTGCGATATCTTTGACATTTGCACAGCAGAATGTTAGATGGAAACAAACTGTCTCGGTAAAGTCACATTCATCTTCGAGGAAATCCATGTGTGCGATGCAGAGATTAACGCTTAAGAGAGAGAGAGAGAGTCAGGAAGAGGAACGCTGATGTGTGGGCTGAGGAAGTGATATCGGAACAGGGGAGTAGAAAAAAAAAAGTGGGAAAAAAAAAATCAGACTCAAAGTCAACAACATGCAAAGTGGAATAAGCCTTTGCATGGCAAAAGAAAATACTTGAAGTACAGGGTAAAACATTTCAGGTCACACTAGGAATGGATTTATCACTTCTGTGAAAGAAAGAGTGGTTCTTAGAAGAAGAGGTGACAGACATTGTTCTTAACCTGTGTCCCTCATCGGCGATCAGTTCACAGTATTTTTGACCGCCTGAGGGCGTGTATGAACCAAATTTACGTGATGCAAAATAAGTAAAACTAAAGTCTTATTTTTTTTCCATTGTTGTTACTATTATTATTTATTTGGCCATTGATACAAGTAAACAACATACAGGCAGTCAAAATAAGATAAAACTGTAATTTCGATGCAAGAAGATGCGGTCAAAATATGCTCAATCGGGTGAGAAAACAGTTCACTGTTAAAACGTTAAGAACTTGATCACATCTGTTCTTGTGAGAAGCACATCTGTTTCGACATTTTTTATTTATTTATTTATTTATTTATTTATTTATTTATTTTGGCATTTTTAAGTATTTTTGATGGCTCACCTGTCAATCAGAAATTATAAATACACAGGCTTCAGTGAATGGTTGCCAGATCAATATTGGGTAAACAATAAGTCTCGTGTAGGCTTCACGGAGGCAACGGAGGAGGCAATTTGCCTCCGTTGCCAATGGTCATTGCCTTGGTGCCCCTTGAAATTTTCCAATAGAAATCTACGATTTCCTCACAGAGGTGCCCTTCATTATGGAGAAAATTCCCAGGTGCCCTTGCCCTTTCAAGAATGAAGCAAATGCTTATTTCATAATATTATATCAAGAGCACCTTCAGCACATTTCAAAAAAGTTTTCTATTTTGAGTAAAAAAAATCAGTACTCTACAATATTTCATTTTAATTACCTTGGCCTCTAATCAAAGTTTTGCTATTCTTTTGTAATTTACAGAATGTTAAATGGGAAACTAAAAGTGTACAAAATGTGTCTTTTACAAAGTGTGTCCTAATTGTGAATAGAATGTGAAAATTGTCTACACTTCATGTAACCCTGGAAACTAATTTTTTCATGATCATTACTTTGAAGTTCATCAAGCGATTTGTTGCCATTTCATAATGGTCGACATTGACCAACTGTGCGCTGTTACAAAAAGAAATGACACAATAGACACGACAGGTAGGCTTTCCGTTTCAGCTCGCCAGGCTGATTATACGCAATATCTCTATTACGAAAGATGCTCGTTCAGAATAAAGCCGGCGAGCCCTTTGAATTGCGCACGACGCAGGTTACCGTTCAGTGTGTGTTGTTACCACTACTTCACACAGACTACCTGGTGTGGTGTTATAGCGAGGAGAAAGAACAACCAAAATTTTTTTCCAAGTACATAAATTCACAGGGCACGTTCAAGAAGGGATTTAGTGGGTTGATTTTTTTCCCCCCCACTCTGTACCCATGGCCTGTGACTTTTGTAAATAAAGTTGAGGTGAGCCTCTGAATCACAGATAAATTTACAGACATGTAGATGGTATTGGGTTAAAATCAAAGTGCTACACATGTACATACATGTAGAGGATCATGCAGCATACCTTTTTTTTTGGTATTATTATGAAACGAAGTTACAGTGACTGCATGAACGCCTGTGTGCATGCACATTAATTGTCATGTTCAATGGCGTGGCCTAGTTTTTTAAATCAAGATTTAACCAAAAAAATCTATGTAATAATGTAAGTAGGACACGCTTGTTTTGCGGAGAAGACCTTTTGTAGCAGGTTTTGACGATGTAGTGGTTTGTGGATGGACTGATCTCTGTGTGGATTGAGCGGAAAACTGGCTGTGGCAATCCGAAAAGACTTCACTTGATGGTAATGGTTTTATGGTGGTGTTTAGGCCTACTGATTATTTGAATGGATTAAAAAAAAAACTGTCTTCACCAATGTTGGATAATAAGATCAAGATATCAAGTTTTCAGGTGATTATAATTATTATTATTATTATTATTATTATTATTTTTTTTTTTATTCTATAGCAATTTAGCATGTAAATGACCTACAAAACTGAAAAACTTTGTACAAAGTTTGTGTTCTGAGCAGTATGGCCTTTCACTTCAACACGGCATGTTAGCATGTGTAGAAATTACTCGTTGATGCTATTTTGAAATGTTATTTTTTCACATCTCATGAGTAATTGTTGAATTTGCACGATCTTTAAAAATGACAGCCCTGACATTTTTCAGGTTAGTCACAGCAAGTTGACTTTTGTCGTCTTCTACATGATCTTATTGCCAAACCCATTGACATTTTTTTTCTGCCACATCTTGGACTCAATGAGATCACTTTAATTGAACAATTACTTCGATCAGGGGAGCAGATGCTTTTGGAACAAATCCCTCCTCGTCTTCAAGACGTGTCGAGAAACAACACCAAACGTCTCCCAACTTATTTTGAGGCGTCGTCACTTTCCTATGTAAAAGACTCTCCAAACCAGACTTGGAACAGTATAACATCGGCTCATGCAAAGAGGGGGGGGGGGGATCATTTCCAATGTGTTAATCCATTCTGTCATGAATATTCAATAGCTGTTGAATCATTGCAGACCTGAGAATGAGGCATGCAGTGTTTTTTTGTTGTTTTAAACGTCAACATATGCCCGATAGGAAGCGCTTTTCATTCGCGTCTAGACCCTAACCGGAGGGTGTATTTAACTATTGGTTATGTTATAATGCAGCGTGTAAGCTTTTGGTACCAGCCAGGAGAGGTCGGTAAAGGAAACTGCCTAGACCAAAACATAGTGTTATAAATCATTACTTGGACAATGCTTGGAGGGAGGAAAATATTCTGGTCACGGCCTGCCGACGTGATTCTCAAAAGTATCGGCAAAGTATAGCCTTCCCCCCCTTGGTTACATTAGCATGTTTATCGAATCAGCATGCAAGTCTTAATTTTTTCTAATTTGCTATACTTGGATATATGCATGCCATGAACATTTATTATTGTACACCAATCATTACATCTTATTCCCTGGATACGGCCAGCTAGTGTGGGACAGCTATGGCTGGAGCGCTGTCCTTAGCAACACCCATCGGTCGTAGCCACAGCTGCCAGTTCAGATGTGGCCCTGTACTCTAAAAGGGTGCCAGACTATATTTCCAGTCAGCCTTGTGGTAATAAAGGTCTGGCCTCTTTCAATCATGATCCGTGTCTAGGACTGCACACACAAATTGTACAAACCTGTGCTTTGTGTATTCTGCATTTGTGTACACTACAGGTACATGTACGCGTGCATTGTTAGTGCATGTTTGGGTGTTGTACTTGCAGTGTCGTGAATTTGGAATATAGGCCTAGTGCATACCGAAGTTACAAATTTGATATAGCATTTTCACAGGTTGATGTGGGTGTTGTAGTGTTGTTAATTTGGAATACAGTGCATACCTAAAGTTACAAATTTGATACATCATTTCGACAGGTGGATTGAAAGGTTACAGCAAACCCTTTTCCAAAATCAATGGTGTTGAAAATGTACACATATGTACATGCCATGTATCATCGTATACCCTGAACATGTTCATCTCAAATAATTTTGGTTTCATGTACGCTGTGTTTTTTTTTACAATTTAGGTAGGCCTCATTCAGGACAGGTCTAAAAGAACTAAATTGACGTCATTAATTTTAGTCAGGTAGCTGATGTACTTGTAGCCTATTGTCAAACTCTTTGATCACTTGTAATTACGTGAAGAATTTTTTATGTATGTTTTTTTTATACGGCCAGTGGATGTCAATTTTCGATGTTTTTAATGCGGACAATAAAAGAATATTGAATTGAATAGTATGTGTTCAAATTGGGGGCAAAATCCCCAGACCGCAGGGCTCTAGCTTAAAATGGTTATTGGACTAAAACTATTTTTTTTACAAGACCAGAATTGAAATGTCGGCAAAAGAAACTGACACAGTTGAACGTGATCTAAACTGTTTTAGTCTGAACAGACACCGAGCTCAAAGATTTATCTGTTTATTTGTTTGTTTTAGTTATTTTATTTATTTATCTTTATTTGTTTTATGGGTAAGTATTCTTCAATACTCAACAGAATCAAACGATGTTATCAGACTGAAAAGCAACATTTGAACAATAACAGTCCATAATGCCGGACTTGTCTGGTCAGTAAGTTTACTGGCTAAATGCTAAAATCACTGGCCATTTGGCCTGTGGTCCAGTGTACATGTATATTTCCAGTCTTGCATGTGTACATTATACATGTACATTACCATATCATGCTGTGAACCCCACACAACTCAAGATGACCATGCAGTGACCTCCAGGTCTGCTCTCCCTGTCTGGTTTAACCATAGAGCTACCCAGGCCTGATCACACAAGAAATTTTTTTTTTTCTACTATTCTAATAGCCTGAGGTTGTGGTTACATGTATTCAGCAAAGGCCACTGAACACTACAAAGCAATTACTATCCCTACATTGTGGTAGGGTTCCTTGTCCATCCAAACAGGGCCCCTTAACCCCCCCCCCCCCCCCCCCCTCACCCCAAGGCCAGCACTGGCATTTGAAGAGAGGCTGTGTGTTCTTCTGGTCAAACATGAGGGGGGAAAAAAAGGCTGAACAACAAATGTTTATAACCACAAGAACTCAAGGCAGTCTGGCTGTGCCCTGCCCTTGGGGAATAAAAAAAAACATGGGCAGAGACTGTGGTAAGGACTAGTGTGTATCCATCACCAGTGTGGTACATTGACAAAAATAACTAAGCACACACCTCAAGGCCACTAGCAGCAGCAGAGAAACCATGATGAACTGAATAATGGCCCCTCGCATTCTAAATGTTTGCAAGTCCAGAGCATAATTGTGCCAGACTTGTCTATTAAAAAAATACTTAAGAGCATCAATTTATAAAGCCAGAAGTGTGTTAGGGTATCTTTTTAACATATTCTACATGCACTGGTCCCCCTCTGTATCTTGTCATTTACATAATGTAGATATAAGTCAGCTCAGCCCTTTTCAATTTCAAGCAAGAGAGGCCACCCTCTTTTAAGATGTAGCTCAGAATTCTGGCTGCAATGCTGTTCCTAAATCTATTTGATGAAACACCATTTAAGTAAGCACATGCAGTACACGTTCCAATCTGTACCCTTTACCTATGACAGTAAAGAAATAACATTATTCAAAGTGTTCATGACATTAATGCTACATGTTTTTTTATTTACATGTCGGTGTTTGAGTATACTATTTGACGTCAACCTAAAATGACTGCTCTTTGCACATTTTAAAGCGTCCCTGCATGGTTTCCACACACTTAAAGGGTCTGTATACGTTTGGTAATGACTCTGAAAATTTATGGCAATAATAACTCACTTGGTAAGAAGTACAGCTGCTTTGGATAGTATAATGCATTTTGAGAAACGTTTCACTTCGAAGTACTACAGTTATGGAAAAATACATCATTTTTTATCCCCCCAAAATTTGAATCTGAGAAGCGTTATGGCCGTAATGCCTCTCAGAATGTGTATTCTAATGACGCATAGGGCCTACTTCTTCTGCGTGAACACAACCGCTCCAGATTTTTGGTGATACCTCAAAAACGCTGCCACCTTTTGAACTGAGATTTACACAAGTTAGTTTTATGGCATATATCTACAATTATATAGCATTAAGGCAAATGTACGGTTCCAAAAACCAAAGGTATACTTTGCCTTTAAATCCTAACAGTAACTTGACAAAGTGGTACCTTGCATGGATGATACTACAGCAGGAAAATGCCCTGTTTATTGTTGTAAGCTAGGTTGTGTCTGAATTGGTCGCCATGTCATGTGTTGAAATATACAAGAGGACCTTTGGCTACGGCTAAGGCTGGATCGTGCCATGTCATGTGTTGAATTATAGGATGACCATTGGCTACGGCTGTGGCTGGGTCATGCTATGTCATAGTGTTGAAATATAGGATGACCATTGGCTATGGCTGGGTCATGCTATGTCATAGTGTTGAAATATAGGATGACCATTGGCTGTGGCTGGGTCATGCCATGTCATGTGTTGAAATATAGGATGACCATTGGCTACGGCTGTGGCTGGGTCATGCCATGTCATAGTGTTGAAATATAGGATGACCATTGGCTACAGCTAAGGCTGGGTCATGCCATGTCGTAGTGTTGAAATAAAGGATGACCTTAGAAACAGCCTTAGCAACAGTCCTAGCTGTAGCCACAGCCGCCACTTCGGATACGGCCCTAGATAAAACACTCCTACCATCTTAGTCATGTTCCCTATGTGCATTAGTGAAAATGAATACTAACTCTCACCATACTGAAAAGGTGCTAGAAACAAGATGGCTTGCTCCCCAAATTCAATGCTTTGTGTAATGTACTCTATTCAATTAAAATAATTGAAAATCCACATACAGGCAACATTGACAAAGTTGCCCATTTTTGCAATGGCCCTAAATCTTTGAAAACGTTCAGGTAAATTTATTGTTCAGTTTTCGTATTAAATCAATTAACAAATGCTTTCCAAACCACTGCCTACAGTGAATACATTCCATTCAATGTAAAACTTATGTTAGAAATGCATTATACATGTAGATACATACTTGTAGACCTTTCTACATTGTTGATAAGCAAACCACACTGGAAGGCCAAATGTAGCAAAACATTCAAGTCTTGTTGACAGACGTTGTGACCAAATTCAACATTTTTGCAAACTTTCTATTTAAAGGAAAATACGTCCCATTATCGGTTGGTTTGTTTCCAACAAATTCTAAACAATTTTTGAATATTGCGTAACATTTTTGCAAAGCTGTGATTATCTGGTGTTGCTTTGCTTTCACCATCTTGGTTGGCAAAAAACTCTGGCTGTGACGTTGCAACAGAAAGGTTTATAGAAGAATCTCCCTGTCTATCCTACTGTACTTGTAGGTCACTCATTACGCCGTCATGTAGGAACATAAAAACATGCAAGCCGATATATATTATTTAAGAAAATTGTTCAAACCGTGTTCAACTTTGTAATATAAATAGGTGTGCATATGCTCAGTTGACATCTTGGCCTACATGAATGCTTTTTGAATTATGAGTTATGCGTGTATTTTATGGTAACTGGTGTGGTTTAAACAAAAGAGGCTAAATTTAAAGCTTGTGAGTACATCGAACTATGGGATTCAAAGATTGAATCGCATTTCACTCCGTTCTCATATTGCATACGATTCAACTTTAGTTGCCTTCTTATTGTGATTTCCTAAGACACATGTACAGTGCATTAATCATGATAAAAAAACATCAACTAAAGTCCAAAGAATGTTCCTGTTTACAAAATGTGGTATCTCATACACATTTGTGTTACTATTTATTTATTGTTATCAAGAAATTTGAAGAGAGCTTTTCCCAAGGATCAAAGCACTTTATGTACAATTAACCAGTTGGTGCCTGTTTACACGCAAATGTTCTGTGTGCAATGGGACTCTGTCCAGTGATGGCGAGAAATTTTGTCTGGACGCCAAGCACGCTATTTTGAAGGTGACTGTGATGGTTGGATCATCCCATAGGGGTTTTTCCAAGCTTGGGGGAAAAAATAAAATAAAAAATGCATCGCCAGATCAATTCTTGAACTTCAGTCTGACCAGAGACCGACTAATTTTTTTTCTTTGGCCATAAGTTATTCAATATTTAAAAAATCAGAGTTTGGGGTGGGTGGGTGAGTTGGTCAAAACAAGTTGGAAAAAACATTGACTATTCTGAATGGCCCATTACTGCTGTGTGACGTATTATGTACTGTTTTGTGTATGGTGACATCAGTCCAGTGACAGCACGCCAGCATTGCCTAATCTCATGATGTCTAACTGTATAAGATTACTCTCATAATATAGGATATCAGGGGTTTGTTTTGGATCATTTTTTGTTGTTTTAAGTGTGAATGATTTTGACACATTGGCTGGAAGACTCGTGTGGGCTTCATGCTGGGACAGTGTGGGCCATTCTTCAGGCCCCTGAGATTTAAACCGATTTGACCGAAGCAAAAGTACAGCAAACCAAACTCGGCGCTAATCGCCAATTACCCAAGACAGAAGACACATCAATAATAGTCTAGACTTAAATGGAAATGAGCCATGGCTGAGGAAGAACAAGTTCTTTATGCAAAGCAACGGCAGGGCCTTCATGCATGTAATGCGTGCAGGGCATTAAAATACCCAATTCCTGTCTGGAGTATAATACATACATCAGTAAATTACAAAGCAATAAATAATGTCATCTTTTGCCCGTTGAATTGTTAGTTTGTACTTTTTTTTTTAAGGAGTTCTTATATAGCTTTATCACACCAGATGGGCATCTCAAAGCGCTCAATTATTATTTTTTTTGCAGAGGTATGGGGAGTTACGTTTTGGAGTATGAGACCTGTTCCTTTACATAGCACCATGTAACAGTTTGCAAAGTGCTGTGGCGCAATCTGCAGTCGATCAAACCAGGAACACCGTTGCGACCCCCCCCCCCCTTCTCTTTGCAACATGTGCACTGGGTTCTTGTACGTGCATTACACAACACACGGGACCTACGGCTTTATGTCCCATCCGAAGGACGCAGCAATAATGGTTTAAAAGTGTCTTGTTTAGGACACAAGTGTCACGACCGGGACTTGAACCCACACTCAGAAACACCAGAGCTTGAGTCCCGGATTTCTTATCCGCTCGGCCAAGAAACACCACGGCCAAGACACAAAGCACAGTACATAAGACTCTGTTTGCAATTTACATGTACAATAGAAAACTCAACTTAAAGGTATACGATGGTGTGTTTGTTGGAAAACTAGAGAATGTGAAGTTAAATTACGTACTCCTCCTTTTTTCCTTGAACTAAAATTATTATTTAGCAATCTCGGAAACTGTGTAGTAAGGTAACCTCAGACCTTCTCGCCTTGGATTTGTTGTGGCTCATTACTCTTGTAGACCTGTGTGACATGAGTACCCAAGACCCCCGCATGGGGACCTTCACATGTGAAGTGTACAGTGCACAAATGTACTGTAAATCAATGCTTACCAAAGCATGCAGATAACGTTGCTTTTACTGCATTTGATCATTTAGTAATAATCTTGCCAAATAAAACCATCATCAGAAGATTGCATTCACGGTTTTTTTCTCTTTTTTTTTTTCACTTTTTAATCTTCAACTTTCAAAATGTACTTTTCTTAGAAATAAAAGCCAATCAATGTCGGTACAGGTTCATGTACTTCCCCAATGTAACCCCCCAGGTTGCTGTTTACAATAATTTGATGATTGTCTTGTTCAGGTTGGTGCATGTGAATGCTTCTATGCCATTGCACAGGGCTGTGGCTATCTTTGTCAGATCCCCTATGCTCACACACCCTGTCAGAGCACTAACTATAAATAGGGGATCAGACTATTTATTTCATCCACCTCCCCTGGATTCATGGTTTAAAAAACAAACAAAATGGCTGCCCTCTGAAGCAATAATATGCGATTGTTGTTAAGTTCATTAGTGCTTTCTGCTCTGGGTTTTTTTTCTTTTCTTCTCTCTCTTACATTATGATGGATCACAGTTCTGTATCAGCAAACATAACATGTACAGTATGTCTGCAAGGTACATGTGTTATGTATGCTGTACATATGTTAGTATTACCTGGAACGATTGTGAAAAAGAAAAAAAAGACTGATAGCTGCGGGCATAATGTACCCAGACATTTGAGGGAATAAACTACACAGAAAAAAATGCCAGGAAAGTGACGGGGTTAAAACACAATCAACATTAAAAGCAGTCGAATTGGAGCATTGTATTAAAGTGGAAGATGCTGAACAGTAACGTCAGTGCTGAGGGAGATGTTGAATAAAAAATCCCATGTCAAAGGGCCATGTGCAGTTAATAATAGGCAGTGCCTTCTACAGGATATGTCATACTACCTGCTCCTCTCATCAGCACATTTTGCACCCTCCTGTGCAGTGTGCTTAAACACTGCATGGAAAGATGACCCTATTCCAATTCAGAATGATTTTCTCATTCACATGAATCAGTAGCTGTGCTTGGCTTCTACTCTGTCTGGTTTGTCAACAGATTTCTTGTTTAAAAAACAAAAACAAAATGAGTGACGATCTGAAAATAAGTCAAGGTTATTCATATAATTTTTAAAGCTGACTAGATTTTAGGCTTGATCCTTTTACCAATCGCCCTGTGAAACGAAATATCTGATCGTATTTCTCTTCAGATTTTTAGGGATATTTAAGCAACAGATAACAGGCAAACGTATAGGGTTATGGTAAATTCATTTCTTGACAATGTGAACACTCGGCCGGATAGTTTCTGGAGGTAACACAGGCAATTGCCTCCATTGCCCCTGGTCATTGCCTTGGTGCCCTTGAAATGTTCCAATAGAAATTTACAATTTCGAGAAGAAAATGCCCTGGTGCCCTTGCTCTTTCAAGAGCAAAGCAATCAGCCCTGGATGCACCTTTTCAATACAACCTCCACAGGTTTGTTTGTCTTTCTGTATGTCATGTATGTTACTTAAAGGAAATAAAGGGGGAAAACCTGGACAGGTGTGAGGTTCACCGTCCCTCGAATTCTCCAAAGAACTCCACAAAGAACTGGGGTTGACATGGATCGCTGGGACAAGTGTTGTGTTTTGGATTATTCCAGAAGAAATCGCTGTCACTCACGGTGACATAAAGTAATCAGTCCTTTCCGGTTCTTTGAGGTGAACCCTTGAAGCGAATGGCCTCAATTGATAAGGAGAAGGGTTATAGTTTATGTCACTGTCACCTTGAAAATGGCATGATAACATAATGCTGGTCCACACTGATGTACGTTTACATGGTGTGTGTACCACTCTCCCTGAAGCGGAGGCTGTGGATTTGAACCATAAACCCGGATGAATATTTTTAAGATACTGCCGTTTTGTTTTTGATCTTGTTTTCCATCTTCAAATCAATATTAGTGTTACCATATCAAGGCTGGTTGGAATTAAAGAATGCCACCTACCCCCCCCCCTTTTCTTTTGTGAACTGATATATTTATTTTGAGAACTGATATTTGTGATACTACATGTATAATATGTCCACAGAAGACACGACAATGGGAGGCTAATGGGAGGCTTTTGAGACGCTGGCGGCAGCAGACACAACGGGACTTTTTGACAGTTCAGAGCATGCGCGCACATGATCAGTATTGCACGCCTAGTTGTGAGCATGCATACCGCTGGTGAGAACTGTGAAAAAGGAACCGTCCAAAACTCTCAATTTAAGAAAGTGGCAGTACATGGAAAGAGTTGGGCATGAACAACATGTGGGTGCAAAACATCAAAATTAAATCGGAAAAATCCTTTTTTGACAAAAAGACGACAGGCCTGTGGTTTGTCAGGATTGTTTACCCAGTCTCAGGATTTTTCCCTTGATCTCTCTTCCCCTTCAAGTTTTCTTGAAAGAGGCGAAGTTGCCATCACAGGAAATAAAGACGCAGCCTTTATTATAGACCAAACCTCAAGATTCATATTTGTAGTGATGTAAAGAATACTTCTGTAAACCTCTAAAATATAATATCATACAGGCCAGATTGCTTCATTGTTAAAAGGGCAAGGGCACCAAGGCATTTTCTTCTTGATTAATTGTAGATTTCTATTGGAACATTTCAAGGGCACCAAGGCAATGAAATATCAGGCCTGTTAACAATACTAACAGTTAATTCAAACTAACAATAACAGGACAGCCCGTACAAATGTGGATAAATTGAATGCAGATATAATGTCGTATTTCCCCATTGAATTAATGCGGATATTGTACTTTCCCAGCACTGGTTGTGATTGAATAAAATGTAAGTAGGTACTCCGCCATTGTGGATAAATCTGATTAGCAGGGGATTCATTTGGCTAGACAGACCAAGCATGTAGCGGCTGACCGGTGCCCCGGGGTACCAGCTGACCTTTATAACCATCAAGTGAATGCAGGGTTAGCTGATGAATTTAACCCCCCCCCCCAAAAAAAAATGTCTGCCCATGATATAAAAAGAACACATTTGGTGCTCGATATGTGGCAGGGTGTAACCCCTCCCCCTTTCCTATTGTGTCTTCATTGTGTTCTGGAAATCTCTGGAATTCTTTTGAGGATTTGGGGGAGGGGGGTACTTCT